>JAWDJE010000004.1:40280000-40880000 GCA_035047345.1 Bradypodion ventrale | reverse complement strand
CAACTAATATTGCCTTGAGGGGCGGTTACCTGGTGGGGAACAAGGTGTGATAGATATGTTGCAGAACCACTAAAATTGTTGAATCATTCCTGGCTGGCAAAGTTAGCAATAGCAATTACCTTTATACAACACCCCATAGTACGTAGTGCAGGGGTTCGCAATTTATGGCCCATGGGCCAGATCTGCCTCACAGCGCCAAATAATCCAGCCCTCAATCTCATTCCAGCCACTGTCACCGGAATCAGCCACAGATTTATTTACAGCCATCATAAACATGTTTACGACAGCCGCGGGCACGTTTTACTGCAGCATTTATGGCAGGGGAAACCACCAGTCCGGCCTGCTCAGCTGTCGGGTGGGGGCATGGTCCAGCCCACAGATGAAAAATGTTGAGAACCCCTGGCTTAGTGCATTCTCTAGGCATTTCACAAGGTAATTAGCATGTTGGGCACTCATTTTTCTGACCTCAGAAGGATGAAAGGCTGAGTCAACCTTGATCTCTGTCAGGGTCGAACTTACAATGTCAGCAGTTTTGGCTGCCATACAGCAGTTTAACCACCACACCACCAGGGCCACCAGAATAGTTTTAAAGTGCTGAATTTTGTTTTGTTTATTTTTTCCAATTGAAGTTTCAATCATCACATCAACTCCTTTTGTCCAGTTTCATGTACATAAATGACTGCTGGGCAAGTTTGCACAAATTTGTAGTACAGGGCCATCCATTATCTGAATACATTGTTTTGGGGGGTCGCAGAACCTCCCAGCTAGCTGAATATAAATTCAAACAATAACACTATAAGTTCTTTTTAGCTGGGTTGAAATGCCCCCTGAGTTACAAACAACATTACATTTCCCCTGCCTATTCATATCTGTATTTATGCACAATTATTGACCTCACTAGGACTGCAGTGGCTTAGTAGTTAAGACGCTGAACTTGACAACTGGAAGATCAGCCGGTCAACAGTTTGAGATCCGAGTGCTGCACGATGGAGTGAGCTGTCTCTGCCTCAGCTCCTGCCAACCTAGCCGTTCGAAAGCAAAAAATTGCAAACAGATAAATCAGTGCCTCTGGTGGGAAGGTGAACAGCATTCCATGTATCTGCTCCGGTGTCTAGTCATGCCTACCACATAACCAATGAAATATCTGCATATGCAAACAGCACTGGCTCTTTGGCTATAAACGGAGATGAGCACTGAACCCTAGAGTCAGATATGACTGGCTTTCGAGCAAAGGCAGCCTATTAACCTCACTGCAATGAACAGAATGCCCAGTTATATCTGAACTGCTCTGCATGCTCCAAATAAAGAATTTGAAAAGGTTGTGTATGTGGGTTTCATTCTCCAGTGCTGTCCAAAGATACACACTAGCCTTTATGGGTAAATGTCAGTTCGATTCCCGAGTACTCCAGGACAGAATGAGCTCCCGTCTTTGTCCCAGCTCCTGCCAACCTAGCAGTTTGAAAGCAAGAAATTGCAAGTAGATAAATAGGGACCACTTTGGTGGGAAGGTAACAGCACTCTGTGTGCTCAGGTGTCTAGTCATGCCTGCCACATGACCATGGAAACATCTGCAGAAGCAGACAGCGCTGCTCTTCGGCTTTGAAACAGAGATGAGCACTGAACCTTAGAGTCGGATACGACTGGCTTTCGAGCAAGGGAAACTTTTGCCTAGTTATCTTCCCATACTGGGAGATTCTTTATGTTCGTCTCTTTAGATGAGGCTCAGAATTGTGGAAAGGGAAAATTGAAGTCACTGTCACTCACTTGTTCTCATTGACTGAAATCTCTAAAGTGATTATCTGTGGCAAGAAAGTCTTTCAAAATCCATTTGTAGAGGAAACAGTGATTTTGTTGTTGTAGGGTTCCAACTAACAATGGTAATTCAACAAGATGACGCTATATAACTTTGAGAAGAGTTGTTATAAAGTGTTTTGCAGAGTAGTTCAGAAGCTCCAGCTGGCAAAGAAAGCAGCAGCACAGCAAGAACATATTAAAGCAGGGTTTTTAATTGCTTCCTCTTTCCTTGCAGGTGCAATTAAAGGACACATTTTTATCTATTTCTCAGGCATTATCTTCCAAAGCTAGGGTTAATTCCAGGTTGGAAGACGCGCTATGGCAAGATTAATGTGTTCTTTGACAGCTAACCATGGTTTTTTGTATCCCACTGCCTGCACCATAAAACGTTAGGAATTTCTAGGCAGAGCCTGGAGAATCACTTACTGCAAGTAATTCATTCTGCAATTCATTACAAAATCCCCATCAGTAATTCATTTACTTCATGACTGTTATTTTTCCCTTTAAAAACCCGTGTTAAAAAGGGAGAAAATGGTATCAACTTTGAGAGAAAACCACTTAAAATGCCCTAAGAAAGTTTGTTTTTGTTTTGTTTATAGGTCTGAAAAGATAAGATAAAGTAAAGCTTCACTTGTCCGGTTGACCAGGTTTTTTTTTACTATTGTGGCCAGCAGGTGGTGCTGGTAGGGGTTTTCTTGTATTTTGACTGTTTTTTTCTCTCCTGGCCTCTGGGTGGAGCTTCTTCCGGTAAGTAGTCTCTTTCTTTATTCATTTCGCTTCCGGTCGTCGTGCAGGTAGGACATGTGTTGGTGAGTTGGCTTGTTTTCTGTATTTTGTGGGGGTGGGGTTGGGGGTTGGGGTGGGGGTTGGGTTTTGTATTTTTTGACTGTTTGTTTTGTTTTTGATTGTGTTTTTGTTTACTTTGTATTGTTTTTTGGTGTTGTTTTTGTGCATTTTTGGATGTTTTTGATTGTGTTTTAAGGTATTTTTGGTAAAATTTTTATTTTTATTTATTTTATTTTTTGTGGCTTGGGGGGGGGGTTGGTTTATTTCCGTGGGCCAGCCTGGCTGGCCGGACCGTGGGAATTCCAACACCACTTTATGCAGCATTGGGGGGAGTATTTCCGCGGGCCGGCTTCGCTGGCCAGACCGTGGGTATTGGGGAGGGGGGCTTTATTGTGTTATGGTGCTTTGATTGTGTGGAGTTGTGAAAGTAGATCGGGGTTTCCCCTTTAATATCAGTGGGTGGGGGGGTTGCCATCCCCCTCTCCGCTGGTTCCCCAGGAGTTGGGAGGTTTGTGGGGACAAAAGGGGTATGTCCCCCCCCCAACCCTTCTGGACCCAGGAGACCAGGGAGAGTGGATTAATTCCCCCCCCTCCTAAGAAAAACCTCCATTTTTAAACCGCTTGGTTTCTTCTCTTTAAAGACGGAGTTTTTTTAGGAGGGGGGAATCGATCCACTCTCCCTGGTCTCCTGGGTCCAGAAGGGTTGGGGGGACAGATCCCTTTTGTCCCCACAAACCTCCCAAACCCAGGTGAGCCAGCGGAGACGGGGATCACCACCCCCCACTTACTGATATTAAAGGGGAAACTCCAATCGGGACCTTCAGGCGCAGTTGGTGAGGGAAAGAAGGGCAGTTGATGTTTTGCATGGCTGTGAGGCGGCGAGGTTTTTTTTGCCGGCTTCCTCAGCGTTCTGCACGTTCATGTCGCACAGGACTCTGGGGCTTGTAGTTATGGGTTTGTGATTTGTGGTTGTGGTACGTTTTTTTTCCTGCGGCTTGATTTTGATTGGCCATGGTGCGTTTCTCAATGTTCTTTGTGGTTGCGCCTCTCAGCCTGATTGGCTGTGGCATGGCACGGCGCAAAGAACGTTGGGAAATGAAGTTGTTTCCCTTTTTTCACGTTTGTGGGGCTGTTACCCCACTGCCGGTTTTTAAAATCCTTCGTTGACCTGCGGACCCAGTTCAGCCGTGTGCACGAATGGTGGGTGCGGGTCATTAGGGTGAGGCTTAGGAACCTATAGCAAGTTCCAATGGTTAACCCTTGGTTTTATAGGTTAAGATAGCCAAAAGGTTTCTACGCTTGATGTAATTCTAACCTCAACACAAATTCCTAAAAGGATCTCTGTATACTTCAAATGCATTGGTTTCAACAGTCACATTAGCAGGTTGCTCCACCTATCACAAAACTGGTTGTTCATTATCTATACTAATAATGTTACTGTAATATTGACAGCTTGTCAGCAATGTTACCTCATTTGGGGACTGTGTTGGCTTAGTGGTTAAGATGCTGAACTTGATGACTGGAAGGTCAGCAGGTTAGGAGTTTGAGCCCCAATTACTGCATGGCAGAGTGAGCTCCCGTCTCTGTCCCAGCTCCTGCCAACCTAGCAGTTTCAAAGCAAGAAATTGCAAGTAGATAAATAGGTACCACTTCGGTGGGAAGGTAAACAGTGTTCTGTGCACTCCGGTGTCTATTCATGCCTGCCACTTGTCCACAAAAATGTCTGTAAACACAGACAGCACTGGATCTTTGGCTACAAACAGAGATGAGCACTGAACCCTAGAATTGGATATGACTGGCTTTCGAACAAGAGCAACCTTTACCTTTTTCTCACACTATCATGTAGTCCTTGTGTATAAACCTATAGCCTACCTATTGTAGGAGGGGGCGGCGTTAGAAATATGATTAAATAAATAAATAAATAAATTGTGCTCCAATTGTCTGAGGAAGAGGGCTGATAACTGATGGAAACTCATTCTGTAAGAGATCTATTAATCTTCTAGAGAATAAGAAAATCATAGGAAATGCGAAAATGCATAGTTCCTAAGCATCTTCTGGAAAATAAATGTGAAAGCTGACCATAGCATGATCTTCTGACTTTTCTGTAGTACTACTGAATATTGCTAGTGTGTGTGGCTGAATTGATGTATCTTCTTTAGATTATTTGTTTATTAATTTGCCAATGTACTTGTAATTTTTACTCCTAGACATGGATAGACTGTTTGAGGATTTTCTCAGGCGAACCAGAGAGCATTTTCTTGTATTTTATGGGTAATATACCACTCATAATGAGCAAAGTGGCAAAGTGTGTTTGTGGGCTTCAGTAACAATATCAGCAATGGCCAGATGACTGAATGAATATAACAAGTTCTCTTTTAAAAATCTAAGTTCTGCAACAGAATGTGAGTTGTATTTTTCATTTCAAAAAAATTATTTCTTATCATTCCATAAATTGCAACTATATCGAAAATCATCAGATAGCAAAGCAAAGGCAATATTAATCATGTACAAAAGTAGTCATTCAGAATGACACCAAAAAGGTAACACGCAGTGGTACCAAAACACTCATTTCTGTAAAACGTCTTGGCTAAAATCCTGCCCCTTAGCTATTAAATCATTGGGTATTTGGTAAATCAGTTCCTTTTTGTCATTGAACCAAATGAGCCTACTCTAGTTATGACTTAATACACTAAAGTAAGTGATAACCATAGTACCCATATATACTTGAGTATAAGCCAACCCGAATATAAGCCGAGGTACCTGAAAACCCAGGAAAATAGATTGACCCGAGTATCAGCCAAGGGTGGGAAATGCAGCTGCTGCTAGTGAGTTACAAAAATCAAAATAAATTAAAATATGGTAAAATTAATTAAATTGTTAGCACATCTCAATCCAGCGTGGTCTTGGGACCCTCATGGTCATTGACCTGAGTATAAGCCTTTTGGGGCTCATTTTGGGGCTCATTTTGGGGCTCATTTTGGGGCTCATTTTGGGGCTAAAATACTCAGCTTATATTCGAGTATATACAGTAAACCCATTTGGATCAATGGACTTTTTGAAGGAGTTGACTTGCCAAATCCCCATTGATTCAATGTGCCTTCTCTAGTGCAACTTACTGTGCTATGCAACAGAATTTCAATCAATGACAAGGATGTCTTAGGCTAGCCTAGTAGCTAAAATAGACATTCTCAACCTATGGCCCATGGGCTAAACCCAGCCCCCAACACCCTCGCTGATCCCGGAAGTGGAATTAAAACGTATTCTGCACATGCATTTTATTTCCACATCCAGGCAGGAGGAACCATGTGACCGGTCCGATCAGCAGTCCAGGGGACGTGGCCAGGCCCGGGACATGAAAATCTTGAGAAAGCCTGATCTAAAAGAAGATTCTCGATGCTGCTGATTTTTTTTTAAAGAAAGTGCTGTAATACAAAAATGTTTTATGCTATTCTCTGACACTAACAAGTAAGCAAGGTGATGAGTTACAACAGCTATACAGCTGAATACAGATTTTGAGAAACAAGACTGAAACATCAGCATTTTTGGGGAACTCCAACATGTTATAGAATAAATATACGGGGAGGAGGACTCCAAAACATTCTGAAAGCAAACTGTCGTAAGTTTGAAAAAATCTGTATAGACATTATTTTGTGCAAGTCAAACAAAATTTAATAACCCCTGAGATTTCTTAACTTACAGCAAATCATTTTCACAAGTTAAGCTTTTGCATAATGCAAAACGAGGTTTTCAGCTATTGCATTTGCTTGTTTTCAAAATGGAAGCTGCTCTGTAGAATAATAGAAGACAATAATGAGCACCAGAATTGATGACATGTTTCATAAGATAAAAATGAAAACAGCATGATGAAATTCCCATGATTGCATTGGATGACATTGGATCACAAAAAGCCCTTGATATATTTATTATTCATTCCAGCCCAATCATTGACAGAGTGAGAGGTTGAGCAGTTCTTTACCTGCCAGGAAAAATTCCTAAATTCACTGTCTTTGGAGATTCGCTGAATCTGTATTCGTTACCTCAGCCTTCTTCTGAAGTACTTTTCCCTCAACATTCATACCTATTTTATTTTGGCTGATTCTTGGACAATTAGAGTTAAGCCATGTAGAAGTGAGGACAAATTATATTGACTAACATTTTAACTCTGTAAATTTCACTGCTAATAATTCTGTATTTAAACTTGTTCTCACTCCACTGTCTACATCCCATCAAAACCACATGTACTGTATTTATGTATCTGAAACACCCAGACTTCATTCCATGCATTTAAAGAAATGGACTGTATTATCACAAATACTCATGCTATTATTAAGCTCTTATGGGATAGGGTACGTGATTCTTTGTTACGCTTATTCTATGATTTCTTCACAGTTCTCTCACTATTACTCCCCATGTTAACTATAGATATACCATATATACTCGAGTATAAGCTGACCCGAATATAAGCGGAGGTACCTAATTTTGACCTGAAACCAAGGAAAATAGATTGTCTTGAGTATAAGCCGAGGGTGGGAAATGCAGCAGTTCCTAGTGAGTTTCAATAATCAAAATACATTAATACCTCATACAAAGTCCGCTTCATACAACATCGGATTCACACAACATCGCCTAATTCCTTGAAAAAAGTTGCCTCATACAAAGTCGTGTGACGTTGTATGAGGCATTGGGGGTTTCCCAGGTTGCATTGTGCCTGGGCAGTATAAAAGGCAGGACACATGTGTGCATTGCTCTTGTGGGTTTTGCATGAGGCAAATAGTGTTTAGGAGTGGTTTTGAGCGCGATTTTAGATTTTTTTGAATTTTTTCATCAGAATTTTTAGAAGCATTCCTGGGATTTTTGCAGCATTCTTCAGGTTCTTGGACAATCAGGGTTGTTTGACATGTTTTTGTAATGTATTTAGTCTTTAGACAATGATTTCTTAAAGTTCTGTCAGTTTCCTGTCTGTTTCCTTGACTTTGCCCTGAAGTCTGTGCTGTTACAGTACAATGTATCTCTATGGAAATGACGTTGTATGAGGCATCGCGGCAAGGATTTGGACGTTGTATGAGGCATTGCGGCTAGGATTTTGCATGCCTCATACAAAGTCCAAATTCGTATAAAGTCCAAACTTGTGGAACCAAGTTTGGACGTTGTATGAGGTATCACTGTACATGAAAATAAGGTAAAAATAATTAAATTGTGAGCACGTCTCAATCTGGCAAAGTCATGGGACCCTTGTGGAAAAATTAAATAAATTGTTAGCACATCTCAATCTGGCACAGTCTTGGGACCCTCGTGATCATTGACCTGAGTATAAGTCGTGTCCCCTTTTTGGGGCTCATTTTTGGGGCAAAAGAACTCAGCTTATACTCGAGTATATAAGGTATTTCTGTTTAACCACTAGTTTTAAATAAGTATTTATAACTGCATGTGAGCCACCTACCTCAAACCTTAAGATGAAGTGGACTAGAAATGTAAATAAACATAAATCTGGATTCCTATTCCTGGGTGTTAGGGACTTGTGACCACAAAATAGAAACTGTTCATAGATTTAACTGCACAGTTGCTATGGCAACCAAAGCTCTATACCAAAGCAATCAAATTCCAAAATAATGTGATATGATTAAAAATTGACATGGCAGTAGTCAAGAACAAGTGCATTGTGTTGTTATGGAAACTGGAACAGATAAAACTTCACACACATATATAAACAACAGAGTAATAACAATTCCATCACTACTTTTTAAAGCTGAAGAACATGTTATAAGGACTGCATGGGTGGCTTCCAATGCCTCACGAAGAGGAGGATGGGGAGTTTCAGATTTGTGTGAAATTTCCCTGTAACAATCTATATATGTAGATGCAAATTTAAGAATAATCACTGTAATTTTAATATAAATACAACACATCCCACCTTGGAAGAGAAGACTATGTCCAGATGTCTATCCAGGCTGCTTTCTACATGTAAACTGCTGTTGAGCACTTTTAAGGCTGCTCATTAAACTGTTGATAAAGAACAAGTACAGTATAGTTCTTTGGTTTTGACTACATAGATCACATTTCTTTCAGCGGAGGACTGTCTGTTCTAAAGTAGGATATATGACAAACTTAACTCTTTTTCTTATCAAATTCAGAGACTTGTATCAAAAATAGTGAACAATCTAAGAACAGCTTTTGTGTATAAGAGAAGAATCTTGTGACATCTTTGAGATTAGTAAACTTCCTTGAGACTAATCTGGTGTGTATTACAATCCACTTCTTTGGATGCAAGAAGTATAATATTTGAGCAACAGATTTATGAGTACAACCTACAGGGTTGTGATATTGAATTTAGGATAAAGTGATAATTGTGTATTTTGGGTCATTGTAGTTGGCTTTTTGCTTAATTCCTGGCCATTCTGTACTATCAAGTGCAATGTTTTTAAAACTACATCCTTGGCCTAGGGAAGGGGGAGTCCCCCTCCTCCCAGCTCGCCACATTAACTTGCCTGCCAAGGATGCCTTATGTAGTTGAATGGGGAAAAACTCAAATGGTTGCATACATGTTTGGTTCCAATGGATCATGGCCATAGTGGATGAGGTGGCTAGATGGCATTGTTGATGCAATGGGCATCTCATTGGCTACTGCACCCCATAAGAAGGGTTCAAAAATGTAATCCATTGAATCAGTACATATCAGCAATTAAGTTCCAGAGGTTGTTTCATCCCTGTGGATACTCCATCGTGGAGTTCCTCAAGGGTAAAACATCTCCCTGATGTTGTTTAACTACTGTGCAAAGATGTTGGGCAAGGGGTCATCCAGAGATCTGGAGTTTGTTGTCACAATACTATCCTTTACATCCTTTTCAGTGGATGAAGACCAGTGCCTTGAGGACTGCCTGGCCTCAACAATGAAATGTCCTGGACCGCAATGGTGAACCTTGGTACTCCAGGTGTTCTTCAACCTCAATTCCTAGAAGCTCTGATCAGCAGGAGTGCTGACTTGGGCTTCTGGTAACTCAAGTCCAAGAAGACCTGGAATGCCAAGGTTCACCATCACTGTCCTAGGACAAGCAAGTTAAACCTGGATCCTGACAAGATGGAGGCCCTGCTGTTGGGTGGGCCACCTGCCCAACTGGGGTGCCTGGCTATATATTGGATGGTGTTGTCCTTCCTCTGAGGGGCCAAGTTTGCTATCTAGGATTCATTTTGGATCTGGCACTTAAATTGGAAGAGCAGATCATTGCCGTGACTAAATCTGCATTTTTTTCATCTCTGGCAGATTGCCCAGCTATGTCCTGATTTGGACAGGTGGTCTCTGATAATGCAGGTCCATGCAATGGTGGCGTCAAATATTGACTACTGCAATGTTCTCTACATGGGGCTGCCCCATCCTTGACACAGAGATTGCAACAGGTCCGGAATGTTGCAGACAGGTTGATTTTTGGAGTGAAGAAGTTCAATCATACTACTCCAACCCTGGCCTATCTACATGGCTCCCTGTTGTGCATCACATCATCAGACATAAGGTGGTAACTTTAGTTTACAAATCCCTAAGTGACTAAGGATCTTGTTACCTTGCAGAAAATCTCTGGCAAAGATCTACTGCTCATTCCCCACCGGGCGCGTTTTACTTCCGCTTCCAGGAGCGACGAAGGCAGCGTGGGCCGGATGAATCGCAGTAAACCCATTCGTGTGGATTCATGGGGGCTTCTGGGAATTGAAGTCCAAGAACATCTGGAGTGCCAATGTTCACCATCGCAGTTCTAGCGAAAGGCTTGTCCGCCTGCAGAGGCCAACACGCTCCCAAGCCAGGCGTCGTCTTTGCGGGGCGTGGAGCTGGCCATTTGCCATCCAGATGTCGTTCAGAGCACATCGCCAAGAGGGTTTTATTTCTGCTACACCTTTTCTCCCTACCCTCTCTAGAGTAGGAAACGACATATTCCCCATTCTTGAGAAAACAGATTCCAACCCGGATTTATTGCTAGGCTCCTTGCATGTTGCAATAGGCAAGGCAACTCAGGAAATGAGAACGATCTCTCTCTTTCTCTCTCTCTTTTTTTTGGGGGGGGGATAGGGATGGAGACGATGCGGGATATGCAAAATCATGGGGTCTGCATGGCCCCACTCCTCTGTTCCGTACATCGACTATGCTTCGCTTGTCAATTCCATCGCCCTGTGGATTTCTGCAGGGGGGGAGAGACAGCCCCGCCTCGCCCCCCCCCCTCGCCCCATGCGCGCAGGCGCGACCAGCCTCAGGTTCCCGCAGGCTCAGCATTCAGGGACCACAGGCTGATTGTTGTAGGTAAGGAAATCGGATCAGAAAGTAATGCCTAAACCTCTTAAAAATCATCCGCACGCACCTTGGCAACGGGCTGCTCCGGCTTCTTGCAGAGCGCAGACCTTTGCTCCGTGGTTTGCATGCGGTGCCTTGACCTGTCGCAAGTGGATGGATGCGCCAGGATTTGGGTCTCCCTCCTCCCCATTCATTCCCCCCCATCACTTGCCTTTTTTTTTTTTTTTACTAATTGCCTTCGAATTAAAACCAACATCTGGAGACCATCGGGGGTTGGGGGGGGGGGGAAATCCCAGCCCAAGGTGGTGGTGGACATTTTGTATTCGGGTGGTGGTGGTGGTGGTGGTGGTGGGAATTCCTGGGAGTCTCTCTTTTTATCATTATAGATTCCCTCTCGCAGTTTGCGTGTACCGTGGCGGACGATAGGGAAGACCCCTCCTTGCCATAAAGAGATGATGACAGGAAAAGAGTTGGACCGGAGCGCTGCCAGGAGGTGGTGGTGGTGGTGGTGGTGGTGGTGGGAAGAGCGAGAGGTGATCTTGCAAAAGAAGGCGGGGAAAAGAATGGGATTCGTTTTTCCCCAAACTTTCTCCTTCGGGTCATTTCCCCCCTATCTTTCCCAGATGATGGGGACACCTGTTCGTTCAACAGGATAGAGAGAGAAATTCCGCCATTTTGATGTTTTCTGTGTGTATATGTGTATTTTAATAAAGACTTTCTGGTTGCTCTTAACGGTTTATAGCCGTGACGGCGAACCTTGGCACTCCAGATGTTGTTGGACTTCAATTCCCAGAATCCGCACGAATGGGTTTACTGGGATTCATCCAGCCCGCACTGCCCTCGTCGCTCCTGGAAGCGGAAGTAAAACGCGCCCGGACGGGCGCGTTTTACTTCCGCTTCCAGGAGCGACGAGGGCAGTGCGGGCTGGATGAATCGCAGTAAACCCATTCGTGCGGATTCACGGCGGCTTCTGGGAATTGAAGTCCAACAACATCTGGAGTGCCAAGGTTCGCTGTCACAAATTTAGATTGTCGCCTCTTCTTCCCTGTGATCCCGAGTGCTGCTTTGCTGGCATGTGCGGGGAGGCTGTTTTTGGATGGTTTCCTTTTGTAAAGCCTCTCCATCTCTTCTGAAGGTTTGGATGCATTCAAGTGAGCCTTTGCTGAGATCAGCCCTCTGCATTCGAGGTACTTTCTTTTATGGGTGTGCACAAGGCAGTTGCTGTGGAATGTCTCCATGTGATCCTAAAGGATGCTGAAGGATGAGTTTAAAGTACATTTCAAGTCGTCGTCGTCCCGTCCCCCCCTTTGCTTCTTTGAGGTCTTGATGTTCGAAGGATGCTATTGTCTTTTATTCTCTCTAATGTTTAGATGGATCCATTTTGTCTTGCCACTTCCGACACACACATCTCTGATCTTTCAGGAATTACTTAGACTTACAGTACTTAGATCCTCCCATGCTATGTAGCATACCGGACAGTAAGGAATCTCCAATGGTTTCGGTCTTAGGCGAGTACTTCAGCATCCTCCCATGTAATTTTCAGTTTTTAAATCTGCCATGAAAGTTCAACATGTGTTTTGAAGAAATTCGAAATTTCCAGGAATTAAGTTTCTAAAACTTCTCCCTGTGTTCTTCTGTTCTCAACCTGCCCTCCCTTCACCTTTTTAGTATTTCACCCCATATTAGCTTGATAATGAAGGAAGTGAAACAGGATTGAAGGTAAAACATCCTACGCAGGGAGAATTTTGATGAGTTAGCTCGCTTTATTTGGATACTACTACTACTACTACTACTACTACTACTACTACTACTACTACTACTACTACTACTACTACTAATAATAATAATAATAATAATAATAATAATAATAATAATAATAATAATAATTTCATGTAAGAAATTAGTCTGGGTTGAAAGGATTTTGCTGGAGAAATTCTGCTTAGGGAACGCCCTAATGAGGCTCCTTTCATGTCCCCAAGATCTTTTCTCATTAAAGTGGTCCCTATTTATCTACTTGCAATTTCTTGCTTTCGAACTGCTAGGTTAGCAGGATGGGGCAGAGATGGCCCATTCAATCTGTAATGCAATACCCGGGTCTCGAACCGCCAACTTGCTGGCCTTCCAGCTAACAAGGCGGGCTTCTTAACCACTGAACCACCACAGCCCCTATTTTATTTGGATGAAAATCAAAGGGGAGAAACGTGCTTTTGTATAAGACTTAAGGTTTTCTGGATTGTTGTTTTTGTTCAACAAATGGTTAGATTCTTTGTCATCACCACTCCCAAGATCAGCCCCAATTTGCTTTTAATCATAACAGAGCACTAACTACTTAGAGTAAAAAGTTGAAGCAATATTATTAATAGAAATTATTGTCACAATGGCTGAAAATAGAAAAACTAAAAATTAACTGGAATTAACAAATTGTGGGAAATAATTAAAATTTGAAAGAGCGTTGATGGCCATGTTACAAAGTTAAGAATTGAGAATTTGGCCATTCACAGCTGGTTTGCAGTTTATGCAGCTTATGCAGCATAAAAGATCTGCACAGTTCAAATCTTGCAAACGACTTTTGCCTTCTTGGCCAGAAAGTGTGATATTTTCTTAGTACGAACCCTCTGTGATTGCTACTAAGGAATACTAAAGACATTGATGATTGCTTAATAGCTGTTAATTGTGTTTTTAATTATACAATAAAATGGTCATAAATCAAAAAACTGAACATAGGGCTTGTTTATGACATTTAACTGCAGTGACGTTTAAAGGCATTTTATGTGCTCACAACACACTACCATGATCTAGGTGAAATGGTGCTAATTGGAAATATGAATGGCATGCTGACTTCAGAGTTGTTTTCTGGATTTATATTTTCTTACTCATTCCTAATTTTCTGTTTGTCTTTGGACAATCAAGCACTGGTGAACCTTTGCTATTAGAACCATTTTAGAAGATAGCATATTTCTTATATGTCTTGGGTTTATATTCTGTATTTGTTTTCTCAAATGGATGACTTTTTATAGATGGCAGTCTCTTTGTATCATGCTGCTGAAATATCTTTTCTTAAGGCATTCATATGTAAACATATATTATTATTCCTCAACCTTTCCAGCGTTGTGTGATTTCTGAACTTTCTGGATCCCCAGACTACTTTTTGTTTCCAACATTAAACAAATTAAATTTAACATGAGTAGGCATCAGGCTAGGAGAGAAAGAAACATGCATACATATATGAACACATATCATACAGTCCACTAGAACCTGATTCAACAAGTGATTGAGAAAAAAGTATTGTAGGATATGTCATTGCTTATAGAAAAAGAGAAGACTTTTAAGAAAATAAAAACAAAAATGGAGAATTTGAAGTACAGTATCCTGCTTTTGTCCAGACTTTTTAACAGGGCCGTAGCCAGGGGGTGGCCAGGATGGGCTTGGCCCACCCTGAGTTAGCAGTTTGCCCACTCTGGCAAAGTGCAGTTTCCCATAGGAATGCATTGAAAAGAGGCTTTGTTGCCCATCCTGAAAAAATATTTGCCCACCTACATCTAGAATCCTGGCTATAGCCCTGCTTTTTAGTAACATCTGTTATTCCATTTTCATGCTTAACTGTGAAGCTGTGAGTGCCAATTTTTGAACAACAAAGTATCTTGATTATCCTGTGGTTTTAGTTTTACTAGCCACTGTCTCAGTGCTTTGAAAAAATTCTAAATTATCCATCACAGAACATTTCCTACCGTTTGCCTTTTGTGCTGCATGTGTAGAATATGAGTGGTGAGAATGAGTGGGTGGTTTCCCATGAAACCATGGAGACTTTTCTATAGTCGAAGCTTGTCCTATACAACAAATGTTTACACACAATAACGAGGGAAATTGAGGCAGTTTTAATTTGTGAATATGAGGGGACTAAGACTATAGAATAGGATTCACTCACCTCTCTTTTATATTCTCTCAAGCAGAGGAGCTCTTTAAGCATAGTTAAGTATGCAGACTGAGTACATATAAAGCATCTCACACAGTGGACTAAGTTGAAACCCAGTAACTTTGGGGCAGTTCTGCAGGTCTTTTTTCTCCTGGGATCTATGCATACATTGTGTGAAAAGGACCACATGAGTATCCATGGGATCCCAGAAAAAAAATGCACAAGCCACTGGCCATTCCCCCCTCCCCTCAATTTTTTGGATTAGCTAAATATTCCAAGTGTTCTGTAGATTTTTCCAATATAGGAGAGTGTGTGATGTGTTGTCTTCAAAGCATTCTGATGCACAAATGAGTTTTCAACAGATGTGTATTCAGCACCACCAAAGCATATTTATATTAAAACAGCTGCTTTTCTTATGCTAGCTGCACATTTATTTGTCAGATGAGCTCTGTTGCAGCTGCAAGATTTTAATACAGCAATTGGTGTATCATTCTCCTAGTGGCCAGGTGACTAATTCTCCTGGGCTTTCAGTGCTTTAAGTCAGGGGTTCTCAATGTTTTTCAGCCGTGGGCCAGACCATGCCCCCTCAGACAGCTGAGTGGGTCAGGCTGGTGCTGTAAAACATGTATGCGGCTGTTATAAACGTTGTTACGACAGCCGTGGACTCACAGCTGTAGTAAACATGTGGACTCATTTACAGCTTTGTAAACGGGTTTAAGCAGCTGTAAATGAGTCTGTAGCCGATTCCAGCTGTGGGAGCGGCTGGAGCAAGGTTGGGAGCTGGATTATTTGGCAATGTGGGCTGGATTCGGCCCACGGGCCATAGGTTGTAAACCCCTGCTTTAAATTATTCCTGTTTTCTGCATAGTGCCCAATATGATTGCTGGCATTGAAAGAATGTTAATAGCAACAGGAGTAGTGTTCAAAACTGATGCCCTGTTGAATTTGCAGACAGGGGTGGGGTGGGGCTAAGGAGCCTGACACTCTTTGTATTTTCTAAAATAAAATAACTCTTGCTTGAGATAGATCAATTGTGTTTGTAAACACTATTATGTAGCAGTTTGTTGCTTCTTAGATAGTAGGAGATGGTATTGGTACTTATGTGTTCATACTCTGTTCTTTAGGGGAAGGGAAGCACTGTAAGAACTCAAATGCAGGATTAAAAAAGCTTAAATATGTTACCAATGAAGCACATCTGAATAAAGTTGGTCATTATTCATAAACTATTCTCTTTCTGTTAAACATAATAAAATGCAAAGAATAGTGCAGAGAATTAAACCGTTGCTTCTTGGCCACTTAGAAATCTGCTCAGCCCACCCATCCCTTTGCTGGCTGCTATTATTAATCATTCATTGCTTATGTGTGCTTTTACATACCCACCTTTTGCTGCTTAGAAGAGCTCTTTTAAAAAGTACTCAGACTTCTCTTGTTGCTGAATTGTGTCTCTGCCCCTATTAAATTCCACAGAATGAATGTAGTGCTGGATGTAGTCAAACATGAGTGAGAATATGAACATTGTGTACAGTATTCGCATTGCCAAGTGGTTATTGTGAAAATGCCTAGACCGGAGAGGGGTGATGTGTTTTTGTCCAGGAATCTATGGAGTGGCAATTTGTAGCATCACTCAACATTGGCCATTTTAGGCTGATCTTCTTTTGTGTCTACATCAAACTTTGGATTGCCAAAATGAAGCCACTTTCTTGGCTTTGTCATTGTCCAAAATTAAGTCTTCATTGTTGCATGTTTCTGGTAGTAGTCGGCAGACCAGTAAATGAGTCGGATTCTGTATCTCTCCATATTCACACAGCATGTTGTTGTCCACCAACAACTCCCACTTGAGCATGTTGGCCTTGCATTTAGGGACTCCAACCCTCAGCCTATTCAGAGTCCTCCAAGTGATGTAGGGGAGGTTGAGTTCCTCAGCTATACCCTCTTTTAATGTTAATCTTTGTCCAGTGAGTTCCTTCCTCCATCTTCTAATTTAGGTTGATGCGAACTGCTATCCAAAACATCTGGAAGATCACACAGTCCCAGGATGACCCACCTTGCCTGGGTACTTTGGCCATAATTCTGTTAGTGCTACTTTGGTGCATAAATCCAATGATGCCATCAGTAATGCCATTTATATTTAATTAAAAGTTTCCTATTCCCCCACCTGCATCCTGGGTCCTAAGGCTGTTTAGGGATCCCTTTCAATCCTGGGAGGCCATGGTGGCTTTTGAGAAGGCAAGGGGAAAGTTTATTGTCTGAAAATTGCTGGTACAGATCCCAGTCCCTGTGGCGGTGATTCTCAGTTATTGAAGCTTTCGTAACCCAAGTGGTAGCACACTGCCTTTCTTTTGTTATTGCTTTAAAATCTGACTCCTTACTTAAGTTTGTGAGTTGGTTTGCTTTGATTAAATTTTAGAAATCTTATAAAGTATTGAACTGTTTTAGAGTGTTTTAAGGTGATTTTAATAAGTGTATATCATCCTCAGCTATAAAGAAATATTTTAATAAGTATTGACTTAACAAATCTCATTCGTTCAGCAGGTTCAGCCTGAAAGATATTAATCTCACAAGATAAAGATAACAAAAGCATTTAAAAGTCAGCACTAGGCAGCTGAATACAGAGAAATGATGTAAGTTATATAATGTGAGAAAGCTTTTATGGAGGATGAAGAAATTCAGATTTTGATGTGGAATATTAGGGGAGGGGGAAAATGAGGTAAAAATAAGGTGGGCATATGGACCAACTGGAAGAGAAAATAGAAATTTAGAGCATGTTTTTACTTTGCCTTAATAGAGCTGTCTGGTAGGCACTTAAAGCTTCAAGACTGAGAAGGGAACATAGAGAAGCCAGGTGGAAAATGTCTGTCTTGAATGCAGAATGAGGGTCCTTCTAAACTGAAGAAGCCATGAAATTCAGAGGTTTGGGTAGCTCATTTTATCTTTCTTTTCAGTGTGAGTCATAGCATTTTTGGGGGTGGGGGAGGAAAGCAATTAACAAGGTAGCAAAAATGATTTGTGAAATGTGTTTTGAGTGCTAGGCAGAAAACTGAAGAGAAATGAAAGCAGCTGTTCTGCTTTCTTCTTGGTATAACAAGAATGTGTGTTTGGAGGAGGGTGAAACTGACTGTACTTCATTGTAATGTCTGGGGTACACAGAAAGTGCCTCTTCGAAGATTGTGGTATTCTTGAACCACAATTGGGTGTACCCTGGTAACGGCAACCTTGTGTTGCCAGCTAATGTTTCTCACACTAGATCAAGCGAAGGGAACTGCAGAATGAACTCATCGAAGGGTGCCTTCATTTTGGCAGTTTCACATCTGGCCTAGACACGGAAGAAGAAGATTGTAGTGTCTGTGAATCACACTGCAGGATTGGACCTATGCAAAGTCAGAGTTTGGAGTCCTACAAGTACAGTGAGTTAGGGCAATAATCCAGCAACTCCTGTCGAGAACACATGCATTAGAAGACAGCACCCTGGTTGAAAATTAGAATAGGACAATGGTGACTTGTAGTGAGATGCCTCAGACAGAGTGTTGACAAATTGCTGTTATTAATTTTGCAGTTACATTTATTTTTATTTTGTCTAGTTAATGTTTATTATTTATTAATACATGCATATTCTTAGTGTCAGTGAATTATGGGGATTACGTGATTTTATTTGTTTTTTCTCCTTTGATTGAATGCCCATTTGTTGGTAGTGATCTAGTGACTATTCATGAACATAGCTACACTGTATAGAGAAGTAAAGAAACAGCCATCATTATGCTGTCATTGTACTAAAAATGCATGTCTGGCCGGACATCCCACTATGGTAATAGAGTAGACTGTACAGCCAGCAACTCAATGCTGAGTGTTGGGCAGTGGTAAATAACCTAACTCCCTAAAGGGGCCAACAGCTATGGACGTCTGAGCCCCTTTAGGTGGGGTAATGGTCCCCTCAGTGGCAAAAATGCCACTGGAAACCATCATATTGGGCCCAATGGCAAAATGAGCGGATGAGGAAATCTGATTCCCAACGGTTATGGAGGCAGAAGTGTCCATGCCAGATTGACTGGCTGTGAAGGCGCACCTTGATAATATCCTCAAGGCTGTGGCAATCCATTGCAGTCTCGGTGTTAAATCCTGCATGTCTCATTTCATATGTGCCGCAGGAGATGGCTCTGTGATTATAATGTGTGGGTCACTTCATGGAAAGCTGGGATCCACCTTCAACAAATTCACACCAATGGCATTTTTCCTGCTTCAGGGGAAAATGCATTCTCAGAGACAAGTTGCAGCTGACGACGATGACAAAGTTGTAAAAATACAATATGGTTTAGTAGTAGCAGCAGTATTTTCAGTGTTGTTGCAGTTGTGTTCTGCATTTAGTATTTAAGAATGAACTGTATGAATAGATGTATACAAATTATTGTGAATAGATTTATATGAATATAAACAACCGTGAATCTTAACCTATAAAACCAAGGGTTAACCGTTGGAACTTGCTATAGGTTCCTAAGCCTCGCCCTAATGACCCGCACCTACCATTCGTGCACATGGCTGAACTGGGCCCGCAGGTTAACGAAGGATTGAGAAAACCGGCAGTGGGGCAACAGCCCCACAAATGCAAAAAAGGGAAACAACTTCATTTCCTAACGTTCTTTGCACCACGCCATGCCACAGCCAATCAGGCTGAGAGACGCGACCACAAAGAACATTGAGAAATGCGCCGCGGCCAATCAAAATCAAGCCACAGGAAAAAAAATGCACCACAACCACAAATCACAAACCCATAACTACAAGCCCCAGAGTACTGCACGACATGAGTGTGCAGAATGCTGAGGAAGCCGGTGCCCAAAAAATAAAAAACAACAACAACTCACCACCTCACAGCCACGCAAACACCAACCACCCTTCTTTCCCTCACCAATGGCGCCTGAAGGTCCCGATTGGAGTTTCCCCTTTAATATCAGTAAGTAGGGGGTGGCGATCCCCATCTCCGCTGGCTCACCTGGGTTTGTGAGGTTTGTGGGGACAAAAGGAATCTGTCCCCCCAACCCTTCTGGACCCCGGAGACCAGGGAGACTGGATCGATTTTTCCCCCTCCTAAAAAAGCCCTCAATTTTTAAAGAGAAGAAACCGCTTGGTTTCTTCTCTTTAAAGATGGATTTTTTTTTAGGAGGGGGGGAAATCGATCCAGTCTCCCTGGTCTGAGGGGTCCAGAAGGGTTGGGGGGGACATACTCCTTTTGTCCCCCCCCCCCAACCCTCACGGACCCACGGGACCCGAGAGGAGATCAATTCCAACCCAACCCAACCCCCTGATATTAAAAGGGATAATCCGATCGGAGTTTCCACATTAATATCAGTAAGTGGGGTGTGGCGATCTCCCTCTCCGCTGGCTCACCTGGGGTTGGGAGGTTTGTGGTGACAAAAGAGATCTGTCCCCCCAACCCTTCTGGACCCAGTAGACCAGGGAGAGGGGATCGAATCCACACCCACCCAAAAAAACCTCCGTCTTTAAAGAGAGGAAACCAAGTGGTCTCTTCTCTTTAAAAACAGAGGGTTTTTTTAGGAGGGGGGAATCGATCCACTCTCCCTGGTCTCCTGGGTCCAGAAGGGTTGGGGGGACATACCCCTTTTGTCCCTACAAACCTCCCAAACCCCGGGGAACCAGTGGAGAGGGGGATCACAACCCCCCCACCCACTGATATTAAAGGGGAAACCCCGATCTACTTTCACGACTCACACAATCAAAGCACCATAACGCAATAAAGCCCCACTCCCCAACACCCGCGGTCCGGACAGCCAGGCCGGCCCATGGAAATAAACCAAACACCCCCAAAGCCACAACAATAAATAAATAAATAAATAATTTGCCGAAAATACCTTAAAACACAATCAAAAACATTCAAAAATACACAAAAACAACACCAAAAACAATACAAAGTAAACAAAAACACAATCAAAAACAAAACAAACAGTCAAATAAATACAAAACCCAACACACACACACACACACACACACACAAAATACAGAAAACATGCCAACTCACCAACACATGTCCTACCTGCATGACGACCGGAAATGAAATGAATAAAGAAAGAGACTACTTACTGGAAGAAGCTCCACCCAGAGGCCAGGAGAGAAAAAACAGTCAAAATACAAGAAAACCCCTACCAGCACCACCTGCTGGCCACAATAGTAAAAACAATTCAAAAACACACAACAGCCCCAAACAAAAGGCCACAACAGTAAAAACAAATCAAAACAATAACACAAAATCACAATTTTACACAAAAGGTCACAATAATAACAAGTCAAAAAAATTACATGAAAACACAATTTAACACAAATCACAAACATATGTCAATAAAATAAAAAAATTTTTATTAAAATCCTGTGCTGAGTTCTAACTCAAATAAAAACCCAAAACAACTAAACACATTTTAAAAACATTGAATGTAAAAAACCTTTACTTTCACATTATTAAAATTATTACCTACGGTACAACTATTTTTATTAAAACCAAAAACTAAAACATTATTCAGTTACATAAAACAGCCAGCCAAGCCAAAAAAAATTTGTATAAATAAACATTTTAAAAATTACAAACTAAGCAATTTTTAACAAGCATTAACACAATTTAACCTTCCAACACAATTTAAAACAGCCCGGCAACGCCTGGCAACCTCTGCTAGTAATATCATGAAAAGATTAATTGAAAGCATTGCTTGGGAGTAGGGTTGCCAGATGGTATCCTAAAGGAGGACATGTCCTCCTTTTCTATAATTTGTCCTCCCGTCCTCCCTTACCTACTGTAGGATTCCATCTGGCAACCCTACTTGGGAGAAAGGGGTGGGGTGGGGGACCTGAAAATGCCTCTTCTTTCTCCTTCCCCTCCTTGTGTGAAGAATAATGTATGTTTGTTGGCAGCACAGATCACAGCCAGTGCAGATTTTATCACTAGAGGAAGGTTTTTGTATTTATCTTACACAAAGGGCATCATTCTGGTGACAAAAGACAGCCACAGCTGTTTGTCTTGTGCACTTTTTCAAATTTAAAAAAAATTGTAAAAAAAAGTAATGTATAATGAAGTTGACTTTTTATTGAATGTTATGGGCTGTGCCACTGAAGCAATGCAAAAATTCTTAACTGGAAGGACAAGAGCAGGCAATGAAGTAATCAAGTCACTTTTAACTTATGGAAATCCTATTGTGAAATGGAGAGTCCAGTGGACCCCAACATGGATGATGCACCTTCACTTCCAGGTCCTGCAGGTGCCCTACCCATAGTTCTTCCATAGACAAAGTAGAGGAGAAGCTGGTCAAAGAGGTCAAGTGGAGGACCCTTCCAAACACTACAGGAAGAGATAGAGAAAGGTGGGGAAAGAGTGAGAAGCAGGAAGTATAAAAGAGGGTACTGAGGATGTCTGGGTAGAGAAAGAAGGGGCTGGCATAGAGGTGTGAGGGGGACCAAGCAAGCCTTCCCCAAAGAATTGTCAAGGGGGAAAAGGAGTTGATGCTGGTGATGTGAGAAGCCCTAAGGAGGTTACCAATGATGGATTCAGCCCTAGAAGGATCCCCCAGTGAGGGAAACTGGGTGGAATTGATAAAGGAGGATCTTTGGATTGGATTCTGGGGGAGGTTTTGCATACCTGTGGTACTACCGTGGCCCCCCAAGCCCTTCTATTGGGGTAGAACAAGCTCACAGGAATATCTTCATCACCAGAGGACTGGAAAGAATCGTGGACTCCCAAGGAATTGCAGGAGAAGCAAATCAAAGTGTGTTGCAATGCTGAACAAGAGAATTAGAAAAGATTCTAAAGATTTTGTAAGGTAAAGGTCACTCTTGCTCGAAAGCCAGCTCTAGGGTTCACTGCTCATCTCTGTTTATAGCCAAAGAGCCAGTGCTGTCCGTATTTGTGTTTGCAGATGTTTCCATGGACATGTGAGAGGCATGACTAAACACTGGAGTGCACGGACGCTGTTTACCTTCCCACTGAAGTAGTACCTATTTATCTGCTTGCAATTTCTTGCTTTCAAACTGCTAGGTTGGCAGGAGCTATGACAGAGACAGGAACTCACTCAGTCATGCAGCACTCGGGTCTCTACCTGCTGACCTTCCAGTCATCAAATGCAGTGTCTTAACCACTAAGCCAGTGCAGTCCCCTACACTTTGTAGCAGGCTCTAAATTTTGGACCGGTTCCTAGAGCACGTTCTGAGAAGGGCTAAGAGTTACTGGCCTCCTTTGTGATACAACATGGAGGTAATAGTGAGAAGGTAGCAAAGTAACTATACTAAGCATTTTTAAATTTTATCCTTCAACGCTCCTGTGTTTGGATGGAATTCTGACTTCAGCATTTGCCTGCAACTTAAGCAGAGATGGAGACGATACGAAGCACAAAAGGGAATGTGACAGGAGAAGTCAGTGTCCATTTGGTTGCCAGTGAAAGTACTGTTCAGAATGCCCACCTACCAGCAACTGCCTTCATCATACCAGGTATGTGTCTGGAACATGGATGCCTTCTTACTGTTTTGTTTCCTTTTCCATTCCATAAAACAGGACATAGGAAGCAAACGTCCCACCTAATCTCTGTGTTGGCTTTTGTTCCTTTTTGTGGGTTGACCATGTTTACAGAAATAAATTATTCAAAGTTGTCCCATTTTACCTTAGCTTAGTTGACTATACAGTAATTGTAAATCTTTCTAAGCCAGGGGTAATACTGTTACCTGGAGATAGCACTGAAACTGAAATTTAGTGAGCAGAGTAGAAAAAGGGAGAGCCTTATTGGCTGTATGAGTAAGAAAGGTGCTGTCAAATACTGACATACGTGTGTGCTGTAAAGAATGTTCTATCTGATCTGGTGTAGTTTGAGGTCCTAGTTTGTTCTGGGCCTACTGTGGAAAAGGGAGGAAGACTATTCTGATAGTATGTTTTGCACTCACAAACATATTGACCTACTTGAATTTCTTTTGCTCTTTCCAAGCAAACACAGCCACAGTAAATCTGCCAGCAAGCACTTTAGAAATCCAGCGGTTTCCTCGGGACCCCCAGAAAAACATGGGGACAGAGAGGCAAAGAGAGGGCACAGGAAATGAACCTATCACAGCAACAGTAATCCCACAGATCAGTGGAGTACAGACCTGCAACACCATCCGGGTTTTAGAATGGAAAGATGGCGTGGCCACTCTCCCGGGAAGCAACCTAAGGGTAGGTGGGCAAAAGTATTTTTCCTCACGCCAAGTGCCTTCTTCTTTGACTGGGGAGATTTCAGCAATAGTGCTTGGTTGGTAGATAGCATCACAGATGTCCTAGGGCTAAACAAAGTGGCTTGTACAGGTGAAACTTGGAAAATTAGACTATCATACAAATGTTCATTCAGTTCAGTAATGCAACTTGAAAGGTGAAACAAATATATAAGATAGCCTCATTACACGCAAAGCGAGATAGTTCAAACCTTACTTTGTTATAATATTGATGCTTATGGCTTACAGCTTATGAAAACCCCAACCCCCCAATCTCATGTACCCCATAATCATCACATAATCTCATGTACGCTATACGCCATGATCATCACAATTATAATGAATTAAGGCATGACAACTCTCGCTTTGCATGTAGTGAATCTATCTCATATATTTGTTTCACCTTTTAAGTGAAATGGATGAACATTTGCACGATATTCTAATCTTTCGAGTTTCACCTGTATAGTGGAAGGGTTCAAGATGTAGATTTGGCCACCCATTTGGAAAGCTCCGAAGTGGGATTAGATAAAGCTGTCAGTGGCTGCTATTCTTGGTTGCTGTATATCTCTTCCACAATCTAAGACAGCACGCTTCTCAATACTATTCTCAGTTCCTTTTTGTGTATTGATGCAGTTTCGGATAAACGAATTTGGTACGTTGAAAGTGATCAGCGCTGACAAGCTTCTCCCTTTAGAGCCTCTAAATGATTGCCACTCAGAAAGAGAAAGGGATGACACAGTGGCATTCATCAGCAAAGACAATCCCATCGTAGCTCAAGGTGAGTGTACCTTCTTGGCAAACATTCAGAATTTTGTATACCTTTGCCATTGTGGAAGCTACCACATGGGCATGGTGAGACTGAGCAGCAATGTTACTTCTTGATGACTCTCTGGTCTCATATGTGTAGTGATTTGCAGAAAATTAATGTGCCATAAATACCTTGAAAATGTTTGTTGACATCAATGTGGGTAGTCCCTCGGTTGATACAGATCTCAACTGTTTCATCATTTCATTATTGTGTTCCTCGTTTTTGTGAACAGTTTATGACACATGATGACCTGATATCTGGTGATTAATCTCTCTGGTTCATAGGTAGCAGATACACAGAGCTGCCATTCAGACCATACTGGAAGTCTTGTCACCTTGACAGAAACTACCAGAGTCTACAGTGTGGTGGTACACATTGCCTTTGAGAAGCCAAGAGTATTTTTGTGCCACAAAGTACAGTTGGATATAGTAGAGGAAAGAAATACATAAATCTGTATAGTTGTGGAGATACAGCTTTCACAAAACTCTGATGTTCTTCAGCATGCTGAGTTTGTGCCTGACTCACCTCCGATTTCTCTGTCTGTATGTTGCTTTGTTTTCATAATGGTCTTCAAGCACCATCATAAGCAGAAATGGTAATTCCATGTTTGATATTGCTGTAGGTGGACTAAAGTAACCCTTATTACTGGGCACACAGAATATACACTATTGTGTAAAAGTCTTAGGTCAGTTGGTTTGGGGAAAATTCAGTGAGTGTTGCGGGGACAGACATAGCTCAGACACCTTAAATACAAACTTCACCAAACATGGAGAGAGTTGAGAGGAGTGTTATCAGAAGACTCTCTCCAACTTTGGTGTGTCTAGATGGCTCAGGGGCTGAGTTATGCCCACCCCCCAAAATATCATTCATTAAATTTTCCCCAACCCAACATAAGGAAAGCTGAACGCAGAAAAATAGATGCCTTTGAAATGTGGTGTTGGAGGAGAGTTTTGAGAGTACCCTGGACAGCGAGGAGAACAAATAGGTCGATTTTAGAAGAAATCAACTCTGACTGCTCCTTAGAAGGTCAAATAGTAAAGATGTGGCTCGTCCTAGAGAGACTGGCTCTAACTGTGGGGCGATCGGTGCGGCTTCCCCAGTCCGTCATTGGCCGTGGGGAAGTCAAAATTCCTGGGCTTGCAATGCTGCGGGTATATGAACTCCTGCCACTGCCACCTCTTTTTTGAGCTCCTTCCTCGGTCCAGCATTGGCTGCGGGGAAGTCGGAGCACCTGGGCTGCGCTGTAATTGATATTACTGATATTATGATGTTGAACTGTATTGGAATTTTTGTGATATGCTGAATTGTATTTAATTTTGTATTGTGTTTCTGTATGATGTCCGGCTATTTATTGATATGCTCTTGTTATTTATGATGACTCTGTAAACCGCTTTGAGTTGCTTTCGAGCGAAAAAAGCGGTACAGAAATGTTACTATAAATAAATAAATAAATAAAAAGATGAAGATGAAGTACTTTGGACATCAAATGAGAAGAGAGGATTCCCTTGAGAAAGCCTTGATGCTGGGAAAGGTGGATGGCAAAAGAAGAAGGGAGCGGCAGAAAATGAGATGGTTGATAGTATTGTAGACGCAATGGGCACAGAGCTTGGTGGGTTGAGGATGGTGGAGGACAGAGGTGCCTGGCGGGCAGTGATGCACTGCAAATTATTTTACTACCTACTCTGTGGGCTGGCCAAATCTGTAGGCAGGGCCAAACATCCTGCATTATGGGCTATGGAAGTGGGTGTGGCCAACCAAATGGGCGTGGCCTGGGAATTTCCGCTGCCGGTTCTGCAGAGCCTGACAACCTGATACAGTGCATCACTGCTGGCGGGCAATGGTCCATGGGGTCCCAAAGGGTCGTAATCGACTGTGTGACTGAACAACAACAAACAGGTAGTGACTTAAGACTTTTGCACAATACTGTACTCCATGCCTCTGATGCTGCTGCTTCCATGTCTAGGCCAGATGTGAAACTGCCAAAATGAAGGCACCTTTTGGTGAGTTAATTCTGCAGTTCCTTTCGCCTGACATAGTGTGAGAAAGATTAGCTGGCACAAGCTGGCCGTTGCCCATGGTACACCCAATTGTGGTTCAAATATACCACAGTCTTTGAGTTCTTTCTGTGCACCCCACCACAGCTCTGACATCCAAGATGCAATGAATCCACAACCTCCAAGTCTCAGGATTGTCCGGGTGGTGGGGGCTTCTATCTCCAGGGAATGTCAAACTTCCTTTCCCAGCTCCCCCAGAGATAAGACACACTAATATAAAGGAATTATGCTAAAGAACCAGAGTGTGTGATGTAGTCGATGAACTATATGTGGCAAAAAGAAGATGGGCAGGCCATATCACCTGCCTTAAGGATAACAGATGGACCTGTAGGCTAACAGACTGGATACCAAGGGATCACAAAAGACTAGCAGGCAGACTCAAAAAACAATGGGACAAGCCAATGGTAAAGCTGTTCGGCAAGAGATAGAAACAGAAGGCAAATGATAGGACATTTTGGAGTTCAGTTTATTTGTGCTTAAATAGATGAAGTGGATGGATCACCACTTTCCACCTCACAAGGCAAGCTCATCCAAGAAGGATTCCTTATGTTTGTTGTGCCTATTTTCTTGCGATAACTCTTTACCCATTTGAGGTTATGCTTCTTTTCTGGTTTCTTTAGACATGGACGTTCCAGAGCACCCCAAACTTCCAAGCGCGGACAGCCTGTGTCATTGCAGTACCTGTGGCCGGAGAAGTGTTTCAGGATCAGTCCAAGATGGCAGAGGATTTTGTAGTGAGAACTGCCACCGGCAGTTCAAAGAAAGGCAAGCAAAAGAAAAAGATGTTAACTTTGAGTGTTTATAAGAGGCTGGAAACTGGGGTGGGAAAAGAAATCATTAATTTTCTTTTGCCTTTTTCTTATGTCTAATCAGAGGTACTCTAATTCAGGGGTGCCCAAACTTTTCAGGCCATGGGCCGGTCACGTGGTTCAGGGAGCTGGTCACTATGGCCCAGGGGCTGGATGCGTCCCCCAATGCCAATTCATCCAGCCCCCAAAGCCCTCGTTGCTCCCGAAAGCGGAAGTAAACGCACCTTACAGGCACATTTTACTTCTGCTTCCGGGAGTGATGAGGGCTTCGTGGGCCGGATGAATTGGCATTGGGGGCTGGATCTGGCCCACAGGCCATAGTGACCACTCCCCTGAACCACGTGAACAGCTCACAGCCCAAAACCTTTGGGCGCCCCTGATTTAGAGAATGGGAAAATATCCTTTTTGCAGGGTAAGGGAGGAGAAAAGAAAAGAACCAGCCATGCTGCCTAGGGATTTTAAAAAAATATATCCCAGAAAATGAAAATTTCTCAGCTCTGGTACCAGTGATAAGAGGGAGGCTGTTCCCAGATGCTTGAAAAAGTGAATTGTCTTCGGATGCGTTTTGCAGATCTGTCATTGTGGAGAACTCTTCTGGCAGCACCAGTGCCACTGAAGTTCTCAAACCAGTGAAGAAGCGGAAGCGAAAAGATTATCAAAGCCCTTCTGAGGAGGAAGAGGAAGAGTCTAAGCAGACGGTACGGCGGGGATGTTTTCCTACAACAGCATTCTATAATAACATTTATTTTCATGCACACTTTCCCTCGTTTGATTGCCATGAATCAGAGGTAGCAATTCCATGAAGCAGCTCTTGGCAGTGAGCACCACAGAGCGCTTTGAAAGCTAGAAATTACAAGTAGATAAATAGGTACTACTTCAGCAGGAAAGGTAATAGCATTTCTTGTGGAGCCAGAGGTTGGGATGTCATGCTCTGACATCTAGTCGTGTTTGCCATATGACCAGACATTGTTGGCTCTTTGGCTGTAAACAAAGATGAACATTGCCCCTAGCATCAGATATGACTGGATTTTGAGCAAGGGAGAACTTTACCTTTTACCACAGAGCAGTGGTACAGCATATGCCCACATACCTGGTTCCCATTGCTATAGATGGTAGTGAGCCATTGCAACCTGCAGTGGGTTCAAAATGGCACAGAGAGGCTTCATGCATGGAAGGAAATTTCCCATCCAGAAGGTCCAGTTTATATATGGAGGACTGTGTGCTCTCCCTCTGAATTTGCTTTACAGATTTGGAAAGCCCAAGATAGCCCTGATAACATGAAGAAACTATGATCTAAACAACTATTCACCTAGGTATAGTTTACTAACCATTTTGCTGTGTAGAAGATAATGATTAAGGTCTGCATCATTTATAGATTTCTTGATTTTGTTTATTTATTTGTATATTTGCTCAATGTTTAGTTATGTTCAGTATTTTCACTACTGTTTCATCACAGGGAGACAGACCTCATAAAAGCTGCCTTCCACCTAGTATAGAGTCAGAGAAGGAGGAGAGCAAGAAACAAGAGGCTAATTAATCTTACAATAAAAAGTAATGTTATTTTCTGTATGACATAGGATGTGAAGCAGGAGGAGGTGAATGGCTCTGGAGAAGAACTTCCCTCTAACAACACTCAAAGTGAAGAATGGGATAGAAGTCAGCTTAGTAAGTACTACATGGTGGCTCTGTTACTTCAGCCTTCAACTTTTCCCTTTGTTACTCTAATTTTTCACCCAGTTAGTGTGCTTTTTATTGACTGTCTGATAAATGTGAAGTGTATATGTTTTGAATTATTTCAGTGTAAAAGTCCTTGTTCCGGAAAGTCAGGACTCTTCCAGAACAGCAATAGAGTCTAGTGCAGGAGTTCTCAGCCTTTTAAAGCTGGGGGCCAGGTCACACTCCCTCAGACAGCTTCGGTGGGGTGGACGACCATTTTATTTATTTATTTAATTAATTTGTATTGCCGCCTTCCTCGCCTTGGCGACCTAAGGCGGCTCACATCAACTTACAATATTCCCATATAACAAAACCCTAATGATTAAAAACTATGGAACTATAAAACATTTAAAAGTCCATAAAAACCCTAACCCCTCATTAACTAGATAAGCCAGCAGGGCTGGGTTGTAGTGCCAGATGCACCCCACACCTGCTGGCATTTTGCCCTCCCTCTACCACATGACATTCCTGGGTGTGATGGAGGTGGTGGTGGGACACATGAAACGGCACCACGGGTCGCAGGCTGAGAATCCCTGGTCTAGTGATTTGGTGTGGTGTGTTTGGAAATGGGCTGTAGAATTCTTCAGACATAATGAAACACAGGGACTGCAGTGGCTTAGTGGTTAAGGTGCTGAACTTGATGACTGGAAGGTTGGCAGGTTAGCAGTTTGAGACTTGTGTGCTGCATGACAGAGTGAGCTTCTGTATCGCCCAGCTCCTGCCAACCGTGCAGTTTGAAAGCAAGTAATTGCAAGTAGATAAATAGGGACAGCATTCTGTGCACGCCGATGTCTAGGCATGCCTGCCACATGTCCATGGAAACATCTGTAGATGCAGACAGTGCTGGCTCTTTGGCTATAAACAGAGATAAGCACTGAACCCTAGAGTCGGATACGACTGGCTTTCGAGCAAGGGTGACCTTTACCTTTACTAATTAAACATGGGTTGATGATTGAATAGCTCTGTGAGTCAGGTATTTGGCTGTGGAGCCAGAGGTTGGGAGTTCAATTCCCCATTACACATCCCAGAAGAGCCAGCCTTTGTCACTGAAGGAAAACTGTACAGTCCCAGGATGTCCCCAGAAGAAGGGAACAGCAAACTACTTCTGAGTACTCTGCCTAGAAAACCTTGAAGAGTGTTACCATTATTCAGAATTTGCTTGACAGCACACAAATATTATTATTAATGAAACACAAGACAGTAACCATAGTGCAGTATTCTTTAATTAACCCTTTCGATGCAAACATATGTATCTGTCTGTGGAACTGGGATTTTTCTGCTTCATGTGGTGTATTTGTAAGGCTCTGCCAGTCAATAATGTGTGATTGAAGAAAGGAGATCTTTAATGAACGGGTAAATGATGCTAGTGGGAATGTTATGGATATGGTAATTGAGGCCATTCCATGTTGCAGCAGAACAGAAACCGCCTAAATGCTTCTGGTCTGTTTAAATTTATTTCATTTAATGTGGCTGTAAAAAATAGGTCATCTTAGTTCATTTCAAAGAATTAGCAAAAGACTGGAAAATGGGAATGGATTTACTTCACACTGAGTATTAAGGTAGATTATGGACTCCCTGCTTTTTTTCTCTTACACTTGAAGCAAAAAGGCTAAGAGCAGCCTCTCTACCAGTGTTTCCTAACGTGGGGCCCACACCCACAAGGGGACTGATCTGTGCTTCGGGGGAATTGACTTAGGCTTCTGGGAATTGAAGTCCAAAAACCAAAAGTTGGGAAACACTGCTCTATACATTTTTGAACTACATTCCCATGATATTTCAGCATAGGCTATGCTAGGTAGGGTTGTAGTACACAAAAAATAATAATCTGAAACTGGGTGCAAAATCTACCCAGGACTATTGTTTATGGGTACTGTTCCTTTGTTCCTGGGGAGACATGGAATACACAGGATACAGCAGAACCCAATCTACATTGACAGAGAAGATTTATTCTTGAAATTTTGCCTATGCATTGGCAGATAGACCAGCCTCTATTTTTCCTCTCCCCTTGGAACTCTGATATCCAAAATATGTGCTGGAGATTGCATGGAGCAAGATTGGAAACTTGCAGATGTCAAAGGGCTTTTTGTTCTCCTGCCATCTCTGTCAGAACAGAAGAAAAGTGATAATAGAATTGTTGTTGTTCAGTTGCACAGTCGAGTCTGACCCTTTGCAACCCCCATGGACCACCACACACCATGCTCCTCTGTCACTTGCCATCTTCCGTAGTTCACCCATATCTACGCCCACTGCGTCAACGATGCCATCTATCCATCTCATCCTCTATCGCCCCTGTCTCCTTTTGCCTTCAATCTTTTCCAGCATCAGGGCCTTCTCCAGTGAGTCCTCTCTTCTCATTTGGTGGCCAAAGTACTTGAGCTTCAGCTTCAGTATTTGTCCTTCTAAGGAGCAATCAGGATTGATTTCCATTAGGATTGATTGATTTGAGATTCCAAAAGAAACAGCCATCAAACCCAGTCTTCCATGGGAGTACAATGCCTAATTTTTCTTTATTGACAGTGTGACCTTGTTGGGACATAAGAAACATTGGTGCCTTCGTTATTTCTCCTTTCCTCACCTGTATCAGATTGTTCCACTCAGTGTTTTAATTAAAATTAAACATTGCAGAAGGATGTGTGGATGTGTGTGGGTGTTCAGTTTCCATTGTTCACCAGTCTCCTTCTTTATAGTTAAGGGAATGAGGGGAAAGTGCCAAACCGACTGTCTATAAGAAATGCATTTCCTGTTCATTCCAGTAAGAGAAGCAAACCCTTCGAGATTGCCAAGGCTTTGGCCAGTGTCTCCACTGCCTAGATGATATCTGCAGTCAGTTCAGGTGTTAAGTGCAAAAGAAAATGAAGAATGTGAGGCATTTTAGAAGCTTGCATCACTCAGCTTATTCTTAATTATTGCATCTTCAAGAAATGAGAGTGGTTAAAAGGATTATAAAGGAAATAACAAAGGGAAGAGAAGAGGAATTGGTTTCTTTTCCTTTTTTTAGGAATTTGCCCAAAATGTCAGTAAATATGTACATGCTAGTAGAGCTATTAATTGCCTTAATTTGTTCTCTCTTCTGCTCTCCTCAGTCTCTGGAGAGGAGAAGACAGAAGGCTGGAGTTGGACATCTTACCTAGAAGAGCAGAAAGCCACTGCCGCTCCTTTAAATCTGTTCCAGGAGGTGAGTTGCATTTTTCCTTTATCTGGGAAGTGAAGACATGTTAGATAGATAGATAGATAAATCTTTATTGTCATTGTCCAATAAAGAATGTTTTCTCTGCATGTGGAATATGCCCTATTTGCTGGCATATAAGACCCACTTTCCCCCCTTAAAATGTATACTGGAAAATTGGAGTGTGTCTTGTACTGTAATATAGTGGCCTGTAGTGGGCTATTTTGGTAATAATGAGGTGCATCTTATACTCCGATGCATCTTATATGCCGGCAAATATGGTAATTCTTCTTCTCCACCATTGAATCTGAGGATTTGTAGTTCCATAAAAGTGGGTTCCTTCTGACTGAAAATTCACAGCACCGTCACCAACTAAACTTTTTAGCATTCACTGTGAGACGTTAAGCCAGGTGTTAAACTGATAAAAAAGCCAATGAATATTTGAAGCACAGCTCTGCTATCAGAGGGATTTGCTAACAGAACTGTTCTGCTGAATAAAATCTGCCCTCAGAAGAGACAGATAAGGAACAAGGAAGTAAGCTGAGCTGATTTATGCCACCTTCCTTCTTCCTCCAGCTCAGAGACACAGCCGCCACTATGCTGGCACAAAGTGAGGCCTGGGCAAAGATAGGCTTCAGTAATTCCTAAAATACCTTCGCCTGGGAGGAAGTGTAGACACAGCACCTTGACGAGTTAGGACTGTGCTGCCATTCTTCAAGGGCCTTAGGGTCCTCTTTATCTGCCGTTCCTTTCCTTGCCTCAGTTTCCTCATAAAATCCATATGGTCATTATTAAGGACTGGAAGCCCAGTTTATTGTCATGTGGTGGTAGTGATGTGTCTCCTGGTTCATTCCTTTCAGCACCAATTGGTCAGACAGCACAAGAATGGTTTCAAAGTGGGGATGAAGTTGGAAGGGATTGATCCCCAACACCCTTCTATGTACTTTATTCTCACAGTGGCTGAGGTGAGATAAGTTTATGCTTTTGAATTCTGTTATAATTCAACAGCTAAAGATGAATTTCCCTTTTACCCCCTCTGCTTCATTCATTCATTTAGAGATTTCTGTAACACCAAATTCAGAGTTGTTTACAACACTTTGCAGATAATAAATAAATGAATACTACAATAAAGGGGGAAATACCCATCGCTCTACAGTGCTTTTAGGTTCCTACAAACTTCCAGTCAAAAGGCATTTTGCAATTGTTCTTTTTCTTTCTTTGTTTGAATTTTTTGTGCTCAAAAAGATATGAAAGAAGCAGTGGAAAAACACAGGAGGGTTATTGAAAGCAATTTTATCTTTGCCACCTACATTCTGTGAATGAAGAAGAGTGATTGCATAATAAAGCCATTGGGTGGAATTACCTTTAAAACAACAGAAACTGCAGTGAAAAGCAGTATGAACAGCAAGTTCTGGGCATCCACAATATACCACTTTTCATGGGCCTTCATTTCCTTGGCTACTCACATGTTATGGTAAGAAGCAACACAATACAGAATCAATCTTGAGCAGATCCCCCCCCCCCCCCTTTGAGTAAGAGAAATTGAATTACAGAAGAATAAACATAGGCAGCAAATTCTGTGAGGACTGAAATTCCACTTCTTTGTATGAATACCCCACAACCACCTTATCCATTCAGAAGCAGCAAAGGAATAAATGCAATGGAGAAATGCAGTTTATGTCATGTAAGAATGATGCTAGGGCACATACAGCTCTCTTCTGAGAGAACTGAAGTTGGCTCTGCTTGCCACATCTGCTAAAGTTTTCTGGGAAGTGCCCTGCACAAAATATGATTTTTCAAAATGTTACTGAGAGGAATTTTTGGTCAATGGGCAGCCATCATCATGGCCTATTTCTGTGATGGCAAACCTTGACACTCCAGCTGTTTTTGGACTTCAATTACCAGAAGTCCAAGTCAGCACTCCTGCTGATCAGGGCTTCTGGTAATTGAAGAACAAGAACAGCTAAAGTGCCAAGGTTCACCATCACTGGCCTGTTTACATTAGTTGGTGGTTTTGATTGACTTTGTGGAGCAACTCAAGTCTGATAGGTCACCTTTGCTCAAAAGTCAGTCGTATCTGACTCTAGGGTTCAGTGCTCATCTCTGTTTATAGCCAAAGAGCCAGCACTATCTGCGTCTGCAGATGTTTCTGTGGACATGTGGCAGGCACACCTCAACACTGGAGTGCACGGAACACTGTTTACCTTCCCACCAAAGTGGTCCCTATTTATCTACTTGCAATTTTTTTGCTTTCCAACTGTTAGGTTGGCAGGAGCTGAGACAGAGATGGGCACTCACTCAGTCATGCAGTACCTGGGAATCGAACTCTGACCTTCCAGTCAGCGAGTTCAGCATCTTAACCACTCAAGCCACCACAGTCTGATACAGGACAATGAATGAGAATGGTCCTTTCAGATGCTTTTCCTTAATGCCTTTCAGTTTGAAGAAAGGGAAACTAGGGGAATATTCTCAGTACATGTCTGCACCAAGCATGCTCTTTATTCATTGACAGCAGTGATCATACAGAAAGCGAGCAAATGTTGGTGAGAGGGTGAGTAACGAGGATATAACAATTAGTTTGTCAGTCATTGAAAGTGGGGAGGAGGTTAGGGGGACAGCAGAATGCTGCCCACTGTGCCCTCATATCCAACAGCCTTTCTGTTGCCAGTTGAACTAAGATAAGTCCATGTCTTTTACATGAGTGCAAGAGCTCTTGGACAGAAGCCAGATTGTGCGGTGATTGGCTATGGAACATTTTTCAGACTGTTCCACATGGCACAATGCATCCAGTTTGATCTCAAATGTACTTCGTAGCCACTGTAAACTTTACATTCAGATTTCAGTCAAGGAAGGGTGTCTGCTTGTGAATTTATCACCACTATCTACCATTATAACTGCCTGATCCCTGCCTATTGCATTTTGGCAAATGTGTCTCTAAGTGACTAGAAACAGAAATAGTCAGTTTATCTTTCTAAATTAACTGTTCAGGAAGTTCTGCTCAACAAATATTCAGTGAGATGGAAAGCTTCCTTCTACTGCTTTCCTTGCGTGCAGGTATGTGGTTACAGAATACGCCTTCATTTTGATGGATACTCTGAATGTCATGACTTCTGGCTGAATGCGGATTCTCCCAACATTCATCCTGCTGGTTGGTTTGAGAAGACAGGACACAAACTCCAGCCTCCCAAAGGTAGGTTGGCTTGTGTGTTTGAAGGTACTGTTCAAGGAGGCACTAAAAACAACAACAACAGCATTTCATTAGAGTGGACTTAATAGAAGAAGACAGTACAAAAGCTGGTGGAACAAAGGTACATGGAGTAATGTCCTATTTAAATGACAGGAGTGCTGCAAACTGTGCTGCATGTCACATACACCCAATCCAAAGAGAGTGATTTCACCAGCTTTTGAAGTAATTCAGTGAAGTGGTGGCCAGTTTGTGGCCCACAGATCATTGGTGGTCAAGTGATCCATCATATGTGGAGGATGCACTGATAAATGGGATGCTGATCTTTTGAACAGAATGGTGGAGATATCTGATTTGGCCACAGTGATACATGCCTTAATTACATCTTCCCTGGAGGGAAGTGGGCAATTTGAGTTTTTTGCAATGTGTTTTTTCTTTTTTCCTGTGTATTGCTCTTGAAATGTGTATTGCTCTTGAAATGTGTTTTTTGTTTGTTTGTTAATGCGATCCTTTGGAATTGTAATTTGTAATACTCTGTTTCTTTGTTAGCCACCCAGAATTGCATTGCAAGTAGGGCGGCATACAAGTTGAAATATAATAATAATAATAATAATAATAATAATAATAATAATAATAATAATAATAATAATAATAATAATAATAATAATAATAATAATAATAATAATAATAAATGTGCTCTACATGGGACTACCTTTGAAGAGTGTGTGGGAACTTTACCTGGTTCAAAACGCTGCAACCAGAGTGCTGACTGGTGCTGGCTACAGGGAGCATGTAACTTCCTTATTATAACAACTTCACAGGTTGCTCCTCTGTTTCTGGACTCAATTCAAGATTCTGTTTATTGCCTATAAAGCCTTATGTATGGCTTGGGTCCAGGCAGTTTGAAGGATTGTGTCACCCCACATGAGCCAACTCAGTTTTTAAGATTTGGGGAGGCCTTCTCTCGCTTCCACCACCTTCTCAACTTGTTTGATGATGACACAAGAGTAGACCTACTCAGTGGCTTCTGCCAGGCTTTGAAAGGCACTGCCCTGAGAAGCCATGTTTTGCCTCTTCCCTTCTTTTCTGTCTTCATCAAACAGAGACTTTCTGTTTCACACAGATTTTTAAAATGACTGATGGGGAGTGGTTAAGAAACATTCGATTTTTGAAATTTAGATATTTTCCAATAAATAAATAAATAAATAAAAATGCTTTTAAAATTGCTTCTAAACTTGACCAGCACGTAATTAAATACTACAATAAAGGACAGACGGAAGCCACTGGGGAAATGAGAAATGGTGGAGCCCTTCATTTCCTGAAATAAATTGAGTCTTAAATGTGAAATGCAATCTATATCATAGAGGGCTTATCAGTAGTAACGGTTGCTAGGCAGATCAGTGGAGTCCACCAAATATTCCTTTGCCAGACATATCGTATTTTATTCCCATCATCCATGTTGTTGTTCAGTCGCACAGTCAATTCCAACCCTTTGCGACCCTATGGACCATTGTCCTCCAGGCACCTCTGTCCTCCACCATCCTCAACCCACCCAACTCTGTGCCCATTGTGTCTACAATACCATCTAGCCATCTCATCTTTGGCCGCCCCTTTCTTCTTTTGCCCTCCACCCTTCCCAGCATCAAAGCTTTCTCAAGTGAATCCTCTCTTCTCATTTGGTGTCCAACGTACCATCATCCATAGACTGTGTTAAATGGTTAACATGATTTGTCTTTATGGTATCCACAAAAGCTTTTGATAGTGATAAAATAACTTGCAGAAACAGAAAAGCTGAAAACCACTGTTTTAGAGCAAGACTGTCTCTTGGGATGTCTAATTTCCATTCCTGGGGAAACTGATGTTCTGGAGGCATTCTAAGAAGCACTGTCTACATTCACAGTGGCTTCTGTAGGGCCTAGATATCTGGATTTCTATTAACACTTCTCTCTTGTCTCTCCTTTACTTGAGCGTGTTTAGGTTACAAGGAAGATGAATTCAACTGGGCCAGCTATCTAAGAATAACCAAAGCCCAAGCAGCTCCCAAGCATCTGTTTGTTACCTCTAATAACGTGAGTGCCTGGCATGACAACCAGATAATATGAAGGAGTTTTTTACTTTGTGGGTGTGCTGAGAAAAGTTGGGGCTTGCAAATGGCCACCTTTTTGAAGCTCTTTAGAAACCAGTACCTTCCTAGTTGGCAAGGGGAAGAGTAAGGAATCCAGGGAGCCTCTGGTTTGGAGCTCATGTATCTGCTGACATAAGGAAGACTGACAGATGAGTTACAGAAGAATCCCCATCAGAGATCATAAAGCCCTGGTGACAAGATAACAATAATTCCATGTCAGAAATTATTCTGGGTTGAAAGGGTTTTTGTTGGAGAAACTCTGCTCAGGGGATGCCCAAATGAGGCTCCTTTCATGTCCCTAAGATCTTTTCCCACTGAAGTGGTCCCTGTTTATCTACTTGCAATTTTTTGCTTTCAAACTGTTGGTGGCCAGGAGCTGGGGCAGAGACGGGTGCCCAATTTGTCATGCAGTAACTGGGTCTCGAACTGATGACTTGCCAAACTTCCAGCTAACAAGGCAAGCTTCTTAACCACTGAGCCACCACAGCCCCTGGTGACAAGATACTAAGATGGAATACCTAACACTATGAAGTCCTGCTTGTTTGTTTCTCAAGGAAACACATACATGGCATAAGAGATTATGGCATCCAGAGTCTGTTTACATTTCTACTTGGTTGTTATGGAGGGCTTTTAGTGGCATGGAAGAGGTTAAGTGGTCAGGAAAGATATAAGCAAGGCAGATCGGCTTACAGCATGGTTTTAGGACTGTACATTCCCCACACAAGTAGGAACAATTTTCACACAATGCCCTTCAGTAATGCAAGACACTACATATGAATGAGTTAACCTCATATTGCAAGGATTTCTCCCCTACAATCCTGATCCAATTCCTTTCCAGTTGTCTCTTGGTTTCGGGGGGGGGGGGGGGAAGTTTGATGGTCAGCTCTTTCCACATGTTTGCCCTATTTATATGTGAACCCTGCATCACGGGAAGACATCAGATGATGCCTATCAGAAAAGAGTCTGACTCTTGCTTTATCCACTCTTCCTTCAGAATGCTGTTCCAACGGGTTTCCAAATGGGCATGAAACTTGAAGCTGTGGACCGCATGAACCCTTCTTTGATATGTGTTGCCACAGTGACAGATGTGGTGGACAATCGCTTTTTGGTGCACTTTGACAACTGGGATGACACATATGACTATTGGTATGTAAGAGACTTGAACAAAGGAAGAAATGTACTCGATATTAAATTGCCTGCCTCTGCATCCCATAAAATAGGAAATCAAAGGCTCATTTGGCAGTGTTGCATGCAAGAGAAAAGACTAGAAATTTCAAGAGAGGTTAACACGTTGGTAAGACTCCACAGGGATCCCATCAAGGCCCCACTGTGAGCACGATTTTTCATATTAGCAGTATCTTGATCACAGGAGTTTAGTTGTTTGCAGTTGAACTGGGGCAATGAAACCACAATATTGCTGTTTTTCAGGCCTTCCATTCTTTTTGCTTACTCATTTTTTAAAATAAGTTCTCTGTTTCATATTTCATCAGTCCAATGTGAAATTATTGAGCGGTTGTAAATTCTGTACAACACATGATGTATCTTGTCACATCCAGTGTGTGAGTTATTGGTGATGAAGCTCATGGAAATGGCTGTTCAATGCTTGACAAATGCCTTAAGAAGCTACCTAATGGTCAAGCGGTGGTAGCAAAATATATGGTGGCGGTGGTGACAGTGACAGTAACAACAACAACAATAAAGAAAATAATGAGATTGAAAAGATAATGAGATATCCGGATTAGAGAACTACTTCTTATTCTTATTCTTTTATGCCCTGATCAGACCCTGGACTGCTAAAATGAAGCCACTTTCTTCACTTTGTCATTGCCCAAACAAAAGTGCTCATCGGTGCATGTCTCTGGCAGCAATCGACAGACCAGCAAATTGTTTTTCCACATTGACACCATGTATTGTTGTCCACCAGCAGCCCCCACTTGAGCATGTTGGTTTTCCATTTAGGGACTCCAACCCTCAGCCTATTCAGGGTCCTCCAGGTGATGTAGGGGGAGATTGAGATCTTACATACATACATATCTTTATTCGACCGTCAGTTAGCACAGATTGAGATCTTCAGCTATATCCACCTTTAATGATGTTCCTTCCTCAGTGAGCTCCTTCCTCCATCTTCTAATTTGGTTTTGCTCTTGTACAGCATCTTTTGGAGAAAAGAACCACAATGATGACAGTAGTGATAGGATCACTGGGAGCAATCCCAAAAGAGTTGGGGGGGGGGGGGTAATCTGGGTGTGATTGGCATTGGTAAAATCAGGAGAGAATGGCACTACTAGGTATTCAGCTACATTATCAGGTGATACCTCACTGACTCTTAGGTCCAGAGCTAGGACCAGAGCAGTGGTCCAAAACTTCAGTCCAAACATCTGGTGGACTGTGTATCATCATCATCATCATCATCATCATCTGGTTGCTATGCAAAAAATGTAATCTGCAGCATTCAAGAAATTATGGGAACACAAGTATAAATGTTAGAAGATAACCAAGTGGGTTATTTTACTATTTTGCCAATTGCTGCCAGAGACATGCACCAGTAAGGACTTGGGTTTGGGCAATGACAAAACAATGAAAGTGGCTTCATTTTGCCAGTCAAGGGTTTGGTCAGGTCATGAAAGATGTTTTATGAAGATAAAGATGCTTTATGAAGATAAAGAATTGGAAACATTAACAAAATACAGATACCTGGCAATAGAAATAACACGATTATAGATGAAACACGCTTCAGTAGTCCATATAGTCATCAGGGGATGGGAACAATGCCGAGGGATTTCATAAATTATTATATCCAACGGCAAGTCTCTGAAATAACACCATCCAAGTTATGGAACAGTGGGATCAGCATAATATACTACACCAGTATTTAATTGAAGCTTAAATTTTTGGTTAAACCTTGTATCTATATCTATAAAACAGAGGTCTGGGTTTGCATGTGCTCAAAAGGCTCCCGCACCCCTGGACCAATCACGCTGAAATTTGGCACATACATTCCTTGGCCTTGCAAGATCAGCACTGTGGGGGTCACAAGCCCCATGTGGGGGTCTATGCCCCCAATTTGGGACACGAAGAGGACACCCCCACCAACAGGCGAAAAAGCAACGGAATGGCAAAACTACACGCGCACCACAGCCTCCTTAGAGCGTGCGTGCATGACAGAGAGTGCGAGTGGTCTCTCACCCTTACCCTCCCAACTGAGCAATGGCCACGCGGGCACGGGCGTGGGCACGCAACAGAGCACGAACGAGTGTAAGCATTGGCTCTCACTCCCCCCGCCCTTCTCCACAGGGGTGCGCGCTGTTCTGTGGGGATTGAGAGAGAGAGGAGCAGCTTCTCACGTCGCTGCTCTGAGATGGCATCATTTTGCTGCGTTGTGGTGCCGGCAGTGCTGGTGGTTTGGAATGGTGTCGAGGGCTGAAAGGACAACCCTCTGCCGGGGCAGGGAGGGGGGGAGGAGGAGGTGGCACCGAGCAGCTGGGCTCCGAGCCAGGTTAAGACAGCTGGGAAAAGAAGGGGGAAATGGCCTGCTGGTCTTGACCGACCAACTGACTGACTGACCGACAAATGGCTGAGGCCCCACCATCCTCTCTCTCTCTCTCCCCTCAGGAGTTGGTGGGGAGATAGTGAGAGTCTTCTTATTGATCCTTAGGGTGCTGTGGTGGGGCAGGCTCCCCTCCCGGTTTCCTTCCTCGCCTCCCCTGTCCCCGAACAAACCCCTCCCTGCCGTTTTCAGTTGTAATGGGTGGGCAAAGTAGGGGTGAAAGTACCCTTGTCGTTCCTGGCCACCCCTATTCTTATAAGGGTTCCAGGGGGAGTCTGGAAGGCCAAGGGTACCTCTAGCAGCCTCTCCTAGCAGACCCTTCCTACTCTTGGCCTGGTGTCACCTTCTTTATTCATATCACAGGTCTTTAACTGACGCAAAATTATTATTAACTAACGAGAGTGGGAAGGGGAGGGGGAGACAGGCCAACTTAAAAACAACCAGAGCTGACCAAAGGAGGCCGCGTCTTGACAGAACTTTACGTTTATGTTCCGGGGCCGCCGCTGGGTGGACAATTAACAACGCAGTCAAGCCGCGTCATCCTTGCTTTAAAGCAAAATAAAAATTTGACCAAGGCCGGGTAATTGGCTAGTCTGTTATATAATACTAAATGTTTTTATGTTAATATTGGACTGTATTTTGTATGGAAGTAGAATAAGAATATACTTTTAATTTCAATTTACAGTGACTCTCCCAGGGTTTTCTAAGCATAAAGTACTCTGAACTGGTTTAACAGTTCCCCCTAATGTTGCTGTTAGACCATGCAGCTCAACCAATGCTACAGAGATGGCAGGAAATGTATTCACATCAACCATACATGCTCTGGTTGCTTTCAGTGAAACTAAATTTAGATTTGAACAAAGAAAAATATTTTTTTGAAAAACCCTAACTTTCAGAAGATAGTTTTTAAAAAAAGAATAATCGGAATGTGGTTTAAAATATATTATAAGCTACAAACACACCAGAGAGGCAGTAGCACCATTAGATGATAAATGTGTCAAAATAAAGCTATGAGAAGACAGATATCAGAGAGAGAGAGAGAGAGAGAGAGAGAGAATTAATTAGTTGCATTAGTGTGTAATAACTGAATAAAAGAGAGGACGTAGAAGATGGGAATAAATTGAAAATTAATGGAGGGAAATAAACAGCAGTATTCCCCAAAGATCTAAATTAGCATTTGTGCCATTAAGTAATTCTCATGTTATTTGGAGTTCAGGTAAAGGATGAAATAATTAAATTTGGCACAATCTGTTTTTAGTTAGACTTTCTGTGTATTGAGTTAAAGATAGGGTTTTTACAACTCTGTGCTTGCATGGGCACCCTAATTCCTCACAGAATAGGTATGTGAAAAATGTCCACTAAATCCCCCATACATATTGTTTTAGGGCAGTGATGGCGAACCTTTTAGAGACCGAGTGCCCAAACTGCAACCCAAAATCCACTTATTTATCACAAAGTGCCAAGATGGCAGAGTGAACTCTGTGCTGGGGGAGGGGAGGGAGGAAGTGCTCCCATTTAGCTTCTGGGGAGAGGGTCGAGGTGAACTCTGTTCAGGGGGAGGGAGGAAACGCTCGTATTGGGCTGCTGGGCAGAGAGGCGGGGTGAACTCTGTGCTGGGGTGATGGCGCATGTGCCCACAGAGAGAGCTCTGAGTGTCCCCCTCTGGCACGCATGCCACAGGTTTGCCACCACTGACTTAGAGTATATTGATATGATGAGACATCTTAATGAGAAATCTGAAAGCCTTGTGAGATTCCTCACCTTCAGACAAGAGCAACACAAAGGCACTTCCCATTAAGATTTTTGTATTTTGCCCAAAACATATCTATGCAAAACGAGTATACTTTCCCTTGAAAGGTAAAGCGCATGTGTCCATAGTTATGCACAGCAAATGCAAAAGTATTAACTCTGGTAACAAAACAGAAACAAAACAGAAATCTTAGCTTTATGCACACTGAGCACAGAATGTTAAAAAAAACGGCAATTTTCACAAAACATGTCTTTGGTTTGTGTTGAAGAACAATAGCATCTGAAAATTCCTCACTACCTTCTTGAAGAGAATAATAATACTGTGCTGTATAGCAGTTCCTCATTCTAAACTTGCAAGGCTGTGATAAGCCAAGTTTCACTTCACGGCAACAAGATAATCTCAAACATGTATCTTATGGTCACTACTCAAGCAGAGTGTTATATGGACTTTTGGCTGAATGATAATTAACTTTTTGTAGCAGTGATACAATCATCTTATTTGTATTGAAGGTGTGACCCCAGCAGTCCCTATATCCACCCAGTTGGTTGGTGTCAGGAGCATGGAAAGCCCCTCACCCCTCCACAAGGTGAATACTCAGTTTTTACCTGCTCTGTTTCTTACTACAGCTGCTTCTGCACACAAGAAATGTTCATTAAACCATACATCTTTTCTATCATAGACAATTGTAACCTATTAGAAATGCATAATACCATTCAAATGTTCAAAAACTATGCACACTGTTGGAGACAAAAGTAGTAATCTCTATGCCAGCCGAAGGATTATGAGATGGTAGATTATTACTTCTGTATTACTGTATTATTACTTTATGAGTTTGCCTGATCTGTATGTCCCAAACGTATTGCGGACCAGATGTGGTTCATGTTGCAGAACCACACATCGCTTAAAGACTGGGAGTACCCGGTAATAATAATAATAATTTCATGTAAAACAGCCATATTTCAAATGTGCATCTTTTTAAAATGTGAGCATTTCTACTTTGCATTAAGCCACATTGCAAACATGTTTTAGTTTATGGGCAGAGTGTTTGCAGGCAATGCATGTAGCTTGAAAAATGTATTCAAAATGTGGCCATTTTCAAACAATAAGTATGTGTGGAAGGAACGGACTTGGACCATATATTAAAAACACCAGCTAGATAGGAGAGATAAATTGGATGTGAAGATCGGAGAATAAAGAAGCCCTGATGGCGCAGTGGTTAAACTACTGTCCTGCAACCAAAAGGTTGTGAGCTTGATCTTGACCAGGATGCAAGGTTGACTCAGCCTTTCATCCTTCTGAGGTTGGTAAAATGAGTACCCAGCAAGATGGGAGCAAAGTGCTAATTAACTTGTGAACTGCACAGAGTGTGCACTAAGCACTATGGGATGGTATATAAGTGTGATTGCTTTGCGTTGAAAGTGTGACATCTTAGAGGACACATATCTCTGGATTTATTGCAAGTGGTGAATGATTCTGAGGCCTCTCTAGCAAAAGCTTGTCATCTGGCAGACATTTTTTATTTCCAGACTACCCTGATCCTGAAAATTTCACCTGGGAAAAATACTTAGCAGAAACAGGGGCTTCTGCAGTGCCTGCCTGGGCCTTTAAAGTGGTGAGTAGCCTATATCTGAAAGGGACTGCAGTGGCTTAGTGGTTAAGATGCTGACCTTGATAACTGGAAGGTTGACAGGTCAGCAGTTTGAGACCTGGATACTGCATGGTGGAGTGAGCTCCCATCTCTGTCCCAGCTCCTGCCAACCTAGCAGTTCGAAAGCAAGAAATTGCAGGTAGATAAATAGACACCACTTTGGTGGGAAGGTAACAACATTCTGTGCACTCTGGTGTCTAGGCATGCTTGCAAATGCAGACAACACTGGCTCTTTGGCTATAAATGGAGATCAGCACTGAAACTTAGAGTCAGATATGACTAGCTTTTGAGCAAGGGAGACCTTACCTTTATCTAGCCTATATCTTCTTTAAGTCTCTGCCAGAGGCTGGAAAAGTTACTTTTTAGACTGTAGCTACAAGAATCTCCTGGCCAGCAAAATCAAGGGTACAAGATCTGCAGCCTACTAGCCCTTAGCAAGTAGTAGCATTTTTTGCCCGGCAAGCTGGGCAGGTTTTTTGTGTTTTGGTTGTTTGGGGTGGTTTGGGGGTACACACACAACACAAACACACACACAACACAAACACACACAACCCCACACACAAACCCCCCCCCACAATAAACCCACACACACAAAAAAAACACAACACACAACACAACCACACATGCACACACACACACAATACACACACACAACACAATACACACACACAACACAATCACACACGCATGCACAACACACACACACTGAAGCTGCGTGGGTAGAGGAGGGGCTCGCCCTCCTCCCTCCTGAAGCCTCAGCGACACCACCCACACCCACACATATGCCAAAGCTGTACGGGGAGAGGAGGGGCTCTCCCTCCTCCTCAAGCCTTAGCAAGGCCACACACACATACACACAGGGGGTGTTTGGCTGCTGTGGTGGTGGCCTTCACCGGGCGGGCGGGCGGGCTGCTTGCTGGCTGAGCCGCCTGATTTTGGTGACCCCCGCCCGCCCGGCGATGGCCTCAGCGCCGGCGGAGACGGAGGTGAGGCCATGCCACCGAGGCAACCGGCAACAGGTAAGTGCGGCGGGGGACAGGGACTGATGGGGGGAACAGGTGGGTGGCGCGATCCCTGGGCCTGCCCCCCCCCCAGTCCTTGTCCTCCTTCCCACGTACCTGTTGATGGTTTGGCCATTTGTTTCGTGGCGTGGCCTGTCCTTTGTCTCCACCGGCACCGATGCCTTCGCCAGTCAGGTGGGGGGCACCAAAAGCAGGCGCCCCAGCCGGCAACTGGTGGTGGACGCCTTCTTGTGGTGAATGGCTTCCCTCCTGGAGATGAAGTTTCTCCAGGAGGGAAGTGGTTTGCTTGTGGCGCTTTGGTGGTTTTTTTAACCGTGTGTGCCAGCTGTGCCGCCTCCTCCATGCTTGCGCCCTTCAGCCTGATTGGCTGAGGGGTTGCATGGCATGGAGGACGCTGGACCTTGTAGTTTTCTCTTTTGGTCTGGTTTGTGAGGCGGTTGCCCCACTCTCGGAGACCAAAGCCCTCGGACGGTTTAAAGGTAAGGGTGGCCGGCTCGGTATGGGGTGGTTGGGCCGGGTGTGGCTGCTATTGCCGGACACACACCAAGGTAGCTTCTCGGTAAGTAAAGATTGTTGTGAATGGTTGGGAGGAGGTGTGGCACAAAAAGAGAAGCCCCCACCCCATGTCTGTTGAAATAAATGTTAAGACAAACACTTTTCTTTTGATTATCTGCTTTTAAGTTGTAGTAGTTCGGCCACCCTAGCTGGGTTTTTATTGGAAGGACTGTGGTAGTTCAGTGGTTAAGATGTTGAACTTGATGACCAGAAGGCTGGCAGGTCAGCATTTTGAGACCCAAGTTCTCCACAATAGAGTGAGCTCCTGTCTCTTTTCCCAGCTCCTGCCAACCTAACAGGTTGAAAGCAAGAAATTGCAAGTAGATAAATAGGTACCGCTTTGGCGGGAAAGGTAACAGCATTCCATTCACTCTGGCACCTGACACATGACCATGGAAACATCTGCAAACACAGGCAGCGCTGGTTCTTTGGCTGTAAATGGAGATGAGCACCAGTCCCTAGAGTCAGATACGACTGTGCCGAGCATGGGGGAACTTTACTAATTTAAAAACAGAAACAAAAAAAAAATCTTCTCTCTGACTTCAGCAGTGTACAAACATTTGAGTGTTTTATTTCTTGGAATTTGGGATGGTGCTGCATTAGATCTCCAAGTGAAGCGCACAGAGCATAGCTCTGAATAATAAGCAAACAAAAGAATCCTATTGCAGTCATTTGTTAGGATACAAAAGGAAGAGACTGTCTGGCCTTTGGCTTAACCAATGTCTTTCTCTAACACACACTGTTCTTTCCACTCAAAGAGGGAGCCCCATGGCTTCTTGATCAACATGCGGTTGGAGGCAGTGGACCGAAGAACTCCCGCCCTGATCCGAGTAGCCTCCGTAGATGATGCAGAAGACTACAGGATAAAGGTGGGGTTCCACCCACCCCTGATTAGGGCTTTGCTGGTGAATCATTCCCTCTCCATTTGCATTCTTTTTCGGTAGTATCAAAGTGTGACAATGCTTTCTATGCATGAAGGTTTAACAGTTGAAGGGAATTGGAGGGGATGGGGGGTGGAATGAGTGTCCAGTGTAAAATTGCGCCTTTGTTTCTCTGAGTTGATCACTTCATAGTCATAATGAGAGATGCATATCAGTGTCAAAGGGGTGCAGTCTCACCCCTTCCCGTGCACAATACATGTTGCACATAATTTCTATTCCTGTCTCATTTTGAAACTGTACATCTAGTAGGTTGTTCTGGTCCATCATTGAACTACAATGCCTTAGGTCTGTAGCAAAAAGTAGTTCTCCATATTCCCTCTCTGAGTAGGGCTTATCTTCTGGAACATTTAATATATAGATTCCTGTCAACTGTGATGTGTACTGTGCAACTTCAGACATGCAATATTGAGTAATCAACCAGCAGCAAAAAAATGCGATACAAAGTCTTTCTTCATGCAACATGTCATGTACCTTTACATGTCTTTTTGTGTTGCAGCACATGCACTTATTTAGTTTAATACACATCAAAACCTGTTCTATCGATTTATGGCCCTAGGTCCATTTTGACGGCTGGAGCCATGCCTATGATTTCTGGATCGACTCTGATCACCCGGACATTCATCCTGTGGGATGGTGCTCCAAAACTGGACATCTGTTGCAGCCACCTCTCAGTGAGTACAAATACTATTCATGAAAGAGGGACTGTTGCACCTTGATTGCATATACTTGGTTGTGAACATAGAAGTTGTGAGCCTAGTGCAGGGGTGCCCAAACTTTTCAGACCGCGGGCTGGTCACGTGTTTGAGTGGGTCAGTTACGTAGTTTCTCCCACCAGAAGTGGAAGTAAAACCCGCCTTCCCATGCACAAAATGCTGCCTTAAATGTTTAAGGTACAGGTTCTGTTCTTAAGAGACGGAGGTTGGAATCGGCGTTGAAAAAAGACAGACCAGATATTTTATTTTTACAGGAAACACAATCAGAAATCAAAAGATACGAATAAACTTTATCTAGGTTGGATACAACATTATGAGATGGCGTTTGGAACATCCAAAGCAAGAGGGGTGGCAACTATGATTTCTAGAAAGTTAGGATTTGAAATCACAAAAAAGATTGCTGATCAAGAGGGTAGGTATTTGTTGTTAAGAGGAAAATTGGAGGATGAGGAAATATTGTTGGTAAATATTTATGCTCCGAATGACCACCAAGCAGTGTTTCTGGAAAAAATTCGGAAAATAGTGGAGTTGGAAAACGTTGCAAAAACTATTGTGGCTGGTGATTTTAATTTGATTAGGTCAGGATTAGATTGCACAAACATAGCTAGAAGTGGAATGGGTGTGAAAGGGAAGGCGATGGACAAATGGATGAAAGTTATGGGTTTGAAGGATTCGTGGAGAGAGTTTAAAGGTTTGGAAAGGGCATATTCCTTTTTTTCGCATGTACATGGGACCTACTCGAGAATAGATTACGTTTTTCTGTCGGAAAACTTAATTGGGGACATAGAAGGTACGGAAATTGGGATTATTAAGGAATCAGATCATGCTAAAGTATATTTGGAATTGAAAGCACAAAAAATATTCAAAGAGTTAGAAATTGGAGGTACGATCCTAATTTGTTCAAAGATCAGAAAAGCAAAGAGGCAATTATGGAAAGCTGGAAAGAAAGTTGGCAATGGAACGATAATAATGAGGTTAATTTTAACATTGTATGGGATACCATGAAGTCAGTTTTTAGGGGGGAAAGCATAAAATTGGCAAGCCACAAATATAAAAAGTATAAAGCAGAACACATAGAAAAAGAAAGGGAAATAAAACAATTACAGGAAGAACACGCAAAAAGTAAAGATAAAAAAATTCTCTTGAAATTACAAGGACTCAAGGCAGAAGTAATGGGTAAAGATATTGATAAAGTTAAACGAGATTTGATTTATTTAAACAGAGAATATTTTGAATTTAGTAATAAGAACTCAAAACTATTAGCAAGAGCAGCTAAGGTTAAAAGGGAAAAAAGAGAAATTGGGGTGTTAGTCGACAGGCAAGGTTCAAGGTGTAATAAGAATAGCGATAAATGTAAAATAGTTAGGGAATTTTACCAGGTGTTATATGCAAAGAAAGAAATAGATATGGAAAAGCTTAAAAGGATATTGGAGAGGGAATGGGATAAAACAAGAGCATAGGGAGAAAATGGAGGAAAAGATAACTGATAAAGAGGTTAAGGGGGTAATAAGCGGATTGAAGATAGGGAAAGCCCCGGGGGATGATGGATTATCAACAGAGTTCTACAAAGAATTTAAAGAGGTGGTGGTCCCGAAATTGGTGAAGTTATATAATTATATACTAGATGGAGGATCAATCCCGACTTCATGGTATAACACTACAATTGTTCTTTTGCCAAAATCTGGTAAGAATTTGGAAAGAGTGGATTCGTACAGACCAATTTCGCTTATAAATCAAGATGCGAAGATCTTCACGGCAATATTGGCTAACCGTTTAAATAGTTTTATGGGGGAATATATAAATGTTGATCAAGTTGGGTTTCTAAAAGGATGACACATGGCGGATTTGACTAGAAGGGTATTAGATTTAATAGACAATGTTAATCAAACAAAGGAAAAAGTGGGATTACTATCATTGGATATTTTTAAGGCATTTGATTCATTGCAGTGCTCTTCAATTAAGGAAATAGTTAGAAAATATGCGTTCGGGGATAAATTTAACAGGGTTATAGATTTACTATATCAAAAAGGAAATGCCAAGGTTAGAGTAAACGAGGAGCTTACGGATGTGGTAAAGCTAGAGGCTGGTACTAGGCAGGGTTGCCCATTATCTCCTATCTTGTTTATAATGGCAATGGAGATTTTAGCTAAAAGTATAAGGGAGGATTCAAATATAGAAGGGATTATGGGTAATAAAGTGAGTATGTATGCAGATGATACATTGCTTATGGTGAAGCACCCGGAGCAGGTGATGGATAGGATTAAAGATCATCTACAAGTATTTCAAGCTATAACTGGATTAAAGATAAACTGGGACAAATCTGAATTGATGTTGTGCAATTTGAAACCGAGCGAGATGGGTAGCACGGTGTCGACACTTAATATAAAAATCAAAGATAAGCTGAAGTATTTGGGGATAATCATTTCAAATAAATTAGAAGAACTCAAACGATTGAATTATGACAGTTTGAGAATTGAATTTAAGAATAAAATACAAGAACTTCAGAAGTTAAAACTGTCATGGTTCGGAAGGATTGCCATGTGTAAAATGATATTGTTACCAAAGATTAACTTTTTATTCGATACACTAGCGATCCACTTAAAAGAGAAAGAAATTAATGAGTTTCAAAAAATGTTTAATGGTTTTTGTAATGGAGGTAAAAAATCTAGGCTTCCAAAGAAATTATGGTATTGGTCTCAGAAAAAAGGGGGTTTGGGTATGCCAAATTTGTTATTATATTATCGAGCATTTCAAGTTAAGAATGTTGTGAAGATCTTGGCAAGAGAAAAGGTAATTTGGGAACAATTGGAAATGAAAGAGTATAGAAATATTGGAAACTTGATTTTTTTGGGAATGAAGGATAAGGTGAAAAGGTCAAATAATTTTATGATGAAAGGTCTCATGGAGGTGTGGAAGAAGGTAAAAAAAGATATGGTTCCGAATCTCTCTCCAATTTTGGAATTGACTGATATGATGTGTTTCCCAATAAAATTAGACAAAGAAAAAATGGAAATATTGGATAAAAATGGGATGTTGTTATTGAAGGATTGGTTAAAAGCGTGTGATGTTGATGCCGAGCGGAAAAAAATGTTTGAGATATTAAATCTGAATTGGTTTCAGAAGTTAAAGGTGGACAATTGGAATAAAAAATATAAAAGAGAAATAGGGATAGATAGAATACATACGGAATTTGAGGAATTGGTAAGGAAGATTAGAAAAGGGGAAAGCAGTATTAAAGGTCTTGTAAGCAAGCTTTATAATATACTGAATAGAGGTGCAGATCCACAGGAGGACTTGAAACGGAAGTGGGAACAAAATTTGAATATAAAGATCGGGGAGATTGAATGGAAAAATAAATGGAAAAAGAGGATTATGAGAACAATGTCTGTAAGAATTAAAGAACATAATTTTAAAATGTTGTGGCAATGGTACCTGACACCATTAAGACTTTACCAGATGGATAATAAAAGAGATAAGTTATGTTGGAGATGTAAAGAAATTGATGGAACATACGAACATATGTGGTGGAGTTGTAAAAAAATAAGGGATTTTTGGGGAAGAATAGAAAATGAGTTTGGTGAAATATTGGGTAAAAGTGTTAAGTTGGTGTTGGGTACTATTCTTTTAACGAATGTGGAAGGCTTGGGTTTAAACAAGGAGGAAAAAGAATTATTGGAAATCGCACTGACAACGGGTAGACAATGTATAGCTAGAAATTGGAAAAACGATGTAGATATACAGATTGGAGAATGGTATAAAGAAATGTGGAGTTTAGCATTGAACGATAAATTGACATGGGAGATTAAAGTCAAAAGAGATAATTTAAAAGAGAATAGATTTTGGAATATATGGAAACCGTTCGTGGATCACTCTATTATGGCAAATGATAGTTCAGGACCAGTACCATTTCAAAGAAGTTTTTGGAGTTGAGTAGATAATAAACTCTCCGGGCATTGTACATATTCACAGGGTGATTATTATTTGTGAAAAAGATTTGTGGTAGTACAGGAAAAAAAATTTTTTTTCTATCATTTTGGACTTTGAAACAATGGCTCTTAATATTTGGTAGTTAAATAGTAATTAATGAGTATAGATATTGTTATGTGCTAACATACAGTAATGCTTGTTAGTAAGATACTATGGATTTGTTAGTGTATTGTATTGTTAACGTATTGTTAATGTTTTCTTTTCTTTTTTGTATGTTTATTAAAAACTTAATAAAAATTAATAAAAAAATGTTTATGACAGCTGCAGGTGCTTTATGGTAGTGTTTTGCAATTGTGTGGGCACATTTAACTTTCGCTTCCAAGAGCAGCGAGGGCAGTGCAGACCGGATTATTAGGTGGCATGGCCCTGATCCAGCCCACGGGCCATAGTTTGGACACCCCTAGCCTAGTCACTATATGAAGTGGAACTGGGATCTTTCCTTTCCCCTAGGGTTTAATTCTTGGCATGCTTCCTCTGCAGGCTTTGTAGCTACAGAAAGGCTCACTGAAGCCCATTCAGACATTACTAAATCCAGTACTGTGACCACACTTAAGAGGAGTGATTGGTCCCACCTCTTCTATCATCACATTTTTAATGCTTTCAGTGTCATATCAGGAGGAGTTCCTGCCCGTGTGTATGCTCTACTTAGGTGTAGGCCAGTGATGGCGAACTTTGGCACTTCAGATGCCCTTGAACTTCAATTCCCAAAAGCCCTGATCAGCAGGAATGCTGACTTGGGCTTCTGGGAATTGAAGACCAAGAACACCTGGAGTGCCAAGGTTAGCCATCACTGGTACCTGCTTGAATGTAAACTATTTTCCAGAAAGCCTGGAAAATCTAGGGTTCTGCTCATGCTTTCAAGAACATCAGCTCTGAGAGTGTGAAGATGTGTCAATGGAGGGGACAAGCCTAGTGTCAGCATTTAAAGCAGTGATGCACTGCAGCGGGTTCTGTCAGGTTCTGCAGAACCAGTAGCGGAAATTCCCCAGGTCACGCCCACTTGGTTGGCTATACCCACCTCCGTAGCCCATAATGAAGAATGTTTGGCCACGCCCACAGATTTGGCCAGCCCACAGAGTAGGTAGTAATTTTTTTGCAGTGCATCACTGATTTAGAGTGTTCCTAGTGCCATGTTTAGTAATGTTCCAGAGAGTTTACCATGTACAGTTTTGTTTACTGTTTTATATGTGGAGGTTCACCATATGTGACTGAATGCCAAAACACAAGATGAATCAGGACTAGTTGTACATCTCTGTGATGGCCACAGGATGGAGTACAGCAGTGATCACAAGGCAGAGGGGCAGCTCTCTCTCCCATCTGTGATGTAAGATTCAGCATTTGTGGGGTTTAAAATGCCTTAGTTTAAAAAGACACTGATTAGAAGTGGAGAAAGGAAACCAAAATTATATTGCTACCTTATAAGGAGGACATTGAGCAGGCATTGAAGAAAAAGAAGACTGATACATTTATCTGAAGAAATCCTCTGAAGACCACGACCTCTTCTGCAAATCCAGTAATGAGGACAATTTTAGAGAGATCACCAGTGGCATCTACTGTTTACAATTCTTTTTAGCTGCAGTGTGAAATAAAAGGTGCTGTACAAAATATTGACTAGACTTTGCCTTTTCCCTTATTTTTAAAAACTTGGTTAGTTAACAGCATTGATTGTTTACTTATGTTCTCATGGTCAGAACTTTGGCTTACAGATCAGAACTTTAATGTAGGGTTATGATAAGAATTTGCCCTTAGTTTTTCTTTGTTTGTCATTGCCATAATTTGTAATAACTCCTCCCCCTCCCCCCTTTTGTTCTCCGGACTTGAGAAGGTCAGGTAAATCTGGCAAAAATACTTCAGGTGTTGTTGTCCAGGAACCTACATCTATGGCAGTGTTTCCTGACATAGGGCCCATGCCCCACAGGGGGACTTCAATTTCCAGAAGCCTTCATCATCCTAAGGGGACTGTGGTGGCTCAAGTGGTTAAGACACTGAACACAAGGGTTGAGTGCTCATCTCTGTTTATAGCCAAAGAGCTAGCACTGTTTGAGTCTGCAGACATTTCCATGGACATGTGGCAGGCATGCCTCAACACCAGAGTGCACAGAACACTGTTTACCTTCCCACTGAAGTGGTCCCTATTTATCTCCTTGCAATTTCTTGCTTTTGAACTGCTAGGTTGGCAGGAGCTAGGACAGAGATGGGAGCTCACTCTGTCATGTAGTACCCGGGAATTCCGCCTTCCAGTCAGCGAGTTCAGCGTGTTAACCACTTGAGCCACTGCAGTCCCGCCAGATTACCTTAACTATCTATTCATCTACTTGCAATTTCTGAGAAAAGATGCTGAAAAATACTAACCCATACATTATTTTTCTTCTTCTACGTAGAGCCAAAGGAATCTATATCTTCTACCAATGGGACCTGCCCAACCTTGGCCTGTAAGACTCTTCCCAATGCCAAGACCTCCAAATACAGCTTTCACAGGTGGGCCACCAGTTGTAAAAACAAGGAGGATGCCTCGGGGACTCTAGTGCTGCAAGTTAAATTCACCAAAGTTGGTTATTTTTGAGCAAAAGCTGGGAAGCAGCTTCTACTGTAAAGTTCATGCAAGTTGCTTGGAACACATGCTTGCCAAGTTGCTTTCCTAAACTTCCAAAGCTCATGAGTCATCATCACACTAGAGCTACAGGCCAAGTATGATAGTTCACTATGAGGCTAATGGGTCTGCTATCAGTTTTGGTTGTTTCAGACCAGAGGAACAGGTGGGCCTATCGAGAACAGGTTTCTGTTCTGACTGTTAGACTGTGTTTAGTGTGATGGATCAGGATGAAAACTGAGCAGAACTGGATTATTTTATTAATGGTGAGGGTATCTGCCATACAGAAGACTTTAGGTCTTTTCTAATTTGTTATCTTCAGAAAGTGCCCAACACCTGGTTGTGATGGATCAGGGCATGTGACGGGGAGATTTACAGCTCATTACTGCATCTCAGGGTGTCCCCTTGCAGAGAAGAACCAGGGGAGAGTGAAAGCTGATCTGTCAGACACTGAAAACTCTGTTCGAAAGAGGAACCTCATAGGCTTCTCTCAGAGGAAAAAATCTCGACACCATGGAAGGTAAGGAGATAAGATGTTGTTGCTAATACATCTAGTGAGATCAGTTAATCACACTGAAGTATGCCATTTCCCTGCATGCTGCATACCATTCTGCCTGCTGCATACCATTTGCTACAATTTCTGCACAATGGGATTATACTCCACTTTAAAACACAAATGCTCTGCTTAGGTGTGCTCCTGGATTCATCTCTGAGTCCGAATGATCAGGTTTTAGTAATGGCCAAGAGTTCATATGCAAAGTTAAGGATAATCTGCCACTTGCACCCATTCCTGGAAATGTCTGGTCTGGTCATGGTGCTTTAGTTACATCCTGTTTGGATTACTATAATGTGTTTTATGTGGGGCTGCCTTTGGAAAGTGTGTAGAACAGGGGTGCCCAAACTATGGGCCAGATCCAGCCCACAGTGCCAAACCATCCAGCATGCTGCCCTCACCGCTTCTGGAAGCAGAAGTAAAACACGTGTGAGCGCATAATGCTGCCATAAATGACCTGCGGCTGTCTTAAATGCATTTACAACAGCCCCGGGTCATTTACGGTAGCATTGTGCGCAGGCGCATCATGCGCATGCATGTTCTACTTCCACTTCTGGTGAGAAAAACCACATGACCAGCACACTCAACCATGTGACCATCCCATGGTCCAAAAAGTTTGTGCACCCCTGGTGTAGAAACTTCAACTGGTCCAAAATGCTGCATCCAAATCATTAACTGAGTGGTTATAGGGACCACATATTCCCTTGTTACAGTAGCTGTATTGGTTGCTGATCTGTTTCCAGGCACAATTCAAAGTGCTGGGTTTAACCTAAAAAGCCACAAACAGCTTGGATCCAAGCTTTCTCTCTTTATGAGCCTCCCCAGATTTAAAGATCATCAGGGGATGCCTTTCTCTCATTCCCTTCAACAATGTGTTTTGTCTGGACATGAGTGAGGGCCTTCTCTGTCACTGCTCTGGGACTCTGGAAAGTCCTCCTTTGGAAGACCAGGCTTCTCTATCTTTGTTCTCCTTCTGTAAGCAGGCAAAGACCTTTCACTTCAGGTGGACTTTCCCCTTGTGACTGGCTGTCTGAGAGGGCTTTTTTAAAAATGGGATTGTTTATGCACTGCTGATTTTTTTAATGTGTTGTGTTAAATACGTTTGCAATATTTCATTTACTACTAGCAGATTTTGCCCGGTGGTGCCGGGCTGTTTTAAATGGTTTTGGAAGTTTTTTTCCCCTTAATGTTGGTAAAGAGCCAGGCTGTTTTAAATTGTGTTGTAAGGGATAATTCTTTTTGGTAATTTATGTAAAAAAGAGGCGTGTTGGTGGTTAGGGGTGGTTTTGGGTGTGCACAACCACCACTACCCATACAATACCACTCCAACCACCAACACACACATTAAAAATTCCTGGCAAGGCAGGAGTGGTGTGTGTGTGTGTGTGTGTGTGTGTGTGTGAGAGAGAGAGAGAGAGAGAGAGAAGCAGTGTGTGTGTGTGTGTGTGTGTGTGTGTGTGTGTGTGTGTGTGTATTGTCCCCCCAACCCTTCCAGAGCCAGGGGACCCTGCAGAGAGGGGATTCCCCCCCCCCCCCGCAGGACACCCCCTTATTAAAGAGAAGAAACCAAGCTCTTTCTTTTCTTTTAAAACAGAATGTTTGGGAGGAGGGTATATTCTATCTCCTCTTCCTGGTCCCCTGGGTTTGGTAGGGTTGGGGGGACAAAAGGGGTCTGTCCCCCCCAACCCTTCCAGAGCCAGGGGACCCAACAGAGAAGGGATCTTTCCCTCCCCCCAAAAAATAATAATAACCACTCCGTTTTTTAAATGGAGTGTGTGTGTGTGTGTGTGTGTGGAGGGGGCTGGATGTATTCGATCTTCTCTCCCTGGCCCCCTGGGTTTGGTAGGGTTGGGGGGACAAAAGGGGTCTGTCCCCCCAACCCTTCTGGACCCAGCACCTTTCAATGCCTCCCTCACCCACCCCCTAACCCTTACCTAACACTTATCTTTTCCTGGCTCCCTCCAGCTGGGTCTTTCAAAGTCTTTCCCTCTGGCTCCCACCATTTTTTTTTTAAGTCAGCGCGCGTTCCCAGCCTCTGTGCTAGTATCCCTCAGCCTGATTGGCTGAGGGGTTGCACAGTGCAAAGGATGCTGGGAATTGAAGTCCTTTTTCTTTGTTCACGTTCGGGGGGCTCCTGCCCCACTGCCACATTTCTCAACCCGACAGTTACCTGTGAACCCGGTTCGGGTGAGTGCAGGGAGGCTCGGTCGGGGCTAGTGGGGCCTGGTGCAACACCCTTTGTCACATTCCAATGGTTAACGCACAGATTTATAGGTATAGATTTTTAATATGATATTTGTGTATATACTTTTTTAAAAGTGTAATATTTTTAAAGCTTTTAATATTGTTTCTTTTTAACACTGTAAGCCACCTTAGGTTCTTTTTAGGAGAAACGTACACAGGGGTACATAAAGAGAGCCTCCTCAAAGATTGTGGTATTTTTTAACCACAATCGGGTGTACCCTGGGCAATGGCATCCTTGTGGTACTGACTAGGTTGAGCGAAAGGAATTATAGAATGAATTCATCAAAAGGTGGCTTTTGTTTTGGCAGTTTAATGTCTGACCTAGATATGAAAAAAGAAGGAGACATGTAGGATACAGACAGATAGATAGACAAAATGATTAGGAATCCTTTGGCTCTCTAGGTTTGTTGAATTACAACTGACATTACCTTTTACTATTATCTGTGCTATGTATGGCTGATAGGTGTTGTAGGCCGTGAAGCATCAAGAAGCCTGCAGGTGACTTGGAATGGCACCAGGCTCGAACATTGCACCACCCCCAAATACCTGGGATTTACCCTGGATTGAACTCTCACTTTCAGGACCCACTGCCTACACACCAAACAGAAGGCTTTGCCAAGAACAATATTCTGAGGAAAATAACAGGCATAAGTTGGGGTGCCCAACGACACACATTAAGAACTTCTGTGCTAGCTTTATGTTACTCTGCAGGAGAGTATGCCATTCCAGTGTGGTACAGATCAAAGCATGCAAAACAGGTGGATGTGGCCTTAAATGAAACAGCAAGACTGGTCACAGGATGTTTAAAACCAACCCCAATACAAAAAGTGCATTACTTAGCTGGCATCCCTTCACCAAAATTCCTTCAAGAAAGTGTTGCTCAAAAGAGTGGGTCAAAGCAAGTTCCTCAGAAAAACACCTGCTATTTGATCACCAACAACCAAAGCAGAGACTGAAATCAAGGCACAGGTTCCTCACAACTTCTGCCCTTCCAAACAACCAGCCCCCACAGACCACCTTAGAACGATGAAAAGTGCTGTTGATGTGGCCTGATATTGGGCAGATGTTATCTAGCCCTTTTAATTCTAATTTGTTTTTAGATGTATTAATTTTAGCTTTGCATATTATTATATGCTGGTGGTGCCTCTGACATGAATAAAGAAAGTATTGTTCCAGTTAATATCTGCCAACCAAAGGGAAACTTAACAGTTGTAAAACTGCCGACTTAACTACATCTCCAAAAATAGCATTTCCCATTCTTCCCACAATCTCTTTCTGCTTGAAGATCCAGTCCTGCTGTTCAGCTCTGCTTTTTGTAGCTCAGTGCAACTGATTTTCACCCTCTCTCATCCACTTCATATGTACAAAGTAGGATTCAGTAATTCAGATATACCATAGTTCAACATTTTCCACTCACTGTACTGCACAGTTTGAAGATAAAGCTTATTTTGTTTCTCTAGAGGTCGGCCCCCAAAATACCGGAAAATCCAGCAGGAAGACTTCCAGAGTAAGTACCTTTTACCTCAAGATCTGTGAAGATCTAGTGGGGGAAATGGAAGAAATCAGGGCATCCCCACTTTTTGTTGGGAGGCAGGGAAATAAGTTAAAAATGGAGGTAAACATTTCCCCCTCTGAATGTTTCCATTTACACACACACACACACACACACACACACACACACACACACACACACACACACACACACACCATATTCATGTACAGTAAAACCTCGCATAAAGAGCACCTCACTTAGAGACTAACTCACTTAAAGAGCAGGTCACCTCGCTTAACAACTAAAACCTCGCTTAACAACTAAATCGGGGTTTGCAATTCCCCTGCCAGAAGTCACAATTGGTCACTTACAATGGTGTTTCACTTAAAGAGCAAATTTGATTAAGGAGCAATCCCATGGAATGCATTATGCTCTTTAAGCAAGGTACTACTGTACAGTGTATCTACTTCCAGATTGTTGTTGCTTAAAGGATTTTGGTTTGTCTAATGTAGATGCTTGTATGTGTCTTGTTTAATTAAGTGGGGCCCTATGATAGGATTTTGCTTTTACATTACCTTTCCTTTGTTTCAGTGTCTTGTTCTCTTTTTTTCTTTCATGCTTAATAAAGATTATTTTTTCTGAATTAAAATCCACCTGTATATTCCTGAATTTGCCCTGCACAATGACAGAGACTTTCGCAGGATATAAAAGGGCAAGGCAAACTTTTAAACTCCTTTTTTTCTAGGGTTATTTTTGTCTCTCTGTTCATTAAATTGCCTGGTCACAGGAAGGAATTACATGTCCTAGAGCAGGAATGTCTAAAGCTTGAAGTTTGAGAACCGTAATAAAGGACAGTCGGCAGCTTTAATACCAAGTAATTAAGTACCAGTTAATAGACCAGAGGAAAACCTTATATACTCTGTTTCCTCTACTAGCTGCTTTGATTCCAGTTGCCACAGGCATGCAGACTAGAGGGAATATAGCCCAAAATTATTTTCCTTATCTCTGTCCCTAGGACTTCACTGAGACAAAATCTTGCACCCAGTTCTCTGTGCAGCTTTTTTCAAGTAATTTGTCCCTCAGTCCTTTATGCTGCATTTTACTCTATTCTAGTGTTTCCCAAACTTTGGTTCTTGGACTTCAATTCCCAGAAGCCTAAGTCGATTCCCCAAAGCACTGATCAGTCAATGTATTGACTGAGGATTCTGGGAATTGAAGTCCACCAGTGTTCTGTGGAACATAGTTTGGGAAACACTGCTCTATTCTATGCCAATTCAGATACATTGTAATAATATGATTACATTGCTCTGTTATAACTGGGAAGTCTTTTTCTTGTGGAAATGGCTTATAATAAGGAATTTAGTCCACACTGCAGTACATATCCACCCACCTCAAGAATGGGTAACATACCTGTCAAGTATCCCGCATTGGTTGGTAAATACAGTTTTTGCCCCTCTTGTCCGCTCTTTCCCGCCGTCATCCCGTATTGGAGTGGCTGGAAAAGGGGTTGCTGCACATGCGCACCCATCAGAGGCAGCGGTGCACATGCATGAAGGGGTTGTGCACATGCACAAAGGGGTTGAGCTCATGCACACCCATGCCTGGAGAATTTCCCGTATTTTCACAGGCAACACTTCACAGGTATGATTGGTAATTGTAGGTGTGAAACATGTCTAAATGGATCTGTTTCTTGTACTACTTCTCATGTTTGATTAATGTGTGAGTCAAACCAAAGCCATTTCCCCCAACATGGGTATCCAATTCTGGTGCTTCACCAACAAATTATTTAAAAACACTAAAAAAAAACAACTTCAAACAAACCCACAGTTGGGGCAAAGAACTTATTGTACGTTATTGTAAAGCATAAGTAGAATCAGAATTCAGTTCATCTCTGAGACTTCACACATTTTACCTCATACTTCATACATAAGATGGATCTGACAGGAAGCCTGGTTTAAAGACACGGGCCCACTGCTCTCACATCAAATTTGGTCTAAAATGTCTTCCTAGCTTCACACAACGTCTCGACATCATTGCCACAAGCTCTGGAGGGAGGAGGGGACCTTATTCTTTTTTTACTTCATCATTTTGTGCATCAGTGTTTTGTATGCCATTGACAGCCATTTCTTCAGACAGCGTGCACCAGTCTCTCTTCATGTCGGCTTTGTCAGCACACCCAGACCGTTCCCTGTCCCTCTGCTGGGAACAGCATTGTAAGCTCCTTCCAGGTGTGGCTGGGATCACGGCAGCTACTGTGGCTAAATGGACCACTGATGAGGTAAGAGTATGTGGATAGACAATAGATGTAGGTCCATGAACTTAGCTATGGCCCCAGGAACTTAGCTGTGGTCTGTAGAAGTACAGGGACTGTTCGAGACCCGAGTGTTGCACAACTGAGTGAGCTTCCATCATCTGGCTCAGCTCCTGTCGGTCTAGCAGTTCAAAAGCAAAAAAACTGCAAGTAGATAAATAAGTAACACTCCAGCAGGAAAGATAACAGTGTTCCTGCCACATGACCACAGAAACGTCTGCAGACACAGACACGTTGGCTCATTGGCTGTAAATGGAGCTGAGCACCACCCTCTAGAGTCGGACATGACTGGCTTTTGAGCAAGGGAGACCTTTACCTTTACTATAGAAGCATAGCCATGTTTCAGAATATACTGCTGCTGTGCTGGGGGACTTGCATATTGTCCCCCTTGCCTATACAAGAAATTCAGGGGTGTTTAACTCATACAATTGCCTCTACCCACAAGGAGAACAAAGAATGTTAATGATAGTAGGATACAGGTCTTCAAGATGCATATTAATTTAATTTGTCTTAGAACTAGCTGTTTATCATATACTGTTACAAAAGCTAATTTCTTTGTTCCCCTGTAATTCACAGGACAGTTTCTGGTATGTAGGGTTTTTGCTGAATTACAAAACTTTTGTTCTGCAAGTATCATGAGCAGTCATCTCACTTAAAGCATCTCTACCAATTCAGTTCAAGTTTTAGAAGAATGGTAAATGGTGGCTCAGTGGTTAAGATGTTGAACTTGATAACTGGAAGGTCAGCAGTTCAAGACCTGACTACTGCATAACGGAGTTAGCACCCATCTCTGTCCCAGCTCCTGCCAACCTAGTAGCTGAAAAGCAAGAACTTGCAAGTAGATAAATAGGTACCACTTTGGTGGGAAGGTAAACAGTGTTCTGTGCACTCTGGTGTCTATTCATGCCTGCCACATGTCCATGGAAAAGTCTGCAGATGCAGACAACGCTGGCTCTTTGGCTGAACCCTAGATTCGAGCAAGGGCAACCTTTCCCTTTACCTAAACAGCTTTCTACCATTCTGAGGTCAAAACGCCCTGTTATAGAGAAATTATGAGACTGAATTGCTTGTCTTTCCAAAGGTTGTAGTCTCTTGGTAGTTTTGGTGGCTTTTTTCCTATCTGCCAGGCTCTAAAGCCCAACTATGCATAACTGGGGGAAAAAGATCTTCAAATATTCTGGGAAGAACCAGGAGTTACGGAAGGAATTGAGCATTCTTTCTTTCTCTTCATTGATTTTAATTAAATGATGAAGGTGCTGATGATTATATAGCGATAGTGACAATGTTGATGATAGATTTGTCGTACCCTTTTAACCAAAAGTAAACAAAGTTACTTACACAAAATCAATGCAACATAAAAGACATTACGCTCCATCTCTTATAATTAAAAAAAATGGAAAAATTGAACTAGTTAACCCAAACTTCAGCAACAAAATATACAATTAAACTAAAATTTAGATACATTGTAGTTTAAAATGCTTTTAAAGTATATTTTATTTTTCTTGTTCTGTCAGACAAGATTATAAATCTGTTTGCTAAAGAAAGTTATTGTTCTTCCTAGGAAGGAAATAGAGACAGAGGTTTGTATGTGTATGTTTGCAACAAAAGGCTTCTCTCAACCCTAAAAAATTATATTTCTTCTGCCCCCCCCCCCTCCCCAGGTATTTAGCTTTGTACAGACACTGACTGGCTGTGAGGACCAAGCAAAACTCTTCAAAGATGAGGTAGGGATAAGAATCACATTCTTATGAGGCAGAGATTACTGAGGTATTTGGAATGGAAACAGAATTGTTAGGAATTATGTATGAATGCAGCTCCACCTGTCCCCCTGCCACATGCTCATCACGTCTCATAATTTCAAGCTATGCAGCTTTTAGGTAATGGGAGTTGTCATCCAAATCTTATGAAAGAAAGCTGTACTGACAAAATTATGAAGTGCAAGTTTTTCCTTGAAGTATTGCTGACACCTCATCCTGCCTAATACATAATTCTGTTGCATTTCCCACTTGGTGACACAGTTGGGAGGATTTGACAGAAATTTCAGGGTCTTCCTAAATGAGACCCTGATTTCCTCTCCACAAACAATGAACCTTCAATGGAAAAAGTCAGTCCATTCTATCACAAATTTGCTAGAATCTGCCTGAGCTAGCAATCTGCCTTTGCTCACTTATTTTACTTTTGTTTATCAAGCATAGCCTTGCTTGCATGTTTCTTATTATCTGCATGTTTGATGCTCAAGAATGTAACTCTGAAAGTTTCACATGCCAGAAGGATAATATTGGAAGAGGAGGCAATACACTTTTGGTCAATGTGTGATTCATTTAAGAGAAGCTCGGGTAGAGAGATGTTTTAATAGTAAAAGTCTCTTGTGCAAAATTGTGCCCATTGAATAAATTGTTTAACATTTTGGTAGTCCTTTAACTCACACCTAAACATATTGCAGGCGCACCCCCCAAAGAAAGACTCAGACACCGGTATATGGATAAAGGCATTGGGCCACATTTATTGAATAATGCCCTAGTCCGAATTATAAATTTCAATTGGTACTCAGCCAATTATAATTCTTAAGGCAAGCAGGCCGCAGTAACACTGGTAAGGTTCCTCCCAAAATTGCCAACGGCAATTGGCTACAATGTATCCATTTGTATCAATTTGTTTGTTACGACAAACAAATTGTTGACTGTAGTCAATAAACTATCTACTGACCCCACCCTCTGATGTGCATCCGTCAAATCACAGGGTGATGCATGCTGAAGAGCTCCTGCCATCACCCCATTGCCTGGTTCGTCGTTGACCGGTTTTAGTGTATGAGAACTAAGACACAGGACACAGCCTCGGGCTGGGTTAACTCAGGTTTATTGCATCGTGGACAGAGGGAACATGAGGTAATGGCGGATCGATAGCTCTTTATATACAGTAGTAATACATTTGAACGTGGTTGCATGGTAGCCCATTGGCTACTGTCTGCGTGACGTCATTGCTGGTCACGCCCTTCTCGTCCAGGTGTAGGTGGTGGCGGGAGAACTTCCCGCGCTGTTACCTTTGATGAGTTTGGACCAAGAGAGCTTGGACGCTCGCTGCTGCCAGCTGGTGGTCATTAGCTCGCGTCCTATTACAGGATTCATATGATACAGCTGAAGGTTACATTGTTGCTATAGGCAAGGTTACATTGGCTCAGATACATTGTGATCCATGTGGAAGATAAACCCATTAGAACACAACACCCCTCCCCCCTAGGATGAGACAGAGTCTCGAGCCCACACTTAAACACACTCCCCCCCCCCTAGGATGAGACAAAGTCTCTCAGCCAAGATGGCTTATTTCGAACACGCTGGGGTCTCGATGCAGGCTGCCTTTCCCCGGGTTTGCTACCTTTTCTTTGTTCCCTGGTTTCCTGTCCTGTAATTGGAGAGGGAGACTCGTTAGTGACTTGCCGCGGCTCCGCGGCGTTGTTTGGAGGTGTGCTCTTTCTTAGGGAAGAACCGGGGGCACTGGGGGCTAACGAAAAACCCCTCTTCTCGCTTGGATGGGTGGGGGAACACTCCTGAAAACCCCCCCGGCTCGCGAAATCAAAATCAAAATTACCTTCGGGGGCAGCGGTCACGAACTCCTCTCCCCCTTCCCCGGCCTCTGATAGGACTGGCGTATCAAAAGGGTATGAGTCGGGGCCGCTGCTTCTGCCTTCCCCCCTTGCTTGGGACTGTTGTCCGCTGCTGTCTCCCCCTTGGGCTAAACGGGTGGGGGAGAACCCTAACGCTGAATCTTGTTGTTGCGCCCCACTGACTGGCCCACTCACTCGGTGCCTCAGTTGGTCTGCGTGCCTCCTCCAGAGGAGGCCGGTGTTAGTCTCGACCCGGTACGACACTGGCCCCGTTTGTTCTACAACCGTCCCTGGTACCCAGGCTGGCCCTGCGCTGGCATAGTTCCTGCAGTGAACAGGGTCGCCGGCGGCGAAACCTTTCGAGACTGCCAACCCTATGTTTTTTCCTTTATCCTCGACTCTCGTCGGGTCTAGCCTGGACAGGAGCGTGGTCAGTTTTCGCCGCATCAAAAGCTCTGCCGGCGAGTAACCTGACGCCAAGGGGGTCACCCTATACGCTAATAAGAACTGACATACTTGGTGATTTAGGTCCCCCGGGCCCATGCGCCGCAGCGCATCCTTTGTTGTACGCACCAGCCGTTCCACTTGGCCATTCGTGGCCGGGTGAAACGGTGCGGATGTGACATGCCGAATGGCGTTTGCCTCCATAAATGCCCCGAACTCCGCGGAGGTGAAGCAACTAGCGTTGTCGCTGACTAAAGTGTCGGGTAAACCGAACGTGGAAAAGACTCTCCTCAGTTGACTAATTGTAGTGGCGGAGGATGTGCTCTTGACTGGGATAACCTCCAGCCACTTGGAGAACGCATCCACCACCAGGAGGAACATGGTTCCCCGGAATGGGCCAGCGAAATCTACGTGCACTCTGGACCAAGGCCCCCTTGCTGTGTCCCATTCCCTCTGCGGGAGACGGGCCGCCTCTGGTCGGGATCCCTGGCATGCCTCGCAAGTGCCGACCATGTGCTCAATGTCTGTGTCTAGCTGTGGCCACCAAAAATAACTCCGGGCCAGCGCCTTTGAACGAACGATGCCCGGGTGGCTGACGTGCAGCAGTTCGAGCACCCTCGGACGCAGGGATGTAGGGACCACCACCCGTTGGCCCCATAACAGGCACCCCCTTTCTAGGGACAACTCTAGCTTTTTCCGAAAAAATGGGTCGAATTCTGTGCCTGGGGACGATGCCGGCCACCCCTTCTGTACCCATGAACTAACTTTCTCCAGCGTCCTGTCCTTGCCTGTCGCCCTAGCAATGTCGGCTGGTACTATTGGGGGTGCGTCTAAGACCTCAATTAGCAACACCTGGCGGTCTCTTTCTACTCTCGCCTTTTGGTCGTCCGACAAGGGCAAAGGAGATCTCGAAAGTGCATCAGCATGGCTGATCTCCTTTCCGGGACGGTACTCCAACTCGTGTTGGTATGCGTTGAGAAAAATAGCCCATCGCAGCATCCTCGGGGACAGGATCTGCGGCGTGGGCTTGCTTGCCGTGAAAATCCCTAACAGGGGCTTGTGATCAGTCACGATTTTGAACGGGCGGCCATACAAAAAATCGTGAAATTTTTTGGTTCCGGCTACTATTGCTAATGCCTCCCTGTCGGTTTGTGCGTAATTGCGCTCCGCTTGGGACAGGGACCTTGAATAAAACGCTACCGGGGCCTCCCTTTCGTCATCCAACACGTGGCACAGCACCGCCCCCACCCCCACCGGGGATGCATCACAGACTAAGACCACTGGCCGTTTGGGGTCGAAATGCGTCAGGATTGCCTCGGATGTTAAGAGTTGCTTTAGTTCTTTGAACGCCCTCTCGTGCTCGTCACCCCACATCCATGTCTCCTCCTTTTTAAGTAACCGATGAAGCGGTTCGGCCACGGACGCCTTCCGTGGGAGGAATGTATGGTAAAAATTGAGGAGCCCCAGGAATGACTGTAACTCGGTTTTGGATGTGGGGCGAGGGGCCTTCTTTATGGCTGCTACTTTGGATTTAGACGGCTTAATTCCCTCGGGTGTGATCCGGAACCCTAAAAACTCGACCTCAGTTTCGAAGAAAACACATTTGTCCTTCCTCAGTCTCAGCCCCGCTTTCTCGAAAACAGTTAGTACTTTATCCAATCTCTTAGCCAGTTCGGCCTCACTCCCCCCTGTTATCAACACGTCATCAAAATAAGGCAACACCCCCTCCAGCCCCTTCAGGAGGCGTTCCACAAGCGACTGAAAAAGGCCGGGCGCCGAGTTCACGCCGAACTGTAAGCGCGACACCTGGAACGCCCCTTTGTGTGTAACTATCGTTTGTGCCGCGGCCGTGGCGGGAGTTACGGGGAGTTGCTGATAGGCTTGTGCCAAATCGAGTTTAGCGAAACACTTTCCCCCATTCAGCCTGGCCAAAAGGTGGCTGACCACCGGCACCGGGTATGCATTAGGGCGGATCGCCTTGTTAATTGTACACTTATAATCAGCGCAAATGCGCACTTCCCCGTTGGCCTTCAGAGCTGTTACAATTGGAGTCTCCCACTCCGCGGAATCAACAGGAATAAGAATCCCCTGGCCCACCAGTTTGTCCAGTTCCGCCTCTATTTTGTCCTTGAGTGCGAACGGCACCCTGCGCGGTTTGAGTCTTATCGGGCGGACCTCCGGGTCTAGGTCGAAGGCTACAGGGGGTCCCTTGAACTTCCCAAGTCCTTTTTCAAAGACGGCGGGATGCGCATCGCAAACCGCTTGTATTGGGTCCGCTCCCACTGTATGCACTCCCCCTATGAACAAGCCTAAGGGCTGAAACCACTGCGTCCCTAGGAGGCTACAACTCCCCCCCTTAAGGACAACTAGGGGCAGATCCGCAGAATGTCTCTTAAAGCTGACCCGAAACTTTCCGACCCCCAACACCGGAATGCTGTTTCCCTGTACATCTCGTAGCGTGGACCTCAACGTTTTAAGTTTGGGCCGCACGTGGGGGTCGATTTTCAAGAACTCTTTCTGGGGAATTATGGAATAGGAGGACCCCGAGTCAATTTCCATCCTAATAGGGGCCCCTTGTACTAGTACCTCAACGAAGTAATGGGACTGTCCCGCGGACACGCTGAACACTGGGGTGTCGTCCTCGCTGTCGTCCGAGACGCGGCCCACGCCGTCCTGCTTCCTCGTGGTCTGGGCGCCATCTTTGGACCTCGCTGGACGGTCCGGTCTGGTCGAACGGTCTTGTGACTGCCTCCGGCCCTCCTTCCGTTTTCTGCATGCCCTGGCGATGTGCCCCCGACGGCCGCAGGTGTAACACTCGGCCTTTCTGAATGGGCACCTCGCGCGCTCATGGGCCGCTCCGCAACCATCGCAGCGGCGCCCACCTTTTCGGACCTTCTGGACCTCCTCGCCGTCGCTGCCTTCCGTAGACGACTTTGAGGCCCGTCGAGTTGCGTGCACCGACTGTCCGGACTTCCCGTGCACCGAATTTTCCGCCTTGCCGGCTCTAGGACGCCACTCACGCCACTGGTGCATCTCGTCCACTCCAGCATTCGTGGACTCCGCGGCTTCCGCGGCCTCTACGACCTCCGCCAGCGTGGGTGGCGGCTCCTTGTTCATCAAGCTGCGCTGCACCTCCCTGTCCTTCAGGCCACACAGCACGCCGTCCCTGAGGGCCATCTCTAGGTTGTCCCATCTACAGGGGCCGGCGGCTATCCTCATGGCGGTCACGAATGCCTCAACCGACTCGTCCGGCGCTTGGACTCGCCTCCAAAACGCGCTCCGAGCGGGAAACATTGCCCTCGAGGGTCGGAAGCGCTCTCGCAGCAGCTTCATGATGTCGTCTGCCTTAAATTCGCTCACCTTTTTCGGAGCGATGATGCCCACCAGCGTCCGCTTGGTTTCTAACCCAAGCATTCTGGTGAGGATGGCCCTCTTCCTCTCCTCGTCGTCTTCTTTGACTTTGAGTTCCACCAGTGCCGCCTGGAAGTCCATCTCAAACAGCTCCCAGTCTTGCGGTTTGGTGATGTTGAACCCGCTCTGTGCCCTAGCTGTTCCTTGGGGATCCATCATCCCACCTTCGTCGCCAATTTAGTGTATGAGAACTAAGACACAGGACACAGCCTCGGGCTGGGTTAACTCAGGTTTATTGCATCGTGGACAGAGGGAACATGAGGTAATGGCGGATCGATAGCTCTTTATATACAGTAGTAATACATTTGAACGTGGTTGCATGGTAGCCCATTGGCTACTGTCTGCGTGACGTCATTGCTGGTCACGCCCTTCTCGTCCAGGTGTAGGTGGTGGCGGGAGAACTTCCCGCGCTGTTACCTTTGATGAGTTTGGACCAAGAGAGCTTGGACGCTCGCTGCTGCCAGCTGGTGGTCATTAGCTCGCGTCCTATTACAGGATTCATATGATACAGCTGAAGGTTACATTGTTGCTATAGGCAAGGTTACATTGGCTCAGATACATTGTGATCCATGTGGAAGATAAACCCATTAGAACACAACACCGGTCAACGTTATTAAACTTGTACCTGTCTAAGTGTTGGCCAGTCAATTGCGAACCTGCCGGATACCTATGGGTCATAAATATTTACCTTACCAGTGCTACCCGCCCATGTGACCAAAGTCAAGAGCAAAAACCCCTGTATCAAACCTCAGCAACAGTGTGGGATGGGCAAAAAAGCCAGAACCAAGAGGCCAATTGTAGGTTCAAGCCAAAAATTCCCACCCGGCCCCGAAGCGACCAAAATATCACACTGTTCACTAGGGAGGGGGTGGAGGGAAAAACTTCTCCTCTCCGTCGCTTCTTCTAAAATGGCAGCTCGTCTGCCTCGTGGCCACCCCTTTTATAGAGGGGTGGCCACGCCCCCTAACTCACCCGGATGTCTGCGTCCGGGTGGGGGGGCGCAAAGAGCGCGGCGGCCATTTTGGCGCCGCGTTTTCAATGCACCAGGGTTTTCTTCTTCCGTGTCTAGATCAGACTTTAAACTGCCTAAATGATGCCACCTTTTTAGTGAATTCATGCCATAGTTCCCTGACCTAGTGTGAGAAAGATTAGTCAGCACAACAAGGTTGCCATTACCAGAGTATGCCCGATTGTGGTTCAAAAATACCACAGTCTTTGAAAAGGCTCTTTCTCTGTACCCCTGTATTTTATTTAGAATCTGCCTTCTTCTCAGAGTTAGAACACAAAGTGATTCATAACAAAATTAAAACAGATAATGGATAAAAGTAAATAGAAAAATATATAAATAAAAACTCCAAAAAGCAACAAAATAAGCCTTGTGGTATTTCAGTATGTTAGTTGGCCTTAAAAACTAAGGAGCTTTATATCCTCCTTGGAAACTTATGAAAGGTTATGTTAAAACACTGTTAAACTGTATCACTAAAATGATATTGAATTTAAAGAGCAAACTTAAAATGTATCAAAAAGACACAGCATGAATCTATGAAAAGTTCTTTCCTCAACAGTTAGTTGCTGAAAGGCTTCCACAATAAAAAAGATCTTTGCCTGCAGGCAAAATAAATAAACAGAAGGGGGGCAGTCTAAACTTTCACAGATTGGGAAGCCACCAAGAAAATCTTCTCACATCCCCACCAAGCATGCTTGTAGAGGTGGTGTGAGGAAGAGAAGGTTGTCTTTTGAAGTTATTTGGCATTTGACCTGTGACCAGAAACAGACTGCTAGCAAACACACTGTTGTAAGACTTGAGTGGCATGCACCTGGGGTTGGCTCCAACCAGCAGTTGGTGACTGTAGCCCAGGGGTTTGCAACCTATAGCCCACAGGCTGGCAATGGACATCATTCCATCAGACCCGTGGCGACGACCCCTGAAGCGGACACATTATGACAACCATAAATGTGCATGTGCAAATGCGCCCACACATGTGCAAACAAACCCACCATGGTTTACAGCAGCGTTTGTGGCAGAGGAAACCATGTGTCCAGCCCGCGGCACAGTCTGAGGGGAAGTTGTTACTGAGCCCTGTGTCACTCTGGCCAGACCAGGAATGGGCAACAGTTAGTGCAACAACTTTCATTAAATGCTGAAACCTGAGATCTATTGCTGAACGTTAAAGTATTGGTGGCAGCAGGTTCAACTCAGAGCTGAAATATAATGGTAGGAGTTTCAACAGACTTGAAGAGAAAGCATTTCATGTTGTTTTAATGAAAAAATTCCAGGGAAGTGTTATCTTGATTTGTCCTTTGATTTTTCATTCAATTTGAGTGCTCAAAAGCCCTTTAGTGCTTTCTGGGGCATGTTTCCTCTCAGCTGGGAAGTTTAGCACATAACCATAGCACAGTAAATTCCACAACATGGTAAGCTTTTACCCTAAAAAATACATTTTTAGGAGCCACTATTTTTGAAGCCACTGTGATTATTGCAGAGCCAGGGCTTGCACCTTGAGGAAACGGCTGCTATTCGTGGCTAAATGGACAAAAATTGAATGACACCATCTAGTGCTAGTTATTTCTGTCCCTACAATCCTCCTAGTAAGCACTGAACCAAAATAGCTTAGAGCAATGTTTCCCAACCTTTGGTTTTTGGACTTTAATTCCCCATCAACCAATGTAATCCCTTTGGCTTCTGGGAATCAAAGTCCCCCTGTAGGGTGCAGGCCACACGTTGGGAACCACTGGCTTAGAGAGTGAGGAAGTACCAATATGTATGAGAAAGAAACTTATGCATCTCTCTTTCTCCACAGATGATTGATGGTGAAGCCTTCCTCCTGCTGACTCAGGCTGACATCGTGAAGATCATGAGTGTCAAACTTGGCCCAGCACTTAAAATCTACAATGCCATCCTCATGTTCAAAAATGCAGATGACACCTTAAAGTGAGCCACCCGGACGGAGCAGCATTTGACTTTCCTACACTTAGAAGATGCAATCTCCCTTGTTCATCCATCTCAGCGGAGTGATCTACTTGACTTCTGAAGCTGTAAAATCCTGCCAACTTGCTCCTACTTTGAGTCTCCGTCTTTGTTTACATATCAGATCCATCCCTGTCTGTCTTCCTCTCTCTTTGTACCAGCCTTTCTGAATACTGCCTGATCAGTCTACCACTGGAGTTCCAGCATTGACCGTCCACAAAATCCGCCAAGGTCTTCTCCTGTTGGCTTTTTAAAGGCACTCAACATAGGTTCAAGACTAGGTTTGCTGTTGGATTTAGCCTGCCTTGGTTTTAACTTTTCAGACCTGAATGCCTGGGTTCTTACAGTCTGAAGCATGTCTGAATTTACATGATGCAGAGAAGGAAAAAACTGTATATTGATTGCCTGCATCTTCAGTTTACCAACCTTAAATGGTATGAGATGTTTGGAAGCAATTTTGAACTGTAACATTTCAATGTAAAAGTCAGTTCCAAATATCAGGAATTAGACTTTGAATTTCATAGGAGATGGTTGATAAATATCTATCCAGGGACTTAATCCTTCCAAGGCAGACTACTGGACTAAGTATACTGAAGATATAATCCACCCTAACAATTCCAAACTCACTGCTGCTATGAAAAGATAAACAAATGATGATTTGGTGCTCGCGGTTTATAGACTCATAATATTACCATGTTAGGGGTGAAGGATGACAACAGGGCAATTTAGGTAATATTTTTCCTTGCTTTATCGTCTATAAATTTAGTTCTTCAGGTTTGCTTGGAGCACTTTCCCCCAAAGTGCACCAAAGGGGAGGAGTTTCAGAAATTGAGCAAAAACAAGCTAACATCACTGTTGTTTTGTCCAAAATAGATCATCCTTCCCATTTGTGGCGGGAATAACTAAAGTTAGGGCTACTTAACTTTATCTCATCCTCTTGATCTATCAGGTGCTGTGCCATGTAAAGGATGATTCTGTGCAATGCACCAATGGTGCAAATCTCCAATTTCTTTTGATTTCATTGTTTCTGACCCATCAAATCATATTTATTTAGTGTGTGCCAAATGTTTACATCCAGCTACTTGACAATGTCTCTTGAAAACAATTTAGGAACTGTACTTTAAAAAAAAACAGGTGGTGATTTCCTTTTGTTAACTGCATGAAAACGATATGTGACGTGACCTATGCTTTCAAGTCATCAAGAGTTCTACCATTTGCCTCCACATGCTTTTTCCTTTGCTCTTTTAACGTGGACTAACAAAGCACTGGTGCCAAATGTTTTGAAGAGCTACTTGAGCTGCTTTTAGCAATGTGGACTAAGAAAAGGTTTACATCCCAGTGCCAGCCCTCTTATTAGGAAGAAGGAAAGACGTGGTTTAAGGCAACAATTTATGAATAATATTTTTTAAAAACAGGAAGTGCCCTGTTATTTTTTTATGTTTTCATTTTGGGACAGGAGGGGGAGAGCCATATAAAATTTTCCACCTCAGGTGCCAAAATATTTTGGGATGGCCCCATGGAGCGGGATAGTCTTGCCTAATTTCAGTAGCACTAATTTACTTTCTGGATGATTTCTACCCTTTACTCCATTAATATACAACCTTATATCAGTTGACAATGATTCTGTGTGTTATGACAATTCAGCAGAGAATAATAACCAACCTGAGGTCTCTGTGGATTTGGACTTGGGTTTCCTAGGTTGAAATGCAACCCTCAGTTTAACAGTGCATATAACTTCCAGTGTATGGAGCTCCTTGAGGCTTTATGACATTTTTTTGTCCTCCTTCTGTCTGTGAAGATGGGTAAAGTTTCTGAACCATACATGTACACCAGCAACATGTCTCATACTAATATGATCTGTGAAATCTACTTTTTAATGTTTGGGTCAAGCTCATGGAAGACTTCCTATGGAAATGCAGCATTTTGATTCCAATTTTATGAAATATTATGGTTTGTCTTTGGATATCTCTTTTAATTGTTGACTGCCTGATGTTCAGGAGAAATGTATATCACATCTGTATATGTTTCTCTTTCTATCAGTCTTTGTCAAGCAAGCTTTTGTTTCTTAAGCAAGCTTTCTGCTGATTTCATAATATTATCTTCAGGTTGAACATCAATGTATGTTTATTTGCAAGGAGGCATAATATTGGAGAGAAGACCGTTCTGCACTTTTGATCAGATCGTTCACAAAGATACAGGCCATGTGTGGTGCCAAACTATCAATGAGTCCAAAGGAATTTTCTTTTTCACCAGTCAAGAAAAGTGAAGGAACCAATCAGTTAAGATGGTGAGATGATTCTTTAATTATGGTAAGATAAATAAATGCAGGCTTTAATTAAAAAAAACTACCTTAGTTTGAGACATGACCTTGACATGTCCAAATTATATCAGGTCCTGCTTATATGAGGATCAGTCATATATTAGTAAAATAACAAAACCAAATCTTAGAAAGAAGGAAAGATAGATTCATTTCTTATTGACATACATTTTAATTGTCCGACTATGAATGCTTTCCTCTTGTGTCTGAAAGACAGCTGGGACTTTAAGTTCAAAGGGCTGTTTGGAATTACGAGGTTTTTTTCCCCTCTGAATCATAAACTGAGAATCTGGCTATAGTTGTTAGCCCACTGTTTATACTGCTTCAGGGATGGACTGGTGCATCTAAAGATGGTGATCAGATGGCATCTTTGTTGGAGTATGCCAGAACACTTCCATCTGTACCTTTCAAGATGTTTCTACTTCTCTGATGTGGGTAGGTTCACTGTGGTTTGGGTCGGTTCCAGTATATGTGATGGCTGGAAGTGATCTAAAGCAAGTTTGAATTTCCCAAAATTGTGAAATGGTGTAATAAGTGAGTTACTTCCAAATATCTCTAAATTAATTACTTCCCCTACTTGGCCGAGGGCAGAGTAAGTGAGAAATAAATATTTGTATATGCTTTAAGATATGCTACATCAGATATGAGACAAATTTTTTAAAAAATATTTTATTTGCCTTACAGGTTGACAAACAACCCACAATCAGATCCATGTGATGGTTTTAGCTACAGACAAGGCAAAAAAAGTTTTTTCAGCTGACAAGGCAAAGCAAATACTTTTCATAACTGATATATATCAGTGAAAGTCTTAAACAGTCAAAATCCCCCCCCCCCCGCCTTCAGCTGAATGGAAGAAGTGATTAATTTGCCAACATCCTGAAGTGGCTTAACTATTAAACCATTTCACAGTCTTGTCTGGAGCCATTTCTAGGCTAGATTGGATTGTTTTACTGACCATTCCAAAATGGCCCACACTAATTCACTCCCTACTGCTAGTGAGTTCACACTGAGTGTGGAAAAGGGCCAGGGAGTCAAAGCATGTTTAAGCAGAGACGCTTTAGTGCTACAGTAATGAATGCACCATCTCATTAATGTCTTATGAAAGCGCAGTCATTGAGAAAATTGCTTATTTTGTGTGTGACTGACAAAGAGTCAGATCTATACCATTGAATCTACAGTTCGCAGTTTTTGGGCTCTTTGGCTCTGATGCAATTTGGTATGTGCAAACTAGTTCAGTTCACACTGAACTGCAGCAGGCAACCACTTGAGGTCCTCAGTGCAAAACATTATTCCAAAACATGTGTTTGGAACAGAGATTTTAAAAATCTTTTAGATGGTAAAATATACACAGTGCTAAGTCACATGGAAATTTGCCACTCATAATTTGTTTCTTTTTGTCTAATGTCATTGGTATCCAATCTGAAATCTCTTGCTCTTTGAGACACAGAATTGCTTTAATTAAGGTAGTTACATGGTCAAGTACCATAGGATCTGCTGTGAGTATAAAATGGATGGATGCTGGGGGATTTCTGTGTTTTTCAAGCTGTAACAATTTGAAAGGATTTTATTCTGTGTGAACAGTTGTTTCATTCTGCAAACTGAAAGGTGGTTGTGTATGTGAGTGGTGTTGTGATGACATAGGCAGCTGGGGTGTGATGTTTGGGAATTGCAGGAATACCTGTCCCCTGAGTGTCCCAGATTCCCCCCACCCCGAATAAACAAGTTTAGTACTGAGTCATTACATTGATATACTTGTTTAGCACTAGATCCCCTTAGCACAGAGAAGTATAATCAGCCCCAAATCCCATATTTCAAACCCATAGTTTTCCCTCTCCAACAGAGACCCTTTTACTCTTTAAAAGGAAAGCCAACAGAACACATCCACACCCACAACATGTGATGCTTTGGCAAAGCACCTTTCTCCTGCCTCAGGAGGGAGGATGAGGAGAATGCTCACGTGCATGCATGCACACACGTGAACACACGCACACACGAGCTGTGCTAGCATTCACCCCTCCACAAAGTGTCTTCTACAAGACACTTATTTCTCCCTTTTAAAAAACAGCTTCTGCATGGGTAGCCCTGTTTATTTATTTATTTAATCAACATAATACAGGAATTTCAAATGCAACTGCAATTAGAAAGATATTTTCTCCTCTGCCTGTGTGGCCACTTATAAAGAAGAGACTTGAATGTACAGGTGTGGCTTCACAGTGGGTGAATGTGAATTAATTTGCATTATCTCAGTATATAACCCTACCAGATAGAGGAAATGCACATTCAGTTGAATAGATAGTTTGGGTTATTTACTTCTAAAAATATGATGTGAACACTTACTTTTTAGAAAAAACAAACAAATTTTAACTCAAATAATGTGTGTGTTTGAGAGAGAGAGAGAGAGAGAGAGAGAGTGTGTGTGTGTGTTAACTTTCCCCTCCACAACCATGTTTACTATTTCTGTGAACCAAGGGTTAGCAAGTTTGGTAAACTGGGGTCAACTGATTGTCTCAAGGATCTTCCAGAAGATGTGTGGATTGTCAAAAGATTAAAAAGAAAGAAAGAAATGGGAAATAGCTAAAAGTCGACTGCGAGTGTGGAAAAATGAGTGATTTTGGGATGTTAAATGCTGCAAGGGGGATCCCCTGCAACCTATTGAATAGATGAACTATAGTTTCCAGAGACTACGAGGGTTTCTTGAGAGCTATGTGATTCCCTTAGACTGCATTTTATCCATCTCTGCTGTAAATGTTGCTACAGAACATCGGTGCTGAACAGTAGCAGATCTCAAGAGAGGAAGGGCAGGCAGCTTAGGGTTCATCAGTTATTGTCAGGGAATTTTTGGAGACAGCCCTTTTATTTCCTAATGTCAGAAGTTGGAATGACTTCATATGAAGACTTCATTTTTTGCTCTTCCATTGCTGGTCTATTCAGGAAAGGAGAGATAGTTTTTTGATCTTTAATTGACATTTTTGTTGTTTTACTCTAAAGCAGGGGTGGCCAGACTATGGCCCGCGGTGCTATTGGAAGTGGAAGTAAAACGCGCATGCACAAATGCTGCTATAAATGCACCCGTGGCTGTCGTAAATGCATTTATGACAGCTGTGGAAACATTTTACAGCAAGAGGAACCACATGACCAGCCTGCTCAACCACATGACTGGCCCATGGTGCGAAAAGTTTGGGAACCCCTGCTCTAAAGTTAGCATTCACTAGTATATTCTGTCACAGGATCAGAATTTTATAACCAGAAGGGACTCTTTCACCTTCTGTTTAAAAACCTCCTCTGAAGAACAGCTCACCATCTTCTGAAGTGGTCCATCCCACTGTTAAGCAGCTGTTACTGTCAGAAAGTTCTCGTCGTTTAATTGAGATCTCTTTTATGGTAATTTTTTAAATGGTTGGTTGGTTGGTTGGTACCACTCAATTAGATACTCTGGCCAATTTACAAGAATTAAAACTTGTAAACATTTATATAAAACTACTATATATACTCGAGTATAAGTCGAGTTTTTTTAGCCCCCCAAATGAGGTCCAAAAAGGTGACTCGATTTATACACAGGTCAACAACCAGGAGGGTCCCAAAACTGCGCTGGATTTGGTGCAGTTCAGGACCTTAAAAGGGGCTCTCGGCTTCAGGAGAGGGGGAAAGGAAAACATATGATCGGCGGGCCATTACTACAGGTGGCCACAAGAGGGCGCAGATCACAATTTCCCATTTAAATACATTAGAAATTATTTTTTGTATTCTGAAGCTTTTCTGTTTTTTTGTTTCCAATGCATTTCAGTGGAAAATCAAACCTGTACATAAAAAGAAAGGGTTTAACTTACCTTCGTGTCTTTGTCCCTGCTCCATGTGGTCAAAATGGAGGGGGGAAGCCATTCTTCCTGCTTGCAGGGAGAGCAAGAGTCTAGGCTAGAGCCTAGACTGCCCACCCATTTTTCCTGCAGCACCACCACTGGTTGGTGGTGCAAATACAGTTTATGTTTTAATTAATTAAATTTACTGTATTTTCATTTTTTTTTAATTGAAACTCACTAGCAGCAGCTGCATTTTCCACCCTGACTTATACTCGGGTCAATCTATTTTCCTAGTTTTATAGGTCCAAATTAAGTACCTCGACTTATATTCGGATCGACTTATACTTGAGTATATACGGGTAATACTGATATGAATAACCAAAATAGACAACAAAGAGAAATAGGAAAATAGCAACAAGACATGTGGTAATATATTAAATTAAGTAAAAACATTAGAAGTGATATCCTGAACCTGAAGGCTTCTCTGAAAAGCAATGTTTTAATTTGCTTTCTAAAAGAAAGGAGGGATGGAAATTCACAGACTTCCTGTGGGAGATTATTCTATAACAAGCATATCTGAGAGTAAATAAAACAGCAGCAAAAAAAAGACAAAAATGTTGTGGCACCTTAAAGACTAACTCCTGTGAGATTTCATGGACCAAGTACTCTTCATCAGACATCACTTCATCTGATGAAGTAGACTTGGTCCACGAAAGCTCACAGTTAAATATAGGAGTTAGTCTTTAAGGTGCCACAACATTTTTTTTTTTTTGCTGTTCTGTTTTAATTACTCGCAGATATGCTTGCACAAACTAACATGGTTACCACTTCAGACATTCCATAACAAGGGATGCTACCTCTGAAAAGGCCCAATTTATTGTTAAGGATGAATGGACCTCTATCAGAGGTCTGATGTGATGAGTGGACATACTAAGAGGGAGGCATTCTGACATTTAACAAGGTGCCACTGCCTGGAGCCGCAGAATGCCTTGGAGGTTTAAACTTTTCATAGTTTTGATTTAAACATGGATTGGGCTAGCAGATCCCCTCCCCTTTCTTTTTTTTTAAATTCATTTGTGCCCCAATATTTTTAACCTAATGACCAAAGGAAGGGAGTTTGAAATTACCCACCTGTTCTTACCTATCCTTTTCGGTGAGCCCTAGTGTGGGCAAGGATTTGTCCTTTCCTCTTCCCACTTCATTTCTCCCACCCCTGAGATCCAGGTTTAAACCTGTATGAACCTGAGGCACTTTTGAAATATAAGAGTCCAAATTTAAAATAGGTTTGCTATTTAGACAAGCTTATTATTCTTGAATGCAATTGAAGAAAATAAAGTCTTCAAAAAAACTCTTGGCAGATATTCATCTGTTCCTCTTCCTCTCTCATGGTTTCTTCGACTGCTGCCTTGTCCTAAATGTGGGGAGGGGGTGGGAATCTTTAGGTGGCAGTCTGGCTATGACAAAGCCTGTCAAATTTTAAGGACCACCTTTTGTAGAGGGCAAAGATGGTGTTTGCAGAAAAAGCATTTTCATGAAACAGAAGCTTTTTTGCACTTTTCATTCATTTGCACTTGTTTACGTTTGTCTTCTGATATTTGCACCTTTTGTGTTTTCATGATGGAAATACTATTAACTGTATCTAGTGCAGCTATTCTGGAACTTTGTGTCCTGAGTATACAGGTTAATATATAAAAATAAATAAATAAGATGTGCTTTGTTTTGTCAGTGTTTTACAATAATAAGAAATTAATAAATGTGAATTATGAAATTATATAAATGAGCTACGGAGTTGATGTTTTTGTTATTTTCAGGGATTTTATTATGAATAATTTAATACTGGATAGGATGTATGTAAAATAAAGTGAAAATATTCAAAATAAAGAAAATGCATGATGTTTCTTAAACTTTAAAGGGTGTGGATTTCAAATCATGGGAGAATAGTAACCTACCTTATACCTACACAGTCAGAGGATTGCTCCATTGATTTCAGAGCTGTCATCGTGGGGATGGGCAACATGGGTGGGTCTATGTGGCAATATATTATCCCTGGGGTCTTCTGTGGGGCTGAGTCCTTCATGGACCACCAAAATCGTGAAAAACATAGGATAAACTAAGTCAGGCAGTGATGTAGTTCCATTTGGACTGCTTGCAGTACTATACAGTTCAATCTCCCAGGGATTGTGGTGGTTTAGTGGTTAAATATATATATGGAGCACTTGAAGAATTAAGACAGTATTTTACAACATCAACTATTTGAATCCAAGTAAGACTCAAGTATGTGCTTTCCACCTTCAAAACCGAGAAGCAATGGTTAAGTTGAATGGTACATGGCAAGGGAACCAATTACAGCACTGCTCAGCACCAAAATACCTTAGTGGGATGCTTCACCAGACACTCTTTTAAGCAGCCCTGCTTGAATACAAAAGCATAAGTTAGTACAGGGAACAACATCATCAGGAAACTCACAAACTATAAATGGGAACTTAACCATCCACGCTGCACACATCAGCTTTGGCCCTGAGCGTCTCTGCAGCAGAGTATGGGTATGGGCACATGCAAAACAAGTTGACATCACTGTTAATGAAGTCATGTGTATAGTGACAGGATGCCTCAAACTCACCAGTTGAAAAATATACCCTCTTGTTGGTATTGCTCCACCTAAGATCACGAAAGAAGTAGCAGTGGACGCTGAGAAAACTAAACAAGAGAATGACCCTCAACACCCTCTGAATGGATATGTGCCTCAAGTCTGCCAGCTCAGATCCAGGAAGAGCTTTATGGGAAAAATAAACATTCTTGAGCATACGCAAGAGCAAAACCAAATTAAAAGATGGAGAAAGGAGCTAACTGGGCAAGGAACATCATTAAAGGAGGATATAGCTGAAGATCTTGACCTCCTTTATGTCATTTGGAGAACCCTGAATAGGTTGAGGGTTGGAGTCCCTAAATGCAAGACCAACATGCTCAAGTGGGGACTGCTGGCAGACAACAATACATGGTGTGCATGTGGAGAGACATAAAGTTCTGCCCATTTACTGGCCTGCTGATTGCTTTCAGAGCACCAATGAGGACTTGGGTTTGGGCAACAACAAAGTTAAGTGAGTGGCTTCATTTTGGCAGTCCAGGAGATCAAGACATGAAAGAAGAAGAAGAAGAAACCTCACAACCAAAGGTCCAAAGGCTCCCGTGGAATCTTTTTAATTGTTGGGAATCCATTGGGGAATGCATGACAGGAGAAGCAAGTCTATTGAAAATTGCTGCTGCTGGCGTAATTTTACCATTGGTACTGTAAAAATAAGGGACTGCAGTGGCTCAAGTGGCTAAGACATTGTGTATGGTCAAGCTGAGACACTGACTGGAAGGTGGCAGGTCAGCAGTTTGATACCCGAATACTTCAGGACAGAATGAGCTCCCATCTTTGTCCCAGCTCTTGCCAACCTAGCAGTTTGAAAGCAAGAAATTGCACGTAGATAAATAGGGACCACTTTGGTGGGAAGGTAAACAGCGTTCCGTGCGCTCCGGTATCTAGTCATGCCTGCCATGGAAACGTCTGCAGAAGCAGACAGCACTGGCTCTTAGGCTATGAAACAGAGATGAGCACTGAACCCAAGAGTCGAATATGACTGGCTTTCAAGCAAGGTTGACCTTTACCTTTATCTTACTGCCAAAATGAAGGCACCTTTTGGTGAGTTCATTCTGCAGTTCCTTTTGCTTGATCTAGTGTGAGAAAGATTAGTTGGCAACACAAGGTTGCCCCAATAAATAAATAAAATGAGGGTAAGTAAGCTGTATTTAAACATCTTCTATGCCTTAAGCTGCATTTCAGCTTCTCCTCCTCATATTTGACAGAATCAGTATCCCAAAATACCTTCATGCTTAAATCTGGTGCCACTTTTTGAGTTGTATAGTAAAGTGGTACTACGGTCTCTCTGAAATGTCTTAATTCCTTTAATGTGAAGTTAGTTGGGGGGAGGGTGTGTCAGAGTTACTAAGAACACAGTACAGCTTCAGTTCTTTTTGGAGCTAATGCAGGTGTTCCAGCACCAGCTAAAACCCATAAATAATCACACAAACAGTCTTCTATGGGCAGATCAACAAATGAAGAAACATGGGCTACTTTAGAAGTTACACTAGTGACTGGAAATACATGCAATGTCTTTTTATTCAGGGGATAAAGCAGCTGTAGTCTGCTGCAAATTTCTTTTTTATTATTAAAAAACAACAACACACCCTCAAATAGAGCACCTTTCAAAATGTAATTGGCTTTTGCACCAGCTCTTATAAATAACTGGGCAATCATGAACCAGTTAGTTTGTCTATGTATAATATATTTGCTACTTCTTTTTAAGGCAAAAGATGATAACTGTATTTTCTTTTCTGCCATAAGTAAGTTAGAAATAAAAGCAAGAAAGTGGGAATTAATTCACTAATCCTCACATGGATATTTAGACATTTTTAACTTTCACATTTCCTCAGTCTCTCTATAACTCTTGGATCTTCTGTCCTTCCTGCTAGGTTCCAGTCATCAGGACTTAAGTCACTGAAAACTGCCCTTCAGTATCTGCAATAACAGTAAACATGACTTGTTGGGTATTTTTTAAAGAGTACTATGTGTCTGTATTACACCATTATAGCAACTTGATACCATTTAAACTGCATTGGCTTCATTGTACAGAATTCTGGAGATTTATACGATTTGCCTCCCATATCCATAGTTTCAGTTATCTGTGGGTCTAAAAATATTCAACATAAAATCCTGAAATACATAGTTGTTGTTGTTGTTCAGTCGCACAGTCGATTCCGACCCTATGGACCATCGTTCTCCAGGCGCCTCTGTCCTCCACCATCCCCCTCAGTCCTCCCAGTTCTGTGCCCATTGTGTCTACAATACCATCTGTCCATCTCATCCTTGGCCTCCCCCTTCTTCTATTGCCCTCCACCTTTCCCAACATCACGGCCTTCTCAAGTGAATCCTCCCTTCTCATTTGATGCCCAAAGTACTTTAGCCTCATCTTTACTATTTGACCTTCCAATGAGCAGTCAGTGTTGATTTCTTCTAAGATTGACCTATTTGTTCTCCTCGCTGTCCAGGGGACTCTCAAAACTCTCCTCCAACACTACATTTCAAAGGCATCTATTCTTCTGCGTTCAGCTTTCCTAATTATCCAGCTCTCACATCCGTACATTACCACTGGGAATACCATTGCTTTGACTATTCTAATTTTTGTTTTCAAGGTGATGTCTCTGCTTTTCACTATGTTCCCCAGGTTTCTCATAGCTTGTCTCCCAAGAATCAGTCGCCTTTTTATTTCATGGCTGCAATCCCCATCTGCAGTGATCTTAGATCCTAAGAATGTAAAATCTGTCACTGCTTCTACTTCTTCCCCATCTATTTTCCAGGAACTGATCGGGCCTGTTGCCATTATCTTAGGTTTCTTGATATTGAGTCTCAAGCCAGCTTTTGCACTCTCTTCCTTCAATCCGATCAAGAGATTCTTTAGGTCTTCCTCACTTTCTGCCATTAGGGTGGTGTCGTCTGCATATCTCAGATTGTTGATGTTTCTCCCAGCAATTTTGATCCCATATTGTGATTCCTCCATCCCTGCATTGCGCATTATGTGCTCTGTGTATAAGTTGAATAAGCAGGGTGACAAAATGCAGCCTTGTCTTACTCCTTTTCCTATTCCAAACCACTCTGTCATTCCGTGTTCTGTCCTAACTGTTGCTTCTTGGTTCATGTACAGATTTCTCAGGAGGCATATGAGGTGCTCTGGTATTCCCATCTCTTTAATCATTTGCCACATCTTACATAGTACTGTAGATTTATTTCTATGCTTCATTACCAGAGCTGGCCACTAGAATATTGGTGATCTTCATGGCAATCAGCCATGAAGACTGTCCTGAGAATATAATGCAGTGGCCTTTCATCTCCCTTCACATCACAGCATGACACCCATACCACTGATCCAGTTCCGCAAGTCATTTTCTGGTCCTGAGCCCTTTTGTCACTCAAAATCTTCATCATCCAAGGCCAGTATTGATGAAGCTGCTGCCCTCCATCAAGATGGATCCAAATGGGATTTAATCTACTTGGGGACCATCACCCTTCCCTGTGGACTTCTCCACCCAAAGCCGTTGGGGCTCAGGGTTGTCAGATTAGTTAACCACCACCTGACACTTGGCATTGAGTCGCTGGCACTATGGTCTACTCTATTACCATAGCAGGATAATCTGGCCAGACAAGAATTTTTATATATATTTGATATATGAGTAAAGTTGAGAATACAGTTCTTTATTAACAAAAAAGAAGTGATTACTTTAATGTCTTGTAGCTGTGAAGAACAATTTAGCACACCACCATGAAATGTTCTGACCTTGCCTGCTTCCAGTTGCGCTGGCTTATGGAAGTGTTCACTAATGTATCCCGACTCTGCATTTCAGTGTGATACAGCTCATTCTACTATCTCAGGACTTTCCCATCAATATGAAGCATGTGAAGTGCAAAACCTGGAGCATACCAACCAGAAGCTTTGAAAATTTTACTGATAGCTCATTAGCACAATCTCTTCAGGCAAAGGATGCCCTGAACTAATTAATGCCCTTTGGCTTATTTGTGGTAATAGTTTACCTCACGTTATTCTTCACTTGACACGTTGATGGTTTTAACCTTTGTGTGAGGAAATCTGTAAGTTTGTAACCAAACTGTGGTGGACTTAGTGGTTAAAGACACTGAACTTGACGACTGGAAGGTCAGCAGGTCAGCAGTTCAAGATGCATGATGTAATGAGCTCCTGTCTCTGACCCAACTCCTGCCAAACTAGCAGTTCGAAAGCAAGAATTTGCCAGTAGATAAATAGGGACCACTTCAGTGGGAAGATAAACAGCCTGCCACATGTCCACGTTAACATCTACAGATGCAGACAGTGCTGGCTCTTTGGCTATAAACAGAGATGAGCACTGAACCCTAGAATCGGATACAGCTGGCTTTCGAGCAAGGGCAACCAATACCTAACTGCATGTCTTCTTTTAGAGAATTAGATGAAGGAGAAGATGAGGAAAAACAAATGCACAGGATCTGAGACACACCACACTACTGCAGTATATCAAAATCTGTTGGGAATCCCCTAAACATGGTGGGCTACTGGCTAGTCATCACGAGCACGGCTGCCACAAAAAAAAGTCATACTGTGAGAATTAACACTCTCCTGTTCTCAGATTGTTGTTGCTGCTGGTGGTATTTAAAAGGCAACACATGCTTTAATTACCGCCACTCAGCCATAGCATGTGATTTGCTTCCAGAAAACAGGGCACTTTGTTTTAATAGTTTTTGGTTTTATCTGGGAGGCTAAGCTGCCCTCTAATCTTCCTGTGGGGAGAAAGCAGCCCTCTACACTACCATCGTGTTCGATATTTCCACCCCTAAAAGCCAAGAGCAGGGTAATAATTTACTTCCTGGCCTAAGCCACTCCTTCAGAATATGCCTGTGACCTTCAAACCGATTCATAAAAACAGAAACACCAGCTTGGAGTCCAGGAAGAGGGAAAAGCTAAGTGGACTTCTGTGTAGTTAAAAGATGATACAGTATTCTTCAGCTTCATGAGAGACCCTGGAATCCCTGCTTTCCAGAAGAGCCTCCTATAACAGGTAAAGTTCAGCTATGCATGCTTATTTCATATTCAGACATATTCTGTTAAAGAAACGCAAAACATGTTTTCATGAAATCTGTTAACATCATGCAGTGTATGCATGGCAGTCCCTTGGAAATGGTCTTTTTGGTTGTATTCTCCATCTCATAGCCAGGGATCACCTTGTTTTATAATCCAACTTAGTTGGGTTTAGATCACAACAATGGTTATGTCCTAATACAGTAATACCTCATACAAAGTCTTCTTCATACAACATCGAATTCATACAACATCGCCTAATTTCTTGAAAAAAGTTACCTCATACAAAGTCGCTTGACTTTGTATGAGGCATTCAGTTTTTCCCAGGTTGCATTGTGCCTGGGCAGTATAAAAGACAGGACACATGCATGCATTGCTCTTGTGGGTTTTGCACAAGGCAAAGAGTGTTTAGGAGTGGTTTTGAGCGTGATTTTGGATTTTTTTGAATTTTTCATCAAATTTTTTAGAAGCATTCCTGGGATTTTTGCAGCATTCTTCAGGTTCTTGGACAATCAGGGTTGTTTGACATGTTTTTGTAATGTATTTAGCCTTTAGACAATGTTTTCTTAAAGTTCTGTCAGTTTCCTGTCTGTTTCCTTGACTTTGCCCTGAAGTCTTTGCTGTTACAGTACAATGTATCTCTATGGAAATGACGTTGTATGAGGCATCGTGGCAAGGATTTGGACGTTGTATAAGGCATCGCGGCTAGGATTTTTCATGCCTCATACAAAGTCCAAATCCGTATAAAGTCCAAACTTGTGGAACCAAGTTTGGACATTGTATGAGGTATCACTGTACATTGTTAAGGTAGGAATGGTAGATTCCTTCTAAATCAGTTTTGGTTTCAGCTTTTGTGGGCAACTTCTTTTGCATAACATTGCTTTGATAGATTATTTTAGCTACAGGAAGCTATAAATTGATAAAATTACTAAATGAAATGCTGCTGCCCTCCCCCCCCCCCCCCCAATTTGTGCTCAGTTAGCACCACACATTTTCTAGAATTAAAAAGCCAGCACTGGTTTGATGTGCAGACCTAGGACACAGCTGTTGCAGTTATCCTAGCAGCCTCAAGCAACTTGGGAAAGCAGTATTAATGACAATGCAGAAACAAAGCAGAGTTTCAGGGTCAAATATTTAGACATAGATTGGCTCTAAGAGTTGGTTGGTTTGTCATAGACCACTTTTGAATACTTTATACCTAGAAAACCCTGGGAAGGTTCACCATAACTTTAATAATAATTTCATATCAGAAAATATTTAATGTTGAAAGGGTTTTTGCTGGAGAAACTCTGCTCAGGGGATGTCCAAATGAGACTCCTTTCATGTCCCCAAGAGCTGGGACAGAAACGGGTGCTCAATCCATCATGCAGTACCCAGGTCTTGAACTGCCGACTTGCCAGCCTTCCAGCTAACAAGGTGAGCTTAGCTGGAAGACCAGCAAGTCAGCAGTATAACTTTGGAACAACATGACAGCACACAGTTACAGTATTATTGTTTTATTTTAATAAAGCAGGCTAAAGACTTTGATGGTTTGCCAACCAGAAATACACATATAAATAAACATGGAAGTGATTTTAAATTAGTATTGTGTAAAAATGGATTTTCTAGTAAGCAAGAAGAAACAGCAAGATAGTAAAGAATGCAAAAGAAATTGCCGTTTACCCCTGCTGTGTAGTCACATATATGGAAGGACTGTCAGAGACTAACAGGCTATAGATAGCAGCTGGAATGCTTTCTTAATGAAGAAGAAAGAGCAGCACTTGGTGATGGACATTTTGATCTACAACTCTTTTAAAGATAATTTCCCCAAACTCTCAGCCATGTGTCAACTTCCCTACCCCTGGATGAGGAGAGTGTTGTGATGGAGAATGTACTGTAGTTTTTGCTGTCCACCTGAAAGAGAAGACCAGGCTCTTGCACAGAAATTTTTAGCAGGTGTAGCTAAAAATGTGTAAGACAAGGCTGCATTTTGTCACCATGCCTATTCAACCTATACACAGAGCACATAATGCGCAGTGCAGGGATGGAGGAATCACAATATGGGATTAAAATCGCTGGGAGAAACATCAACAATCTGAGATATGCAGACGATACCACCCTAATGGCAGAAAGTGAGGAAGACCTAAAGAATCTCTTGATTGGGCTGAAGGAGGAGAGTGCAAAAGCTGGCTTGAGACTCAATATCAAGAAAACCAAGATAATGGCAACAGGCCCCATCAGTTCCTGGAAAATAGATGGGGAAGAAGTAGAAGCAGTGACAGATTTTACTTTCTTAGGATCTAAGATAACTGCAGATGGGGATTGTAGCCATGAAATAAAAAGGCGACTGATTCTTGGGAGACAAGCAATGAGAAACCTGGGGAACATAGTGAAAAGCAGAGACATCACATTGAAAACAAAAATTAGAATAGTCAAAGCAATGGTTTTCCCAGTAGTAATGTACGGATGTGAGAGCTGGACAATTAGGAAGGCTGAACGCAGAAGAATAGATGCCTTTGAAATGTGGTGTTGGAGGAGGGTTTTGAGAGTCCCCTGGACAGCGAGGAGAACAAATAGGTCAATCTTAGAAGAAATTAACCCTGACTGCTCATTGGAAGGTCAAATAGTAAAGATGAAGCTAAAATACTTTGGACATCAAATGAGAAGGGAGGATTCACTTGAGAAGGCATTGATGTTGGGAAAGGTGGAGGGCAAAAGAAGAAGGGGGAGGCCAAGGATGAGATGGCTAGATGGTATTGTAGACACAATGGGCACAGAGCTGGGAGGGCTGAGGGGGATGGTGGAGGACAGAGGCGCCTGGAGAACAATGGTCCATAGGGTCGCAAAGGGTCGGAACCGACTGTGCGACTGAACAACAACAAAGCTTCCATGATAAGATATATCAGCTGAAATTCAGTCTTTTATAAAGTATCCTCATGAAGCTATCCCCGTGATGGTGAACCTTGGCACTCCAGATGTTCTTAGACTTCAATTCCCAGAAGACCAAGCACCCTGTGAATCCACACGAATGGGTTTACTATGCTTCATCTAGCCCGCGCTGCCCTCGTCGCTCCTGGAAGCGGAAGTAAAACACACTCGTACTTTTAAGACTCTTCCGGATTAACCATTCCTCAGTACGGGCACATTTTACTTCCGCTTCTGGGAACGACAAGGGCAGCGTGGGCCAGATGAATCACAGTAAACCCATTTGTGTGGATTCACAGAGTGCTTGGGCTTCTGGGAATTGAAGTCTAAGAACATATGGAGTGCCAAGGTTCCCCATCACGGGGATAGCCTATTAGGCTTCCTTCTTTGGAGCCAGGAGGAACTCTATATGTGCAGCCTGTTTTATTCCACATATCTTGGCGGTGATATCCCATCCATCTGGGATATTTCCCACTCTAGGTGAGAAGCATTATGTGTGATGATGTTCCTAAAGCATAAAAACTTATGAGAAAATTTTGTTTTGTTTTGCTTTTCATTTTGCATTGCAAATATTCCTGATGTATTTTTTTGCATTTAAAAAATCCAATATTTTACATTTAGATTTGCATATGTTCTTCATTTGACAGGGAAAAATAAAGAAGGGCAAGCATCTGCCAACGTACTGTTCACATATCTACAAGGTCATCAAACTGTTGAGAGGAAATTTCATATACTACCTGTATCCATTTCATATATTCCCACCTTTGCAACCCTTCTTTGTAACTGCCACATCACTTGATCTGTTTTTGCATTATGGCTTGCTAAAAATATGCATCTGTGGTGGCTTAGTGGTTAAGACGCTGAACTTGACAACTGGAAGATCAACAGGTCAGCAGTTCAACACCTGAGTACTGTACAATAGAGGGAGCTCCCGTCTCTGTCCCAGCTCCTGCCAACCTAGCAGTTCAAAATCAAGAAATTGCAGGTAGATAAATAGGTACCACTTAGATGGGAAGGTAAAAAGCGTTCTGTGTAATCCAGTGTCTAGTCATGCCTGCCACATGTCCAAGGAAACATCTGCAAATGCAGACAGCAGTGGCTCTTTGGGTATAAACCAGATGTAGGCAACCTATGGCCCATAGGCTAGATCTGGCCCACAGCACCAAATAATCTGGCCCCTGCCCTCACTCCAGCCACTGCAGCCACTGCTGCTGCTGCTGGAATTGGCTGCAGACTCATTTACGGCTGTCGTAAATGCATTTACAACAGCTGTAAATGCATCTGCGGCTGTCATAAACACATTCGCAACATTCATAAACAGCACGGGAACCACCAATCCGACCCCCTCAATTGTCTGAGGGAGTGTGACCTGGTCCCAGACTTTAAAAGGTTGGCAACCCCTGCTATAAACAGAGATGAGCACTGAACCTTAGAGTTGAATATGACTGGCTTTCGAACAAGCGTGACTTTTACCTTTACATTGCTAAAAAGAGCATAATACTCTCTCTCACACACACACACACACACACTCTCTCTCTCTGTATCTGGTTGTGGTTGTACAAGTTTTGCCAGGACATGATAAAATTAAATAAAAATCTGTATATTTCGTCTTAGATTTCTTACTACCAGTAGCTAAACCTTAAGAGAGGCATTTTATCCTTCAAGAATATGGGGAAACATTCAGCATCTGGGAACCCTCACATGATAGTGTCATGAAGGAAGTGACATGGCTGCTTGGAAAACATGCGGGACAAATATTAGCTTCAATCCTGATGTTGCCATCACTATGCTGGCAGGTAAATAAGTGATAGAGATATGAAAACATCTTCTGCATTTATTTTCTGCTGGGATCATGTTATTATGCCTGCTTCAGAAAAGATAAGATAGGGAAGATCCATAGCTACCCAATCGTGGACTTCTCGCATCACTTCTGTTTTTGCTTTCAAGTGGGTAATGGATGGTGAGATAAGACTGAATCCAGCCTCAGGGGTGAATGCAGAACTTCTCAGTATAGTGGATTTGCTGTCTAATAATGTCTGAAACCATCTCACTGGCTGGCTGGAGCCACTAAGTATTTCATATGCAAAATCTACTGAAGCTATTTTTGCACTGAAAGGATCTTGGCTGCTTAATACATGCTTTCAGTCTTTAATGATTAAACAACCTAGTTCCTTTTCATCAGAAGCCAGTACCGTGAGAAAAGAAAAAGGCATAGCACAAGTTGATTCTCACATTTGTTGCCAAGTTCTATATGGTACAGTTTGTCAGCAAGCAGGACAATATGTCCAGGCAGAATAATTTATAGCTCAATTTTACTGATTCATCATTGTACTATCTGAATGCTGCATTGAGGAATGTGAGATTTCTGGGCAGAGAAGAGGTAGTCTATCCACATATCCCTCCTCATCCTCATCCTCCTTCCATGTCTAGGCCAGATGTAAAACTGCCAAAATGAAGGCACTTTGTATGTACAATATGGGAAACACCACTTAGTCTAGGAGTTCTCAACCTTTTTAGGCGGGGGGTCAGGCCATACTCCATCAGACAACTTCAGGGGCCGGATGGCCATTTCCCCCTCCCTCCACCACATGGTACTTCCTGATGTGGTGGAGGTGGGGGACATGAAATGGTGATGTGGGCCACTTCCGGCCCATGGGCCATAGGTTGAGAATCCCTATTTATATTTATATCTCAATCTTCGGCTCAGGGGCTCAGATTTATGTTTTCAGAGGTTATTTTCTCATTCTCGTGGCTTGGAATGTTAATTTTGGGTTTTTTGGAAAAGTTAATTTTGCCTTCATGCTATTCTGACACAGTGGTTCTTGGAGTTGTAATCCAAAAAAGTAACTTTTCTAAGTTCTAATTCTCTTCATCCCAGACAATTACCTGACATGGAAAGGTACTTCTGCATTGTCTTCTAGTTTTTCATGAAGGAACACATAATAATAATAATAATAATAATAATAATAATAATAATAATAATAATAATAATAATAATAATAATAATAATAATAATACATTTGTGTCATTTATGACAGGTTTGAAACTGATTCAAAGACTGAGGAATACACAATGTATTGTGTACAGTAAAAAAACCAATTTATATATGCCTTGAGTTACATAAAATTCGACTTATGTAATGATTTGTACTAAAACCATGTCCCAATTCACATGGTTTCCTATGGGTTTGCTTCGATTTACATAAATATACTTTTTCCTATGGGTTTGATTTGAGTTACATAAAAATTCATTTCCCTATGGGTTTGCTTCGATTTATGGGTTTGCTTCGAGTTACATAAAAAAACGATTTAAGCAAAAGCTTACAGAATGGACCTTTCTTTGTAAGTAGGGGTTTTACTGTACAGTATTGTGTATTGGACTTAATGGCTTAAAGCCCCTTCTAACTCTACGATTCAGTAAGCTCAGAGATAAGAAACCAAAGCTGACCCAAAGTAACCCTATGAGATTTATGACTGTCAGAATTTGAATCCAAGCCAAGGCTGATATAAGCATCATCACAGCAGCTCTCACTGGTTTACAACCTGATTGCTGTCTTGTTCTCAGCTGGTGACCTCTGCCTTCTGTTATTTCCCAGGATGGTTATGTAAGCCAGGGAAGGGCAAAAGGGTGGATTTCCATAGTGCTTGCTAGTTCCTAGGGTTTTTATGATAAAGCCTGAACTGGATGGATGAAACTGGATTTAATTCAACAGGGCTTTCTTAAGCAAGAGTGAAGTTCATGCAGAACTTGGAAGTTTTGGCATGCATCGCTTAACCATGAGTAAATTATTGCTGATGCATTCAAAAAGGGACTTTTACTGTCATGCTCACTGCTCTGTTGCTGTTGCTGTTGTACAAATCTACCATTCGATTCACAGTTGAAGACTGGTATGAAATTAACAGTTCAAGCCATAACCTAAGAACTGTTAAGGTAATGTCGGAGTATATTTGCAGTTCCTAGTAGAGTTGTTGTCGTCGTCATTGTCATTGTCTGGAGAGTTAGGATGTTCAAGTCCAAGAGATCTAACATTTCCAAATATCTAGGGAGTCCTTTAGGTATTTCCGCAAGGGCTCTGATCACTATGGGAACGACAGATTTCTTCCTCCATAGAAACTCAACTTCAATTTGCAAATCACAATATTTTGTTATTTAAAGCAGTTTGTCTTCAATTTGTGCATCTCCTGGTATAGTTTTTTCAATAAACCAGACCTTCCTCTTTTCCACAATAATTATATCAGGTGTGTTGTGAGTCAGATGTCTATCTGTTTGAATTTTAACAATTCAAACTCTTAACTCTTTCATTTTCTAAAACTTTATCTACCTGATGTTCCCAATGATTTTTACTGCATTCAAACCCAAACTTCTGGCAAAGTTTCCAATGAATAATTTTTGCAACCTTAGGGGGCAGTGATCATCTCTGTTTACAGCCAAAGAGCCAGTACTCTCTGCATCTACAGACATTTCCATGGTCATGTGGCAGGCATGACTATATGCTGAACCACACAAAACACTGTTACCTTTCCTGCCAACATTGTACATATTTATCCATTCGTAATTTCTTGCTTTCAAACTGTTAGGTTGCCAGGAACTGCAACAGATGATGGGTGCTCACTCTGTCATTCAGCACTCAGGTCTCAAACTCCTGACCTGCCAACCTTCGGTCATCAAGCTCAGCATCTTAACCACTGCAGCCCTACAATTAGTTGCTACATGCCAATAAAAGCTGGAAATCACCACCCAACACAGCAGCCTTGCTTTTGGGGTAGGGAGCTATCCTGTGATGTGCAAATTACCCAAATAGCTAATTCTTAGTGTTGCAGTAAGTTGTCCTCTGTATATAATTTCTGCTGTTGGCATCCAGCTAACACCTAATCACAATGTTTTTGGTTTTCCTTTCTACCTATAGGACAGCTGATCTTAACATTTTAAAAGAATATGGCAGCAGAGACCTCCAAACACTAAATTCCTTGTTAGATTCATCAGGAACCTGGATAAGACATCATTGCTGAAGAAAAGTCACAGGAGTTCCCAGTCTCCATACCCATCTCTAGCTTGACTAGATGCACTCACCTGGGACAGAAGCCCTCTTCACAACACTTGGGAAGACAAAAGGTAGTGCATCACTAATTTTCCCTGATCAACTATTTCATGAGGATGGCCCCAAATCAGACCAATTCTTTGTTGGATTAGCATGCATTAGTTGCTTTTTATATAACAACAAAAACAAAATAAAAGCAATGTGTTGTGGGAGATTAAGAGATTTATTTCAGTGAGAACTTTCATGATTTACAGTTCAGTTCCTTAGACACCTTTTTGTAATTCTGCATATAAATCTTTTATAATCCGCAAATGCTTGAGCTGAAATAGATGTTAATCTTTAAGGTGCCACAGTTCTTGTATTTTTTAAATGTTATTTCTGATAAATAAAGGAGACTACCTCTTTGAAAAATAGGTGCCTTTTAACATCCTTTAAACAATATTGTATCTAAACATTGTTAAAAGTGATGAAAGGATTGATTTCTCTCTATTTCAGCATTTATCCAAGTGAGCAATGAACATTGATGGATTTGTGTGGTATAATTGCTTGTAAATAGTGTTGTGTAGTACACTGCTGCAGGGGACTGTGGTGGCTTAGTGTTTTAGGTGCTGAACTTGATGACTGGAAGGTCAGCAGTTTGAGACCTGAGTGCTGCAAGATGGAGTGAACTCCTGCCAGCCTAGCAGTTCGAAAACAAGAAATTGCAAGTAGATAAATAGGTACCACTCCGGTGGGAAAATAAACAGTGTTTCATGCAATTTGGTGTCTAGTCATGACTGCCACATGTCCACGGAAATGTCAGCAGATGCAGACAGTGCTGGCTCTTTGGCTGTAAATGGAGATTAGCACTGAACCTTAGAGTCGGATATGACTGGCTTTCGAGTAAGGGTAACCACTACCATTACTAGCACAGTGATATGTAAGCTTTACCAGCTGACTATAAAAAGCCAACTTGACCTGAAGAGCAGTTTGATCTCATGGGAAGAGCTTTTCACTAAACATCAGCAGGAATTATAGGTAGTTAGTATTTCTTTACCATTTTTCTATGATAGGCACAGGAGCAGAGGCTAGTGAGAAATATATATATATTAAAAAAATATTGGACTACCGTTAGATTACATTTCGACATGCTTATTTGTACTTGTTCTATTGATACATTAACTGACCCATATTATTGTACCTGCTGAGTTCTTTTTGTGAGTTTTGAACCAACTGTGTTGCTAGTTCTTGTAAAATTCTTGTAAAATTCTTACAAACTGAATATTGCATGTATCTGTGGTTATTAGTTTTAATGATCTACATGTTTTTGTAGTTTAATTTTTATTATATTCTCCATCTGTTGTAAATCAACTTTGAGCAATTTAATTGAGAAAAAAGTCTGACTCTAAACCTGTATTACCTTGACTACTAGACTCTTGACTGAAACCAGGACAGCACAGCCACTTAAATTAAGGAGTTGCTGATACAGTGATACCTCATACAACGTCCAAACATGGTTCCACAAGTTAGGACGTTGTATGAATTCCGACTTTGTATGAGGCATGCAAAATCCTAGCCTTGATGCCTCATACAACGTCCAAATTATTGCCACCGATGCTTTGTATAACGTCATTCCCCTAGAGATACATTGTAATAGCACAAACTGCAGGGCCGGCTGCCGGTTGAACTTCATTGGAGGCGGGGAAAGAAAGAACTCGTCTCTCAGGCGAGTTCTTTCTTTCCCCGCTTCCAGCGGAGTCCGACCGGCAGCTGGCCGGAGGAGGCGGGGAAAGAAAGAACTCGTCTCTCAGGTGAGTTCTTTCTTTCCCCACTTCCAGTGGAGTCTGACCAGCAGCCGGCCAGAGGAGGCGGGGAAAGAAAGAACTCATCTCTCAGGCGAGTTCTTTCTTTCCCCGCTTCCAGCGGAGTCCGACCGGCAGCTGGCCGGAGGAGGCGGGGAAAGAAAGAACTCGTCTCTCAGGTGAGTTCTTTCTTTCCCCACTTCCAGTGGAGTCTGACCAGCAGCCGGCCAGAGGAGGCGGGGAAAGAAAGAACTCATCTCTCAGGCGAGTTCTTTCTTTCCCCGCTTCCAGCGGAGTCCGACCGGCAGCTGGCTGGAGGATGCGGGGAAAGAAAGAACTCACTGCACTTGGGGCTCATCTCTCCGGTGAGTTCTTTCTTCCCCACCTCCTCTGGCCGGCTGCTGGCCAGACTCCGTGGGGTCTCCAAGCTGCAAGTCCAAACTCCCGCGGAAACCCTAATACCTCATACAACGTCCAGCGGCGTTGTATGAGGCACCTTTTTCCCAGAATTGGGCGACATTGTATGGATCCAACGTTATATGAAGCGGACGTTGTATGAGGTATTACTGTACTTGTAAAAGGAGGGACGTAATATCCACCTATCTGCAGTCTGCTACATTTTTCATACAAAGGCATTTTCCCTCTGCAGTCTGCTACAAAGAGAACCAAGGAATTTACTATTTCTGCAATTTCTGAGTTTTGTGTAACAAAATATTCTACAGCTGAGCTGTTCCATCTTCCATCTCTTCAGCACTGAATCTTTCATTACTTCCTTTGATGCATTTAGTATGTAATTGTACCTAGGTATTCAGTCTTCCACAGTTTCTTACTAATTACAGTAGAACCCCAGGTTACAGACACTTCGGGTAATGGAAAACTCGACTTACGGAAAGAAATTCATTGAAAATAATGCCTCAGTTTACAGGATTTTTTTGGAACGGTTTTTATGGGTTTCAGTGCATTTCTATGGGAAACTGCAATTCGCTTAATGGAATGTTTGTTTTCAATGCATTCATATGAGAAACGGTGTAATGCATTCCTATGAGTGCTTCACGATAAGGAATGTTTGCTATTAGGAAAACCCTGTGGAACGGATTAATTCTGTAACCGAGGGTTTTACTGTACAGTGGAACACCGTATAATGAATGCATCATACAGCAAAAGATGAAGGCTCCCCCAAAAGCCACCAGGGGATTGGAGGATCTGAACAGGGCTTTTGGGGCAGTGAGGTGAAGCCTTCCCCTGGCCACCACAAAAGCAACCTGGCAAAAATGACTGGAATAAGGGGCAGTCCGGTGTAGGCTTCCCCTAGTGTTCTGACTGCTCCCACTGCTACCACCAGTGGTCCCATCCAATGAAAAAAACCGTACAACAACGAGCACCCTGGAACCAATTATTTTCATTACACAGGGTTCCACTGTACTTCTATCACCAGAAGTTAAAAATCTGGCCAACTCTCTGGTGTGGAAATTGGCTTGTAATTTGTGTTCTCCCACCTTTAGAGCCTCACAATTCCATTCTGAGGTACCCACAACTGTTTAATTTAAATCCTACCCCAACCAAGTATTCATTTCTGAGAATGCTTCTACAAATCCTGTGTATTAGGGGAAATCACTCTATATAACAGCATATAATTCCAGGCAAAGCCTGAGCTCATTTTTTAAATGATTCCATTTATTCATCAGCATAGAAGGGTGATTGACTAAATCTTATTTTACCTCAGAATATAATCTTTTTAACAAGAAAAATCATATCTTGCACACGTGTGTGTGTGTTTCCCTCAGTGCAATGCTATATTGTCTCTTAGCATCATTTGTAGGAACAATGTTGTTTTAGTGGAAGAATTCATGAACAAGAATTCATGGGGTTTTCCCCAATGTATTTCTCAAGAAAATAGGATTATCATTAGTCATGAGAGTTTAGTGTGAGTAGGTACAGTGAGTGCATACTGACTTAGGTCAACATGTTCACAATTATATTACTTGTTGTGGTGTCATGGGAGGGGGATTCTGCTTTTCCCTTACACTGTGAGCTATTGGGAGCAGTTGCTAATGAGGAACTGCATTTCTTATCATGCCCCCCCCACCAGCCATTGACCTTGATTCATGCTGAATGGTGTACCGTGTTCCACAGAGCATGCCGAGTCTATGGCCCCAGGTGAATTCCATTGAAGTGAGATGGAAATTAATATCTGCAGTGACTTTACTTCATCAAAGTAAATGAACAGCGTTTGGCATTAGGCCCTTATGGCTTAAAGAGGGAAGATTGAAAACAAAACTTCTGGAGGGTAAAACACAATATAGTAAAGTGAAAAGGATTGTTGTATTTATTGTTTAATTAAACTCTGACATGACTGTGCCCAGAGTGTCCATGGGAAGAGGCATGTATGGAAAAGTAGTGGCTGTGATCACATAAAGAAGATGGTTTTGATATTGATATCGAACCCAACCAGTTGTAGTTTATGGAGGTTTGCCATGACAAACCAACACCTATTGAAATTTTCTCTCCTGCATAACCAGTCATGACTGGTCCATAGGGAAAGTTGTACATTACCCCTTCATCAGTCTCATGCTACCCCTCCCCACTTTCCAGAGATTGATGAATGGGGACGAATGAGGCAGCCTCTCTGAATGGCTGATGACCTCTCTCTCTCTCTCTCTCTCTGTGTGTGATATTCAATCACTTACCTGTGTCTCTGTGTCTCTATGTATCTCTATGTCTCTGTCTTTGAATGCCCACTTTTGACCCAGTTCTGCCTGCCAACTTGGCTTCACCCACCATTGGCTGCTGGGCGTTCTGTTCCACCCATCATATGTATGGGACAAGCCTCCCATCGCACACTAAAGATGCAAAAGCAGGTTCCTTTTTCATGTCACCATCCCAACTGACACAGGCAGAAGCAAGAACAGCCAAAGGAAAAAGCATGGGTAGGTTAATTTTACAAGCATTTTTAGCTTTCCCCCACCCTCCCTCCAGAAGCTACAAGTTAAAAAAAATTAGTCTCCTCTACTGCACCTGTTACTTTTAGTTTACAGCATGGAAATGCCAGTGTGTCTGTCAAGACCACATTTCATGGGAAATTCTGTTATACAAATATACAGATTTAATCATGAGGCTGTGCTATGGGTAGACAATCCATTTCAAGTTTACCATCATGCAATTGCCAAAACTCCTTATTCTGTCACAAGCCTATTAATGGATCCATTTTTAAATAGGATTGCTATTTTTCTGGCAATTGTTTTGTGTTTGTTAATACTTCTTTTTTCCAAAGAACAAACATAAAAAACACAACAAAATACATTACAATCACAACGTACAACATACAAGTACAAACTAATTACATACCAGGAGTGATAAGCCAGGAAAAAAAGATATACAATCAGACTGTAAACTTGCTAATGACATAACATCAAAAATCACATCAAATATAACTATTCATTCTACACTTACCTTTATAATCGTTCATCTGTCTTACCATTTTAAATTTCTCTTGTATATTATCTTTTGATGTTATGTCCAATTATTTGCATCTTCTCCTTATTCAATATTGCTAGAAACATTCATAGAAATAAACAAATACATTAAATACATTCACCCTCACCCAACCCCTCACCTCCCACCGCCCACAATAACATACAAGAATTAAAGACATATACAAATTTCTCCATTACCCTCAACCAACCCTTCACCTTCTTCTGTCTTTTTCACTCCCTTTATCCTTCCATTGAAGGACCGCCTCTGAAGTGCCGGAGAAGGGGAGGGAGACCGGGACTAGCATAGGTTCTTGCTGATATTTAAAACGTTAAATAAATTATATTATTCATTACAAAGCAGCTATTTCTCTTTCTCCTTTCCTTCTACCAGTGGTTGTCCTACCGTTACTCATTTCATTACCTTTTCTTCACAGGTGAAGGACAATAGTAATTTAATCTGAAATGGAAAATAATTCATTTGTTGAATTTCTGTCCTTATCACAGCTTACACAACCTAAAGCAAATAGATCACTTTTTCAAAAACATTGGAGGGTCAAAAATGGTTGAGTATTTACTCACTCTAGCCAGCTAAGAAGTTGACACTACTATATTGTTTCTAAAGAATTAAACAACTGTATCTGCTTGATGGGACAAAAATCCCAAACATCCTTCTGTCACTTCATTGCAAAAAGATATTGGACGTTGCAAAAGATGTTGGAAGGATCTGCTTCCAAGTTTCCCTTTAAAATGCCTTTTTAAAAATAAAATCTTCTTCTCTGCTGTTGCTATTGTTCTGGAGAAAATGTTCTGTTTGTTTGAATTCTAATTAAACACATTTAGCCAGGAGGATCTCCTTAGACACCTGTAGGAATCGGGGCCGCTAGGACGGCTGTTGGGTCCCGGAGGAGACTGATCAAGGAACGACACGAGGCAATATGGAGCGAGATCAGATCAGTGGTTTATTGAGGGAAAAGCATCATCATATATAGATCAGAAGGCAATGTAGGAAAGAACCGTCATCTGACAGAAAATCACATCACCCATTTACTCGGGTTAATGGGAAATCTCTCTTGGGGGAAGTTAATTAACTCGGGCAAACACTGACAGGAGAAAACCATTGTCTGAGGCTTAGGCTGGGGTAAATATGGCTTCTATTTGCACCAAAGATTAGGCTGATCTGTGAGTCAGTAATTGCCTAATGGGTAACGGGAGGTTAGCGTTCTGCTCTCTCAGCAGAACCGCCGGTCAGGTCAGATGTGGGTGAATAAACCCTTATGATTAATCCACCCCCCTTAATTTCTGTGCCCGCAGAGCCCACGGGCCAGGAGCGTTCTCGACTGAAGTGGCCTCTGCGAGGGCCGTTCCATGCCAACAGGGCATGGGGAATCCGCATCTCCCCTTTCTCTATTGTTTAGGAACCTGACAGGCGACTCTGCGCAAGAGGGGCATCAGCTGATGAGCGGAAATGACGCTTCGGGGTTCCCCCCATGAAAGACACCTTGATAACAATGAGGGAATACATTGCATGAAACAGCATCCTGCTATGCCTAGTATTATCACCCCCACAATTACTTGAAGCGTCATCTGGAGCCACCCCCACGGGAGCCACGACCACAACGAACTCCACCAATCCCATATCGAACCCTGCTTAATGTTCTTGACTAGGGTGTGGAGGTCCGTGAGCTGGCTCTGGACTTTGCGTGAGTTGTCAGTGAGATTAAAGCAACACATGCCATGGACAGATTCGCAACCCAAATGATGTAACAACAAAAGATAGTCTATAGCTGCTCAATTGTCAAGGATGGCATGGCGAAGCTCTGCCTGCTCCTGATTGAGCAGCGCTATCACTGAGGAGGTATGGTTAATGGCTTTTGCTAATCCGCAAGCCAACTGACCAATTCTCCGGGCGTTGCCGACGGCTAGGCCTGGCACGCCAAGTATGCTGACTGCCAACGAGACATATTCAGCTGGGCTAAGAACCCTAATGTTGCTATCACATGAGCTGTCTAACTGGGTGGCACGAGCGTGTCGTATGGGTGAGGAAACATTTGAAACATTTGTGCTTGGGGTGACCATATCCTTAGTAGGGAGTAACAGTGTCAAACGATTGATACAACATATAGCATCTGATACATTTGCGGGTATGTAGTTCCAAGTGTACTGATTACATGTAAAGAACTATCCTGAAGGTAGGGTAACATGAGCATACATTGAACCAAGTGTCTGTGGTTTGTCACAAGTCCAATTGCCGCTGCCAACTTCGAGGCAACGACGTCGGGTTAGGCCGACTGCGGAGCAGCCGGTCATTCGAGCACAAGTAGAGTTTGGACTGACCGCCACTCGAAGAGTGTGGAGAGTGGCTGCATCAGCTGGCAAAGTCATGGTGAGCCGCATTTCCCAGCGAGCATATTCCGAGGAACTTGCTGGGTTGTACGGGCTGAAAATCCGTTTCATTAACCAGTCGCCATCCCTGGGGTGCGCGCCTGGAGTGTGGCACACTGGGATGAGACAGGTGCTCAAGATTGAGGCAGAACCAATGTCCTGCTTCAGGCAAAAATCGGACTGGTTGACGAGACCCGCCAACCTTTCCCATATGTTGTAATGCATCCTGGCAGAGAGGTCTCCACCGGGCATCAAATCGTTGGCCTTAAGTGAGGCAGCCTGAACGCCTCCCCCAGCAAGTAGGGAGAGGATCAGGATGATGGTGACTGCCACGGTGTTGGCAGTAATCAGGGAAAAGACTGTAGCTACGATGTTCTCCGGCGTTGGATCCCTCTCCTCGCGTTGGATGACATCCTGAGCCTCAGTGCAAAGGGTCTTGACCATCCCCCAGGTGATCCTCGGCGCTGTCGTCTGTGGCCGCTTCTTCTGACGGATCCTCTCGGTCAGAGTGAGGTCCTCCATCTCCGGGATCAGACTCGGGTCGGCCTGGGTCCACGCCATGTGGTTCCAAGTAAGGCTTAACACACCGAGCTGGAATCCAAACGACACCTGTAGGAGACATAACTGCAGCATACCCTCTTCCCCAGGTTACGAGTGGTGCCGGGCCCCTCCAGGAAGGGTCCGGTGGCACCCGGTATCGGACCATCGGTCGCGGAAGAGCTTCCGAACGGCGGAAATGCTTCTCCTGCGGTGTGCAATCCGAAAAAACATTAAGGTGATTGTATGTGAACAATACCTTGTTCAGACAATGCTGTGCCTGACCCTGAGACTTGGGGAGGGCTGGTGGCTCCCCCCTTTCTGTTTGTTTGTCAATATAGGACTTGAGTGTCCGATTGACTCGTTCCACAATCGCTTGCCCCTGCGGATTGTAAGGAACGCCGAAAGTATGCTTAATGTCCCAGGTGGCCATGAAGGCGGCCAGCTGCCTGGAGCTGTAGGACGGGGCGTTATCGGTTTTAACGTGCCGCGGCTTGCCCATTGCCGCGATGCAGGAAAGGAAGTGCTGCTCCACGTGGGAAGCAGTCTCCCCTTTCTGCGCCGTTGCCCAAACTAATTGTGAAAAGGTATCAATGCAAACATGCATTTCAAAAGCTGCGCCGCCAACACCACCGGAGCCACGGTTCCTTTCGCCGGCTCCCTCCCCTGCCCTGCCTGGCGGGGGAGGTGGGAGCACAGCTGACCGGCGTTGCGCGGCGGGACTTTCAAAAGCCGCGCCGCCAACACCACCGGAGCCATGGTTCTTTTTGCTGGCTCCTTCCCCTGCCCTGCCTGGCGGGGGAGGTGGGAACACAGCTGACCGGCGTTACGTGGCAGGACTTTCAAAAGCCGCGCCGCCAACACCACCGGAGCCACAGTTCCTTTCACTGGCTCCCTCCCCTGCCCTGCCTGGCGGGGGAGGTGGGAGCATAGCTGACCGGCGTTACGTGGCAGGACTTTCAAAAGCCACGCCGCCAACACCACTGGAGCCACGGTTCCTTTCACTGGCTCCCTCCCCTGCCCTGCCTGGCGGGAGAGGTGGGAGCACAGCTGACCGGCGTTACGTGGCAGGACTTTCAAAAGCCGCGCCGCCAACACCACCGGAGCCACGGTTCCTTTCGCCGGCTCCCTCCCCTGCCCTGCCTGGCGGGGGAGGTGGGAGCACAGCTGACCGGCGTTGCGCGGCGGGACTTTCAAAAGCTGCGCCACCAACACCACCAGAGCCACGGTTCCTTTCGCCGGCTCCCTCCCCTGCCCTGCCTGGCGGGGGAGGTGGGAGCACAGCTGACCGGCGTTGCGCGATGGGACTTTCGAAAGCCGCGCCGCCAACACCACCGGAGCCACGGTTCCTTTCGCCGGCTCCTTCCCCTGCCCTGCCTGGCGGGGGAGGTGGGAGCACAGCTGACCGGCGTTACGTGGCAGGACTTTCAAAGGCCGCGCTGCCAACACCACCGGAGCCACGGTTCCTTTCGCCGGCTCCCTCCCCTGCCCTGCCTGGCGTTGCGCGGTGGGACTTTTGGAAGCCGCGCCGCCAACACCACCGGAGCCATGGTTCTTTCGCCATCTCCCTTTGCTGATGTTAAGTACATTGAGCTCTGCTCTGTAATGTTATGATGTTATGGTATATTTATTTTGCACTAATTTGTAAAGTTGTAACTTGTAATCTTTATTGTATACTATTGTATTTGGTGTGTTCATTTGTTATATTGTATTTAATTTTCCTATTGTAAGCTGCCCTGAGTTGGCCCTGGCCAAGTGAGGCGGGGTATAAATCGAATAAATGAAATGAAATGAATGAAATGAAATGTACTGCCATCTGCCAAACTGCGGAACGTGCGTGATATCCATTTGCCACACCTGGTTAGCTTCTGTCCCTCGTGGGTTGACCCCCCACGAGGGCCCCCCCAGTGCCCCTGCACAATGCTGGCAAGAGCGGACTATGCCTTGGGCTTGAGAAAGTGGCAGATTGAACTGTCTGGCGAGCGCTTTGGCATTTTGGTGAAAGAATGCATGACTCTGAATTGGAGTAGTGAAAACACCTAACACTGAACGTTGCTGAATTTCCTTTGCCGCCGCATCCGCTCTGCTATTGCCCGCGGAAATCGGACCCGGTAGGTCTTGGTGACTTCGGATATGGGCAATATAGAGAGCTTCCGTGCGGTTTCACAAATGAAATTGAGCTGTGAGGAACAAACTCAGCAAGTTTTTGTCTATTGCGGGAGTGATGTATGCTCCCGGTAGACTGTGAAGCAAATTCCTAATATACTGACTGTCAGTAATGATGTTTAGGCGCTCTTTGGCGAAGGTGCGCAAAGCGAGGTTCACCGCTGCCAACTCTGCCCGCTGTGCGGACTTCTGTGGAAGAGTTAACAGCGTGCACCAAGCCTGGCCCTCCTGCCAAGTTAAGACACCATATGTGCGACCCCCATCCGTAAAAACTGTCCTGGCCCCCTGAAGCGGAACCAGCGAGAGCAATTCGAACAAGCTGACTGTCTGTGTTTGAAGCGAGACAAGTCTGGGGTCTTTTGGCAAGTGGTATGCCAAGCATCCGGTGAATCCCTCCCAAGCGATTGGAAGCGAGTCACTGAGCTGCATCAGTTGCTGAACTTGTTCTTTGGTGAATGGGATCATGATCTTTGCTAAGTCGTGCCCTGAAATGTCCCTAGCTCTCAGCCTTCCGCGGTAGACCACCGCGGAGACCAATTCTTGGGGAGGAACGATGTTTCGGGAAGAGGTGTTCGGCAAGTACACCCATTCCACGATACTCGCCCCTTTCTCGGAGTCCACTCCTAGGGCTCCGGTGAACATGGATCCTGCCCGAACGATATACAAGTTCAGGATTGGAGCATATGGCCCCTGAGCAATCCTGTCCACCCACCTTTGGCTGAGAATTTGGTTGACTTTCTCGAGAGCCAAGCGTGCCTCTCGAGAAGTCCGTATCCGGTCTGCCGGCTGCTTGCCTAATGTGAGCAGCGGGAAGAGCGGCTTCAGAAGATCCGTATCCAATCAGAAATACGGTCTGGCCCAATTAATGTTTCCTAAAACCTGCTGCAATTCTACCAGGGTGACTGAGTCCTTCAAGTTGATTTGGGGCAAAACTGGTGCTGCGAAAGAGCGGAGAAGCCGATGACCCAAGTATGAGAAGGGCTCGGTTCTCTGCACTTTCTCTGGGGCAATGAGTAACCCTTTCTCCCCCAGGCTGGCCTGGAGGTCTGCAAACATTTCGCTGCCGAGTTGCGGCACCGCGACCAAGATATCATCCATGAAATGGCAAACTAAAGCTGTGGGATGAAGGTTTCGAAACTTTTCCAGTGCGTTGAGAACATAAATTTGGCACAGGGTGGGCGAATTGAGCATGCCCTGTGGCAAAAATTTCCACGCGTAACGCTGCGTGGGCTCGCTGTGGTTCACAACCGGCACTGTAAAGGCGAACCTTTCCCTGTCCCTGGGGTCTAAGGGAATGGTGTAAAAGCAATCCTTGAGATCTACAACTAGGATCTCCCACCCCTCGGGAATCATATTTGGATTTGGGATGCCGCATTGAAGCGGACCCATTGGCTGTATGCATTTGTTGATCTCTCTGAGATCGTGGAGGAGTCGCCACTTCCCCGATTTCTTCTTGATGACAAAAATAGGCGAATTCCAAGGACTAGTGGACTGCTCTATGTGTCCTGCGTCTAGCTGTTCTTTAACCAGTTGCTTTAGGGCGACTAATTTCTCTCCCACTACCAGCCATTGTTCCACCCAGACCGGCGTATTGGTGAGCCATTTAAGTGGCAACTCCATTACCCGAAGGTAAGCGTAGCACCGTACTGCTGTAAAATGTCTCGCCCCCAAAGGTTGATGTGCACGTCCAGAATGTGCGGCCGAATGACCGCTGTGCCGTCAGCCTTTGGAATCGTGACTTCCACCCACTCCCGGCTCCTAAATGCTTCTTGGATGCCGCCTACCCCCCACACATCGGAGACCGGCTCATTGCCCCATTCCCGTGGCCACTGGCTTCGGCTGATTACGCTCACATCAGCTCCGGTATCTAATAACCCTGAAAACGATCTTTTATTCAGAAATGCCTCAATAACTGGGTGCTGTTTCCACTCAATGTTGGTCTCCACTGTCGCTAAGACCTGGTATCCTTGCACTGCCTCACTGGCGCTCGAGCGGTCTGCTGACCCGGACTCTGAGCTGTCCCTGAGCCTTCCCTGGCTATCTGCTGGCGAGTGACAAGGAACCATAATCAGTTGCGCTAATGTGTCTCCTTTGTGAATTGTCGGGGTAAGTGCGTCCAAAGCTGAACTTGGAGAACGCCTGAAAAATTGGAGTCAATGACTCCTGGAATTACAAGAATTCCGCGTGCTCCTGCTACACTGCGGGGCAAAACTAAACCTATAAAGCCCTTGGGCAGGGGTCCCATGTACTGGGAGTCCACTAGATAGACTGTGCCTGGCAGGTCGCATGTAACGTCCACCTGGCAAGTCAATTCTAGCCCTGTACTACCCTTGGGGCTGGCCTGTGCCTTCGCAGTGCTTGGAATGTGATCGGAATCTAGTCTAGCTCTGACGAGCTCAGAGCGAGGGAAGCCTCTGTTTGGACAGGGGCCAGAGACGTGCCCGCGTTCCGGTTTCCCGAATTCAGACAGTGTCTGGACCAATGGTAGCCTTTTTTACACTTCGGACACAGGGTGTTTGGAGCCTTGGAACGGCCGGAATTTTGTCCGCCTCCCTTGGATCGGCACTCCCTAGCGAAGTGACCGACCTTGCCACAATTGTGACATGCCCCTTGATTTCTATTCTTAGGTCTTCTACCCCCTTGCACCGCTGCTGCTAGCAAACCCATTTTATAGGATTCTGTGCCAACGTCGGCGCAAGCTCTAATCATGTCCGTGAGAGTCAAGTCGGGACGATTACCCAGTGACTGCAAGATTTTACGGCAGTCTAAATTGGCATTGTTGTTGTTGTTCAGTCGCACAGTCGATTCCGACTCTTTGCGACCCTATGGACCATCGCTCACCAGGCACCTCTGTCCTCCACCATCCTCCTTAGTCCACACAGCCCCGTGCCCATTGTGTCTACAATACCATCTAGCCATCTCATCTTTGGCCGTCCCCTTCTTCTTTTGCCCTCCACCTTCCCCAGCATCAAGGCCTTCTCAAGTGAATCCTCTCTTCTCATTTGATGTCCAAAATACTTCAACTTCATCTTTGTTATTTGTCCTTCTAAGGAGCACTCAGGGCTAATCTCTTCTAATATTGACCTATTTGTTCTCCTCGCTGTCCAGGGGACTCTCAAAACTCTCCTCCAGCACCACATCTCAAAGGCATCTATTTTTCTTCGCTCAGCCTTTCTAATGGTCCAGCTCTCACAGCCATACATTACCACCAGAAATACCATTGCTTTGACTATGCGGACCTTTGTTTGCAGTGAGATATCTCTACTTTTCACTATGTTCCCCAGGTTTTTCATAGCTTGTCTCCCAAGAATCAGTCGCCTTTTTATTTCATGGCTGCAATCCCCATCTGCAGAGATCTTGGATCCTAAGAAAGTAAAATCTGTTATTGCTTCTACTTCTTCCCCATCTATTTTCCAGGGTCTTATAGCGCCTGTTGCCATTATCTTGGTTTTCTTGATATTGAGTCTCAGGCCAGCTTTTGCACTCTCTTCTTTCAACCTAATCAGGAGCTTCTTTAGGTCTTCTTCACTTTCTGCCATTAGGGTGGTATCATCTGCATATCTCAAATTGTTGATGTTTCTCCCAGCAATTTTGATCCCATATGGTGATTCCTCCATCCCTGCATTGCGCATTATGTGCTCTGTGTATAAGTTGAATAAGCAGGGTGACAGAATGCAGCCTTGTCTTACTCCTTTTCCTATTCCAAACCACTCCGTCATTCCATACTCTGTCCTAACTGTTGCTTCTTGACTCATGTACAGATTTCTCATGAGACATATGAGGTGTTCTGGTATTCCCATCTCTTTAATTACTTGCCACATTTTGTTGTGGTCCACACAATCAAAGGCCTTGGTGTAGTCAATGAAACAGAAGTAAGCTTGTTTCTGGTATTCCTTTGTTTTCTCCATGATCCAACGTATGTTGGCAATGTGATCTCTGGTCCCCCTGCCTCTTCTGAATCCAGCCTGCACCTCTGGTAGTTCTCTTTCTACATGCTGCTGTAGTCTATCCTGCATTATCTTGAGCATCACTTTGCTGGCTTGTGGGATGAGCGCAATTGTTCGATAATTTGAACATTCTTTGGCATTGCCCTTTTTTGGGATTGGGACATATACTGATCTTTTCCAATCCTGTGGCCACTGTTTCGTTTTCCAAATCTGCTGGCATAAAGCATGTAGTAGCTTGATTCCATCATCTTTTAGGGCTTTGAAGAATTCAACTGGGATACCAAGGATGAGATGGTTAGATGGTATTACAGACACAATGGGCACAGAGCTGGGAGGGCTGAGGGGGATGGTGGAGGACAGAGGCGCCTGGAGAACAATGGTCCATAGGGTCGCAAAGGGTCGGAACCGACTGTGTGACTGAACAACAACAACAAACCATCATATCCACTGGCTTTGATAATTGGCATTATCCTTGGCCAATTTCATCATGAGCTCTTGTTGGGCTTGCTCATTATCTATTTGCCTACTGATCGCTTCCTCTAAGCGATTGATAAAATCCATGTAGGGCTCCTGGGCTCCCTGTTTGACTGCGGTGTAATTTTTGGCTGCTTTTCCAGTTGCTGGGACCTTGAGAAAAGCCTTAAAGGCAGCCTCGGCTGACATCTGAAGAGTGGCTAGTGGCAAGTTGGTCTGCGCATCAATGGATTCGAAGGCACCTGAACCATATAACTGGTCAGGAAGTACTGCGCCTCCCATCCTGGCAGCCCTAGTCTGAGCCTCGAGGCAATACTCGCTGTCCCATAGCAAATACTGGGTGGGGTTGAGCATCATCCGCATGATGGATTTCCAGTCGTGCGGGATGAACATGGTATTCTCGCACACTTGCTGAAGCGTGCCCCTAGTGAAGCGACTTTGGAGTCCTGTCTCTGTAATGGCCTTCCGTATAGCCATGAGAAGCTTATACGGGACTGGTGAATGAACTACCTGCTGGGCCCCTGTGAGGGCATCAATTTCCAAGCGAATTGGACAAATCTGACTAAGCTCAGCTAGTTCTTCTGCTGGCAACTCCCCCTTCTTGATCTCTTCCTCAATTGTGCGCTGAAGGGCAGTCTTGGTCTGGGAACCTGTAGCTGTCAGAGAAGCGCCTGCGCTCCTCATTCCATGCATTCCGTCGGTGACGTCTGCAGCTGTCACCGAGGGAAAGCTCCCTACACTACTCTGCTTAAACTGCAATGACGGATAGAGCGCCGTGGGCGCCGATGGCTCGACTGGCGCTGGGGGTTCTTTGGCCTCTACCCGGACTGGGTCTAATTCCGCTAAGAGCTTCCTACATTTACTCCATGTGCGAATTACGCCCTCAGGAGCTTTCGGGGGTTGCTGAATGCAGTCTCCTATCTGATCCCAAAGCTGAAGGGTTAACGTACCTACTTCTGGGTAAAGCAGGCAGTGTTCCCTTAGGTACACCAAAAGTCTCGCTAGCTCTCCGCTGTGAAAACGTAACTGAAATACCCTGGCCAGGATTTTGAACTCCTCTTCATGAGTTCTTTGGCTAGCGGACGGACGTTGTCGCTGAGGACAAGTCCCCATATTACCTGCAGGGGTTCTCCGAAGATTCCTCCTCAGGACGAGCGACGCGTCTGCTGGGCCAGGTAATAGGTTTTGGCGACGATTCTCTGGGTAGAGCTCGGAGCGTGGTCTCCTGCCATGGGCCCTCAGTGGCCTCTGCGCTCTCAGGGGTTCACAGCTGACCCTGAGTGGAATGCGTTTTTCCGTAACTGCAAGCCGCCGCGAAAGTCGGGAGCAAGCTGTAGGATGCCTCTTCTGTAATGCCTCGCTGCAGGGCCGTCTTCCCAACCGGCTGGCTTACCGGCCGGGCTGCCGGGCTGTCCTCCGGGACGATCGGACGCGGTTCTCGTGCAGAACCGGACCGTGTGATAGCTTACTCTCGAGTAGATCACGTCGGGGTCACCAGGTGTAGGAATCAGGACCGCTAGGACGGCCGTTGGGTCCCGGAGGAGACTGATCAAGGAACGACACGAGGCAATATGGAGCGAGATCAGATCAGTGGTTTATTGAGGGAAAAGCATCATCATATATAGATCAGAAGGCAATGCAGGAAAGAACCGTCATCTGACAGAAAATCACATCACCCATTTACTCGGGTTAATGGGAAATCTCTCTTGGGGAAGTTAATTAACTCGGGTAAACACTGACAGGAGAAAACCATTGTCTGAGGCTTAGGCTGGGGTAAATATGGCTTCTATTTGCACCAAAGATTAGGCTGATCTGTGAGTCAGTAATTGCCTAATGGGTAACGGGAGGTTAGTGTTCTGCTCTCTCAGCAGAACCCCCGGTCAGGTCAGATGTGGGTGAATAAACCCTTATGATTAATCCACCCCCCTTAATTTCTGTGCCCGCAGAGCCCACGGGCCAGGAGCGTTCTCGACTGAAGTGGCCTCTGCGAGGGCCGTTCCATGCCAACAGGGCATGGGGAATCCGCAGACACCAGCTTTAAAAGTGGAAGGATCTTCATGCTGATCTCTACTCACTAGAAAAAACGTTATGCTAAAAATAAGGCATATTTTCAGGAAGCACAAAAATGTACAGAAGGTCACTGTGCTAAGTGAGGTTACAGGAAGCAGTACAGATAGCAGGAAAAATACTTACCATGAATATTATTGATGCTGATCAATAATACAAAGTTTCCAACTGGAAGGCAGCAAGTCTCTGCATAAGAGTGTGAGAGTATAGTCAAATACTGTAGGATTTGTTCTGCTTATTAACTGGATTCATTTTAAGGATTTTTTTTTACTCATGGCATGAAGCAAAGCCTAATTCATAGACCAGGGGTGCCCAAACTTTTTGAGCTGTGGGCTGGTCATGTGGTTCAGGGGGCCAGTCAGGATGGCCCGTGGTTCAGGGGGCCAGTCACTATGGCCCCTCATCGTTCCCGGAAGCAGAAGTAAAACACGCCTGTATGGACGCATTTTACTTTCACTTCCGTGAGCGGCGAGGGCTTTGTGGGCTGGATGAATTGGCATCGGAGTCAGATGTGGCCAATGAGCTGTAGTTTGGGCACCCCGTCATAGACTCATAGAATCACTGACTTGGAAAAGAGCTTTTTAGGCCATCAAATCTAATCTCCTGCTCAATACAGAAATCTGAGTCAAATCAGATCTGTAAGATATTGGTCCAATTCTCTCTTGGATGCGTCCAGTGTTGGAGTGTTCACCACCTCTTGAGGTAGTTGTTTCCACTATTGTATTGCTCTTGCCATTAAGAAGTTTTTCCTGATATTCAGCTTATATCTGGCTTCTTGTAATTTGACAACCTTTCATGTATTTGAAGAGTGCTATCTTCTTTCCTCTCTGTTTCCTTTACTCATGGCTAAACATACCCAGTTCCTTCAGTTTTTGCTCATATGGCTTGGCTTCTGTCTGTTTCAAATCCATCTTGCTCTTTTTGCTCCCTAAGTGGGTTTTTTCCACTCTGTGGGGGGCGTTTACTTTTTAAAAGCAGAAACAATTCAGACAGGCCTTTCCCCATGTGGCTAGTTGCAATATGTTCTTGTAGAGACTCTGGGCATGTCTGTAGGTGGTATTTTGTTGGCATAGGCAGTTGGAGCATAAAGTTCAAGCCAGGAGGGGGGACATGTGTAGGGGAAGAAAGTTTTGCTGTGAAGCAAAAGGAGTAGTGCTATCTGAAAGTGGCGTCACCTCTGCTGATTCTTTTTTGTTTGCTATGAAGTCACTTCTCATTTAAAGCTTCAGGCTACTATGGGTAAGGGTAAATATCACCCTTGCTCAAAAGCCAGTCATATCTGACTCTAGGATTCAGTGCTCATCTTTGTCTATAGCCAAAGAGCCCCTGCTGTCTGCGTTTGCAGATGTTTCCATGGGTATATGGCAGGCATGACTAGACACTGGAGTCCACGGAATGCTGTTTACCTTCCCACCGAAGTGGCACCTACCGTATTTTCCGGCGTATAAGATGACCCCCAACTTTTCCAGTTAAAATATAGAGTTTGGAATATACTTGCCGTATAAGACTACCTCTCTTCCAATGCACACCAAATAAAAATTAACCCACACTCAACCCGAAGACGCGCAGCCCTCCGAGTCGAATGGGCAGGTTCTGGTGGAGAGCCAATCCACGCTCACGTTCTCCTCCTCGAGGTACAGGAAGATGTGTGCAGCTTGCTTCCCCTTGCTTCATACTCCCCGCACAGAGCAGGGACTTGGCCGCGGCACCCCCCACCATATGCGCCGGACATATGAAGCAAGGGGAAACAAGCTGCAGTTAAGTACCTGTCCTATAAGATGACCCCCGACTTTGGCACAGATTTTTCGGGGTTAAAAAGTAGTCTTATACGCCAGAAAATACAGTATTTATCCTCTTGCAATTTCTTGCTTTCAAACAGCTAGGTTGGCAGGAGCTGGGACCGAGATGGTAGCTAACCCCACCATGCAGTAATCTGGTCTTGAACTGCTGACCTTCCAGTCGTTAAGTTCAGCATCTTAACCACTAAGCCACAGCGGTCCCTATCAGACTACTATACCTTTCCATTTAAAATGCATTCCAAGGAACAGAAGCTTTTGACACACTTTTAGCTCTGATCTTTAAAGTTATTCAAGCGTACACATGTGAGACTCTTTTGGGTTTGCTGTAATAGCTCTCCCCAGCCCCCCCCCCCCCCCCCCCGGGAAGGCAGTGGGGAAAAATATCTCCCCGCTTGTCATTCTGAAGCCAAAGTTAGTGCTTCTTGGGTAGGCTAAAGATGTGACGTCTTTTTGAAGTTTACAATGTAGGTTAGATGATGCAGCGAGGCAGATAATATCGAGCAGAGGATTGGGTGTGTGAAAAGGGAAGCCTGAGGAACGAGGCATTGATGCCACAATTTCCTCTGGCAAGGTAGGAATTGTATTCTGAGCTCTTCGAATTTTATTTTTTAAAATGATTTGCTATATGCTTGGGACTGATGAGTTGAGTTTTAGTGAGATCTGCGGGAAGCTCTGGTTAATGAAGTGGGATTTTGCACATATTCTTATATATTTTAATTAAGTATATCTAAGAAGGTTTTGGTGTCCTTGTTTTTCACTAGACAAAAAGTGGGTGGGAAGCCAATTGATTTTTTTTCCTGTATGAAAGTGTGAAGTGAGGCACACGAAGGCAGATGATCCCACCTTTACATATAGTCTGATGGGATCTGAGTACTGACTGCTTGGTAAATAGGTGTGGGGCTAATGGTGGGAAATGGCTTAAGGAAAAATGCAACACGTGTGACAGCACTGGAGAAAGTACATCCCATGCTAGATAGAATTTAAAAAGGGATGAAAATAAAATAGCCAATATTGTAATACTTGAAACAAATGTGCAAACAAAAAGTCCTTATGCTATGGCTCCATCTGAAATATTATGCATGGTTTATTTTGTTTAAAAATGGTTATCATAGACCTTGATTCTTCTTCTTTCATGTCTAGGTCAAACTTTAAACTGCCAAAATGAAGCCACCTTCTTGGCTTGCTCATTGGCCAAAGTTAAATCCTCATCAGAGTACACAGAAATATCCTCCTCTAAGATTAGGCACATAGAAGAGAAGGCGCTGCTAAAGGAGAGCCAACATGGCTTTTGCAAGGGCAAATCATGCCTCACTAATCTGTTGGAATTTTTTGAGAGTGTCAACAAGCATGTGGATAAGGGGGATCCAGTTGACATTGTTTATCTGGACTTTCAGAAGGCTTTTGACAAGGTCCCACACCAAAGGCTCTTGAATAAACTTACCAGTCATGGAATAAAGGGACAGGTCTTGTCCTGGATCAGCAACTGGCTAAGGGACAGGAAACAGAGGGTAGCACTAAATGGACACTTCTCCAAGTGGAGGGAAGTAAAGAGTGGGGTCCCCCAAGGTTCAGTACTGGGACCCCTGCTTTTCAACTTCTTCATAAATGATCTAGAGGTAGGAGTAAAAAGCAAGGTAGCCAAATTTGCTGACGACACTAAATTATATAGGGTAGTGAAAACTGTGAGAGATTGTGAGGAGCTCCAGAGGGATCTCTCGACACTGGGGGAGTGGGCAAAACAGTGGCAAATGAGTTTCAACATTAGTAAGTGCAGAGTGATGCATGTTGGGGCAAAGAACCCCAATTACATTTATAAACTGATGGGGTCTGAACTCTCTGCGACAAACCAGGAAAGGGACCTTGGTGTCCTGGTGGACAACTCAATGAAGGTGTCAACCCAGTGTGCCTCAGCAGTGAAAAAAGCAAACTCAATGCTAGGGATCATTAGGAAGGGTATAGAAAATAAGTCAGCAAGTGTCATTTTGCCTCTTTATAAATCTATGGTGAGGCCCCATCTGGAATACTGTGTACAGTTCTGGTCGCCATACCTCCAGAAGGATATTATGGAGCTGGAAAAAGTGCAGAGGAGGGCAACCAGAATGATTAGGGGACTGGAACACCTTCCTTACCATATGAGGCTGCAACGGTTGGACCTCTTCACTCTTGAACGACAACGTCTAAAAGGTGACCTGATTGAAGTTTATAAAATCATGCACGGTGTGGACAAAGTAGATAAGGAAAAACTGTTTTCCCTATCGCATAACACTAGAACTAGGGGACTCTCCATGAAACTTTTGGGTACTAGTTCTCAAACAAATAAGAGAAAGTACTTTTTCACCCAGAGGATTACTGGTCTATGGAACTTCCTGCCAGAAGAAGTGGTGACAGCTGTCAGTCTTGACAGCTTTAAGAAAGGATTAGACAAGTTCATGGAGGACAAGAGTATCAATGGCTATAATTATGGATACTTAAGGACAACCTCCGGGTTGTTGAGATAGGCAGGATATCTCTCAATATCATTTCCAGGGAATCCTAAGCAGGTGAAGGCATCTGCTTGGGAATACCCTGAAGGAAATGGTGAGCCACTGTGTGAGACAGAATGCTGGACTGGATGGGCTGTGGCCTGTTCCAGCAAGGCTGTTCTTATGTTCTTATGTTCTTAAGATTGAGGTACATTTTACATTTTTGAACCACAATTGGGCTTACCTCAGGCAATGGCAACCAGTTGTGCCAGCTAATCTTTCTCACACTAGGTCAAGCGAAAGGAACATCCTTCATTTTTCTTCTATCTCTAGGCCAGGCAAAATGAAGCCACATTTTGGTGAGTCCATTCTGCAGTTCCTTTGGCCTGACCTAGTGTAAAAAAGATTAGTCAGCAACACGAGGTTACCATTACCAGGGCATGCCCGATTGTGGTTCAAAAATAATGCAATCTTCAAGGAGGCTCTTTCTGTGTACTAGTACCATGAAGACTGTCCAGTGAATATAATGCAGTGGCCTTCCACATTGCAGCATGACACCTGTACCGCTGATCCATTTCTGCGAGTCACTTTCGGGTCCTGAGCCCTTTTATTTATTTATTTATTTTATTTATTTAAATTCAAATTTTTATGCTGCCCCAATCAGGTAAACCCGACTCTGGGTGGCTCACAACAAGTTAAAACATACATAAAAAACAGTTGAGCCATTAAAACCCAACATACCCACCCACCTATTCCATTTATCATTAAAAGACTACCCACGTTAAAACTGCCTGCATTAGAATTAAAAGAAATGGGGACTTATTTAATAAGCCAACAGGCAGGGACCATCCTTCCATTTGGGCCCCACACCTGTCCCGCCAACCAGGTTTTTAGGTCTTTTCTGAAAGGTAGCAGCTCCATCTGCTCCCGCAGCTCTACTGGCAGGAGGTTCCACAAGGCTGGTGCGGACACGGAAAAGGGCCTCCTTTGTGTACCAGAGAGACGAGCCCCTCTGGCAGATGGAACAATTAGGGAGCCCCTCCGGTCCACTCTGGTTAGACGAGCAGACACTCTTGGGACGATGCGGTCTCTAAAGTAACCTGGCCCACTACCATTGTGTACCTTTTGGCACACAAAGTCCTCCTCAGCCCTAGGCCAGTATTGATGAAGCTGCTGCCCTCCATCAAGATGGATCCAAGTGGGATTTAATCCACTTGGGGACCATCACCCTTCCATGTGGACTTCGGCACCCAAGGCCGTTAGTCTTCAGGGTTGTCAGGTTAATTAACCGCCGTCTGACACTCAGCGTTGAGTTGCTGGCAGTATGGTCTATTCTTATTACCATAGCAGGATAACCTGGCCAAACTGTTAACTTCTTCACGAGCAAAAAGCAACCTTGCTGAATCTGGCACCCTCTCCAAGGTTTAGGACAGCAACTTCTCCCACCTGGGTTAGAGGCCAAGGACAATAGACATTGTAGTCTATCGCACCTGAGTGCTCTAAAGGTGAGCTAAGGGTTTCAGGCACTTAAAGTTTACATGATGGAAAGTTTAAAAGGGTGTACATTGTAGAGAAGAAGAATAGATAGTGAGATATCCCCCCTCCCTTCTTTTCTTGGGTTAAAATGGTACTCAAGGACACTGTGTGAAACTGATTTTTCTTTCCTGAATATGATAATTGTGTGCCATTACATTAATTCTGACTACTGGTGACCCGTTCCAGGGTTTTCCAGGCAGAGAATACACTGACATGTTTCACCATTCCCTTCTTCTGGGGCCCTCCTGAGACTGTGCAGCTTGCCCATGATTTCACAGGCTGGCTCTTCTCCCAGCAGACACAGTGAGGAATTGAGCAAACCACTGAGCTCTACAGCCAAATTCATGAATATAGTACCAAATAAATTGCTTCAGCATGCATTGCATGGAATTTATGGTCAGAAGATATAATCACTTGCTATGGTGGTGGTAGAATGGAGTAAAGAAATTCATGTAGAGTGGGATGAATCTGTCAGTGACTGTTACAGCTAAATATAAACACAATGTTTTATTCGTTGTAGTTAATAGCTGGGAGATCTGCAGAATGAACAATTTCCCTTCAATTTGCTGTAATTACAAATGTGAAATAATGCCTCTAAAATTAATGGAAGCAGCAGTGTACAGCCTCTAGCCTAATGCATAAAGAATGGTTGTAACCTTTAATCTGTACATTAAATATTAGCTCTATATGTCTGCACTAATTCTGAATAAACTGACTTATTCCTTCATCAACTGCTGATATCTTCCTTACTCTGCTCTCTGTGCCCTCCTGCTAAGTTAACATTGGGCCTCTTGGAAGCTGCAAGTAAAGTGGCGAAAAATCATGTATAATTATAGAATCCCATTTGGGGTTGGGGTTGAGAATCAGTAATGAATTCAGCAACAGCACCACTAGTGGTGGGACTAAATAATATTCTTCCTATCTAATTAGGTTTAAGCCAATATGGTGAAGTGAGTAAAGTATAGGACTAGGATTCAAGAGACCTTTGTTCAAATTCCTGCTTTGGCAATTGGCAGAACTAAATACATGAGATGAGATGAAGGACAGAATAGGTGTAGCTGATGTAAAATGGGTGAGCTGCAAAATTTTAATTCTTACTGGTCTGGATATTTGTACACAAAGTGCCAGTTATTTAGATGAAAATCTTTGATGCTTGCAAACCACAATAGTATGAATGAGGTTAACCACTGCTTGGGGAGCATGGTTACAATCATGGACTGGAGATCATGGTCTGGAGGTTTGCATGTTATCTTGGATGCAGCTTCGGAATATTTCATTTTTATCCAAGCAAAGAAATAGCATTGCTTAGATCAGGGATTCTTAACCTGCGGCCCTTGGGCCAGATGCAGCCCACAGCACCATTTCATGTAGTGCCCCACTGCTTCCACCACACCTGGAAGTGCCATGTGGTGGAGGAAGTCAGGGAATTCACCCCAAGTAGCAAAAAGCAAGGAAAGGGGTATAAACTGGTTTAATGTGCAGTACGCCACGATGTCGAAACACTAAAACAATATAACAGAGCCTTAATTGGGAGGGTGCATAGGATTACCAAAAGGTAAGAACAATGTTGGAAGAATATATATAATATAATAATAGAGCACCATATAAAGAAATATAATACTGGGAGCATACAGCTATAAATAGTACTATGTGATATGTAAAGCGAACGGCGAAAACATATACAAATCACATAAACCTGTGGTCCGGCATAAGGCAAATAGCAAATATACAATATATCAAAAGAATCAATCTAAGGTACGAACAACCTACAAATACACTGGCCGGAATATCCTACACCAACAAACATCATAAAAGAGCTGCTGTCGCAAGCAACAGGTTCTGGTACAAAGTCCAAAGGCAAAATCCAGAAAAATATGTAAGGGCTCTGAGAGTTCAGCTTGTGTGTGGACGAAAACAGTCGAAACAAAATGAGCAGAAAACAAGGTCGATATCCGTCCGGTAACTGAGGATATTTCGGAGTCTTTTTCAAGATTCTGCAAAGGTGAGATATCAAAAATGGTAGATAATATCCGCAAAAGAAGTAACAATATAATACATAGTATCATATTAACAATCTAAACATGCAAAATACCTTATAGGCTAAACTTATTGATCACGCTCGAAAATAACCTCTCTTAGTCGATTCGTGCCGGGTTAGAGCGTTACTGTCATGAGGTGGGTTCAGATTTTTAAGGAAGCTGGAAGAGGCAGGTGTGCGTAATGAGAACAAGAGGCAGGTGTGCATAATGAGAACAAGAGGCGCAATGCAAGACACCAAAATATAGAACATAAGAACAGCCTTGCTGGAACAGGCCACAGCCCATCCAGTCCAGTATTCTGTCTCACACAGTGGCTCACCATTTGCTTCAGGGTATTCCCAAGGAGATGCCTTCACCTGCTTAGGATTCCCTGGAAATGGCATTGAGAGATATCCTGCCTATCTCTCCAACCCGGAGGTTGTCCTTAGGTATCCATAATTATAGTCATTGATACCCTTGTCCTCCATGAACCTGTCTAATCCTTTCTTAAATCTGTCAAGACTGACAGCTGTCACCACTTCTTCTGGCAGGGAATTCCATAGACCAGTGATCCTCTGGGTGAAAAAATACTTTCTCTTAATTGTTTGAGAACTAGTACCCAAAAGTTTCATGGAGTGCCCCCTAGTTTTAGTGTTATGCGATAGGGAAAACAGTTTTTCCTTGTCTACTTTGTCCAAACCATGCATGATTTTATAAACTTCAATCAGGTCACCTCTTAGACGTCGTCGTTCAAGAGTGAAGAGGCCCAACTGTTGCAGCCTCAGATGGTAAGGAAGGTGTTCCAGTCCCCTAATCATTCTGGTTGCCCTCCTCTGCACTTTTTCCAGTTCCATAATATCCTTCTGGAGGTATGACGACCAGAACTGTACACAGTATTCCAGATGGGGCCTCACCATAGATTTATAAAGAGGCAAAATGACACTTGCTGGCTTATTTTCTATACCCTTCCTAATGATCCCTTACATTGAATTTGCTTTTTTCACTGTTGAGGCACACTGGGTTGACACCTTCATTGAGTTGTCCACCAGGACATCAAGGTCCCTTTCCTGGTTTGTCACAGAGAGTTCAGAACCCATCAGTTTATAAATGTAATTGGTTTTTTTTGCCCCAACATGCATCACTCTGCACTTACTAATGTTGAAGCTCATTTGCCACTGTTTTGCCCACTCCCCCAGTGTCAAGAGATCCCTCTGGAGCTCCTCACAATCTCTCACAGTTTTCACTACCCTATATAATTTAGTGTCGTCAACAAATTTGGCTACCTTGCTATTTACTCCTACTTCTAGATCATTTATGAAGAGGTTGAAAAGCAAGGGTCCCAGTACTGAACCTTGGGGGACCCCACTCTTTATTTCCCTCCACTTGGAGAAGTGTCCATTTAGTGCTACCCTCTGTTTCCTGTCCCTTAGCCAGTTGCTGATCCAGGACAAGACCTGTCCCTTTATTCCATGACTGGTAAGTTTATTCAAGAGCCTTTGGTGTGGGACCTTGTCAAAAGCCTTCTGAAAGTCCAGATAAACAATGTGAACTGGATCTCCCTTATCCACATGCTTGTTGACACTCTCAAAAAATTCCAACAGATTAGTGAGGCATGATTTGCCCTTGCAAAAGCCATGTTGACTCTCCTTTAGCAGCACCTTGTCTTCTATGTGCCTATTAATTCTATTTTTAGGATGGTTTCCATCACTTTACTTGGGACACATGTCAAACTGACAGGTCGGCAATTTCCTGGATCACCCCTGGATCCTTTTTTGAAAATTGGTGTTACATTCGCAACCTTCCAGTCATCAGGCACAAACCCTGATTTGAGGGAAATATTATATATTTTGGCTAGGAGATCAGCAATTTCATCTTTAAGTTCCCTGAGAACTTGTGGATGGATGCCATCTGGTCCTGGTGATTTGTTAGCATTTAGTTTAACAAGACATGCAAGGACCTCCTCCCTGGTTATTTCTTGTTGTTGTTCAGTCGCACAGTCGATTCCGACTCTTTGCGACCCTATGGACCATTGCTCTCCAGGCACCTCTGTCCTCCACCATCCTCCTTAGTCCACACAGCCCCGTGCCCATTGTGTCTACAATACCATCTAGCCATCTCATCTTTGGCCGTCCCCTTCTTCTTTTGCCCTCCACCTTTCCCAGCATCAAGGCCTTCTCAAGTGAATCCTCTCTTCTCATTTGATGTCCAAAATACTTCAACTTCATCTTTGTTATTTGTCCTTCTAAGGAGCACTCAGGGCTAATCTCTTCTAATATTGACCTATTTGTTCTCCTCACTGTCCAGGGGACTCTCAAAACTCTCCTCCAGCACCACATCTCAAAGGCATCTATTTTTCTTCGCTCAGCCTTTCTAATGGTCCAGCTCTCACAGCCATACATTACCACCGGAAATACCATTGCTTTGACTATGCGGACCTTTGTTTGCAGTGAGATATCTCTACTTTTCACTATGTTCCCCAGGTTTTTCATAGCTTGTCTCCCAAGAATCAGTCGCCTTTTTATTTCATGGCTGCAATCCCCATCTGCAGAGATCTTGGATCCTAAGAAAGTAAAATCTGTTACTGCTTCTACTTCTTCCCCATCTATTTTCCAGGGACTTATAGCGCCTGTTGCCATTATCTTGGTTTTCTTGATATTGAGTCTCAGGCCAGCTTTTGCACTCTCTTCTTTCAACCTAATCAGGAGCTTCTTTAGGTCTTCTTCACTTTCTGTCATTAGGGTGGTATCATCTGCATATCTCAAATTGTTGATGTTTCTCCCAGCAATTTTGATCCCATATGGTGATTCCTCCATCCCTGCATTGCGCATTATGTGCTCTGTGTATAAGTTGAATAAGCAGGGTGACAGAATGCAGCCTTGTCTTACTCCTTTTCCTATTCCAAACCACTCCGTCATTCCATACTCTGTCCTAACTGTTGCTTCTTGACTCATGTACAGATTTCTCATGAGACATATGAGGTGTTCTGGTATTCCCATCTCTTTAATTACTTGCCACATTTTGTTGTGGTCCACACAATCAAAGGCCTTGGTGTAGTCAATGAAACAGAAGTAAGCTTGTTTCTGGTATTCCTTTGTTTTCTCCATGATCCAATGTATGTTGGCAATGTGATCTCTGGTCCCCCTGCCTCTTCTGAATCCAGCCTGCACCTCTGGTAGTTCTCTTTCTACATGCTGCTGTAGTCTATCCTGCATTATCTTGAGCATCACTTTGCTGGCTTGTGGGATGAGCGCAATTGTTCGATAATTTGAACATTCTTTGGCATTGCCCTTTTTTGGGATTGGGACATATACTGATCTTTTCCAATCCTGTGGCCACTGTTTCGTTTTCCAAATCTGCTGGCATAAAGCATGTAGTAGCTTGATTCCATCATCTTTTAGGGCTTTGAAGAATTCAACTGGGATACCATCATATCCACTGGCTTTGTTATTTGCCGTGCTTTTTAGGGCCTTTCTGACTTCACTCTCTAGGATGTCTGGTTCAAGTTCAATTTCCCCCTCATTGTTATTATCCGCGGTGTTTAGGTCTTTTTTGTAAAGTTCCTCTGTGTACTCTTTCCATCTTTTCTTTATCTCTTCTGCATCCGCTAACTCTTTGCCATCTTTGTCTTTTATCGTGATCATTTTTGCTTTGAACGTTCCCTTGACTTCCCCAATTTTTTTAAAGAGATCTCTAGTCCTGCCTCTTGTGTTGTTTTCCTCTATTTCTTTGCACTGTTCATTTAGGTAGCTTTCCTTATCTCTCCTTGCTTTTCTTTGAAATTCTTTATTTAAGTGATTGTATTTTTTCCTTTCTCCTTTGCCTTTTGCGTTCCTTCTTTCCTCTGCTATTTTAAGAGCCTCATCCGACAACCACTTTGCTTTCTTGCGCTTCTTTTCTTTTGGTATAGTTTTCCTTGCTGCCTCCTGCATAATGTCTCTCATCTCTGTCCATAGTTCCTCTGGTACTCTGTCTGTCTGGTCCAGACCATTGAATCTGTTCCTCACCTCCACCGTGTATTCCTTGGGTATGTTGTCTAGATCATATCTATCCGGCCTATTAGTTTTCCCTATTTTCTTCAGTCTGAGCCTGAATTTTGCAATCAGTAGATTGTGATCTGAGCCACAGTCCGCTCCAGGTCTTGTTTTTGCTGACTGTATGGAGGTTCTCCATCTTTGGCTGCAGAGTATGTAGTCAATTTGGTTTCGATGTTGGCCATCTGGTGATGTCCATGTGTAGAGTCTCCTCTTGTGTTGCTGGAAAAGGGTGTTTGCTATGACTAGTGTGTTATCTTGGCAGAACTCTATCAGTCTTTGCCCTGCTTCGTTTTGTGTTCCCAGACCAAACTTGCCTGTTATTCCGTCCACTTTTTGATTTCCTACTTTTGCATTCCAGTCTCCTAAGATAATGTGGACATCGTTTCTTGGTGTCTGTTCTATAAGATGTTGTAGGTCCTCATAGAACTGGTCTACTGTGGCTTGATCTGCACTGGTAGTTGGTGCATATATTTGGATTACAGTGATATTAAATGGTTTGCCTTGTAGTCTGACTGACATAATTCTATCATTTTTGAGATTGTATCCCATTACTGCTTTTCTCACTCTTTTATTTACAATTATGGCCACTCCATTTCTTCTGAGGTTTTCTTGTCCACAGTAGTAGACATGATGGTTTCCAGAGCTGAATTCGCCCATACCTGTCCATTTTAGCTCACTGATTCCCAAGATGTCAATACTTATTCTTTCCATTTCCTTTTTTACCACTTCCAGCTTTCCTTGGTTCATAGATCTTACATTCCATGTCCCTATGCAATATTGTTCCTTACAACACTGTATTTCTCCTCCCCCTTTCCTGCCCATCCCTTTCTGTCCATCTAATGTGCTGAGCATCCTTCCCGTTTCCTCTGATTTGTCCCTTTGTTTTGCCTTTGCTTTGGTCAATAGGGTTTTCTTGGCAATCTCCCTGGCGTGCTTTGCCGGTTTCTACGCCATTCCCCCCCATCATACATATTATCACAGTTTAAAACAAGGTAACATCATCATGCATATTATCACAGTTTAGAACACAGTATCAGTTTAGAACTGATGTCAGCCAGCTCTAAACTGACACGGTGACACAGTCACTCTGTCAGTTGCTATAAGTCATCTATGTTCAGTCAACTATATTATTTCAGTTCAATTACTGATCCCTTGCATGCATGCAGCAGCTCTCGCCTCCCTTTGGCTGCGAAAAGTTATTTCTATCTGGCTTAATTCTTCGGTTTCCCTCCCTACGAAGATAGGCTGTGTTTGGGGCATGTGGTCTCTTTCTTCTTCAGTGAATACTGAAGCAAAGAATTCATTGAGTCTCTCTGCAATCTCTGTTTCCTCTTTAATAACCCCTTGCCTTCCATTGTCATCTAATGGTCCAAATGCCTTCCTAGTTGGGTTCTTACTTCTAATGTACTTAAAGAAGTCTTTGTTATTTCTCTGAGTATTTTTAGCTATACGCTCCTCAAAGTCTTGCTTTGCTTTCCTGATTGTTGCCTTGCATTTGTTCTGCCAGAATTTATGTTTCTGCCTGCTGTCCTCATTTGGACAAGCCTTCCATCTTCTAAATGAGCTTTTCTTGCTCTTGATCACTTCCCAAACAGCTCCTGTAAGCCACATTGGGGTCCTCTTGGACCTGGCAGTGCCCTTTTTCCTTTTGGGTATGCATTCCAATTGGGCCTCTGTTATTGTTTTTGTAAACAGCCTCCATGCCTCTTGGAGTGTTTGGACTCTCTCAATTTTCCCTTTCAGCTTCTTTTTTATTAGTTTCCTCATCTTTGGGAAATTTTCTTTTTGAAAATTTAAGGTCTCTGTGTTAGATTTTATCAGTGACTTGCGGTCTATGATCAAGTTAAACATAATTGAGTTGTGGTCACTGTTCCCTATTGGATCAGTCACATTAACATCTTGCACGTCAAGGATTCTTGTACCTCTAGTTGGGTCTTCAACCATCTGTCCCAGGGAACAATCATTTAGCATAACTTGGAACTATCTCTTTATCATGTGCTGAACAACAGTTCACCCAGTCTATGTGAGGGTAATTGAAGTCCCCCATTATAACCAGGCTTCCCTTCTTGGATGCCTCCTTTACAACATTCTCCAACTGCCAGTCTCCCTCAAGAGTTTGGGTCGGAGGCCGATAGTATATGCCTACTGTTAGACCATCCTTGTGGCCTGGTACTCTTACCCACAGAGTTTCTAATGGTGACTCCAAATCACCTAGATATTCCAATTTGTACAATTTTATCACTTCTTTGACATACATGGCTACACCACCTCCCGTTTGCCCCTTCCTATCCTTCCTGTACAGTTTGTAGCCTGGGATAACTGTATCCCATTGGTTATCATCCTTCCACCAGGTTTCAGTGGTGCCAATAATATCAATATTCTTATCTATTGCTAAGTTTTCCAGCTCCCCTATTTTGTTCCGGAGGCTTCTGGCATTTGTATACAAGCATTTATATATGCTTTTCTGATACAGTCTTTTGAGTCCAGTTGCATTGTTAGACTGCCTCTTGCATCCTTCTGCTAGAGTGCTGGTGACTAGCTCCTTGCTCTGCTCAGTAATTTTTGGATCCTTCTCACTACTCAAGTACACACTTTCCCGAACCGGATGCTGCCCAGCTCCTGTCGGCTTTCCTCCAGTTATCAGTTTAAAAGCTGCTCTGCAGCCTTTTTGATGTTGAGTACCAGCAATCTGGTCCCATCATGGTTCAAATGCAACCCATCCCTCCTGAACAGATTTGGCTTGTCCCAAAATGTTCTCCAGTTCCTGACAAATCTGAAGCCCTCCTCTCGACACCACCGCCTCATCCACGCTATGGGTTTGCACAGTTCATACTTCAAAAATATATCATGTTCATAATCTAAGCAATCTGTCTATACCTGGTGCTTTCTGAAGGCATCAGGTTATTTACTGCATGTGGGTAAATAACTAGATGCCTTCAGGAAGTGCCAGATAAAATACAGGCAGATTCAACCCAATTCTTTTTTTAAAAAATATTTTTATTGAGGTTTTTTTTTTCAAAGACATACAAGAAAGAGAAAAGAAAACAATAACTAACAATACAATACACATACAGATCCAAAATATCATCTTAACAGACATTATTGAATGTTAGCCATTACATATCTAAACTCATTAATCAGTATATAACCACCTAAAAAAAGAAAAACCATTGTTTTAAAAACCAAGATAATAATAACTTTCTGTGCTAACACTAATCTTTAATTAAATAATAATCACCCTGTGAATATATACAATGCCCGGAGAGTTTATTTTCTACTCATCTCCAAAAACTTCTTTGAAATGGTACTGGTCCTGAACTATCATTTGCCATACAGGAATGATCCACAAATGGTTTCCATATGTTCCAAAATCTGTTCTCTTTTAGGTTGTCTCTTTTCACTTTAATCTCCCATGTCAGTTTATCATTCAGTGCTAAACTCCACATTTCTTTATACCACTCTCCAATCTGTATATCTATATCATTTTTCCAATTCCTGGCTATACATTGTCTACCCGTTGTCAGTACAATTTCCAGTAATTCCTTTTCCTCCTTATTTAAACCCAAGCCTTCCACATTTGTTAAAAGAATGATACTTGACACCAGCTTAACACTTCTACCCATTATTTCACCAAACTCAGCTTCTATTCTCCCCCAAAAATCCCTTATTTTTTTACAACTCCACCACATATGTTCGTATGTTCCATCAAATTCTCTACATCTCCAACATAACTTATCTCTTTTATTATCCATCTGGTAAAGTCTTAATGGCGTCAAGTACCATTGCCACAACATTTTAAAATTATGTTCTTTAATTCTCACAGACATTGTTCTCATAATCCTCTTTTTCCATTTGTTTTTCCATTCCATCTCCCCAATTGTTATATTCAAACTTTGTTCCCACTTCTGTCTCAAATCCTCCTGTGGATCTACCCCTCTATGCAGTATATTGTAAAGCCTACTCACAAGACCTTTTATACTATTTTCCCCTTTTCTAATTCTCCATACCAACTCCTCAAATTCTGTATGCATTCTATCTAGCCCTACTTCTTTTCCATATTTTTTGTTCCAATTTTCCACCTTCAACCTTTGAAACCAATTCCAATTTAATATCTCAAATATTTTTTTCCGCTCAACAAGAGACTCACATATTTTTAACCAATCCTTCAATAAAAGCATCCCATTTTTATCCAATATTTCCATTTTTTCCTTATCTAACTTTATTGGGAAACACATCATATCAGTCAGTTCTAAAATTGGAGAGAGATTTGGGACCATATCCTTTTTTACCTTCTTCCACACCTCCACGAGACCTCTCATCATAGTATTATTTGGTCTTCTCACCTTATCCTTTATTCCTAAAAAAATCAAATTTCCAATATTTCTATATTCTTTCATCTCCAATTGCTCCCAAATTGTTTTTTCTCTTGCCAAAATCTTCACAACATTCTTAACTTGAAAAGCCCGGTAATATGCTAGCAAGTTTGGCAATCCCAAACCCCCTTTTTTTTTGAGACAAGTACCATAACTTCTTTGGAAGCCTAGATTTTTTTACCTCCATTACAAAAACCATTGAACATCTTTTGAAACTCATTAATTTCTTTCTCTTTCAAATGGATCGCTAGTGTATCAAATAAAAAGTTAAGCTTTGGCAACAATATCATTTTACACATAGCAATCCTTCCGAACCATGACAGCTTTGACTTCTGAAGCTCTTGTATTTTGTTCTTAAATTCTACTTTCAAGCTGTCATAGTTCAATCGTTTAAGTTCTTCTAATTTATTTGAAATAATTATCCCCAAGTATTTCAACTTATCCTTAATTTGTATATTAAGTGTCAACACTGTCCTACCCATCTCACTTGGTTTCAAATTGCACAACATCAATTCTGATTTATCCCAGTTTATCTTTAACCCAGTTATATCTTGAAATATCTGTAAATGATCTTTAATCCTGTCCATTACCAACTCCGGGTGCTTTACCATAAGCAATGTATCATCTGCGTACATACTCACTTTATTACCCATGATCCCTTCTATATTTAAATCCTCCCTTATACTTTTAGCTAAGATTTCCATTGCCATAATAAACAGAATAGGAGATAATGGACAGCCCTGCCTCGTACCAGCTTCTAACTTTACCACATCCTTAAGCTCCTCATTTACTCTAACCCTAGCATTTCCTTTTTGATATAGTAAATCTATAACCCTATTAAATTTATCCCTAAATCCATATTTTTTAACTATTTCCTTGATTGAGGAATCAAATGCCTTGAAGATATCCAATGATAATAGTCCCACCTTTTCCTTTATTTGATTTACATTATCTATTAAATCTAATACCCTTCTAGTCAAATCCGCCATATATCGTCCTTTTAAAAACCCAACTTGATCAACATTTATATATTCCCCCATAAAACTATTTAGACGGTTAGCCAATATTGCTGTAAAGATTTTCGCATCTTGATTTATAAGTGAAATTGGTCTGTACGAATCCACTCTTTCCAAATTTTTACCAGGTTTTGGCAGAAGAACGATTGTAGTATTATACCATGAAGTCGGAATTGATCCTCCATCTAGTATATAATTATATAACTTCACCAATTTCGGGACCACCACCTCCTTGAATTCTTTATAGAACTCTGTCGATAATCCATCGTCCCCAGGGGCTTTCCCTATCTTCAATCTGCTTATTACCTCCTTAACCTCTTTATCAGATATCTTTTCTTCCATTTTCTCCCTATGCTCTTGTTTTATCCCATTCCCTAACTGTTTCTCCAATATCTTTTTAAGCTTTTCCAAATCTACTTCCTTTTTTGCATATAGTACCTGATAAAATTCCCTGACAATTTTACATTTATCCCTATTCTTATTACATCTTAAGCCTTGCTTATCAACCAATACACCAATTTCTCTTTTTTCCCTTTTAACCTTGGCTGCTCTTGCTAATAATTTTGAATTCTTATTACTAAATTCAAAATATTCTCTATTTAGATAAATCAAATCCCGTTTAACTTTATCAATATCCTTACCCATTACTTCTGCCTTAAGTCCTTGTAATTTCATAAAAAAAATTTGTCCTTGTTTTTTGCATGCTCCTCCTGTAATTGTTTTATTTCTCTTTCTTTTTCTGTCTGTTCTGCTTTGTATTTTTTATATTTGAAGCTTGCCAATTTTATACTCTCCCCCCTAAAAACTGACTTCATGGTATCCCATACAACATTAAAATTAACCTCATTGTTGTCGTTCCACTGCCAGCTTTCCTTCCAACTTTCCATAATTACCTCTTTACTTTTTTGATCTTTAAACAAATTAGGATCGTACCTCCAATTTCTTACTCTTCGTATATTTTTTTGTGCTTTTAGTTCCAAATATACTTTAGCATGGTCCGATTCCTTAATAATCCCCATTTCCACACCTTCTATATCCCCAATTAAATTTTCCGAAAGAAAAACATAATCTATTCTTGAGTAGGTCCCATGGACGTGTGAAAAAAAAGAATATGCCCTTTCTGAGCCCTTATACTCTCTCCACGAATCCTTCAAACCCATAACCTTCATCCAATTGTCCAACACCTTCCCTTTCACACCAACTCCACTTCTAGCTATATTTGTACAATCTAATCCTGACCTTATCAAATTAAAATCACCAGCCACAATAATTTTTGCAACATTTTCCAACTCCACTATTTTCTGGATTTTTTCCAAAAACTCTGCTTGGCGGTCATTCGGAGCATAAATGTTTACCAACATAATTTCCTCATCCTCCAATTTTCCTCTTAACAACAAATATCTACCCTCTTGATCCGCAATCTTTTTTGTAATTTCAAATCCCAACTTTCTTGAAATCATAATTGCCACCCCTCTTGCTTTCGAAGTACCGAACACCATCTCATAGTGTTGCATCCATCCCAAATAAAGCTTATTCATATCTTTTGACTTCTGATGTGTTTCCTGTAAAAACAATATATCTGGTCTATCCTTTTTCAACGCCAATTCCAATCTACGTCTCTTAAGAACAGAACCTGTACCTTTCACATTCCATGATATTATTTTAATACTTCCCATAACCAAGTTCTTCTTCCAATTTTAAACTCTCCATCGGGCGTGCCACCAACAACCCTACCACCATACCCACTACATACAACACACACTTTCACTCTCCCCACCTTCCTGCAAAAAGCCGCCTCTGTCAACCAAAGAGGGGAGAGGGGGGACATGTAAGATGCGCCCTACTGTTGGTGCTACGCGCTTTTACCTATTCTACCTCTATTAGCTCTTTAAAGTCACTACAATCTAATGCTCATTGCTCCTTACCTACCTCCTCCTCCACCATGATCAAAGACGGCTCCTCCTCCTCCTCTCCCCGCTGTGGTGTTCCACCTGTAGCCCCACCGGCTTCCTCCCCCTCATATTCCCTCCCCAAAGCTCCAGAGTCCATCAGTTCCTTCTTAAGATTTTTCCATTCTTCCGAATCTGCTCTTACCAATTCCAACATACTCAGATATTCCAATGTATTAGTACCTTCATCAATAACTCGCATTCTCTTATCATAGAAAAAAACGCAATTGTTGCGGAAATCTCCAATTATACCTTATGTTTTTACTCATCAATAGTTTAGTAACAGTCCTCATCTTGTACCTCCATGTTCTTTTTTTAGTGAAATATCATTATAAACTTCAACATCTAAACCATCAAATTTCAACGCAGCAGAACCAACTCGTTTCAGATGAGCCATTACTTTTAACTTATCTGCCCAATTCGCAAATTTAACCAGCACATTTCTTTGAACCACACTCCCTCTTCTTGGACCCACCCTAAATACACTTACAAAATCCTCCTGAACAAATTCTTTCCCCATATTCAGACCGTTTAACCACTGAACCACCCTCTCTCTTAACAAATCCGGTGTGCGTTCCACCACCTGACGGATCACAATGTTCTGCTTTCTCATCAAATCTTCCACAGCATCAATCCTTCTCTCTTGTTCTTCCAATTTCAACTTATTCTCCCGCACCACCTCCTGATTCCCTTTTACTTCCTTCCTTATGGCATCCACCTCTGTTTGAACCAATTTCATATTTCCCTCAAATTTTTTTAAACTTAGGTCCACCTTTTTTGCAAAATCTGCCACTGATGACATCATCTTATCCTGTTTTTTCATCATTTCATTTCTATCTTTCACCCTTGAATCTTCATTTTTCTCCATTTTTTGAAACAGCTTGCCAATTTCCACCATTATTTGAGTCTGATCATATAACACTGTGGGCGGGGATGATGACTGAGCGGGTTCCTCCATTGGTGCTTTTCCTCCCTTCTTAGGCTTTACAACTGGTTCTTCTTCCTTTGCTTTCCCTCTTGTACCTTTATCCATGATAGTGTGATGTATAAAAAGCCCAATGCTGCAGTTCGTTGTAGAAGTTAGTCACTGAAATAAAGCTTGTAGCACTGCAGCCACTGGTTCCACAGATCCAATAGGGAAATTTATACGCAAGCAGAAGATGAACGAGTTACTGTAATCCACTGAGATAAAACAGAAGGAAACGACTCTCCCAACAGGCAGCTTAGGAGAAATAAGAAGAGCAAAAAATGTTGATCCACAGCAGGTCCGTTTCCCCAAAGCAAATAATCCAATCAGTCTTCTTCCAACTGCAGTAAAAAGGCTTCAGGGGAACAGTCAGCCCAAGCTTCTCCTTAAAAAAAAACCAAGCCACCGGAAAAGAAAAAGAGGGGGGGGGAGACCAGAAGGGGAAAAAGCCCAAAATCCAACCAGCAAGGAGAGGAGGTGAGGAGCAATATATTCCACAGTAAACAAACAAGTATTTGTAATCCACACGGTGAAGGAACCAAAAAAACAAAAGCCACCTAATCCTTCTCTTGAAGCGGACAATCAAAGCACCATTTTCCAGCGGCTGCCTTAACTTTTGGGTTAAAAAAAAACCCCTTCTTCTTCTGAGGAACAAAAAAACTTTCTCCAAGCTGTTTAAGCCGGGGAACTCCTAGTCAGCTTCCAATATTAAAGCCCAGACATGAATAATTAATCCACTTTGTTGTCGTCAAGACATGGCGCGATCTCCTGGTGTGTGGAAAAAAACCATAGCCCAAACACGATCACTTTCATTTTCCAGAATCAGCACCATTAATGAAACAATCACTTGTTTTCAACTACTTCCACCCATTTCCATTTCAAAGCCAGGGCTCATTGAACAAGATCTCCAGCTGAGTTTAACCTTTAGTACTCCATTCAAGCACTTACATGCAGCTGTTTTCGTGCCAAACAACTTCTTGCCAGCTCCGAAACTTCCCTTGCAGTCTCGCTGGTCACTTTCTTTTTCCAGGACCGGCCGCCATTAACGAAACCACCACTTGCTCTCATCCACTTCCACCCACTTCCATTTCAAAGTCCGGGCTCATTTAGTAAAGAACCCCAGCCAGTTTTTAAAATTTAAAGTTCCACTCGTGCACTTACATGCAGCCTGCTTTCAAATCAAGCAACAATTTGCCAGTTCCAGCCTTCCAAAGCCTTCTGCGCAGTCACGCTGGTCCCCGTTCTCGGCTCCTCGGCAGAAAAGCCGCGACTACCATCACAGCTTCAGCCGCACAAAGAAGCCTTCCGAACTTCGACCATCCAGCCTCAAAAGATCGCAAAACTTTCCAGGAAGACAGGCAAGGTTCTTATCTTTAGAGTTTACCACTTTAAAACTTCTCCAATTCACTCCGTCACATTAGTTACCACTTTGTTAGGCGCGAGCGTCCGAAACTAGATGTTAGTCGGCGGCTATCTTAATCACGCCCCCCAACCCAATTCTAAACAAACTAAGACGAACTGTATGTGATATTTCCATCTGTACTACAGATTGGATATGGGAATTCGTTCCTGTTAATCTGAATCTCTTGGGAGGTTTTCTTGGGATCAGCTGTGGTATGTTTCTAAGTTATGTGAATAGGGTGAGTGAGGTTTGGATGCTCTGTTCTACATGATTTAGCCCTTCTTAGAGGGGAATGTTGGAGACTCTTGTTTAATACCATAGCCTTTCTCCTGTAGTATCTCTCTAGTACAGGGGTACCCAAACTTTTTGAGCCGCAGGCTGGTCACATGGTTCAGGGAGCTGGATCCAGTACCCGATGCTAATTCATCCGGCCCACAAAGCTCTCATCACTCCTGGAAGCAGAAGTAAAATGCGCCCATACGGACAGTCTTCATGGTACTTCATCTCATCTCATGTATTTAGTTCTGCTTATTGCCATACGGGCGCATTTTACTTCCACTTCCAGGAGCAACAAGAGCTTCGCTGGCCAGATGAGTTGGTGTTGGGAGCCAGATCCAGGCCCCGGGCTGTAGTTTGGGCACCCTTGCTCTAGTATCTTGTCTTTCATGCCAGTAAACATATTAATGGATCTGCTAAAGGAGATGGTTTGGAGTCTGGACATTTGGTGCTATCAGTTGCTTGACCATCGCCATAGTAAACAAGCAAAGCAGGTCATGGGCATAGTTCAACTCTAATTATACAGAGGTTGCTCCATCAAATCCCATCGTGCCTTGGCTCTAACCCTCCATCCCTGCATGGTTGTTTCCTGTACTTTAGATTTGTTTTGGATTATATCCTCTGTCGTGCAGACATGTTTTATTTAAAATATGCATATCTCACCTATGTCCTGGAGAGACCCCAATGATAAGGATGTTACTCTAAAAAAAGCTCCTACTAAAAAAAGGATGCTATAAAAAGCCATCTTCCAAAAAGTAATGAGCAAAAACTACAGAGAGTGATGGAGATAACAGAAGAGCAGATGGGTGAGATATACTGCATCCACAACCACTGAGGTTTCAAGACTGGAGGGGAAATAGTTTAGCAATGACATCCAGAACAGCTAAACCCATAGAGCAGAGGTGCCCAAATTTTTCGGGCTATCAGCCGGTCATGTGGTTCAGCAGGACAGTCCCGTGGTTCAGTGGGCCAATCACATAGTTCCTCTCACCGGAAGTGGAAGTAAAACAACTTGCAATCTGTTTTGCAACAGGATGAGATAGATTTTAAGCTGCCATTTTCTCTGCTTAAATCAGGGGTGCCCAAACTACGGCCCGCAGGCCAGCTCTGACAGCTGATACCAATTCAGGATACTCCCAAGAGTGACAACGGCAGCACAGGCCAGATGAATTGGCATCAGAGGCCGGATCTGGCTCATTGGCTGTAGTTTGGGCACCCCTGCCATAGAGTAAAAACATCAAGATAGGAAATACCAATACAGAGCACCAGAGCTGAAGCATGGAATGTCCACTGGGGGGAGAAAAATACTGGCCAATATCCTGTTGGGATTTGACACTGCAAAATACAGTTAATGTAAATCTGATTAGCAAAGTGGCAAAGGTTAGTAGGAATGCAAAGAAGGAATGCAAAAGTCCAAGGAGAAAGGAAAAAATACAACCACCTGAATACAGAATTTCAAAGAAAAGCAAGGAGAGATAAGGAAAAATACCTGAACGAACAGTGCAAAGAAATGGAGGAAAACAACAAAAGAGGCAGGACTAGAGACCTTTTCAATAAAATTGGAGAAATCAAGGGAACATTTAAAGCAAAAATGAACATGATAAGGGACAAAGATGGAAAAGAGTTAGCTGAAGCAGAAGAGATCAAAAAAAGATGGCAAGAGTACACAGAGGAACTCTACAAAAAGGACCTCAACACTCCTGATAATAACAATAATGAGAAATTTGAACTTGAACCAGACATTCTGGAGAGTGAAGTCAGAAAGGCCCTAAAAAGCACTGCAAACAATAAAGCTAGTGGAAATGATGGTATCCCAATTGAATTTTTCAAAGCCCTAAAAGATGATGGAATCAAACTACTGCATTCAATATGCCAGCAAATTTGGAAAACAAAACAGTGGCCACAGGATTGGAAAAGGATTGGAAAAGATCAGTGTTCCAATCCCCAAAAAAGGCAATGTCAAAGAATGCTCAAATTACCAAACAATTACGCTCATCCCACATGCAAGCAAGGTGATGCTCAAGATAATACAGGATAGACTTCAACAACATGTGGAGAGAGAACTACCAGAGGTGCAGGCCGGTTTCAGAAGAGGCAGGAGGACTAGAGACCACATTGCCAACATACGTTGGATCATGGAGAAAACAAAAGAATACCAGAAACAAGTCTACTTTTGTTTGATTGACTACACCAAGGCTTTTGACTGTGTGGACCACAACAAAATGTGGCAAGTAATTAAAGAGATGGGAATACCAGAACACCTCATATGCCTCATGAGAAATCTGTACACAAACCAAGAAGCAACAGTTAGGATAGAACACGGAATGACAGAGTGGTTTGGAATAGGAAAAGGAGTAAGACAAGGCTGCATTTTATCACCCTGCTTATTCAATCTATACACAGAGCACATAATGCGCAATGCAGGGATGGAGGAATCACAATATGGGATCAAAATTGCTGGGAGAAACATCAACAATTTGAGATATGCAGACGATACCACCCTATTGGCAGAAAGTGAGGAAGACCTAAAGAACCTCTTGATTGGGCTGAAGGAGGAGAGTGCAAAAGCTGGCTTGAGACTCAATATCAAGAAAACCAAGATAATGGCAACAGGTCCCATCAGTCCCTGGAAAATAGATGGGGAAGAAGTAGAAGCAGTGACAGATTTTACTTTCCTGGGATCTAAGATCACTGCAGATGGTGACTGTAGCCATGAAATAAAAAGATGACTGATTATGGGGAGACAAGCAATGAGAAACCTGGGGAATATAGTGAAAAGCAGAGACATCACCTTGAAAACAAACATTCGCATAGTCAAAGCAATGGTATTTCCAGTAGTAATGTATGGGTGTGAGAGCTGGACCATTAGGAAGGCTGAGCGCAGAAGAATAGATGCCTTTGAGATGTGGTGTTGGAGGAGAGTCCTGAGAGTCCCCTGGACAGCAAAGAGAACAAATAGGTCAATACTGGAAGAAATCAATCCTGACTGTTCATTGGGGGGACAAATAGTGAAGATGAAGTTAAAGTACTTTGGACATCAAATGAGAAGGGAGGACTCACTTGAGAAGGCCTTGATGCTGGGAAAGGTAGAGGGAAAGAGAAGAAGGGGGCATCCAAAGATGAGATGGATAGATGGTATTGTGGACACAATGGGCACAGAGCTTGATGGGCTGAGGAGAATGGTGGAGGATAGAGGTGCCTGGAGGAAAATGGTCCGTGGGGTCGCAAAGGGTCGGAATCGACTGTGTGACTGAACAACAACAACAACAACAAAGGTGTTTGTGCAACTTGGCACATGACAGCAAATGGCTGTGCTGATTTTTAATTTTGTGACCGCTTGCCATGTGATTTAAGGACACTCATTATGTTATTGGGGCAACTAATAGAATTGTAGCCCATGCATCAAATAGGGTGAGGCCCAGAAAAGTAAAACTTCATATGGAACTACAGTAGAACCTCGGATAAAGTCCAAACTCCGTTCCACAAGTTTTCCCGATTTTGGACTTTATCCGAATCAAATGGGCGATGCATCGGATAACGTCGAAAATGGACATTATCTGAGGTTCCTATACCAAATACCTCGGATAACGTACATTTTTAAGCAGTTTGGGACTTTATGCGATGCATCACGTGTGCATGAAAACCGCGACTTTTTCCGAATCGGACTTTATCCGAGGTACCACTGTATCTTCTTTATCCTCATTACCAGTTCAGGTAAAGTGTTTTCGTGTACTGAACTTCAGTTCAGGTCAAATCTGTCAGTTCTGTATATCGATTCCAGGCTCATATGGGGCCAATTAGTCTCCTTCGTCTACAATCAGTGTGATATTGCTCACTCTTCCTGTAACTGCTCATTTCTCTCTCCCCACAACAAACAGTGAATCTAATGGAAATGGTCTCCTATTGAAATGAAGGATGAACAAGAATCCATAAACATTGCCTGTGGCATATCAAATGAAGCTTCTGTGATTAGAAGCAGCTTACACTTCTGCTAAGGAGCAAAGGCGATGTGGTGTTGTATCATGCACTGTCTAAGCTTCCCAGGGTTATATTTTGATAACTCCTGGCAATGGAATGCTGCTTGGTCTAAAAAGACTTATTGGTCTCCTGCAGCAAGGTCACTGTATGTTCTTGAGCAACAGTTCAGAAACTATCTTTGGTGCTTTTGCTGTACAAGCAAGCCTTTTTATGCATGCTCGGTGTCCTTATGACTATAAAATGTCAACATAACACTTTTTACTACATATTTTATTACAAATATCTACCAACTGTGTGTATATCCTGCCTTTTCTATTGAGAGCTCAAGATGGTTTACGTAGCTCTTGACCACTGTGGTTAGTCCTCACAATAACCTTGGGAGGCCGTCGTTGTTGTCATTGTTGGCTGCTACTCATATTCGAGTATACATTTCTTCCCCCCCCCCCCTTGAAAATCATCTTCAGGAAAAATGCCATTGGCATGAATTTGTTTAAGATTAATCCCAGCTTGCCATGATGTGACCCACACACTGTTATCACAGAGCCATCTCCATGATCCTTCACAGAAACCACCAGAATTTCTTCCCAGGTTCAGCCTTAGAATTCATGGTCTATTTGCACATAGGTGTAAAAAGGTTTTTAAGAGCCTGCATATAACATTCCTCATCTTTTGTTTGCAATACAGTACTAGCCCTGAACCAGCATTGTTGGCATGGCATTACAGGTACAGTATTTGGCAGGTTGCACTAACTGCAGTGTCCTCCCATGCAAAAAATAAATGTTCCATAAACACTTTTTCCTTGTGAAAAATCCCTATCACGTCCTCTAGTGCCTATTTTTTTAAATAAAAAAAATCGCCTCATTTTGTTTGAGGGGGCGATCTGTGGGGGCTGTGTTTGAAGCTTTCAGGGTTGCATGTGACCTGCAGCTTGTGCTTTGCTTAAGCAAAAAACTCTGGATGATTTTTCCTATTAGTATCTTCTTCCTTTGAACTGATTGAAATTCCTAGATTCATTTCTAATCCTGTTAATGTCACACACACTCCAAGGGAAATTTGACATGTGTAAACTCTTTATCTTACTGTCTTGAGATTTTCACTTATGGAAGTGCTGGACACCCATCACAAAGTTTTGAATATTAGTCAAGGGTTTCTGTGACATTATCAAATTTGATACACAGTTTGTTATATGCTGCGGAGCGTCTTCCCCTCAGGACATCAGCCTGCATCACTTGATCCTCCCAGACAGTGCAGCTTCAAGTGCCAACCCTGAAATTGGCAAGGAAGGCCACGACTCAGTGGCGGCATCAACTTTATGAAAATCCCTCCCAGTTGAATTGCATCAGGCCCCATCCCTATCTACATTCAGAAATAATTTCTTTTTAAATAGGCCTTTGAGAAGGTGCTAGGTTTTCTATTTGGTCTCTCCCCACCACCAATAGTTTTTTTTGTATTATTAATATGTGTTTCTAATGTGTTTTTAATATGCAAGTTCATCTTGTTAGCTGCCCAGAATAGGAAAACCTCCTAGATGGGCAGGGCATAAATGGAATAAATAATAAATAGATAATGTTGTTATATCACCTTCACAGAAATATTACAATAAAACTCTTGTTCACAACATAGGCTGTCTGACAGAACAAAGGATGAATCCACACCATTGTCAATAGATGCTGAAGGTTAAACTCGTTAGCAAATGTTCAATGCCAGGTGTTTGATTTATATCCTCTTACTATTTGCAATTGAAAAAAGGGGGGATTTTACAACTAATTTGAGTAGCAATCAGAGGTCATCTGCCATTACCAGTTGTATAAAGCCATATCGGTTTGTATACTTATCTGTTACGCTAACCAATTGCTCTGTACCTCTGTATCTGATATGTATAAATTGATGCCATGAAGTCTCCCTCCCATGTCTGAACAAGTGGACTTGATCCATGAAAGCTAACATTATAATATAACAGTTAGTCTTCAAAGTTTTGTTTATTCTCTAACTAGCTGATTGCCCAGCCTTGCCGGGGGTTATTTTTGTTTAAATTGTGGCAGGTATCCATCAGGGGAGGTGCCTTCCCTGGCAGATCCGTGCCTGGTGCCTTTGCATTTCCTCCTCTGCTGTTTTGAGGGCTGGTTCGAAACAGCGACGGGGAAAATGCAAAGGTGCCAGGCAGGGATCTGCCAGGGAAGGTTCTCTCCCTGGCACATTGCTGGCTGCCACCTGTGCATTTTCCCCTCCTCTGTTTCGAGGGCTGGCTCGAAACAGTGGAGGGAGAAATGCAAAGGCGGCAGGCAGGGATCTGCCAGGGAAGGTTCTCTCCCTGGTAGATCACTGGCTGCCGCCTGTGCATTTTCCCCTCTGCTGTTTCGAGGGCTGGCTTGAATTAGCGGAAGGGGAATGGCAAGGGCAAGAAGCACGTATCCATCAGGGGAGGTGCCTTCCCTGGCGGATCCCTGCCTGGCACCTTTGCATTTCCCCATCTGCTGTTTCAAGGGCTGTCCTCGAAACAGCAGAGGGGGAATGGCAGGGCGAGAGGCAGGTATCCATCAGGGAAGGTGCTCTCCCTGGCGGATCGCTGGCTGCCGCCTGTGCATTTTCCCCTCCGCTGTTTTGATGGCTGCTCTCAACACAGTGAGGGGAAGAGGGGAGCTGGCAGGCTGCTCTTGGTGAGCTGTATTGCGCTTGTGAGTTGGCCATTTTTTTCTTCGTGCACGCTGGCTGTCCCACCTCCTCCATGCTCGTGTCCTCCTGCCTGATTGGCTGAGGCGTGCCATGGCGCAGAGGACGCTGGGACTCATAGTTTTTTTGTTTTTCCGTGTTCGTAGGGCATTGGCCCCACTCTTGGCTCTCAGACCCTTGCGATGATGATCTCAGGGACAAAAGGTAGGTGTGCATGGCACATCACGGGATAGGCTGGACGTGTGTGGAAATGCATTCCGCACACGCACGGTCACATCCCTTCTTTATAGGTTAAGATATGCTTGCAACACAGACTAACATGGTTACTATTCCAAAAAATTAAACTATACTTTTAATTTACTCTTGCTTTCCTTTTTAAAATTAAAACATGACACTTTGTTCTGTGGAGATTTTTCTTTAAGCATACTTTCTTGCAGAGCCATTGCCCTAAAAATTAGCCTAGAGAAAATAAAGTCAAAACAAAGAAAACAGGTTTCTGCTGGAGCAGCACTGAATCCAATTGGTCCAGTTCTGACTCTACCCCTGATCCTTGAATGAAGTGGTTTTCTGTGTTCTGAGGGAGAAAGACTGGTGTTTGTAGTGCAATGCACAATTTATGTTCATAAACTGCTTGGAAAGCTTTGAATGAAAGGAACTGAATGGGTGCCAAGTATGATGTATCAAAGATAGCTTCTCTGTCTTATGACCTGTGTCTCACAGCGAAGCAAGCCAGTTCTGGATAATATCCTTGAAGGGGGAAGATTGGGATCTGTTGTTTAGAGCCCATTGCTCCTGCTGGGTCTAGAATTCTGCTCTGCATGATTACCTAAATCTGGTTAGAAACTTTATTTTTCCTGGAGCACTGACATCTACCCCTAGCGTCAATAAAGCTTGGTTATCTTGACATGTGGGTGGGTGAATGGATGAGAGGAAGGTCACTTCAGAACAAATGTGTCTCTGTGTATGCTGCTGCTTGCCAGCTGAGAATCTTACTTTGTTTAATAACATGTTCCTTTTCTTCCCTTTCCTGTAGATTTGCTGAAACAAGGACGAGAGAGGCTAGAACGAACTGTCAAGGCCTCCAGTTCCAGACTGTGCTCTTAGTGAGTATGGTATAATACCAAAAATATATACTCCCCCCCCCCCCTTAGTGACATGGCTGTCACTTTAAATCTCAGCCTCCACCTCCAGTGAGTAACAAGCCGCGAATTGAGCTGGCTGGCACGAGAATGGGGTGCATTGGGAAGCATCTCTGGCACCAAATGGGACTGGTGGCTCAATAGAGCTTCGTTGCCCAATTTTGCTTCTGATGAGATGTTTTTCACATGCTGGTGTAAGTAAATAATTGCTAAATAAGGTGTCTGAAAGTGAGATTCTTGGAAGTTCTGGTGTCTCTTCTGTGGGCTACATTGAAACACTGGGCATCTATAGGGCTTTTTTTTAAAAAATGAAGGAGGCAGCCAGTTCTGAAAGCCACACATCTTCCTTAGCTTCTGAATATGAGGAGTGGAGTGGATTTTATTAACATTTTAGCAGAGCTTGGAAATGTGCTGCAAATCCCAGAATCCATGCTACCTGGTAGATGTGGGGAATTATAGTTAAAGGGGGAAAAGGTAATTTCTCCTAACTCTGATTTGAATGTATTTTATTTTATTTTTGATTTGCAGTTTTATCTGCCAGTTAAGGGGCTGTGGTGGCTCAGTGGTTAAGATGCTTGCCTTGTTAACTAGAAAGCTGGCAAGTTGGCAGTCTGAGACCCGGGTACTGCATGACGGATTGAGTGCCCGTCTCTGTCCCATCTCTTGAGGACATGAAAGGAGCCTCGTTTGGGCGTTCCCTGAGCAGAGTTTCTTTCGCAAAAATCCTTTCAACCCAGAATAATTTCTGACATGAAATTATTATAATTCTCTGCCAGGTGCAAGACAGGAAGGAGATATATGTGTAATGAATTTTCTTTGCTGTTAAGTGTTACTGTTTGTTTGTTTGTTTGTCTCTTTAACCATTGGAGAGAGAGAGAACTGGAGCACTGCCTTTTCTTGGAAGATTAATTTAGGAGAATGGCTGTATATTTTGTTTGGGGAGAGGGTTCAAGTTGGGAAGAGATGATCTTCCTGTGAAGACTAAATATTAAACTTTGAAAAAGACATTAGGCTATCTAATTGCAGACTTTTTTTAAAACTTTACATGTTTTGGCCCCTTAAGCTATGGATAAAGGGGTAGAATACTGGAATGAAAAATAGCACTGTAGATCCAGAACTTCTACTGTCTCTGCTGTAATCACTGTGTGCAAGACATGAGATGGAATAGAATGGTTTTTTTGTCTAGTGGAGTCTTTAGTTATTACCAACTTTTGAAGGGGGCAGATCTGTGTCATTCTGTTGGTTTCCACTAATAGCCCTGTTGGCGCAGTGGTTAATCTGCTGTACTGCAGCCAAAAGGTTGTGAGTTTGATCCTGACTGAGTTCAAGTTTGACTCAGCCTTCCATCCTTCGGAGGTCAGTAAAATTAGTACACAGCATGTTGGAGGCAAAATTCTAATTAACTTGTGAGCTGCCCATATAGTGCACTAAGTGCTATGGGGCAACATATAAGTGTGATTCTGCTTTAGTATGGGCAGAAGGGAAATATGGAACTTCTGGCAGATTTATTTGGAATAATTTTTGGTAGGCTGGCACAGATTTCTGACTCCCAATGGTTTATTGCACCCTGGTGGTAATAGACTGCTGTATTGTGGCCAAAACTGCTGACATTGTAAGTTGGATCTTGACACAGCTCAAGGCTGACTCGGCCTTCCGTCCTTCCAAGGTTGGTAAAATATGTACCCAGGATGTTTGGGGCAAAATGCTAATTAGCTTATGAGCCACCTAGAGAGTGCACAAAGCGCTACACGGTGGTAGATAAGTGTAATTGCTATTGCTATTTATAAATAGCACCAGGCTTCATTTGACAGTGTTATTTGGGGGGAGGACACACACACACACACACACACACACACACACACACACACACACACACACACACACACACACACACACACACTAGTGTAAATCTTGCTGGCCTGCCATTCAAGGCAAGTAAATGTTCAGTTCTGGTTTTGATAACATCCACCTTGTATTAGTTGCTCCTTCAGGTTTTACTTCATTGCAACCAGATTAATTTTCAAATTTGTGTAAGAAGAGCTTGAGGTTTCTTCCTGTGGGGGTGAAGGTTTAAGACCTGTCAGCCTGTCCCCTACTTTGAATTAACATTAATATCCACTTTTTTATTTTACAGTGCTGAAAGAGTTGTGACCTTTATGGACCACACCAAAAGCCCAGATGCTAACAGTGAGGTAAGACCCAAGTATGATCTCATTTAAATAAATTTAACTGGATTGACATCTGAGGGTGGAGACTGTAAGGAATTTACTTCCTTAGCCACTGTGGTGTAGTGATGGGGCAGAAGGCTCTATAGATTGGGCAGGTTCGTCAACTGCAGTAGAGTTGAAATTTATTCTTTGATAATCATTCTATCCTTCCTTGGGAGGCTGTTCTTCTGACTCAAATTTCATATAATTTGTAGTCTAACTTTTTTGTAAACTACATCTCATAGAATACCACTGTTTTCTGGTCAAACTGGCTAGAATATTCTGGGCTATAGTCCCAAAAGGAAACTTTACCAAACTCTGTAGATCGTGGCATACCAAAATCTTAACTCCACTTTTTATTACTTTTCAGCTTTCATCACCTACTGATAACATCAACCTTGGACCTTCAGCTAATCCCAAGTAAGGAGCCTTTGGGCAGATACATCAGAGGCCAAACACTCATGCTTTTGCATATTGCTGAAATTCAACATCACAGTTGCAGAAGTAAAACAAAATATAAAACAAACTGTAACATGTTTGCTTTAAAACAAGGCCTTCTGGGCATGCCTACCTTATTTTAGAGGGACTGTGGTGGCTCAAGTGGTTAAGATGCTGAACTGGCAGTCGGTAGGTCAGCAGTTCAAGACCTGAGTACTGCACGACGGAGTGAGCTTCTGTCTCTGTCCCAGCTCCTGCCAGTTCAAAAGCAAGAAATTGAAAGTAGATAAATAGGTACCACTTTGGTGGGAAGGTAAACAGCGTTCTGTGCACTCCGGCATCTAGGCATGCCTGCTACATGCCCATGGAAACGTCTGCAGATGCAAATACTGTTGGCTCTTTGGCTATAAACAGAGATGAGCACTGAACCCAAGCATGGGACATGACTGGCTTTCGAGCAAGGGCAACCTTTACCTTATTTTAACTGGGGAATTATATTTCTATGAGTGTGATTCTCCTTTGAAACAAGAAGTATATTTCCCTATGTTTTATCTTTACCTATAAGAAGGTGTGTTAACCGTGCATGTCCAGCATGCACATCCATACCCGTCCCTAATATCCCGTACCGAGCCACCAACACTTACCTTTAGACCCTGCGAGCATCGCTGCAAGGGTCCGCCAGGCGCGAGTGGGGCAACTGCCCCACGAAGGCAAACCAAAAAAAGAAACTACAAGGCCCAGCGTCCTCCGCCCCGCGCCATCACTCAACCAATCAGGCTGAAGGACACAAGTGCAGAGGAGGCCGGGAAAATGCCACACATGAAAAAAAACTGCCACGTGCTGACAACTTCCCTCCAGGAGACACTTCGTCTCCTGGAGAGAAGCCATCCACAGCACACCACGGCGGGCAGGCAGCCACATCGGTTGCCTGCTGGGCTACCTGCTTTTGGTGGCCCCCACCCAAACGGCAAAGGCCTCGGTGCCAGCGGTGAAGGAGGAAAGGCCATGCCACGCAAGCCCGGAAGGTGAGCAGCCCAACGCAGAAGGCCGCGCCAGGGAGGCGCAGAGTACGAAAGGCCCAACCGGCAACAGGTAAGTGGGGTGGGGGAGAGGGACTGGGGGGGAATGGGCCTGGAGAGTATGCCGCCCACCCAGGTCTAGAAGAAAAAAAGGGGGAGAATGAACCCGCCTCCCCAGTCCCTCTCCCTCGCCCCACTTACCTGTTGCCGGTTGGGCTTTTCATACTCTGCGCCTCCCAGGCGCAGCCTTCTGCGTTGGGCTGCTCACCTTCCATGCCTTCGTGATGCACCTTTCCTCACTCACCGCTGGCACCAAGGCCTTGGTCGGTCGAGCAAGGGCCAACAAAAGCAGGCGGCCCACCCGGCAAATGACACGCCCGCCCACCCGGCAAAGGCCTCCTGGGTGTCTTCGCTGAGGCTTGGGGGGAGGAGGAAGAGCCCCTCCTCTCCCCACGGAGCTGTGTGTGTGTGTGTGTCCTCATCGAGGCTTCAGGGTGAGAAGGAAGAGTCTCCCCCCACGGAGCTACGTGTGTGTGTGTGTGTGTGTGTGTGTGTGTGTGTGTGTGTGTGTGTGTGTGTGTGTGTGTGTGTGTGTCCTCACCGAGGCTTCGGGGGGGAAGAGGAAGAGCCCCTCCCCTCCCCACGGAGCTATGGTGTCTGTGTGTATTGTGTGTGTGTGTGTGGTTGTGTTGTGTGTGTGTGTGTATTGAGAGTGTGTGTTTGTGTTGTATTGTGTGTGGTTATGTTGCGTGTGTGTGTATTGACTGATTGTGTTGTGTGTGGTGTGTGTGTGTATTGTGTGTGCGCGTGTGGTTGTGTTGCATGTATGGTTATGTTGTGTGTGTGTGTAACCCCCAAACCCACCCCAACCACCAGCAGACATGTTATACCTGCCCGACAGGGCCGGGCAAAAAATGCTAGTATTATCATAAAAATGCAGGTGGTGTTGGGAATCAAAAATGAAAGGGGACACATATAACCCATGTGATGTCTATTTTGCTGTATACTGGCTATCTTCACTGAATACAGTACTGGCAACCCACATTGTCTAGACATGGAGGAAAGGCAGGCTTTAATTCTTCTTATACATTAATACTCATATAAGTATTATCCAGCAGGTTTCCCTAATAATATGCAATTATGTTCCAGCCACCCCTCCAAACATCAGTGACATATCCAGCAGGAGGAAATAACTGCATGTTCCCTGGAATAACATGCTGCAATCTGATTGCTGGAGAAATGTAATGTCATTAATACAGAAGTGCTTCTTGCCTTCTTCAGGAGAATATGGCTACATCATATAGAATCAGTGATGGGCTCCCAAAAAATTTACTACCACACTGTGGGCATGGTATGGTGGGCGTGGCCAGGGGAAATTCAGCTCCTTATTAGTGGGGTTTGAACACAGTTTGGATGGGGCAAAACTCGGATTTATATACACTATAAACAGTAACAGTAACAATAATACAACAAGCCCATTGGCTAACAGAGTGTGCACATTTTTCGATCCACTTATTTGCATAAGAATAGATACATGAGAAAGGATACATTCCGCTCCTATAAAAAGTAACATACATAACATTCTTCCCCCCTAGGTAAAAACAAAATCCTTTAACCAGGATGGCGGTTTAGTTTCCCTTCTGGGTCAGATGCTTGGCTGAGCTGGCTCAGGGGCTCGTAGGATGGGCAACCCGACTGGAGTGAGAGATTGACTAGAGGGGAGGATTGTAAACCCAAATTTAAAGCCCCATTTGTCAGATGGAGGAGCAGGGGATCGCTCAAAACCAAAATCTAATTCTGTGGATGAATAAGACAACTCAGGGTCCCTCCTGTGTGTACTAAGAGTGGAGGGTGACTCCAAACAAAATTGGTCATCATCTATAAAGGAATCTAGAGTGCTAGGCTGGAGTAGGGGAGCATTCCACAATTTCCCCTTGAAATCGGTCCCTAGAACACACCTCTGGGTCTACGTTAGCTTGCTACTAACTATTACCACTGCCCCTTAGGTTTAAACGGGTGGGGGCCATCCCTAACATTGAGTGTCTGTATTCATCCTGTGGGTCCAGTATTCTGGGTCTCAATTGATCCGCGTGCCTCCTCCAGATCAGAACAGTGGCTGTTTTGATTCTGTAAGAAACAGGACCAGTCTGATCGATCACAAACCCAGGCACCCATGTAGGACCACCAACTGCATAATTGCGGCAATGTACAGGGTCTCCCAGAGAAAAACCCTTCTGGTGTTGGATGGCTATATTTGTGCCTTTGTCCTCCACCCTAGAGAGATCCAATCTGTCCAGCAAGGAAAGTTTCCTTTGCTGGAGCAACTCAGCAGGGGACAGCCCTGAGGCAAGGGGGGTGAGCCTATACATGAAAAGAAACTGGCATAACTGGAGCTCTAAATCCCCTTCACCCATACGCGAAAGCGTGTCCTTAGTTGTGCGCACCTGCCGCTCCACCTGGCCATTGGTGGCTGGGTGGAATGGGGCGGCAGTGATGTGCCTAATTGCATTCCTTTCCATGAAGGATTGGAATTCTGCAGATGTGAACGTGGATGCGTTGTCAGACACCAGCACATCTGGAAGTCCAAATGCTGTGAACAGCCTTCTCAGGTGCATTATCATGGTGGCTGAAGTGGTATTAGGCACTCTAATCACTTCCAGCCACTTAGAGAATGAGTCTACAACCAACAAAAATAGGGCACCCCTAAATGGACCTGCAAAATCTATGTGCAACCTGGACCATGGGCCCCTAGCAGAATCCCATTCCCAAGAGGGAAGGTAGGATTGCTCTGGGCAAGAGGATTGATAGCTGGCAGAAGTGCCGACCATTTGCTCTATGTCTTGGTCCAGTTGAGGCCACCAAAAGTAGCTATGGACAAGGGCTTTGGAACAGACAATTCCCGGGTGACTTGTGTGAAGTAGATGTAAAACCTTTTCCCTGAAAGTTACAGGAATGACCACCCACTGGCCCCATAGAAGGCAACCTCATTCCACTGACAATTCCAAATGCTTGCGGTGGAATGTTCTGAATTCCTCGGCTAGAGGAGAGACAGGCCAGCCTTTTTGTACCCAAGACATTACTTTAGTCAATGTTACATTCTTGGCCTTAGCTTTGGCTATATCTGAGGGGACGACTGGGGGCGAGTCGAATGCCTCAATCATGAGGACCTGGTGGTCTTGCAATCAGCTTCCCTGACCCCTGGCAGTGGATAACATGACAGGGCATCAGCGTGGCTGATGTCCTTGCTGGGCCTGTGTACCAAAGTAAAATCGTATGCTTTTAGGAAAATTGCCCAACGCAACATCCTTGGGGACAGAATTTGAGGCGTGGGCTTCCCGTTCACAAAGATTCCAAGGAGAGGCTTGTGGTCAGTTATGATGGTAAAAGGCCTTCCGTAAAGGTAATCATTGAATTTCTTAGTGCCTGCCTCGATTGCCAATGCCTCCCTGTCTGTCTGAACGTAATTTTTCTCAGGCGTTGAGAGCGAACGGGAATAGAATGCTACGGGGGCTTCCCTACCGTCACTTAGTATATGGCATAACACAGCTCCCACCCCCACAGGGGATGCATCACACACAAGTACAACTTCTTTGTTAGGATCAAAATGAGTTAATATAACATCTGAAGATAGCAGCCTATTGAGTTCTAGGAACACTTTCTCCTGGCAATGGCCCCAGTGCCAAATAGTACCTTTCTTAAGAAGCCGATGTAATGGTTCGGCAACTGAGGCTTTGCAATGGAGAAAAGTGTGATAGAAGTTTAACAATCCTAGAAATGATTGCAATTCGGCTTTACATTTCGGCCTGGGTGCATTCCGCACGGCTGTCACCTTGGAGTCAGAGGGCATGATACCTTGGGGTGTAATGCAGTACCCCAGGAACTCCACTTCCCATGCCAAAAACACACATTTGTCTCTTCTGAGACATAGACCGGCCCTCTCGAAACGTGAGAGGACTCGATCAAGCCTGGCTGCTAGTTCGACAGTGTCCTTAGCGGTGATCAGGACATCGTCAAAATATGGCAGGACACCAGGCAACCCTTTCAAAATATGTTCTACAAGAGATTGAAATATCCCGGGAGCCACATTCACCCCAAATTGTAATCTAGTTACCTTAAATGCCCCCCCCCCTATGCGTTACTATGGTCTGGGCTATGGCAGCAGCAGGAGACACAGTTAATTGTTGGTAAGCCTGGGCAAGGTCAAGTTTTGCAAAGCAATTTCCTCCATGCAAGGAGGCAAGAAGGTGGCTTACCACGGGCAGAGGATATGCGTTCGGGCGAATAGCTTTATTGATGTTACACTTGTAGTCAGCGCATATCCTGATCTCCCCGTTACTTTTCAAAGCAGTCACAATTGGTATCTCCCACTCTGCGGAGTCCACCAGCACTAGGATGCCCTGCCCCACCAGTTTGTCCAGCTTGGCTTCTATCTTCTCCTTTAAAGCAAAGGGTACCTGGCGTGGCTTCATCCGGATGGGCCAGATGGTTGGGTCAAGCTCAAAGTCAACAGGGGGTCCTTTGTATAAACCTAAACCCTTTTTGAATACCTCAGGATGTGCAGCACAAACGTCCCGGATTGGGTCAGAGTCTATTGCGTGGATGCCAGAAAGCCGGATTCCCAGGGGCCTAAACCATTGGGTCCCAATAAGACAGTTAGTGCCCTGCTTAACTACAACAAATGGCAAGGAGTTGTGAATGTTTTTGAATTTAACCAAGAAATTACTCACCCCCAGGCCCGGAAACTGGCAACCTTGCACATCCCGAAGGGAGGTTTTAAAGGACTGAAGCTTGGGCCGAGAGGCAGGGGGAATTCTCAAAAACTCCCACTGTGGGATTATGGAAAAGGTAGTACCTGAATCCACCTCCATCTTGAAGGGGACATCCTGCAGGCTCAGGTCTGCGAAGAAACGCTCACTGACGATGCCCACTTGGCACGGCTCAGGCTCGGGTGACACTTTGGCGATGGACGTGTTGTGGTGATGACTCTTCTTGGGCACAGGCACTGGAGATCTTTGCTTTCATTGGCGGCATACCTTAGCAATGTGCCCTCTTCGCCTGCAGTTGTGGCATTCTGCGATGCAGAAGGGACACCTTGCAGTCATGCCGGGCTCCGCAGCCATCACACTTGCAAAGGAATTTCTTCTCCCGATCGTCACGGTGCTCTCGGTGCTTTCGTCGGACCACTCAGACTTTTCCCTCTGCGTTGCTGGACTCCGATGAAGAGGTGGAACCAGGCAATGCTGAGGAGGATGAAGGTGAACTTTGGTGAGCTTGCACAGCTGAGTCGGTGGCACTGGTGGTGGAGTGGCGATGCCGGAAAAGCTTTATCCTGGACCGTGCGGCCTCAGACGCTACTGCCTCTTATAGGACATCCGTGAAGGTTAGCATCTTTCTGATCATGAGGCGACATTGAGCATCTTTGTCCCTAATGCCGGCCAGCAGACGGTCCCAGAGTGCTTCTTCGATGTTGTCCCACTTGCATGGGGTGGCAGCAATACGCAGTGTGGCAGCGTAGTCTGCAATGGATTCACCGGGTTGCTGCTCTCTTCTGTGGAAGGCCACCCTGGCCGGGAAGATCAAGACCTCTGGCTGCAGGTGCTTCCTCAGTGCGGACATGATTTCTGCGAGCGACACCACATCCACGTCCCTTGGGAGAACGAGGTGGGTTGCCAGCTCAAGCGTCTCAGAACTGCACTGAGCGAGGAAACAGGAGCGCTTCTGGTTTCCGTTAGTGATCTTCTGCGAGGCCATTGCGTGGCGGAACCAGCGTTCATATGTTGCCCATTTCTCTGGATGCGCTGGGTCGAATGGGCCAATGTTGCTGCCGTGTGGGGATGCCATCCCACCTTCGTCACCAGCTTAGTGTTCAAGGAATGAAGAAGCAGACAAATGAAGTAGTGAAATTCAGCTCTTTATTAGTGGGGTTTGAACACAGTTTGGATGGTGCAAAACTCAGACTTATATACACTATAAACAGTAACAGTAACAATAATACAACAAGCCCATTGACTAACAGAGTGTGCACATTTTTGATCCACTTATTTACATAAGAATAGATACATGAGAAAAGATACATTCTGCTCCTATAAACAGTAACATACATAACAGTGGGGCAGCCAGAATTTCTGCTACCAGTTCTGGCGAACTGGTGCGAACCTGCTGATGCCCACCACTGTATAGAATCAATAAGTATTGTTAGAGCCTGAACAACAAATTGGAATTGGAATTCAGAACAAGCACATTCCCAATAGTAACACATTAAATGCCAATCAGTTTCCAACCGGTGGGGGGGGGGGGACCAGTTTCCAATGAAGGAAGAGTAGCATTGCTAATACAGTATTAGAGAAATGGATGCATGACATTGGAACTTACCAGTCCAAAATTTAACTCATTTACAGACAGTGTTGTGTATTGAGGCATATTTGCAAGTAGCACGGGCACCACCTTGCAAGAGGAAAATGGCAGTTTCCCGCCATACAAATTAGGAGCCTAAAAGTGCCATGAAAAATCCCTGCACAGGTCGCGCTAATTATGCTAATATATATATGATTGGTTAGTTATGGTTATCCGGCAGGTTGCTACGTTGTATCAAGAAGCCACTGCCGAGGAGACACTATATAAGCTCCACGGGTAAACAAGGGTGGGGCCGGACCGGACTGCACTTCCCACTCCATACAGGTAGCCACAGACGCGCTAAGCCTGGGTCCCTTCATTATGCTACGTTTCTAGGCTAGCTAGTATTTGCCAGTTATGGCAAGAGTCTGGAGGGACTGATTCCTTTGGGATTGTAGTGCCATCTCTGTGTCCGGAACATCTTGTAAGCTCATCTCTAAAAGACTGTTAAATAAAGCCTTGTTGCTGTTTTGTTCATCGCTGTCTGGACTGGTGCTTATAAGGGCCGGGCATAACAGACAGTGAAATGTATATCCTTAGTATAAGGTAAAACAGAGTTCAAGAATGCTGGAAAATATGGAATAGGAATGGATACGTATTTCATTAGATTAATTTTTAGTTACCTTCCCAACATTTGCAGAATTGTTGGTGGAAGGAGCTTGACTTTAAAAAAGTGTAGAAGAAAGCAAAATTGACAAATAAAAACCTCTAGGCAGAGAACCATGAGTGCTTAGTAGTTAAATGTTTAGCTTTGAACCTGTGTTTGTCCAGCCTTACTTGTAGTGGCTACCTATTTTCTCCCTGAGAGGCTCTTTCTTTGTGAATCATACGGCAGGGCAGGTATAACATGGCCTTCTCCTTGATAGAAATAGATGTACTTCTTCTGTTTGACTGGGGCAGGTGTTCTGAAAGTTTTATTTGGTTCTGAAAAATGTACATTTCTTAATAAATTTGATTAAAACCGTGTGAGATTTTAAAAAGTCAGAGGGAGTAAAAGATTCGTCTCCCCCCTTCATATAATCATCATTTTTGTGGCCTAATCTTTGATGCCAGTAGGAGAGTCGGGACGGATCTGGTTTTATCATTACTTAGAGCACAACTGGAGCAGCAAAGATGTTCAATGACAGAACTGTGTGTGCTACTCTTAGATTAGTTTACTTTATTTAAAATGCTCTCCTGTTGTCCCAGTTAAAGTAACTTCCATCAGCTAGTCTTGTTCTTTCTGTAGGTGTAATGGGATGTGGAGTGAGTTGGGGAATCTGTCCTTTCCTTCATCTCAGATAGCAAACTGTTTTCATTGGGTGCTGCTGGTGTACGGAAGTGAGAGAAATGAACTAATTCAGAACAAGAGCTTTGTTCATTTTACTTTTTCTCTTTTTCTTCCCAATAGTGCCAAACCAACAGATTTTGACTTCCTAAAGATAATTGGCAAAGGTAGCTTTGGAAAAGTAAGTGACTTACCTTGAAAGATTCCTACGTCATTTATTTTTGAGTTTGATGCCAAACATCCTGATTTTGGCTTCACCTTTGCTGGTAATCCATGGCTTCTGAGGGTCAAAATAGGCAGGGTGAACTTCACCTTTAGAAGAGTTCCTTCAAGCACTAAAATGTCTCTTTGTACTGACACAGCTTTTCTTACCTTTTCTATGCTGCACTGTAGCTTATCTTTGTTTTGCTATGGGTGACTGAAAGTAAACATGGGTTTCATTTACAATCTGATTGTGGAGGCACAAAGTTTAATAGAATTACATTCCTAGAAGAATAATATACTGTCAGATTATGAGGATGAAAGCTAATATCTAGTCAAGTTTGACCTTCATGAATTGGTGACATTTGCACTAACATTTGCACTTCCTTATTGCTTAATGCAGGGGTTCCCAACCTTTTTAAGCCGGGGACTGGGTAACACTCTCTCAGTCAGCTTCAAGGGCGGGATGGCCATTTTGCCCTACCTGCATGATGGGGATGGCCATTTTGTCCCAACAGCTTCAAATGGGATGTCTATTTTGTTTCTTAAATGCCCTTGGAGGGTGGGGACACATGAAAGGCGCTATGGGCCGGATTCGGCCCATGGGCCTTAGGTTGGAAACCTCTGGCTTAATGGGACTCTCTACTGTCATCATAATAAAAAGTATTAGATTGTTAATCTGGGAAGTCCCAGTTTCTATTTACTAAAAAAATAGTATTTGATAATTATTGCCTGCAACAACTGGATCTAGGAGATGCCCCTTACTGCATTATGCATATACACCTTCAACATCAGCTGCAATTATTATATGTTATATTATATATCATCTGTTCAGTGGGTTCCCCCCCCAAAAAATAATAATAGCAAACATATTAGTTTTATTTATATGTATGCCTGAAGATGGGATAAGAAAACATTCAAGGACATCTTGAACATAAATTGATTTTTTGCCAAATTCAATTTATTAGCCAATCTTAAACCACTGCTGCTCCTCTAGATATCTTGAATTCTAAAATATTTTTGATTATGCTTTGTTCTTCATAGCAACTTGTAGCAGTAGGTACAGTTGTCAGGTACACTGCAACTGAATGAAGCCAAATGCTTCTCAGCCTGGTACACATTGTGCAGACAAGGTAGCATGACACATACCAAGATAAGATAGAATCATTAGGGTAAGGATGAGAGAATCCTATCCTTCTCCAACTTACTTGGCCTTATTTTTCACTTCAGGTTCTTCTGGCAAAACACAAGTCTGATAGTAGGTTCTATGCTGTGAAAGTTTTGCAAAAAATGTCCATCCTCAAGAAAAAAGAGGTAAAATTTTTTAAAGAAGTCTTTGCACTAAAACTGTAATCCTTTTCTTCATCAAAATAAAATGTTCCTACTTTCCCCCTTTGCCCTTTGGCATGTTCATTTAAGCAGTAGGGAGATATTGAATAAATTTTGACATATTATATTTTGCTGACTAGGCAAAGTATACCAGAGATCTGTCCAGGATATCCAGCGATTCAATGTCGATCATCAGGCAGTGGTTAACTAAGCTGACAACCCTGAGGAATTACAGCCTTGGGTGGCAAAGTCCACAGGGAAGGGTGATGGTCCTCAAGTGAATTAAATCCCACTTGAATCCTTCTTGATGGAAAGCAGCAGCTTCATCAATACTTGCCTCAGTTTGAGGACTTTGTGTGCCAAAGGGCTCAGGACCAGAATGTGACTCATGGAACTGGATCAGTGGTACGGGTGTCACACTGCGATGTGGAAGGCAAATGGAAGGCCACTGCATTATATTGTTCCCAGAACAATCTTCATGGCTGATTGCCATGATGATCACCAATGTTTGTAACTGGATATGGCACAACAACTATAAGAACAATTGTATTTTGCTGGAAGGGAAAAGATAATGCATTTCTTTTTTCATATTCACAATATGTAAGACCAATGGTGGGATTCAGCAGGTTTGCACCAGTTTGCCAGAACTGGTAGCAGAAAATCTGGCTGGCTCCGCCCATCCAAGTTTTGAAATAAAGTACCGGTAGTCCTAATTCGGGTACCACGCAGGGCTTTCCCCTGGCCATGCCCACTATACCACGCCCACAGAGTAGATAGTAAAAAAAAATTGAATCCCACCACTGTGTAAGACTCTTATTAGCCAGTCCTGAGAGAAAACTATGGATGTCACAAGTTATTGCTGCTTTTATATAGAATATTTTATGTTGTAGACTGGTGTTAAATTTTTAAATTTTAGAGATTTTGAATATTTAGGGGGAAAAGATATTATCTTCTACTAGTTACCTCTTTGGCTAAACTAGGAACTTGGTCTGTTTTTAGTGAATTAGTAGAGTTCATTCTGTCCCGAGTACTGCAGGATGGAATGAGCTCCCGTCTTTGTCCCAGCTCCTGCCAACCTACAAGTTTGAAAGCAAGAGATTGCAAGTAGATAAATAGGGACCACTTCAGTAGGAAGGTAAACAGCGTTCCATGCACTCTGGTGTTTAGTCATGCCTGCCACATGACCACGGAAACGTGTGCAGAAAGCAGACAGCGCTGGCTCTTCGGCTTTGAAACAGAGATGTGCACTGAACCCTAGAGTAAGATACAACTGGCTTTCGAGCAAGGGAAACCTTTACCTTTACCTAGAGAGGACACAGAAGGAGTCTCTCCAAAGAAAGTCAAGAATACATCTAGGCATCCCCTTGGCAATGCCTAGGGGACATGAATGAAGAACTGAATTATATTGGTTCACATGCTAAAACCCTCATGAGCTTGTAGCTGAATAAATCTTTTATTAACTGCAGAGTGAAGTTTTGAGGGCTGTAGTCACAATTGTAAACATTTCCAAGAATCTCCAGCCAGAATGCTCCAAATAGTTGGAGAATTCTGGGACATGTATTCCAAAATGAAACTTTTCCAGAACATGCCATTCTTCAGACCCAAAGAAAACGTTCTCCATACAGAACGATGCTATTTAGCTAAGGAAGGAAGACAAGAAACTTTGTCAAAGATCTTTGACCATGAATATGAACTTGTATACCAGGGGTGCCCAAACTATGGCCCAGGGGCTGGGTGCAGCCCCCAATGGCAATTCATCCGGCCCACAAAGCCCATCTCACTCCTGGAAGTGGAAGTAAAATGCGCCCGTATGGGCACGTTTTACTTCTGCTTCCAGGAGCAACTAGGGCTTTATGGGCCGGATGAATTGCTGTTGAGGGCTGCATCTGGCCCCCAGGCCATAGTGACTGGCCCCCTGAACCACATGACCAGCCTAATGTATACCCCTGTTGTATACTGTATACTGCTTGTTCTTGCTGTTTGTAAAATCTCTGTACAGTACTTGCTTAATCCTCTCTCTTTCCTGCTTTTTAATAGCAAAATCACATAATGGCGGAACGGAATGTGTTACTGAAGAATGTGAAACATCCTTTTCTTGTGGGGCTCCACTATTCTTTCCAGACCAAAGAGAAACTCTACTTTGTACTGGATTATGTAAATGGAGGGGAGGTAATTTCATGGCAGTTTTCCATCACACAGAATTTAACATCCATATGTTAATTATAACCAGGGGTGGTTACAAACGATGCTTTCTTTTGCAGTCTTGTGACTGATTTAGTCTATGTCTGAATAAAGTTGCTATATATTCATTTTTCATCTCGTTAACTAAGGAGATCTTCAGCCTGGAATCATAGCTGAAAGGCTCTGGATCTGAGAGTCAGATCACATCTGAAGACCAAAACATGTGTTTTCCTCTTATAACATTATCTTTCTAGGCAGGCATATCTTTCATATAGTTTGCACATCTGAGACATCAGACATTCAAACCAAACTGCCTGAGATATCAGACATGCAGTGCAATCCTGCTATCTCCCAACTGCCCAATTAATGAAACAAATCCAAGCCTATTTGCTGAAAACATGTTGCAGCGAAATCATATTAGCATAAACATATAGTATTTTCTTCTTAAGGGTGCACTGCTTCTAAATATGAGATCAGTGTCTCCTTTGGTGAGTATTCTAATATCGTGTTCCACCATACCTGTCAAGTTTTGGGAAATTTCTGTCAAACCCCCGTATTTTACACTCTTTCCCGCCGTCATCCTGTATTCGTTAGACTGCAATTAGACTGGAGTTAGACTGGAAACCAGCACAGGGTAAGCATAGAAGTCCAGTTTCCCATTTTGGCCGAGAAATTTCCCTTATTTGACAGAAATTTCCCGAAACTTGACAGGTATGTGCTCCACAGTTAGCCTCAGAGTACAACATGAGGTGGAACATAAAGTGGTGCCATCATGGGAGAAAAGATACTTACACATCTCTCTGATCTATTTCTGTGTATAGCTGTTTTTCCATTTGCAAAGAGAACGTTGTTTCCGTGAGCCACGAGCACGCTTCTACACAGCTGAAATAGCCAGTGCAGTTGGTTATCTCCATTCACTGAATATTATTTACAGGTAAAGTATTTATTTATTTACTTACTCTGGGTGGTGTGCAACAGATTAATATTTTTTTTACAAATTACAATATAAAATTAAACATGATATACTACACAAAACCAACAAACAATAAACCAACAGAATAAATTATAGACAAAAGGCAATCAGCAGTAATAATACCCCAAAACCTTCCTTCCTTCCCTTCTCCTATTAAACCTATTTAATTCTCCAATTAAACCTATTGTATAGTATGATAAAGAACATTTTGCTCTTGTAATATTTATTCCTAGGGTATATTATCTTGAAAGTGGAGTACTTGGGAGGGAGGGAGGGCAGGGGAAGGAAGTTTTTATCTGCAGGAAAGTTCTTAGAATCTGAAGTTTCTTACAGAAATATTGATAAATTAAAATTAGATCTGCATAGCATTGCTAATCATCGGAAGGCCAGACTGTCTGCCATTACTTCCCTGCACCCTTTTTCTCTTCCTCAGGACCACCTAACATAATCCTTTACTCCTGGTCTTTAAAATTCATCTCTCTGACTGTGCATCTTTCCACACCAGTCCCCAATAAAACCCCAGCCTGTTTATGTGTTCACTAGTGGTTGTTGCAACCAGTGCTTTCTGAAATTGTGCTTTCTATAAACTGGGAAGCAGGGTTCTTTCAATACACATCATTAATGAGAGAGAAAACCCATCTCTCTTCCTATGAGGATTGTAGCAAAGCCCACAGGAAACAGGGAAACCAAGTTATATCTTAGACTCTGTCAGCCAGAAAGGCCCAGGGATTCAAATGTATAAGCTGTTTCTCCACTTTTCATGTTCAGGGAATGAAGAAGCAGACGAGTGAAGTAGTGAAATTCAGCTCTTTATTAGTGGGGTTTAAACACACTTTGGATGGGGCAAAACTCGGACTTAAATACACTATAAACAGTAACAGTAACAATAATACAACAAGCCCATTGGCTAACAGAGTGTGCACATTTTCGATCCACTTATCTGCATAAGAATAGATACATTCTGCTCCTGTCAGAAAACACAGTTAACATACATAACACCACTATACCACTGTCAATGGCAACTTCAAACTACAGTACAGTGATACCTCATACAACGTCCAAACTTGGTTCCACAAGTTTGGACTTTATACGGATTTGGACTTTGTATGAGGCATGCAAAATCCTAGCCGCGATGCCTCATACAATGTCCAAATCCTTGCCACGATGCCTCGTCATTTCCATAGCAATACATTGTACTGTAACAGCACAGACTTCAAAGCAAAGTCAAGGAAACAGACAGGAAACTGACAGAACTTTAAGAAATCATTGACTAAAGGCTAAATACATTACAAAAACATGTCAAACAACCCTGATTATCCAAGAACCTGAAGAATGCTGCAAAAATCCCAGGAATGCTTCTAAAAATTCTGACGAAAAAATTCAAAAAAATCCAAAATCATGCTCAAAACCACTCCTAAACACTCTTCGCCTCATGCAAAACCCACAAGAGCAATGCATGCATGTGTCCTGCCTTTTATACTGCCCAGGCACAATGCAACCTGGGAAAACCCTAATGCCTCATACAAAGTCGCATGACTTTGTATGAGGCAACTTTTTTCAAGGAATTAGGCGATGTTGTATGAATCCGATGTTGTATGAAGTGGACTTTGTATGAGGTATTACTGTATTCTTGTTTGCAGACTAAAGGCATGTAATAATTAAGATTGTCTGAGGATCCTAACTGAACTTGAATCATCTGTATCCCACCCCACCCCTTCCTTCTTTTCAGGGACTTAAAACCTGAAAACATTCTCTTGGATTGTCAGGTATGTTATTTCTGTGTGTACAGTGGAACCTCGGTTAACATAATTAATGTGTTTTCCAGGATGTTTCTTACAGCAAAAATTACTTTATCTGAATTTCTCATAGGAATGCTTTGAAAACCAAAATACTTGACCAAAACACAGTTTCCCATAGGAATGCATTGAAAACCAATTAATCCGTTCTGGGGAAAAATTCCGTAAACCGAGCCACTATTTTCTATGGATTTCCTTTTGTTGTGCGGCTTTTATGTTAACCAATCTGTTTGTTAACCAAGGTTCCACTGTATATAAAAGCAGCATTGATATCTCAAAGAGAGTTCAGGCGTCATGGTTTACTACAAGGTTCAACTCTTAGTTTTCAGTGTGAATGTAATTTTTACGTCCTGTCAAGTAATTTCTGAGTTATGGCGACTATAATATGTTTTTTGTGAGATGTGAGATGATAACTCTGAAAAAGTTTCCATGTTCAAGTGAGAATTTGAATCCGTATCTACTCTAACACTACATCCGCTAGACCACAATGTCTCTCTGAGGCTGTTAGTACATGTTAAAAAACTGTAAGATTTACTGTGGTATAAAATGGATGAGTTCACACTTTTTTTTTTACTGATCCCACAGAAAGAGCCTCCTCAAAGGTTGTAGTATTTTTGAACCACAGTTGGGCATACCCTGGGCAACAGCCACTTTGTGCCAACTAATCTTTCTCACACTGGGTTGGGCAAAAGGATCTGTGGAATGAATTCACCAAACGGTGGCTTCGTTTTGGAAGTTTCATCTCTGGCTTAGACATGGAAAAGAAAAGAAAACATGATGCAAAGGCCAATTCAAATAAATCTGGTCTTTTCAGCTCCTAACACAGAGTTTTCTACTTTTTCCAAAGCTGAACCAACTTGAATTGACTTTTCTCCATGTGATCAGCTTTTTCATCCATCAGAAAGATTGTGGGTGGTCTTCTGCTGCCATACTAAGCTGAGTGTGATGTTTTGGGAAGCAGAAACATCCACCCTGCAATCTTTTCCTCTAATCACACAAAGGTATTTTTTTTTAACTGCCACCTTCAGCGCTAGATCACCTTATCATTGCATTGATATATCAGTTCAGTGTTAGGTCACCTCTACACAGACAGTTTTTCTATATATATGAAATAGAAATAACTACAACAAATTACAGTAGACTACTATGTTTCCATAATAATATGTGTATGTATTTCATACTTGTCAACCATCCCGATTTGGCCGGGATTACCCCGTAATTTGACGCCGATTGACGTCATAACCCGCCCTGCGCTGCCAAAACCTTGTAATTTGGCAGTGGGGGGGAAATGCTTTCCACGCATGCGTGGAAAGCGACCTGGGCACAAGCGATCTGCGCAGGTCCCTTTTTTCCAGAGCCATGGGATGACAGGTATGATGTATTTGCACATGATGGAGAACTTTGGAAAACTATCCCTTTTCACTAGGGCTGTGCAATCTGTATCTATAAAACAGAAATCCATGTTTGTATGTGCTCAAAAGGCTCCCGCGCCCCTGGACCGATCCTGCTGAAATTTGGCACATACGTACCTTGGGCTGGCGAGATTAGCACTGCAGGGGTCACACGTCCCATGGGGGGTGTACACCCCCCAAATTGCAAGCTTGCCAACCTAGTCACAGGCATAGTATGATTTTTTAAACCATAAAAATATAAGTTTGCTATATCAGATGAAAAGAGCATATACACATATAAGTAGGAGCATATTATTCTCTGGGAAGGAATTTTTATGTAGGCCTTTCCCAAACACCTCTTTGGTTCTGAGTTCCTTAAAATCATGAGGTTAATACTTAGGGGTGTGTGCATCCTTATTCCAAGATGCACTTTAGTTTTTATATATGTTTACTAAGGTATACAAAGCTGGATACAGAGTCAGCTTCTATATCAATTTCCATGAATTTTGATCCACTGAACATCATTTATCTATTCAGAAGCTGGCTTTGGAAAGTTGTTGGGAAATATTTGTTAAAGCAATATTGGGTTTTTATTTATATAAAAAAGCATGAAATATCAACATTTGAAGTATAACTTTCTAAAGGGGCCGATGTATATCCTCTTTCTTTCAGGGTCACATTGTACTGACAGATTTTGGACTATGCAAAGAAGGAATGGAACCAGAAGAAACAACATCCACTTTTTGTGGTACCCCAGAGGTATGATGTTGAGAGATGATTACATTTTATTTATTTTTGATTAATCATCCCCCTATCACTACCAACTTTGGATTTTCTCAGAAACTAAAGCTTCATTACACAATAAAAACATTTAAAACTATATCCCAGTTTGATATGATTTTAGTTTTCAAAGTATATGTATTGTATGAATGGCTGTTGGCATAATGGTGAATCAAAAACAAAGAAACATCTCGTTTTGCATAGTCAGTCCGAAACTGGACAGATTGTCTTGGTTTAAGAGAGGGATGGTAAACATTTGACACTCCAGATGTTTTAGACTACACCTTCTATAGTCCTTTATCATTGGAATTACAGATTGGGCATTCTGGAAGTTTTAATCCAGAGAATCTCAACCTCTGGCCCACAGCGCCATTTCATGTGGCCCACCACCATTTCCACCACACCTGGAAGTGCCATGTGGTGGAGGAAGGGCAAAATGGCTGTCCGGCCCCAGAAGCTGTTTGAGGGAGTGTGACCTGGCCCCCGGCTTTAAAAGGATGAGAACTCCTGTTTTAATCCAAAACACCTGGCATGCTAAAGGTCCAGCATACCTAGTTTAAGAGAAAATGTTGTTTGATTCCCAAGATTTTAATGATATTCATATAGGATTTCACAATAAAGTAGCAGATGGAAGCTGAACTGCTGATGCTGGTTGTTATCGAGGGAAGAAACAGATGAATAGCTCAGTGGCTTATATATCTAGATCCAGAGCCAGAAGTTGGGAGTTCAATTCCCCACTGTGCCTCTAGGGAGAAGAGCAATGTGCAAGCTGCATAGTCCCAAAATGTCCCCAGAAGAAGGGAATGGTAAACCACTTCTGTGTATACTCTACCTAGAAACCCTGGAAAAGGTCACCATAGTTCAAAATTGATTTGATGGCACGCAATTGTTACTTACTACAGTATTTTTTCTTGCAGGACTTATCCTGAGAAGGATAGATAAATACTTGGTTTTAAATTGTTTATTTAATACATTACCAGTTGCTTCAGGCAAATGTTTGCAGAAAATTGCATGCAAATAAACTCATGACCCTGAGAATTTGACTTCCCTACCACAGCAGCTGAAAAGAAACAAGATGTGCTCAGTGTTGGGTAACAAGCCTTGTATAATTCGCAAAGCTAGCAGCAAAGCTTGGAAAATTGCCCTTTTATATTATAGTTCATGGTCCAGAACAGCAATCTTTCCAAGCTTGGAAATAGAAAAGGCAGTGGAAAGCCTCTGCTAGCGTTATGGCTTCTTAATGATAAATAAGCAGAAGCAGCAGCTTACAAAGCTGTAGAAAGGAATCATAAATGCTAAAAATCTGCACCCAAAATAATGGAATCAGATCTTTGTGAGTGTGTTTTCTGATTTAAAACTACAGCAACACAGAGAAAATGTGGAGATATTAGCCCAGTTTCATCACTCCACCCACCTCCACAAACTAGCATTTTGTATAATACATGTATTCCAGAAAATTTTTAAGTAGGAAAAAGTATCTTTACTTACAGTTACTATTTTAAAAATATTTTACAAATTTATCTATACCTATAAAAAGGTGCATGGGCCGTGCGTGTCTGGCATGCGTGGCCACATCCATCCCAACCATCCTGTACCAAGCCGCCCACATTTACCTTATGACCTTGCGAGCATCGCAGCAAGGGTCCGGAAGCTGAGAGTTGGGCAAACACCCCACGAACCCGGACAAAAAAACCCTATGCTTCCCAGCATCCTCTGCGCCACACAACCCCTCAGCCAATCAGGTTGAAAGGTGCGAGCATGGAGGAGGCGGGGCAGCCGGTGTGCACGTAAAAAACCGCTGATGTGCGAACCACTTCCCTCTGGGAGACGAAGGCCGAAAACGGCACTCTGTTATCAGCTTTCATCTCCCGGAGGCAAGCCTTCCCCGCCACCCCAGGGACAAAGGCCTCGCCGGCCTCGCCACAGCTTCCGTGGGGTTCCGGGGAAGAGGGGGAGCCCCTCTTCTCCCAGCTACCCCAACAACGAAGGCCAGCACTGGCCTTGCCATGACTTTGGCAGGGTAGCGGAGAGAAGAGGGGGAGCCCATCTTCTCCACGCACACCTGCCGCTTCCCTCAGGGAGACAAATGCCCTTCTCGGCGTTTGTCTCCCGGAGGGAAGCCATGACCTTCTATGGATGGTGGGGGCCAGAAACTTCGGCCCCCGCCCACCGAGGAAAACAAACCGCTTCCCTCCGGAAGACAAAGGCCAAGAACGGCACTCCGTTCTCTGCCTTCACCTCCTGGAGGGAAGTGAGCCCCTTCCACGGGGGGCGGGGGCCGAAGACACTGGTGCCTTCATCCCCCTCCCACCAAGGGAAGCAAACCACTTCCCCGGGAAGCAAAGGCAGAGAACGGCACTCCATTCTTGCCTCCCGGAGGGAAGCGAGCGCCTTCCAGATTCGGCCCTTGTCTGTCAGAGAAGGGGCTTGCTTTCTCTGACAGCCAAGGGCCGAATGCGAAGCTCCACCCCCCTCTCCCTCCCTCTCCCCCTCTGTGTGTGTATGTGTCTGTGTGCATGTGTGTGTGTGCATGTGCGCGCGCGGGCGGACGCGCATGCACACACACACCAAAACCACCCCAACCACCAACACAGAGAAAATAACTGCCCAGCAGGGCCGGACAAAAAATGCTAATTAAAATATAAAACATGCATATAATCACATCATTTAAATCATACTACATATTACAAAGCAAAAATACATATACATTGGGCATCCTCCACCCTGGGACTGTGCATCTTTGTCTATGCTTCTTTAAATGAACAGTCTGTTCATTTATATATACCAGGAGTTCTCAACCTTTTAAAGCCAGGGGCCAGATCACACTCCCTCAGACAACCTAGCAGTTTGAAAGCAAGAAATTGCAAGTGGATAAATAAGGACCACTTCGGTGGGAAGGTAAACAGCATTCCATGCTGTTTCCGATGTCTAGTCATGCCTGCCTCATGACCTCGGAAACGTCTGCAGAAGCAGACAGCACCGGCTTTTTGGGCTATAAACAGAGATTAGCACTGAATCCTAGAGGTGGATACGGCTGGCTTTCGAGCAAGAGCAACTTTTACCTTTATCTAATAACAGAAGATCCCTGATTGGTATTCAGATTTGCTGTGAAGTTTGGCCCTGTTTAGTTGCAAGTGGTTAGTAATGGTAAAGGTCCCCCTAGCTCAAAAGCCAGTTGTATCTGACTCTAGGGTGCAGTGCTCATCTTCATTTACTGCCAAAGAGCCAGTGATGTCTATGTTTGCAGATGTTTTCATGGTCATGTGGCAGGCATGACTAGATCACCCACACAGTCACACGCCCACAGAGTAGGCCATCCACAGTGTGGTAGTAATTTTTTTTGGAGCCCACCACTGGTGATACCTCACTGCCCACGTTGAACGGTGTGGCTGGCAGGCAGCTGGGCCCCTCCTCCTTGCTTTTGAGCTACAGCAGGCCTCCCCCCCCCCCGGCCCGGCCTATGTGCAGTGGAAAAATTGTTTAGCATGAAACTGGTCCATGGTGCATAAAAGGTTGGGGGCCCCTGCTATATAGCATAGTTGAAGATAATTCTTTTGTTCTAACTGTTAGATTTCAATGTGAGCTGTCATGGATCAAGTCCACTTCATCATGTGGATGAAGTGGACTTGATCCATGAAAGCTCACATTGAAATACAGTATAAAAGTTAGCCTTTAAACTGCTACAGCATTTTTGTTTTGTTTGTTCTCCAATATGCCTGAAACAGACTATCTCGGCTACTATTCCAAAAAGTTTAACTTAATGGTTGCTTATAATTTGCTGCCCGATAAATGTCTCCCAGAAAAAATGGAAAATAAAATACAATATATAATACAAAAGTGCATTTAATCAGAGGAATTATTCACGTGCTCGTCCTATGTTGAGGTCTATCGGGCATGACTGTGGAGTGTAAACTGAACACGACTAAGATGTGGTGACAACTAAATATCTTTCTTATATACAAATCATGCCATCATAGTGCTGACCCAAAACACTAAACTATAAACCTCAAACATACAGACATACTGGGACCCCACAAAATAAACCCAAACCCTCCGTGGTGCCAGACCCATGGATGCCGGTGTCAGGTCCAAACATGAGAACAATACTATCTCAGTCACTTATAGTCTTTAAGAGTCCGTTGGAATGAGGCGGTATAGTGGGCTGGTCAAGCCGGCTCTGGATTGGGAGGAGGCTGTCCTACTTCATAGAAAGGTTCCCAGATGGCGAGCATCAATGAATGGCGATGGAACAAAATACACGATGCCCTTCCGGTAACTGGACATTTCGAATATCTTCCTCATGTGTCTGCAGTGATATAAATATACACGGTATATAACCACTATCATAACATCACAAATGCATGTGAAATCTGCGATCTAACAAATGCATCTATGTAAACTGACAATTCTTACTTAGAAACAATCCATACCTTTTAATCAGTAATTTGCGCGTAACGCACCTCTGCTAGCGTTCTTCTACATGTGTGCACGCGTTAACGATTTAGCTGCAACACGCTCTTTATATACGCAAATGAAAAATGAGGGACATGTGAATCGAGTTATACGAAAAATTCTACTAATATCTGCTACCTAGTTACCCAGTACCTTAAAGGAATATGCGCTGCATGAAGTGACTATCATTTATTGCCGTCTCTATAAGAACGCCGAGAGGTCCCATTCGGTGTTTAGTCCGTTTGGTGCCAGGGTATTAAATCGATGGATGTAGTACGCTTCCTTACGTAAGAGGAAACGATCTACATCAATTACTTGGTATTTGCTTGGAATAAACGTTTCTAACACCACTATCTTAATATCTTTGACTGTATGTTTTTCTTGAAGGAAATGGTTAACAAGGGGGGCATTGACAACTTTGTTCCTAATACGAGAGAGGTGTTCGCCCAGGCGTACCTTCAGAGGTCGCCTGGACTGTCCCACGTAAGCCAACTGACATTTACAGATTAACATATATATGATTTCTTTTGAGTTGCAATTTGTGAACTCTTCTAAATCGAGAGTGAAATTGCTACTGGGCACGTTGACTTTATTGGTGGTCCACATATATATACAATATTTGCAATGGCCACAGGGGTGATGTCCAGATACAATTGATTGATGCGTCCTACTTGTAGTAACGATATCTGTTCTTGAAATGAGGTTGGCAATGGTTTGTGTTCTCCTAAAGCCAATTGTTGGTCTATGTTGGCATCCTGGCACGGAGTCCAGTATGTGCCAATGTTGCATTATAATCTGTTTTATTCGTTGGGCCATAGGGGTGTAATCGATTGACCAACACAGATCCGATTGTGTTTGTTGTGTTCTAGTGCTGTAATTAAGTAAAGAGTTCCGATCTCGCATATCTGTCCTGTATTTTGCTGATTTAATTACGTTGTTTGGATATCCTCTTTTATTGAGGATAGTGGTTATCTTATCAGCTGTTTCTTTGTAATCATTGGCACGGGTCGAATTCCTCTTGGCCCTAACTAATAAACTGTATGGTATATTACTTTTTAAGTGGTGAGGATGAAAAGAAGTGTACTGCAAATACGGGGTCCCAGTATGTCTGTATGTTTGAGGTTTATAGTTTAGTGTTTTGGGTCAGCACTATGATGGCATGATTTGTATATAAGAAAGATATTTAGTTGTCACCACATCTTAGTCGTGTTCAGTTTACACTCCACAGTCATGCCCGATAGACCTCAACATAGGACGAGCACGTGAATAATTCCTCTGATTAAATGCACTTTTGTATTATATATTATATTTTATTTTCCATTTTTTCTGGGAGTGGTTTCTTTCCTTGCTTATTCAAACACCCCAGCCGCCCCACCTCCCCGTCCGATAAATGTCTGCAGACACAAATAACGCCGGCTCCTTGGCTGTAAATGGAGATGAGAGCACACACACAGAGACAGACACACACACACACACAGACACACACACACACACACACATGAGTTGAACATGAATGGCTTTCAAGCAAGGGGGACCTTTACCTTATGCTACGTAGCACGGGAAGATTTAAGTCTAAGTAAGGGTGACTATAATTTGAGGTCCTAAATTATACCTCACTTAGTTTGTATATAAAATCTGGCATTATTTCTGCCTTGCCCAGTGAAAACAGGCTGTGGTCTGTATGTTTTCATATTACCTCTACCATAGGAGACCTATTCCTCTCTGGAAATATGCTTGAACTGTTTGTTCAATGTGATCCATGTGGACCATAGTGGTGTGCCAGTGTGTGTTTTAAACTGTATTGTCTTTTCATAGTACTTGGCCCCAGAAGTGCTGAAGAAAGAGCCCTACGATAGAACTGTAGACTGGTGGTGCCTTGGAGCAGTCCTCTATGAAATGCTATTTGGCTTGGTAGGCATTTGAGAACTGAGATTGCTTTTGGAAACTGAAGTTGAAAATTTTCAGACAGTGATTCTTTCTCAGAGCTGAAAGTCATTTAAGAAAGGCCTCCCAAGCTGAAGTGTAAAGAAGCAAATTTCTTTATTCTCAAGACAGCTTTCCTGTTTTTATTTGGGGGAGCAATATTATAGCTCATCAGGCTATGTAAAATCAGACCAGTTTATACTTCCTTTCATCTCTTTAGAAGAATTGCTATCATTTGATAGTTCACGACATGAACATGTCTTTACCCTGCATGTTAACAGGCTGAGCTCAAGCAAATCTGGGATCCAGAAGATACATAGTTAACTGACAACACAGCTGTTGCAACTGCCCTGTTTTTCGATCCAGTGAATGTGCCAGCCAGTTGTGGTTGCAACAGTGGTGAGAACCATTGTCAGCTATATCATCTTCAGATCACAGCTGTGTTGGAATCCAGATACAAAAAATATTGAAATGCAAGATTTCCTCATGACTGTAGTACAGTTTGAGCTGCAGGCATTCATCATGCTGTTCCCTATATCTCTAAGGATTGTTTAAAAATTACAGATGGGCATGTTGATCTACCACAGTGGGAACAGTTTGCATCTTCTACCAGAAGTAGGCATTTTGCAAAGATATTGGGTCTAACATGACAGTGGTGGATTTATTGGATAGTGTGTCAGATAGGAATGAGTTTTCATGTCCAAATCCTTATTTGACCATGAAAACTCATTGGGAGCTGGTGATAATAAGCCATTCCTTAAACATATCAGGTACCCTAAAAACCCATTAGGGTTGCTATAAGTCAGAGGTGAATTAAGATATGTAACACACAGTGTGCCTTAATTGATCATTGGAGGTCAAGTCATCTTCAAACATTACATGTACTGTACTGGGAAAATCCCTTCCCCCTCATTCCATATTTTGAGAACTGTAGCTTTGCTCAGAGGATACTGGGAAGCTGTTTAAGGGGTTATACATAATATCATCAGCCCAGGTGAGGAAGAAGGGCTGGAGTTTCATCCCTGAACATCCTGTTTCCACTTCGCCTTGGTGATCTTTGCTTATGTGGAGAATGGAGGTACATTTGAACTTGGCAAAAATGTTGTCGTTGTCATTGTTAGGATTAGGATTAGATTTTCCAGATTCCCCGATCTAGTATGGCCGCATGCTATGTGGGCTGGTGGATTCCAGATGTTTCAGTCCAAAAAAGTAATTTTGTTAAACACTAAGTTATATCCATATGGCAGAGGAAGCTGTGTACTATACCATTAATCATAAGAAAACAAGTGTCAGAATTATGCATGTTGTGATCTGTTTAGAGGACCCATAGCAGCAGATGAAAAAAAAAAAGTAAGACACATTTCCCTGTGTCTTATCTTCTAGATCAGGGGTCAGCAAACTTGGCTCACCAGATGTTCTTGGACTATAATTCCCAGAAGCCCTGATCAGCAGGTGTAGTGACTTAGGCTGCTGGTAATTGAAGTCCAAGAACACCTAGAGAGCCAAGTTTGTTGACCCTGTTCTTGATCAACTTTGGAAACATAAGCAGCATGAATGACAACTAGCTTGTAAATAAATAGGTATTGCTTATTCAACTGGTGTCTTCTCTCCCCTTTCCCCCCATCTCTTGTGTTAGCCTCCATTTTACAGCCGGGATGTATCTCAGATGTATGATAATATTCTGCACAAGCCACTTCAGATTCAAGGAACCAAGACCATAGCAGCTTGTGATATCCTGCATGGACTTCTTCAAAAAGATAAGAAGAAGAGGCTGGGAGCCAAGACGGACTTTGTATGTGATATAGATTGTATAGGAGTGTCTGTCAATATTACCTATCCTTTGTCTTGACTTCTTTGCTACTGCTTTCCTGTTCCTCCTTTGTCTTTATTTCCTATACTTTTGCCTTCCTTTTTCTCCTGGATTCTAACACCTCTGACAAAAAGACTACCTCATTTTGATGGTTTAGAAAGCTTAGGACCGTGTGAACCTTGACACTCTAGATGTTCTTGGACTTCAATTCCCAGAAGCCCAAGCACCCTGTGAATCCACACAAATGGATTTACTGCAATTCATCTGGCCCACGTTGCCCTCGTGGCTCCCGGAAGCAGAAGTAAAATGCGCCTGTATGGGAATTGAAGTCCAAGCACATCTGGAGTGCCAAGGTTCGCCATCACAGACTTAGGATACTACTGGTCCAGTATAATATGTATTTATTAGCAGTAAAAGTTCTGAGACTCGGGTTTCATAGAATCATAGAATAACTGAGTTGGAAGAGGCCTTTCATGCCATCGAGTCCAATCTCCTGCCCAATGCAGGAATCCGAATCAAAGAAGATATGACAGATGTTTTAAGCAGCATCTGAAGTAGACCAGAGTGGGGAATGCATAAAACAAAGGCAGTTAGGGCAGATGTTCATTTTTGGCCACATATAATTTGCATACAAAGTCTGTTTTCATGGACATGGTGGATGTGGGACTATATCCACTAATTCTTGCTTTTATTGCATATTGTACATCAAAATAAGTCTGCAATTCTTGATTTGATGGCTTTACTCCCAGGCAACACAATGATGTTGTACATATGTGTTGTTTCTTTCTTTAAATCACTGTACTGTGTTCTTTCTCTCTGTGTGTGTGTCTTTGTACACACATGCATACAGATACTGCCAGAAGGGTGTACAGAGAGGTGTATTCTTAATTATGCACTTTAGGGCGATGCTAGGGCAAGGAACCTATGTCTCTGAAGAACTGAGAAATAGCCTTAATATAGCTATGCTCTTTTAGATAAGGTTGTGGTTTTTTAAAAAAGAAATGTGGGTATTTATACAGTTGCAACCTGAAGAATATAAATGTGCACACAACTGAATCACAGCCAATCAATTTTCTTCTTCACAGCTTGAGATAAAGAATCATATGTTCTTCAGCCCAATCAACTGGGATGACTTGTACAATAAGAGGCTAACACCTCCATTTGATCCTAAAGTAGTGAGTAATTCATTTTAGCTACTGGCAGTTTCTTGCTTTGTAAAACTGGGAAATCATTTGCTCTATTTATTTCCAGGGTTGGTGGCCTGAACTGTCTGCATTCTGTATTTTATAGTTGGTCAAATGTCTTGCTGATTTATGGTTTGCTGATCCAGTTTAGAAATCAAAGCTAAAAAATGTTTCACCCCTTGGGGTTGCACCATCCTTTGTCTACAAACCAGAATCAGAAACAAATTGAACTAGATTCAAAGAAGAGGATGGTTTGGAGAAGTCATCGTTTTCCTTATTTCGATGTAACAGTGTAGTGATGGTCACTACATAGGAAGCAGGGGATTACATGTAAGCCCATGGTTTAGCCATAATATCTCAATCAAATTACTGTGACATATTTTATTATTAAGTAGATTTTGAAAACACCTTCTACTCGAAGATGCTAGGTGTACATAAGAAGCAAGAGCTCCAACTATTAATATAAACTATAATTACAAATCAGTCATGAAACAATGTTCTAAACAAAGGGTGCCCAAACTATGGCCCGTGGGCTGGATCCAGCACCCCACACCAATTTATCCGGCCCATGCTGCCCTCGTCGCTCCCAGAAGCAGAAGTAAAATGTGCCTGAACAGGCACATTTTACTTCTGCTTCTGGGAGTGACAAGGGCGGTGCTGGCTGGATGAATTGGTGTTGTGGGCCAGATTCAGCCCACTGGCCATAGTTTGGGCACCCCTGGTTTAAGCAGAGAAAATGGCAGCCTAAAATCTATCTCATCCTGTTGCAAAACATATCTGTTTCAAAACAGATTGCAGGCAAATTTTATTTCCGCTTCCGGTGAGAAGGAGCCACGTGACCAGCCCGCTGAACCACATGACCAGCCCGCTGAACCATATGACCGGCCCACGGCCCGAAAAAGTTTGGCAGCCCTGTTGTAAATGAATGAGCCAACTGCAATGAATCTCAGTTTATTGTTATAAGCTGACATTTGCTCAGAAGAAATAATTTGTGTTTACTTTTCAAGGCTGGCCCTGCTGATCTTCGGCATTTTGATCCAGAATTCACTCGGGAAGCCATCTCCAACTCCATCATCTGTACCCCTGACTTATCTGCCAGCAGTTCCAGTGCAACGGATGCTTTTCTGGGGTTTTCTTATGTACCCAATGATGAGGACTAGGGCAGCCTGTATAAAGAAGGCTTGAGAAATCCAGTATTAGCTCTTGATTTTAATGGGAGGAAGCCTTGCTCTCTGACTAATCTTCTAACTGGAACAGAATTAGAGTCTCCAGCTCTGCAATACATGACCTCATAATGTGAATGTTCCTCTTTACTGAGGAAAGGCTGTTGATCCTAGTTAAAATTCTTCTATTTATAAAAAACTTGAACACATTTAGTGAAACAATCTTGTGCCAAAATGTTGTTTTGCAAGAATGCAGATTAACTTCTGTTTGGATTGCTTAAGAGGGACAGAAGATATTCTTAATAACCAGTTATTTTGGATTCAGTAGTTTTAGTGCTAGTGTGTTACCTGTTCATATGGCTTGTCTCCTCACCTGGTGATTAGTCCCTGTTCTATTTATATTCTTCTAAGGGCCTTGTGGACCCCACTTTCCCCATGTTTATTGAAGTCCTCTGGTTCCCTATGGAACAGTGGTTCCCACAGGGGGACTTCTATTCCCAAAAGCGTAGATGTTGTGTTCTAAGGGTTTTACCTTCCACATGGATTACAATGTATCTGAACCAATGTAACCTTGCCTATAGCAACAATGTAACCTTCAGCTGTATCATATGAACCCTGAATGAGGACGCGAGCTAATGTCCACCAGCTGGCAGCAGCGAGCGTCCAAGCTCTATTGGTCCGATCTCATCAAAGGCAGCAGCGCGGGAAGCTTTCCCGCCACTACCTACACCTGGACAAGAAGGGCGTGACTCGCAATGACGTCACGCAGGCAGTAGCCAATGGGCTACAATGGCACCACGTTCAAATGTATTACCACTGTATATAAAGAGCTATCGATCCGCCATTACCTCATGTTCCCTCTGTCCACGATGCAATAAACCTGAGTTAACCCAGCCCGAGGCTGTGTCCTGTGTCTTGGTTTTCATACACTAAATTGGCGACGAGGATGGGATCATGGATTCCCAAAGTGCCAGGACACAGAGCGGGTTCAATATTACCAAGCCGCAAGACTGGACCATCTTTAACATGGATTTCAAGGCGGCATTGGTGGAACTCAAAGTCAAAGACGACGAGGAAAGGAAGAGGGCCATCCTCACCCGAATGCTGGGTGTAGAGACCAAGCGGACGCTGGTGGGCATGATCGAACCGAAGACGTTGGACGACTTCAAAACCGACGACATACTGAAGTTGCTGCGTGAGCGTTTCCAACCCTCGAAGGCAATGTTTCCGGCTAGGAGTGCGTTTTGGAGGCGAGTTCAAGCGCCGGATGAGTCGGTAGAGGCGTTCGTGGAGGCCCTGAGGGTAGCCGCCGTTCCCTGCAAGTGGGACAACCTGGAGATGATCATGAGGGACGTCGTGCTGTGTGGCCTGAAGGACAAGGAAGTGCAGCGCCGCCTGATGAACAGGGAGCCGCCACCCACGTTGGCTGAGGTCGTAGAGACCGCGGAATCCGCGGAGTCCACGAATGCGGGAGTGGACGAAATACACGAGTGGCGTGAGTGGCGTCCTAGGGCCAGCAAAGCGGAAAGCTCGGTGCGTGGCAAGTCAGGACAACCGGTGCACGCGACTCGACGAACCTCGAGGTCCTCTACAGATGGCAGCGACGGCGAAGAGGTACAGAAGGTCCGGAAAGGGGGGCGCCGCTGCGATGGTTGCGGGGCGGCCCACGAGCGTGCGAAGTGCCCTTTCAGGAAAGCCGAATGTTACAGCTGCGGCCGGCGCGGGCACATCGCCAGGGCATGCAGAAATCGGAAAGAGGGCCGGAGGCAGTCGAAAGACCGTTCGGCCAGACCGGACCGTCCAGCGAGACCCCAAGATGGCGCCCGACCCACGAGGAAGCAGGACGGCGTGGGCCGCGTCTCGGACGGCAGTGAGGACGACACTGTGTTCAGCGTGTCCGCGGGACAAAACCATTACTTCATTGAGGTAATAGTACAAGGGGCCCCCGTTAGGATGGAGATTGACTCGGGGTCCTATTATTCCATAATTCCCCAGAAAGAGTTCTTGAAGATCGACCCCCAAGCGCGGCCCAGGCTTAAGACTCTGAGGTCCACGCTACGAGACGTACAAGGGAACAGCATTCCAGTGCTGGGGGTCGGGAAATTTCGGGTTCACTATAAAAGACATTCCGCAGAACTCCCGTTAGTCGTTCTCAAAGGGGGGAATTGTAGCCTCCTAGGGACGCAGTGGTTTCAGCCCTTGGGTTTGTTCATAGGGGGGGTGCATGCCGTGGGCGCGGATCCGATACAAGCGGTGTGTGACGCGCACCCCACCGTGTTTGAAAAAGGACTTGGAAAGTTCAAGGGACCCCCTGTAGCCTTCGACCTAGACCCGGAGGTCCGCCCGATAAGACTCAAACCGCGCAGGGTGCCTTTCGCACTAAAGGACAAAATAGAGGCGGAACTGGACAAATTGGTGGGCCAGGGGATTCTTATTCCTGTTGATTCCGCGGAGTGGGAAACTCCAATCGTAACAGCACTGAAGGCTAACGGGGAGGTGCGCATTTGCGCTGATTATAAGTGTACAATTAACAAGGCGATTCGCCCTAATGCATATCCGGTGCCAGTGGTCAGCCACCTGTTGGCCAGGCTAAATGGGGGAAAGTGTTTCGCTAAGCTCGATCTGGCACAAGCCTATCAGCAACTCCCCGTAACTCCCGCCACGGCCGCGGCACAAACGATAGTCACACATAAAGGAGCGTTCCAGGTGTCGCGGTTACAGTTCGGCGTGAACTCGGCACCCGGCCTTTTTCAGTCGCTTGTGGAACGCCTCCTGAAGGGGCTGGAGGGGGTGTTGCCTTATTTTGATGACGTATTGATAACAGGGGGGAGTGAGGCCGAACTGGCAAAAAGATTGGATAAAGTACTAACTGTGTTCGAGAAAGCGGGGCTGAGACTGAGGAAGGACAAATGTGTTTTTTTCGAAACCGAGGTCGAGTTTTTAGGTTTCCGGATCACACCCGAGGGTATTAAGCCGTCCAAATCCAAGGTAGCAGCCATTAAGAAGGCCCCTCGCCCCACATCCAAAACCGAACTTCAGTCATTCCTGGGGCTCCTCAATTTCTACCATACATTCCTTCCGCGGAAAGCCTCCGTGGCTGAACCGCTTCATCGGTTACTTAAGAAGGAGGAGGCATGGATGTGGGGTGACGAGCACGAGAAGGCGTTCAACGAACTTAAGCAACTTTTAACATCGGACGCAATCCTTACACACTTCGACCCCAAACGGCCGGTGGTCTTAGTCTGTGATGCATCACCGGTGGGGGTGGGGGCGGTGCTTTGCCACGTGTTGGATGACGGTCGGGAGGCCCCAGTGGCGTTTTACTCAAGGTCCCTGTCCCAAGCAGAGCGAAATTACGCGCAAACCGACAGGGAGGCATTGGCAATAGTAGCGGGGACCAAAAAGTTTCACGATTTTCTGTATGGCCGCCCATTCAAAATCGTGACGGATCACAAGCCCCTGTTAGGAATTTTCACGGCAGGCAAGCCCACGCCGCAGATACTGTCCCCGAGAATGTTGCGATGGGCCATTTTTCTTAACGCGTACCAACACGAGTTGGAGTACCGGCCTGGAAAGGAGATCAGCCATGCTGATGCGCTGTCGAGATCCCCTTTGCCCTTGACGGACGACCAAAAAGCCAGAATAGGAAGAGACCGCCAGGTGTTGCTAATCGAGGTTTTAGACGAACCCCCAATAGTACCAGCCGATATAGCCAGGGCGACAGGCAAGGACAGAACGCTGGCGAAAGTCAGCTCATGGGTGCAGAAAGGGTGGCCAGCATCGTCCCCAAGCAAGGAATTCGACCCGTTTTTTCGGAAGAAGCTAGAGTTGTCCCTAGAAAGGGGGTGCCTGTTGTGGGGCCAACGGGTGGTGGTCCCAACACCCATGCGGCCGAGGGTTCTCAAACTGCTGCACGTCAGCCACCCGGGCATCGTTCGCTCAAAAGCGCTGGCCCGCAGTTACTTTTGGTGGCCACAGCTGGACGAGGACATTGAGCACATGGTCGGCACTTGTGAGGCGTGCCAGGGGTCCCGACCAGAGGCGGCCCGGCTTCCGCATAGGGAATGGGACACAGCAAGGGGGCCATGGTCCAGAGTGCACGTAGATTTCGCTGGCCCTTTCCGGGGAACCATGTTTCTCCTGGTGGTGGATGCATTCTCAAAGTGGCTGGAGGTCATTCCGGTAAAGAGCACATCCTCCACCACTACAATTAACCAACTACGGAGAGTCTTTTCAACGTTCGGGTTACCCGACACTTTAGTCAGCGATAACGCGAGTTGCTTCACCTCCTCAGAGTTCGGGGCATTCATGGAGGCGAATGCCATTCGGCATGTCACGTCCGCGCCGTTTCACCCGGCCACGAATGGCCAAGTGGAACGGTTGGTGCGTACAACAAAGGAGGCGCTTCGGCGCATGGGCCCCGGGGACCTGAACCACCAAGTATGTCAGTTCTTACTAGCGTATAGGGTGACCCCCTTAGCGTCAGGTTACTCGCCGGCGGAGCTATTGATGCGGCGGAAACTGACTACACTCCTGTCCAGGCTGGACCCCACAAGAATTGAGGATAAGGGAAAAAACGTGGGGCTGGCAGTCTCGAAAGGGTTCGCCGCCGGCGACCCTGTCCATTGCAGGAACTATGCCAGCGCGGGGCCAGCCTGGGTGCCGGGGACGGTTGTAGAACAGACGGGGCCAGTGTCGTACCGAGTCGAAACCCACACCGGTCTCCTCTGGAGGAGGCACGCAGACCAACTGAGGCACCGAGTCAGTGGGCCAGTCAGTGAGGATCCCCAACAAGATTCAGCGTTAGGGTTCTCCCCCACCCGCGTAACCCAAGGGGGAGACAGCAGCGGACAACAGTCCCAAGCAAGGGGGGAAGGAAGAAGCAGCGGCCCCGACTCATATCCTTTTGATAAACCAGTTCCGTCAGAGGCCGGGGAAGGGGGAGAGGAGTTCGCGACCGCTGCCCCCGAATGGACTTTAGATTTTGATTTAGCGAGCCGGGGGGGTTTTCAGGAGTGTTCCCCCACCCATCCAAGCGAGAAGAGGGGGTTTTCGTTAGCCCCCAGTGCCCCCGGTTCCTCCCTAAATAAGAGCACACCTCCCAACAACGCCGCAGAGCCGCGGCAAGTCACTAACGAGTCTCCCTCTCAAATTACAGGACAGGAAACCAGGGGACAAAGAGAAGGTAGCAAACCCGGGGAGAGGCAGCCCGCATCGAGACCCCAGCGTGTTCGAAACAAGCCATCTTGGCTGAGAGATTTTGTCTCCTAGGAGGGGGAGTGTCTGGAAGCATGGGCTCGAGACGTTGTCTCGTCCTAGGGGGGAGGGATGTTGTGTTCTAAGGGTTTTACCTTCCACATGGATTACAATGTATCTGAACCAATGTAACCTTGCCTATAGCAACAATGTAACCTTCAGCTGTATCATATGAACCCTGAATGAGGACGCGAGCTAATGTCCACCAGCTGGCAGCAGCGAGCGTCCAAGCTCTATTGGTCCGATCTCATCAAAGGCAGCAGCGCGGGAAGCTTTCCCGCCACTACCTACACCTGGACAAGAAGGGCGTGACTCGCAATGACGTCACGCAGGCAGTAGCCAATGGGCTACAATGGCACCACGTTCAAATGTATTACCACTGTATATAAAGAGCTATCGATCCGCCATTACCTCATGTTCCCTCTGTCCACGATGCAATAAACCTGAGTTAACCCAGCCCGAGGCTGTGTCCTGTGTCTTGGTTTTCATACACTAAAGTAAATCAGTACAATGGCTGATCAGTGCTTTGGGGAATTGACTTAGGCTTCTGGGAATTGAAGTCCAAAAACCAAAGGTTGGAAAACACTGCTTTTTCCCTTGCAGTCTCTCTTCCCAAACTGTTCACCTCTGGATCGTTCGGGTTGGGTTGGTTTTATTTGGGAAAGTGTTATGGACTCAAAGTGTTGCCACCAATAATGTGTACAAGTTTTGTTTTCAGGATTTGATACTTTACTCTCCAGCTAACTAGTGCTGATAAGACTGACAGAGCCTACCACTACATGTTTTCAGTACCAGATTCAGTGCCTTGTCACTTTGATCTTAGAAATGTCACGTTTTCTCCATTTCCTTTTTTAGCAACCTGGTTTATTATCTCCCCCTCCCCCCCAGCTTTATTTGTAAACTACACAGCGATCTGGTAATAACTACCTCCTTAATCATGGATACAGAACAGCAATAAATTTTATTTTTAAGTGTGCAAAGCATGACCACAAGCAAATTGTATCAATGAGTACTCTTTTATACGTAAAATGGAACAATCCAGCCTCCGTCCAGTGATAATGGCCTCAGCATGTACTCTCAATCTGGTTTTACACCAAATTATTATCTTTAATAAAACACTTCCATTAGGTGCACAAGTCTGAATCCTTTCAAATTCAATGGTATGAGAGTTTTCCTTTAAAACAGGGGTTCTCAACCTTTTCAAGCCACAGGCCAGAACATGCCCCCTCAGACAGCTGAGTGGATCGGACTGGTGGTTCACCCTGCTGTAAACGCTGCTGTAAAACACATTTATGACAACTGCAGGCACATTTATGGCTGTTATAAACTTCTGCTTCCGGTGGCAGCAGTGACATGGGCCACATGAAATGGTGTCATGGGCAGTGTCCAGCCTGTGGGCTGTAAGTTGAGAACCCCTGCTCTAAAACATGAATATGGAAGATTATAGATGTATAACAAACTAAAGTGATTCCAGAAATGAATTCCCTCTGCTATCAACTAAAGGTAAATAGGTTCGCTGAAGGACAAGTGATTTGAATAGGCCTCTAGTATGGGAAGAATGTAAAACAGATTGAATGACACTTTCTAAAGTGAAATAGAACTTGACTCTTCCTCTTTAAAGTAGCACAAAGAACAAGGTGTGTACACTTGGGTTTGGAGAACTCAACTGTAATAAGGAACATGTACTACAGAAATAACTGTCATGTTTTGTTGCTTTTGTACTTCAAAACACCTATCTTTTTTTTAGAAAAACCTCTGTCCAGAGTTAATCTTCAGTACATCCATTTTTGTGTATCAAAGATTTCTATGCTGATAATTCTTAAAAGTGGCAATGTTTAACTATATGTTACGAAATTCCTTCAGGTGTCCACACTTGCTTTAAGGATTGGTTTTTTTTACTTATTGTTATCATGATGGCTACAGTACAAAATAAATGGTTTGGTTTGTAATAGCAGTCTTGCATGACTGCTACTTGGTTTCGCCTATATACCTGTGATAACCACCCAAATTTATTTAAAGATGCTTGCATTTTATTCTATGTATCTTTCCTCTGCTAAAAATTTTCATCTGGTAAATATTTAAGCCTAAATTAAAAAAGCATAATATATTTTAAACAATACTGCCTCTTCTTTATCAAAATTAACATACGGTATCTGTGGAAAAACTGACTTGTTCTGATTCTCTCCCCCCCCCCCCCCCTTAACATATCCAGGGCTTTGCTCATGTGTCTACTTGCATATCATTTGTTCCAAGGATGATCTTATTGCTTTTGAACAGACAAACTTCACCAAGAGAGAAAGTATTTAATAATACTCTTTGGATAGAACATTAGATTAGTTTTGACTCTGAAGACATGACCAAGACTGGAGATAAATGTGCTCACATTCCAGTTTATTTAACATGTGCTTGGTAAGGTAAAGGTCGCCCTTGCTTGAAAGCCAGTCATATCTGACTCTAGGGTGCGGTGCTCAACTCCTTTTATAGCCAAATTGCCAGCATTGTCTGCATCTGCAGACATTTCCGAGGATATGTGGCAGGCATGCCTAGACACGGAACGCTGTTACCTTCCCACCAAAGTGGTACCTATTTATCTATTTGCAATTTTTTGCTTTCGAACTGCTAGGTTGGCAGGAGCTGGGACAGACACGAGCTCGCTCTGTCATGCAGCACTTGGGTCTCAAACTGCTGACCTGCTGACCTTCCAGTCATCAAGTTCAGTGTCTTAACCACTAAGCCGTCCTAGTCCCTCATGTGCCTGGTAGACCTTGCTAAAGCATCCCTGTTTTATATACATTGTAAAATTTACCTGGGCAGACTTACAATGAAAGAACACTTGAAATTATACACAGTAGCAAAAGCCCTTATCTTGCAAAATTACAAGATTTCTAATAGCAACACTTATAACAGCCATATGTATTAGATTAGAATTTTGTTTTACAAAATATATTTGTACATTTCCCCACAAATCTCATGTCACCATTTTAATGGGAGCTGTGAACATAGAAAGAAACTATAATCACATCCTTTGTTCATGAATAGTCAAGGTAATAACACACTAAGCGGTTTTAAAAAAAGAGTTTGTGTAGTCTGTCATAATTATTTCACTCCCTGAGGAGTGGGAAGCTATTGTCCTCCATTTTTCTCTTTCAGTTTTATTGTAGGAAGGCTAAATTATAAACCCGCTTTGTTTTTTTTTTTAATTTTAAATACTTTTCAATTAATGTGAGCTGCCTTGGGTCCCCTCTCAGGGATAAAGGTGCCCTATAAATAATGCAAAATAACTACATAAAATGAATTCTGCCATGGGAGGGGAGACTGGCCACCTATAGTACCAGGTCTCAAGAATACACACAGAGGTTTCCTCGTATGTTAGGGCTTCTTACTGTTTCCTCTTGATATAATATAACAAGGTTCATCAATGTTAGTCATCAATATGGACAAAACCCCCTTCTAAGGCACCGCCAGCTTTCTGTTTTCATCAACACGGAGACAAAATGAAAGGCCATTGGGATTTTGGCTGGTCCAAAATTGTTAATTAACCCCTCATAGACCATCTGGGACAGGGTTAATATGAGATGGAGACAAAACTCCCCCACCTGTTACCAAATAACTTTTGGGGCCAATGACATGTGGAGTTTTAGTTGGAAGCAGTATGGTTGAGCAGAAGAACACCTTGTGGCATTTCATGTAGTGCAACTTGCACATTTCTGAAAGCAAACCTGGGCTAATTCTTCAAAATGTATGCATCCAAATATATGCATTTGCCTGACCTAGTGTGAGAAAGGTTAGCCGACACAAAAAGGTTGCCATTGCCTGGATACACCTGATTATGGTGTAAAAAATGTGACAATCTTCAAGGAGGCTTTTTCTTTCTATGTACCCCAATACTTAGAAAAATCAACAAAAGGAGAAAGGGGCAGCAGAGGATGCGATGGTAAGACAGCATCATTGACACCATGGGCATGGATCTGTGCAGACTTCAGAGGAGGGCAAATGACAGAGGACCCTGGCTTGCTGTGGTCCATAAGGTTACAAAGGGTCTGACTCAACTGTGCAACTACATGACCACAACAGGGCAAAATTTCACAACTAATCTGAAGAACAGATATTATCAGTTGTAAGAAAAAAATCACATTGATTTGTATGCTTATGTTATGTTAACTAACCATTCTGTACCTCTGCACCTGATGTGTACAAAACAGGGATTCTCAGCCTGCGGCCCATGGGCTGGATGTAGCCCACAGCACCATTTCATGTGACCCCCCCCACCGCCTCCACCACACCAGGAAGTGCCATGCCATGTTAGAAGGGCAAAATAGCCGTCCAGCCCCCAAAGCTAGGTCTGAGGGAGCGTGACCGGCCCCCGGCTTTAAAAGGTTGAGAACTCCTGATATAAATGGATGCCAAGAAGTCTCACTCTTATGTCTGCTGAAGTGGACTTGATCCACAAAAGCTAACATTAAAATACAGTAGTTAGTCAATTTAAGGCAGGGATTCTTAACCTGCGGCCCGAGGCCGGATGCAGCCCATGGCACCATTTCATGTACCCCCCCCCCCCCAGGGTTGCCAGATGATAATTTGAAAAAGGGCTGATGGGTCTAAAAAGGAGGACTTTTACAAATCAAATGAGTTTTTTATATATATAATTTACTTTATTTTAATCGTATTTAGCTGAATTGCCAATTTTCGAAAGAAGTTCCTGTTTTTTTAACAAATAAGTATTATTGAAAAGGAGAACGTGTCCTCCTTTAGGCTACCAAATGACAACCCTACCCCAACCACCACCGCCTCCACACCAGGAAGTACCATGTGGTGGAGGAAGGACAAAATGGCCCTTCTGGTCCCCAAAACTGTCTGAGGGAGCGTGACCTGGCCCCTGGCTTTAAAAGGTTGAGAACTCCTGGTTTAAGGTGACGCATTCCTTGTATTTTTGTTTTGTTTACTGATATGCTTGAAACACAAATGAAAATGGCTGCAAAAATTTCAACTGTGCAACTGAACAACTAACCACATGGTGTTTGCCTCCCTCCAGGAATATTTCCTACAGACATTCTTGTTGCTTTCTTAGGAAGGCATAGATCTGTGATAGCGAACCTTGGCAATCCAGATGTTCTTGGACTTCAATTCCCAGTAGCCCAAGCACCCTGTCAATCCACACGAATGGGTTTACTCATCATCTGGCCATACCTGTTAAGTTTTGGGAAATTTCTGTCAACCTCCCATATTTTACACTCTTTTCCGTCATCATCCCGTATTAGTTAGACTACAATTAGACTGGAGTTAGACTGGAGGCCAGCACAGGATAAGCATAGCTGCCCAGTTTCCTGTTTTGGCCGGGAAATTTCCCTTATTTGACAGAAATTTCCCGAAACTTGACAGGTATTAATCTCTCCCGCGCTGCCTTCGTCACTCCTGAAAGCGGAAGTACGGACACATTTTACTTCCGCTTCCGGGAGCAACGAAGGCAGCATGGGCCAGATGAATTGCAGTAAACCCATTCGTGTGGATTCACAGGGTGCTTGGGCTTCTGGGAATTGAAGTCCAAGAACATCTGGGGTGCCAAGGTTTGCCATCACGGGCATAGATTTTTATTTACACAACTCATTGTGTTACTTTCATATTTAGACAGTTTGACAAAATGGGACTTGATCCACATTAAAATACTGCAGTTAGTCTTTAAAGTGACACAACGTTTTTTCTCTGGTTGTTTGTTTACTCTCTGATATTTCATATTTAGGGCACTCTGTATTTCCGCACCGTCCCAAACCGAAACGATGGTGGAATACTGGAAATCTAAAACACTCCCTCCAAGACAATGGGAGATTCCAAGCCCTTCGGGGAAGCTTATGTGTCGTCATGACGTCGAACGTAGTCTGAGTTCTGTGTCGTCTTGGCTGACTTGTGCACATGCGCAGTTAAGTTGGAAGCCGCGTTGCTAGGCAGGGAGCGGCCCTTAGTTACGGCGCGTCGCTCTGCCTCCTGCCTACCTACCGTGTCCGTACCTCGGTTTGGAAGGGCCGGGAAAAGATGGTGGCGTCTCCGCAGGTAGTATTACCCTCCTTTCCACCTGTGAGTTTGTGTTCCCTGAGTTGGTGCAATGCTGATTCTACTCCGCCTTCCCTCCCCGCTGTTGTACGCGCCAGTTTCCCATTTGGTATGGCAGTGGCAACCGAGCAGGCTCCGCTTTTGATGGGTGAAAGAATATTTTATTTTATTATATTTATATAATATTTTTATATTTATATATTTTTTATATATTTATATGTATATAATATTATAAGACGCTGACTGGGAGGCGGAAGGTCAGCAGTTCGTTCGATTCCCGAGTACTGCAGGACGGAATGAGCTCCCGTCTTTGTCTTAGCTCCTGCCAACGTAGCAGTTCGAAAGCAAGAAATTGCAAGTAGATAAATAGGGACCACTTCGGTGGGAAGGTAACAGCGTTCTGTGCGCTCCGGTGTCTAGTTATGCCTGCCAAATGACCACGGAAACGTCTGCGGAAGCAGAGACAATGCTGGCTCTTCTTTCGGCTGTGAAACAGATGAGCACTCCACCCTAGAGTCGGATACGACTGGCTTTCGAGCAAGGGACACCTTTACCTTTAATAAGAATATTTTATTTTAGGTATATATTACATTTTTATACCGCCCTTCTGGGATACTTCCCACTCTGGCTTTGTACAGACGAATAAACAACAGCAACGTAATTGAACAAACCATAAAATAAACAATAAAATAAAATGTTCCTCATGGGATTCTCCACCCTCGAATATCCCTGGGAACCTTATGAGACTTAAGGGAAGATGAGAGTTACCCATTCGAGTGGCGACAGACAGAGAGAGGCGTGCCCTGTAGCCGCTATTTTTATTTTATTTTATTTTTCCTCAATGGAGGGGACAACGAGGAAAAAAATAAATCAGAAAAGGCGAATCTTTTGTCTCTTCAGATGTTTTAAACTACAACTCCCACAACCCCTTGTCATTAGGAATGCTGACAGGCCTTCTGGGAGTTGGCGTTCAAAGGATCTTGAGGAAGAAAAATTATCTATTTTTTTAAGAAAAATACTCTATTTTTTATAATTCCCTTGTTTCGAAGCTGCTCAGGTGCTAATTTTGGCGGGGAATAACAGCATCAAAGTGAGGTGGCGTTGCCATAGATCTGAGAGGACTTGATGGCACATAACAAAAACAGCCACAATAGTGTGGAATAGTAACTTCACCAGGGAAACCTTTCACAAGGGATGAATGATTTCTTCATCCTTCAGATTTTTAAGAGTTTTATTTGTTTATTTTTGCCTTAAAGAGCCCATCAGCCCTAGAAAGAATAGCCATTGTGAGTGAGTGGTGATGGGACTTCCAAAAACAGGATCATTGTCCACCCCTGGTTTGATGTCTTGCCAGCAAATATAGCAAGAAAAACAAAAGTTGTGGTACTTTAAAAGGGAAGTTGTGAGAATAGCAATTAAAAATTCTTTAATGCTTTGGTTATACTGTTGTTGGGGGTTATAATAGTACTACTGTATTGCCCAAAACAAGCTGTAGAAAATGGCTCTTATTTTAATTTCTGTTATAAATACAGAAACAGACTAACACAGCTGTCTCTATAAATTACTAAGAAAAGTGTTCATGTTTTGGAAAAATTACTCTTATTTTGTTTATGTACCGCAAACAATGTGATTCTTTAATTTCTAATTATTAATATCAAATTTAATAATTAAAATGAGATGTTTAATAATTTGATTTTAGAGTTTGTGTTGTAAAATGTAATTTGGTCAAAGAAAGCCCCTTTTTCTTAGCGTGTCAGAAACACACAAAAATGCTTCCTGGGTTGAAAGGATTTTTGCTGGAGGAACTCCACTCAGGAGATGTCTGAATGCGACTAAAAAAACCCCACCCTATATATGACAGTTCTAATTTAAAATGTGTTTCTGCTTTTAGGGGTCTTTGTGTAAAGTGGATTGTATATTTCAAGTTTCTATTATAGATAATATATTCATACTCCTTTAAATAAGTTTTATACATTGGATCTATTTCTTACATTGGTGCCTCAATTCTATGGTGTTCCATAGTCTTCTGTATAAATTAACCTAAACAATCTTTTCATCTTAACTAGTAGAGAGACCTAAGTATCAAAACATTTGCTGTTCTCAAACTGGGTTGCTGTCCGCAAAGACAGATACTGTACTTGTTAATAACAGTGTATGGAGATGTGAAGTATCTTCTCTCCTTACTGTATTTTTGTTTCCTAGTCCCTAGACTAGATCATCAGAATTCCTCTTATTGTGTTCCATTTGCAAATACATACTTTGTATCTTCTCTGCAAGACTTTTGGTGAGACATATTAATATAATTGTGTGACATAAGTGCATTCTGGTAGGTAAAAAGCTCAGTGATATGGGTATCTAGATTCTGGGAGTTCAATTCTCAGCGTCCATCCCAGAAGAACCTGGGAAAACTTCACAGTCTCATGATGCCATCAGAAGAAGGGAATAGTAAATCACTTTTGAGGTGAGGAAGCTTCTCTGTAATTGTTGTTCAAAAGTTATTATTAAAGACTTGAAATTGTAGAAATCACATATCATTAGTGAACAGTTAGGTCAAGTATTAGTTTTGTCTTTTTAGGTGAATATGGAAGGAGAGCTTCGGAATATAGTTGTTTTCAATGCTTCTAAAAAAGAGATCTTTACTATGAACAGTGGATATAGAATTCTACAGAAAAAACTTCGTAGTAACTGGAAAATACAAAGGTGAGTGAATTCACAATATTATCAGCTATTCTCTCGTAGCCAGGGCCGTAGCCAGGATTCTCATTCTCTCTCTCTCTCTTTTATAGATAGATAGATAGATAGATAGATAGATAGATAGATAGATAGATAGATAGATAGATAGATAGATAGATAGATAGATAGGAGGGGATAGGAGGGTTCAGGAGGGGCAACAATGCCACACACACACACACACACATATAACAGGTGGATGGGTGGGTGGGGGGCTGTTAGCTCTGGAGGGTTTTCGCCCCGCCCCCCTGGCTATGGCCCTGCTCCTAGTAAGCAAAAGGGAAAAGGTGTGTTTGTATGTTTTTCCTATGTAAGATGGTTTTTATGCTAGTCCTTTTGTGCATATGAAAAGAAGAAAAATAGTTGCCTTAAAAACACACATCTAAAGAAGCCATGAAAACTGGAAGTGCGCTTGCTGTTACTAGTGTAGTTTTTTGCTCTTAAAGGCTTTTCTCATACTGAGGAGAGGAATGAATGGGTGAAGGCGAACATTCTGTAGAGAGCTTTAAAAAGCAAAATTTGAGTTTTGAAATAACACTTTTTAAAAACCTGAAAACCATTTCCTCCATTCTTCCTTCATAAAGGCCTCTAATGTTCATATGCTCTTCAGCAAGTGCAGCAACCTTTTGGACTTGGAACCATTGTGCAATTCATGTTAAAAGAGGAAAGCATGTGTGGCCAGAAGGGTGGAAGCAGGGGAGGGCTGTTTGCTCCAGAGAGAACCAGAATGATAGAGAAAAGAATATGAATTCACATATACAGTTATCAAACAAAGTATAGTTAGGCCCAGGAGTCATTGTTGGAAACTGTTGTTTGTCTATTTTCTAAGAGAACAGTAATATAACATCAATATCTTAACAATGTAACAGAATAGTCTATTAGACAGGCTAATGACAATAAGAATCAAACTAACAGCCAAAAGCAACCAGTACTTGTTCTAAATTCAGCATTCCGAGATCTACTTTAGTTTAAAACTGCACCAGTTTTATTCAACTTTGCAGTCTTACAGATCTTGGCTGATTTAGGCATTACAGATCTTGGCTAATTTGGGCACAGTAATCTTTAAATCATTATCTCAGGTTCAGATTTGACACTAAGTTATCAAATTCTGAGTTTTTAAATTTGTTTAGATAAGCAGGAAGGTGTAACAAAGATAAGGAAAATAAGTAGCAGATGTAACAAACTCACTGTAAGATTAAAGTGTAACAAACCCTGTTGCACTGTTTTGGCCATATGCCTCTCTATGTTATATTATTTGTGTAAGAGAAGAAATCTCCATGGAGCATATTTATTGCACATTGAGTAATGCAACTCAGGATGCAACATATGTCTACAGAGATTCTTTAATTTATAGGACTTTTCTTACAAATGTTATCCTATTTGCGTAGCTGTACAACAGGATTTCAGCCACAATGTCTGCATACTTGTAGTTTGTGTACATTGTGGTTTAATAAGGTAGGATTGCTAGTTTTTGTTAAAGAATGTAAAAAAGTTTCAATTTGAGCACATTTCAGGTAAAACATGCATTTTTTTATTACTTGCCTTTGTTATTGCAGGGTAACATATCTTCTTGTTAATTTGCTCATAGCTTAAAAGATGAAATCACTTCAGAGAAGCTGGCTGGAGTAAAACTATGGATTACATCAGGACCCAGAGAAAAATTCTCAGCTGCTGAAGTATGTCATAGCCACACAAATATCAGTACAGTAATTGCTTAAAAATTACTTCTCTGTGTAATGTGATCCAGTATACCTCCACAGATCTTGAGATTCACAGGTCCTTTGCATGGCTTTCTGGGTGCTTTTTTTACTGTAAGAGCAGAAGCAACAGTAATTGTCTGGTTCTGTATGAGTAGGGTGGCTTTGTAAATATGTACAGTACTTCAAAACCATATTTTCCCCACCATGGTTTTTGGTGGTGGGCTAAAAACAGTGATACTATTTTCTGTGTAGGTATTAACTGCTTGCTTGCTAGTTAACTGAGATTCTTGCAAGAAATGCAGGAACAAATTAACTTTAATTCATATGGTTCTTATGTTAATGAGAGTATTTCCACATAAGTACTTAACACAGATTCATTATGTGTCAGGTTTTAAGAGATCTTGAATGTGCATATTTTATGAGATCAGATTCTGGTAGATTTACAATTTACAGGGATGGAAAGGGAAAGAGAAAGTGGTCCATTCAGGACTGGACAAACCTCTGCTGGACACCAAGCATTCGATCTTAATCAACCTCTTGTCCTGTAATAAAAATAGGTTTTGTAACCAAAGATGAATGTATGTTTTTTAAGTATTGTATCCACAGGCCATGCAATTTGACAACTTGAGCTCTCAAGTGTTAAATGAGCTAAGAACAGGAAAATCTACCGTATGTTTCAGTCTACTGGTAAATAAGACTATATTTTTGTCCTTTTTATATCTTAGTTTGAGGTTCTCAAGAAGTATTTAGAAAATGGTGGAGATATCTTGGTGATGCTGGGAGAAGGTGGTGAATCTCGATATGACACCAACATTAACTTCTTGTTAGAAGAGTATGGAATCATGGTCAATAATGGTAATAAATTATCTGACAATAGCTGTTCTTAACATGTTCTGATTCTGAAATTTGACATTATATACAAATAGCCAATTTATATGAATAGAAGATTACTGAATGACAATGAAATGTTAGTGTTGTTCTTCTGCCATATCCTAATCTTAATATAGGCAATCATCATGGTGATCTGCCGTGAAGACTGTCCTGACAATATAATGCAGTGGCCTTTCACCTGCCTTCCACATCGCAGCATGACACCCATACCACTGATCCAGTTCTGTGAGTCACTTTCTGGTCGTGAGCCCTTTTGGCACGCAAAGTCCTCCTCAGCCCCAGACCAGTATTGATGAAGCTGCTGCCCTCCATCAAGATTGATTCAAGTGAGATTGAATCCACTTGGGAACCATGACCCTTCCCTGTGGACTTTGGCAACCAAGGCCATTAGTTCTCAGGGTTGTCAGGTTAGTTAACCACCACCTGACACTTGGCATTGAGTGGGTGGCAGTATGGTCTACTCTATTACCATAGCAGGATATCCTGGCCAAACTGTTAATGTTAGTGTTAGGCTCAAAAAACATTAGGGAAGAGTTTGTCTTTAGTTTCGCTGTTTTCTTTTCTCTGTCTGCTGATTGTAAAATGCATACGAAATGGATACTAAATAAAATTATATTTATGGCCATGTAACATTTGTTCTTAGCATAGTTCTGAACTATGAGTAAGCACAGAGCAAGGTGTTTAATATCTTCCACTATGGTTTGACAACTGTTTGTTATCCAGATGTGTTGACCCACAATACCCACTATGATGGCTAATAGCCATGTTGGTTGTGATTTAGGTTGTTCAGTATATCTGGAGGGTGTCTGGTTGGAAAAAGTTGATATAGAGTGGCTGTTTAGTTGTCAAGCTTCAAGTAAACATCCTTTGCTACATGACCAAGTACATCACATCTAAGTTGCTTTCATTATAATTTTTACCAAACTGTTTGCTTAAAACTTGCATATTAGAATACTGTATCTAGCAACCAACTCCTTCTTGAAGCTGTAGTGCATAGGCTGCTGTTAACAGAAGGAAGACCAGAGTAGCACATAAGGATATAGGGAAGATGCTGTAATGAGAAATATATGAGCACTGTTGTTTACTTAGCATAGTGAGTGTGCCAAGCATGAAAGCAGCAAGGGAAGGATGTTAAGATGACATCGTAAGAAAAGCTGCAATATCTTTGCACTTGTGGCAAATCTATGTATGCTTTTGCATACACTTCCTTATGGGTGTGTCACAAGGAAAAAACATGTTTCTTAGTTTATTTAATGAGAAGCACATTTTAAAAGTCACAGCAAAGTTTCCAGAGTTAAAGAGAAGAAACACGAGGAAAAACAATCTCCTTTTCTTTTCCCTAAGATTCTGTGGTGAGAAATGTGTATTATAAATACTTCCATCCTAAAGAAGCTTTGGTCTCCAATGGAGTTTTAAATCGGTAAGTGGTGCTTGGATAAAGTCACATATTGTCTTATATACCATTTTTATAGTTTCAGAATACAAATCTTAGTTGTTTTTATGTTTTCCCCAATAAGGGAGATCAGCAGAGCTGCAGGAAAAACAGTATCTGGCATGATAGATGACGACAATAGTGGAAATGATGCACAGTAAGTATCTTACTGTCACATATTACAGGTCCTCTGAATTTGAAATTCTGAAATTGTCTAAGATTGTGTGGTAGAGGAAAGTAAATGAAGTATCTAGGTATCCTGCAGAATGTATATGATACTGTATTTTGCTTTTTAAAATACTTTTTAAAAATGTCTGATCATAATGCAGAATTGAAGGAACTGAAAGTTACTATAGTGTGGATTTAGGAGTGATGTGTATGCTGTAAAGAGCACCACAGAAAGGAAGGAAAACAGGATTTGGATGCCTTCCAAAAGGTGATCCAGTGAATTATGGCTTGGATCCAGAGCTGTCCTCCTGCTTTTGGGGTCTTCCACTGATGGAATGATTATTTCCTATCTACTGGGAAGAATAATGTGTGAGAATAATAACCATCTCCTCATTAAGCATCCTAGCTGGGACACTTGGGTGTTTTAAGGGGAAATGTACCTTTTTCAAGCCCTGGTTTAAAAGTATGCTTGAAAGTGTAATTCTGTGGAATATAATGCTTATTTCATTCTTTCAATCTTTTTGTAGGGCTCTCACTTTTGTATATCCATTTGGTGCTACACTAAATGTGATGAAACCAGCAGTGGCTGTTCTGTCCACAGGATCTGTGTGTTTTCCTCTTAATAGACCCATCTTGGCTTTTTATCATTATAAGGTACATTATTGTGTAAACCATCAAATGTATTTAACAGGTTGAAATTCTCTTGTGCAGTTGCATGTGGAGTGCAAAACTGCGAAGCATCATTGAAAATTGTGGGTGGGCTGAAGTATTATTCACAAAATCCTTCTATGTGCTTTCTACACAACGATCATGATGGGAACCACACATTTAAATTGTGCAATGCTGGTTACCTAGGTGTAATGCCCAGCACATTTATGCAAGCACAACTTCGTTATGCAAAGATGAAGTATGCTTAATAAAAGAACACATTCATCCATCTTTGATGTTATAGATTAGTTGATCCTACAATACATAAAATGTGTTCTACTTACAACTTTGATGGCTTATCTTTAATAGAATCAAGGTGGCAAGTTAGCTGTACTGGGGTCTTGTCATATGTTCAGCGACCAATATTTGGAAAAAGAAGAAAACAGCAAGATCATGGTGAGCCTCTATTGTAAATTTTGTTGTTATTGTTAAATAATAGGCACTCTTAAATTATCAGTTGGCCAATTTCTCTTTGGAGTTCAAAAGTTAACTGAGCTTTCTTTGAAGCAAATGAAAAGTGAAAATTTCAAACTCCTGCTCCAGCTATATGAGTGGAGGAGAGGGGACAAGCATCTCCTTATGCCACATTTGTTCATGTTATAGTGAGCTATGGTTTTATTTGAAATCTGAATATGGTCACTGGCTGCTTAATAAACATTTATTTGTAAATATTGCTTCCCACTTACTTACTTCACATGTGGTTCTTTTCTCATTGATTATCTACATGTGCTCAGTAATTTCCCCATCTCTTTCATGCTGTGTTAACAATGATTATTTAAATAATTCCATAAATATAACAGGGTTGTCTGGTTTCATAGGATGTACTTTTCCAGTGGCTTACAACAGATGACATTCATTTAAACCAGATTGATGCAGAAGATCCAGAGGTATGAGAAACTGTTCTAATAGTTATTAACTTTAGTCTTGTCTATCAGATGCAAGATAACTACATTTCTATATTTAATATGTTTCTTTGTTCCTACCAAGAGAGAAGCTCTGGCAACTGAAATTGAACTTTCAGTTTTGATACCCTTTGTAAGAAATTTCTTCAGTTCTTTATAAGTGTCAGCTTTTCTATTTACTCAGATTATAAATTATCTGAAATTTGTAATAATGTCTCATTGCACAGAAAATGTAACGTAGAAGATAATACCAGGCTTGTTTCCTGGTTTTATAACAAAAGCTAAATCAATATCACAGTATGTGTGAGTTTGGATGAACACGCTACGCTGTTTTACTAATAAAAATACATAAAATTAGGATAAATATATTTCCTGTAAAGTTATTTGTATATTCATTATGTTGATGAGATGATAATTTGACAAACTGGATTAAAATCCATATTGATAATTTTCATTGTATTATTTCTTGAATAAGTGTAAGAAATAGCGCTTTATCATGCCATTGTTTCTCCTAGTATGAGATGTCCATTTTTTATGCTATCAGTCCCTTTGCTCATAATAGTTTCCATTGTTTTAAAGATATCAGATTATACAATGCTTCCAGATATAGCAACCCTGTCAGAGAGACTTAGAGTTTGCCTGCAGGAGAGTGATGAGAATCCACGAGACTTCACAACACTTTTTGATATGTCTATATATCAGATGGATACTACAGCACTTCCCAAAATTATCAAGTAAGAAGTCTTGACTATTTATTATATTGATATCAGTATCATTTCCTTTTTTAAAATACAACAAATTAACATTGTGAATCCATTAGATATTAAGAAATGAACATTTCCCTGTTAAGTTTATCATACTCTGTCACTAGTTACCCATCTTTAACCCATCCAGCAATTTGTGAATATTATTGTCTTATGATGCTGTTTGTTAAATAATATAAACTTCTCTAGTCTATGTCTTAGTTTCTAGAAGTAGTTGTTCTACTAAATTTGGGAAATAAAGGTCTGAGGAAAATTGAGAATTATCAGGTCAATTGAAGCAGAGCTAGCTCACTTTTGCTTCTTAAAAATGTCCAAACTTTCCCCCTGCAGGCAATCTGAAAGATTAATAAGGAATGCAATAGCTTCAAACGTTTTCCCATCTCTCCACAAAGTTTTCCTTACCCCTCCCCACATATTGCTACAAACTGAAAGGGAGTTTTCATTTGTAGCTTTTCTCTCTATTTTTCTTTGTCATGTCTTATCTGATAATCAGTTCCTCTTGATGACTGGTTAGCCATTTGGTGGCTACCATGTTTGATATGAAAACTACCAATTTGACCGTTGGTTTAACTTTCATGGGATTGCGGTGGCTTGGTGGTTAAGACACTGAAGTTGATGACCGGAAGGTTGGCAGGTCAGTAGTTTGAGTACTGCACGATGGAGTCTTTGTCCCTGCTCCTGCCAACCTAGCAGTTTGAAAGCAAGAAATTGCAAGTAGATAAATAGGTACCACTTGGGTGGGAAAGTAACAGTGTTCCATGCACTCTGGTGTCTAAGCATGCTTGCCACATGTCCACAGAGACATCTGCAGATGTAGATAGCACTGGCTCTTTGGCTATAAACGGAGATGAGTACTGAACCCTAGTTTTCGAGCACGGGCAGCTTTTACCTTTACCTTAACTTTCATGAAAAATAAATAAATAAATAAATACCTTTCTGTTGATGAGCTTTTTAAGTCATGTACATTTCCAATTCCTTTATATGTTATAGTGCTTTTGCTTGAATTTTTGTGATGTTGAATGTGTTTGGCACATAGGAAATCAAATTGAGTCAGTTTGTTCTTCTACCTGTATGTTGTTGCTATAAGCTTGCAATCGAGCTTCACAATTTCAAACAAAGGTCATTAATAATCCTAGTAATTGAACCTGTGACTTTCGTCATGCAAAGCAGGTACTGTATTACTGAGCTACAACAGCCAGACAGTCTGTGGAGTCAAAAGACTGTACTAACTTTCTGTGGGGGGAAATTGTCTAATAGTGCACTCCTAAGTACTGTATCTTTATTTAGAAATTACTTACTTTGAACTATGTGGCCTAGTAAATATGTCAATTGGTAAGTTTAGGATTACATGTTTAGTAATTGTTTAGTTAATTTTCATGTACATAATGACATGAGTTAGATGCATCTGTCCATTGTGCTTTGCCGTAGTATCTTACTGTTTAACATCCATGTAAGTGTGGACCAGAATATTGTCCATTACTCTTTTCCTTTGTCCTTATACTTTAGATCTTATGAGCAACTGAATGTGAAGTATGAACCACTTCAGCTAATTCAGCCTCAGTTTGAAACTCCATTGCCCATTCTCCAGCCAGCAGTAAGTAAGAGTGTCCTTTGTTCTAACATTGAAAGTGTGTAAGGTGGTAATAGGTAACTTGGTCCTTCCAACTGCTGGACTGCAACTTATTATTTATTATTTATTTATTAATATTCATTAATTTAAATTTATATTGCCACCCACTTGCAAGCGACTCTGGGCGGTTTACAGATAATAGACCTCATTCACATAAAATTATGACCTTAAAACTTTAAAACTATTTAACAAATAACCACTTTTAGCTCTACCATTAACTGTGCCAGTTAAGCATGATGAAAGTCAATGTCCCAAAACATCTGGAGGGACATACCTTGTCCAGCTCTTTAGTAAAGAAAACAAGTATTATTATTTTTTGCAATATTTTCATTTCAGACATGAAGAGGAAAGGAATAGGAGGGCAGGCACAAGCTAGCAGAGTGAAAAAGTGGTTGCTGAAATTGCCCACTGACCGGATAGATGGTACAACAGAAGAATAGTGTTATAAGGGTCTATTTTACCTTAACGTCTTGATATCTGGAATGATAAACTGTATCATGTGTTAAGTAAGGGTAGTAGAAAATGAGGGGACTGCGGTGGCTTAGTGGTTATAACACTGAACTAGATGACTGGAAGGCTGGCAGGCCAGTAGTTCGAGACCTGAGTGCTGCATGATGGAGGGAGCTCCCATCTGTGTCCCAGCTCCTGCCAACCTAGCAGTTCAAAAGCAAGAAATTGGAAGGTAACTAGCGTTCCGTGCACTCCGGTGTCTAGTCATGCCTGCCACATGAGCACGTAAATGTCTGCAGACACAGACAGCGCTGGCTCTTTGGCTATACATGGAGATGAACACCCAACCTTGTGACTGGCTTTCAAGCAAGAGTGACCTTTATCTAGCAGAAAATGAGAGCAAAGATGTAGGACAGGGATTCTCAACCTGCGGTCTGTGGGCTGGATGCGGCCCATGGCACCATTTTATGTGGCCCCCTAGCACCTCCACCACACCAGGAGGTGCCGTGTAGTGGAGGAAGAGCAATATGGCCAGACTTATGAAAGATAAAATAAAGGATCTTGTAGATTACAAATTGGTTGGTGAGGTTATCTGTGAAAGTAACTAAGCATTTAAGCTTGGCAAAAAAATGCCTATTGTTTTTCAAAATCAGAATACTGTTATGTGGCTGCCCATTCTTAATGATGTTTTGTTTTATTTATTTATTTATTTATTCAATTTGTATAGCTGCTATGTCTTCACACTTAGGCATTTCTCCTGCTTGCCAGTGCTTGACATTTTTGATTAGAGAACAAGAAATCTATTTTACCCTCCTTTTTATCATTTTTTTTAAAAAAATTATTTTTCAATAACATATAACCCTCCACCCACCAACACGCAACACTCAGAAATCTCATTCCCCCCCCCCCCCCCCCGGCCAGGCAAAATATTGCCCGGCCGCTCCCATTTAGGGAATGGGGGAGGAGGAGGAGGGAGAGCCTATCCCTTCTATTCTTAATTCCTCCTTTCACTATTCCCCATCTCCTTCTCTTCTTTTCCCCCTATTTTAATTCTTTTGGTCCCTATACTATTCGTATTCATATTTCTAAATTGTTAACACTTTCTTGCCTGTGCCTATTTATATTTATATATTATTTTTACTTTTTGGCTTTTAGCTTTGTCTTTGCACCAGACAATTCTGCATCCTTTTCTTCTCTTATTTCCCCTCCACTTCCATAACCCAAAGGTTTCTCCCTTTGTTTCTCCCTTGAATGGTCTCTCCCATTTGCTTGATACTCCTCTTTCCCCTTTGATCCTTCTGAACCTTCTCCATAGAGATTTTCCCCCAGTTTTTCCCAGTTTGGGTCTCCCACTGCTATAATTTTAAGTAATTCAAGTTGCCTCATTGCTCCCTTTGGGTCCTCTGCTCTAACCACCTTCCCATCATGAAATATCTTTAAGAAGATAGGGAAACCCCATTGATATCTTATATTGCAATTAAACAAAATTTCAGTTATCGGCTTCATCTGTCTTCTCCATTGAATAGCCTCATTACTTAAATCATGATATGCTTGTACTTTTACTTCTCCTATCTTTATTGCAGAGTCACCATGCTTCCTTAAATAGTCCATTACTTGATCTTTTTTATAACCTGATACAAAAGTAATTATCATATCTCTGGGCTGTTGACCTCTCTTGAAACTGACCTTAAAAATTGCTTCGATCTCTTCTTCTTTAATTGGGCCAGAGTCCAAAGCAAAGGTTTTAACCATTTAACCACTTCAATTTTTAAATTGTTTTTATCCATGTCAGGGGAAAACTTGATCCTGATGTTTTTCTTTTTCGATTGATCCTGTAGTTTCACCAGTTGCTTAAATCTTTTGTCCATAGTATTTTCATGCCTTACTGCAATCTCCACCAAGTCCTTAACCTCTGACTCCAAAGTATTGGTTCTCATGTTTAATCCAGCAATTGATTTTTCCAGAGATTGCACTTCCTCTCTGACCACCTCTTTAACAAACTGTTTAATTTCCTTTTTATCTTCATTAGATTTTGTTGTTATAAAGTCTTTTAATTCCAACAGAGTCAGATCTCCACTCGTTTTTTTCTTAGAGGGTAGTCTTGCATCCATATTTTCAGATTCTTCTTTGTTTATTGGGCTGTCTTTGATCCACCACCGCTGCAGTAACTCTTGTAAAAAAAAAAGTCTCTTACTGTTGTCTCTCTTCCAGTACCTGATATTGTTTGCTCAGCAACTTGCAGCTATCAATAGTCCATAAATATTTTTCCACCAGCTACTAAGAGACTGCAGTTTTATTTTAATTTACAACCACAAAGCTTTATCTTATCACAAAAAGCACCTGGCTTCATGCCAGCTCTGTCGGCTCAGCCCAATATGGTGGTTCCTCCCTCTGAAATTAGGACGGCAACAAGAAGAAACAGCTTTAGTGGATAAACTGTAAACTTTTCCAAACCAACCTTGTATGAAGCCTTTTCCTCCAGAATTGTATCAGAGGCAAAGAGGTGAAAAAGAAAGTCCTCACGGCAACAAAAGGGAGATGGCAGGTCTATTGCTTTAAAAAGCTTTGCAGCCAAAGGCCCTCTGCTTCTTAGCACTTTTCTCTCCGGTATTTTTCAACAGAAGATTTATCAGCAAATAGTTTTTCAACAGGACCTTCAACACCTCCCACAGTAACTTATCATCCAAAGGACTACAGTAGCTATCTTTTGGCAAATTCCATGGTACTTTTAACCCAAATAGGACCTTTTTTCTTTGTCTGGAGAAGGAGACGGCAGAAATCACTCCAACCAGCTACCTTAGGCTCCTCCCTCCTTCATCATAATTTTAATGCCTGATTCCACTAATGTGGTCAAATGTACACATTTCCAAAAGCCTATACAGTAAATCCCTGGTTAGCGACGTTTCTTGGTTCCCAACGTGGCATCACTAACAGGGAAACGTTGTTAACCAGGAAGCAGAAACCTGCAGCAGACAAAGGGGTTTACCCCGGGGTTTCTGCTTGGAGCAGCGTCGGAAAAGGTCTGTGGGGGGTCAGAAACAGCTCGGATCGCCTCCCCGAGGTGCCAGGGGTGGCGGGGACACAAAAATGGGTGAAAAGCATCTGCTGCAGGTTTTTGCTTGCAGCAGCATCAGAAAAGGTCCGGTGGGGTTAGAAACAGCTCACCTCCCCCGAGCCTCCCAGAGGTGGCAGAGGTCCCAAAAATGGGTGGAATTTTTTTGCCCATTTTCAGGTCTCCACCACCCCTGCCATCTCTGGGGGGAGGCGATCTGCGCCTCTGGCCACCCCTACGACGAGATCTCCTACCTTTTGAAGCTGGGAAATCGCCGTTGGTGGGGTCCCTGTTTCAGGTTCTCTGCCTCTCCAGCAGTGTGTAGGAGGCATGGAGGACCTATTCTACACTATTCCCACCTTCCTATGTGCTCCCTGTGCCACGCAACAGCTGATAGTAGTTGCGGCCGCCATTTTGAAAAATAAAAAACCCAAACAAAATGGCGGACGTAACTATTATCAGCTGTTGCGCGACACAGGGAACACCTAGGAAGGCGGGAATAGTGCAGAATAGGTCCTCCAAGCCTCCCACATACTGCTGGGGAGACAGAGAACCGGAAACAGGGACAACCCCCCCCCCCCCGATGGTGATTTTCCAGCTTGGAAGGTAGGAGATGAAACACGGTGTCTCGGATAACAATGCCAGTTCGTTAACCGAAAGATGACTTTTTACAAAAAGTCACGTCGTAAACCGAAAACGACGTTTACCGAACGCAACATAAACCGAGGGTTTACTGTAAATAGAAAAGTGACATTTTCTAATGATCATGTGGTATAAATGAGACAATAGCATGCAAATTGTCCCAACAATTGTTTTCTCTGAGTGGATATGAACAGGCTAGCAGCACTGCAGTAGCTTAGTGGTTAAGACGCTGAGCTTGGAGACTGGAAGGTTGGGGTTTGATACCCGAGTGCTGCATGAGGGACATCTTGGGGACATGAAAGGAGCCTCATTTGGGCGTCCCCTGAGCGGAATTTCTCCAGCAAAAATCCTTTCAACCCAGAACAATTTCTAACACAAAATTTATTTAACATGATGAGCATTCTGTTTTCTCAACTTTTCTCCTTTCAGGTGTTTCCACCAGCCTTTAGAGAGCTTCCTCCTCCTAGCTTGGACTTGTTTGATTTGGATGAGACTTTCTCATCTGAGAAAGCTCGTCTTGCACAAATAACTAACAAATGTAAGTACTCCAAACAATCGAACTTGGGATTGTTGAGCTCACACAAAATAGGTCGCTAGGAATTTTCAGTGTGATATAATAGTTCAAGAGTCATTTGGAGGTTATAGAACACTTCAGAGGACTTCAACTCCTGAGAATTGCTGTGCATCAGAATTACTCTACACTGAACTATCATTTCAAAGTAAGATGAATTAAAATTAGATCCGTCATTTCCTACTCTGTCCTAAAGAGAAGTAAATTGATGAGTGCTGTAAGTTGGCCCTTCTAAGGCTGTTTCCAAATGGCATCTTTGACTCTAGCTGGATTTATGGTAGATACAACATTTCATCTGTTTGCTTTTGTTTTAGCTACCATACTTCACTAACTTTCTACAGTATTAGCATGAGTAGAATAGCAACATAGGCCCACCTTTTCTTAAAAATATCAAATATGCTGGATCTGATATTTTAAACCACTCGATTTGTAGATGATGTTCAGAAGCATGATGTCTAACCATGTGCTGAAGACAAATGAGAAGTATTGATAAATACTGGCAATGGCACCTGTCAGTTCTACCACATACATGGAAACATGCTTGTTTTGGTCATTGATGTCAATGGCCCACATGCTTTGTGCATTCAGTCCATTATTTAAGCATGCCTAACAGAGAGATATCATATTAATGTCATTTCCTGACTATTTGTGAAATTTAAGTGAAATTTAAGGTTGCAACCAAAAGTCCCAATTAAAAATAGTTACCATTGTAGCTTTAATTGGCCGGGGTTGAAGAGCCGCTATTCCGGGCGACAGAAACGCCACCGCAACCCCGGGCCACGCCCATGGCCGGAGTTGTGCTGTTCTGGTGCCGGGACTTGGCTGTTGGGGTGGGGGCGGCACATCGCCCCCCTGGCCAGCCTAGCCCCTTGACTGTCTGGCCGCTTCTGAACTTTTGTACTTGGGCGATCAGTATTTTATTGCGAGTATTTTTATTGTGTACTGTGTAGTGTTGTGAGCTGCTCGGAGTCACGTTTGTTGATTGGGCGGCATATAATAATAATAATAATAATAATAATAATAATAATAATAATAATAATAATGTAATTTAGAATAGGTATCTTTAGTTTATTTCCTTAAAAACAAACCTAACATAGTAACATAACATAAACCAGATAAGACTTTCTCCCCAGTTAGCAAAGCCACACTCCTCTAATCATAAAATTGACTTTAAAGTTAGTTATGCTGCAAAAGGAGTGAAGTTATCAAACTGAAGTCAAAATGTAACATATATGACTTTATTTTGAAAAATAAACAACCTCTTATTTGTAATTAATTACATCAAAGCTTTAGTTATTATTACTTCACAATAGATAAGTCACTTAAATCAGTTTTCATTCCTTTTTGTGACTACAAATTTCCATGAATTTGTCTAGTTTATGTTTATGCGATATATAATAATTCTTGATTGAGACACGAAAGAAGAAGTGTAATAAGATCAGATGTTTAAAACAGTTTTATTTTTTCTAATTAATGTTTAGAAGTTGACATACTCTGGGTTCTCTACTTATCAAAATTGCATTAAAGTTTGAAGCTATTTTGCCTCTATGTGCAGTAATACGTTTCTGTTCTTAGGTACTGAAGATGATCTGGAATTTTATGTCAGAAAATGTGGAGATATCCTAGGGGTTACCAATAAACTGCCAAAAGAGCAGCAAGATGCAAAACATGTCCTAGAGCACATTTTCTTTCAGGTGGTGGAGTTCAAGAAGTTAAATCAGGTAAACGATTACGCATCTTCCTTGCAGTTATTTTTGGTTACTCATGGGAAGACACAAGAAGTAGGTGTCCTACAAAAACAGACCCCCTTATTTCTCTTAGTGAGTTGCTGCAGGGATTCCACATTATAACTCAGCATAACATAGGGTTTAATAATTTTAAATTTCTTTTTAAAAACACAGTCTGTATCCGACTCTAGGGTTTGGTGTTCATCTCCATTTATAGCCAAAGAGCCAGCACTCTGCATCTGCAGATGTTTCCATGGACATGTGGCAGGTAGGAGTGCACAGAACGCTCTTTACCTTCCCACCGAAGTGGTACCTATTTCTCTACTTGCAATTTCTTGCTTTCAAACTGCTAGCTTGGCAGGAGCTGGGACAGAGGTGGGAGCTCACTCCGTCATCCAGCACTCAGGTCTCAAACTGCTGACCTGCCGACCTTCCAGTCACCAAGTTCAGTGTCTTAACCACTAAGCCACCTCAGTCCCTACAAGTTAAGCATAGTCCAACTCATACAGAAGAGTCTGAAGAAGAGACATCTGGGTACATTTGAAGCCTCTGAGGAGGGAGTAGCAGGCGGTGAGCAGGGATAGAACCACTTCCCTGTTTGTTCTTTCAAATTAATTTCATTTTATCCACTAGCCTAAATAGGGTTTGAAATTATTGCAGCACCGAATACTGAATTGTAAAAGTATGAAGAATATTGGACTTTTTGAAATAGAAATGTTTAGGGTGAGGTGTGAATTTTTTTTAAAACCAATTTCTTTCTCTTTTTAAGGAACATGATATTGATTCAAGTGAAACTGGATTCCAGGGAGGCTTCTGACATAACTTTTCCCTAGATGAAGAATACAAATATGATTGAGCAGAGGAACAAAAGATGTTAGCATACTTTTTGTATGTCTGTTCAGTGTACTTTCTGAAATTTTTCTCTGTCTTCTGAGATTTTGTAAATGTGTAAATAATACAAATTTTCCACTGTCTTATGGGCAACGATAATTTTGCTACATTGCTATATATAAAACATTCCATATTTAATGTTTTTTTTATAAAAATAAAAAAGTTATTTTGTACCATCTTAAAATTCTTGCTTCTGGATGATATTTTTTGTCCACAGTTTCGATAGGTGACCATTTAAGTAACAAATTGGATGTGATTGTTCTTTGGACCTTTTTTTTTTTTTTGGTCCTGTGCTGCTGAGAACTAAACATTTGAGACACAATTTTGGAACAAATGTTAAATACTAAATCTCACATTCTTGACCTTCCTGTGACAAAGGCTACAATATTAAGCAACTCCAAGGAAGCCTGCCCCCGCAAACTGATAGGTGGATTGGAAGGGGAAATTAGGTAAAGGTCAAGATCTCCCTTGTATCTGACTCTAGGGGCAGTGCTCATTTCTGTTTACAACCAAAGATTCAGCATTGTCTGCATCTGCAGACTTCTGTGGTCATATGGCAGGCATGACTAGATGCCAAAGCAGATGGAACGCTGTTACCTTTCCCTCTGAAGTGGTACCTATTTATCTGCTCCTAAATTTTGCTTTTAAACTGGTAAATTAGCAGGAGCTGGGGCAGACAATGCGAACACACACTGTCATGCAGCACTCGAGTCTTGAACTGCTGACCTTTCTTCTGGTCTGCAAGCTCAGCATCTTGCCCACTAAGCCACTGCAGCTCCTAAAGGGGAATTAGGATATTGTACTTGGCAAATGTAGCCTCCATCAGAAGGAATAAAAAAAATTGTAATTGAATTTTGAATAAAGATGAGGATTTGGTTATGTAGAGTTTGATAGATATATCCCTCAACAACCGATGGGGTAAAAGAGGAAGCAAAGTAGAGTTTGATATATATGGTCTAAGACTACATAATGAAACTGTGGATCCAATTTAGAGATCATATACTGTACTGAAATAAATAATGCCACTTAGTAAAGCTAATTTTTAGTAAAGCTACGAAGAGTGTTATATCTGCATAGGAATGGTTTCTCAACAAAAGCAGTACCCCTGAAAAATCAGAATAATCAGAATAATTTCTGACACCAAATTATATCAGAGGTCTGGATTCCTTTTAACTGATTTAGTGAGAATCAGATAAGCAACCATTGAATAGGACTACGGCCTGGAAGAAAAACATTCTAAGGGGGAAAATACTCAAATCACACCTCATTTTGAGTCTAATTTGACCCACAAGATCAAAGGTTGGGAAAGTGTAGCACTTCAACTAAAAGTGAAGAATGCAGCTCTCTGTATTCCCAATCTTTAGCTGTACTAGTTAAGGTTGCTGGAAATTGCAGCCTAACCATCTTGATACTAAGTTTTCTAGCTGGTTTGAATATTTACACCTTCCTGACATAACTACCATAATTTTATGGCATGATCTTTACCAGAACAAATTAAGGTAATGCTGGCCATTTAAAAATTGGAGGTCTAGGATGAGATGGCTTGTCCCTCAGTTTAATATCCACTGCCCAAAAAGTAGCTGGTGCTGTCTTTCTACTCTAAAAGCTGTACAGTAGTTGTCACAGCTGCCTCAGCCAAGGCAGGAATAACCCCTACAAAATTAGTTAGATACTGTACAATGAAATCCCCCACTATGGAAAGAGCAGTGTAGTTCTGGCAGAATTGAAGATAAGCAGAAGGAACTATAAAAGTTTCCTGATTATCTCACTCCTGGCCTATGTGGATAGTTAGAAGCCAAGCCAATGGTTGAGGATCATTCCTGAGTATTCTTTCCTGTTTTGAAAGATTTAATAGCTCATAGTTCCCAGCAATGCAAAGAACAAATTGCCACCCAACACTTGAGCCACTTGATGCATGAGTAAGCCATGGGTGTAGCACCCAAGGCAGAATTAATCTCTTTATTTGCATTTATACAAAAACACAGCTTATACATTAACATGTGGAAGGAAAGATTGTGCAATAGTTAATAAATCATTTTTGATTACATCACTGTTTTATACAGTGTCTACAACTTCCATTTTGTTATTTTTTTTCTACCTCTTTTGGAATCTAGTTTTCACGTAGCTTCTGAATTTGATAGCAGAATCCAGAAAAATTAGGTTTGCTCAAACTACATATGACAGACAAACCTTGTACAGATCTCTAGAGTGACCATTGAACAAGAGGAAAGATAGTTCAAATGTCTTTGTTAATAGAGCTTAGAAATACTAAATTTTGGACAATAATTCCCAGGATCCCCCAGCCAGCATGGCTACAGATAAGAGTAGTGGGGAAATCTGGGAGCTTTTTTAATTTTTTAAAAGTAATTTTCCCAAGCTACTTATAAAATAGCTCAGTGTCTTTTTCTATGGCACACAATGTTAAGCTTGATCAGTTCATGTATGGTTCAGTTACCTCAGGAGGAACAGCAAGGGGAGAAAAATCGAATGATTTGACCAGTAAATCTGAGTTCTAAACTGGGTTGCATGGAAAAATTTGATCAAACAACTGTAGACTGATGTTTTTTGGTAGACGCACCATTACTAGCCAAAGCCAGAGCAAGATGTGACATTTCTAGGGATGGTGTATCTGTTTTCATGGAGCTCAAGGACCCAAGTTCTTCTAAGCTTGCTTCCAGTGAAAGGGTGTTGTCCAGAGTAGCTTGTATTACAGAGATCTCCCACACTGGTGGTGGTGGCTTCTTAAAGACAACCTCATCATTAATTTCAGAGCTCTTTAACAGCATGTTCTCAGTTAGTTTAGAGGACTTCTCTTCTTTGCATGGAGTAGAAGATTTGGCATCACAGAACACATCTGTGGAGTTGGCTTTGCTGCTATTTGAACAACTCACATTGGACAAGTCAAAGGTATATGGCTGGAGTGGAGTTTTGCAGAAAGATGTAGCACCATCGCATGAAGCTTGCAGGTCACCCTTCATATTACTCAAAGAACAGTCTGTCGACTTCAAAGCAGGAGAGCTCCCCTTTAACAGGTTGCCTGCACTGTCCCATGTATCAGATTTAGGAATGCTATTCATTTCCAGGAAGCTGCTACTGCCTGGAGAAATGCTATAGCTGGAAGAAGTGATCAGAAAACCATTTTCCATTATGTCTTTCAGTGACAGTGTGCTCAATGAATTTTGAAAAGACATATTTTAGTTTCCAAGGAAAGAGGTCACTTTTCTTAACCCCAGGGGCTCCTGCGGAGAGAGAGAAATTGGTTAAAAAAATCGGCCTTAATAGAGAATGTTTTTTAGAGTTCATCTTCTCAGTAGCTGGTCACTTTGATATATAACCAGATCTAAGCAGCAAGCTGGATCTAGAAATGAAAGTTTCTTTCGGTCACTGAGAAAGGGACTTCCATTCTTTCAGCTCAATTAGGGTTGCAACTGGGATTGTCCCGGATTCAAGGATTCAAAATTGTCCCGGCCAGTTCAATATAAATCATGCTAAAGTCCTGGATTTTTAAAACTTACTGATTGTGTATTATAACACACCATTAAAATAAATTCAAACTCTCACCATCAAATGAGCGATTTCCTGCCACATTGGAGTTGGAGTATACCTGGAGACAAATCTTAATGTCCTCACCTCACACCACTGCCTGATAAGTGTAACCAGTGTGTTTCCTGGAACTGAGGATGTTAAGAGTTGACCACGATGCGACTTCTCAGAAGTACAACAGATCATCTTACAGTAAGAATTCACTAATTCTAAATAAATTCATTTATGTATTGATATATTTAATGTGAAAGTCTTTTATAGCTGTCATTATATTATGTTTGTTTTTACAAAAACTATTTTGTAGATAACCTGCCCATTTTTGTCAAATATACTTCTGTCCCGGTTTTGTGGGAGAGAATTATGGCAACTCTAAGCTCAATGCCGTTTCAGAAATTCTCCTAATTTCTCTTTCTCCCTATTATCTTTCTTCTATATCATTCTTGGCACTTTTTACAATATTCAAAAGGACATTCCAGGATTTCTCCCAAATGGATTGTGGAGAAGTACAGGCAGCCATATGGATTGGGAAATTGGAGAAATTAGCTACCTTCTGCCTTCTGTCACATCAAAGTGTTTGTTTATCTCAAAATATGCAATTTTTAAAAGTACTGTAAGCTAAAAAAAAAATGAAGCACTTAGCTACGTGTCTTACCAGATGTAAATACAAAACGCAATAAAATGCATTAGAGTTCTTTTGATTCTACATTGAGATAAGGAACTCCCTCTCCTAACAAACAAGTCCAGTTATTATTTTTTAAAGCAAGCAACAATTCATGCAACTTCTCCATTCTTCTGGAACAGTTTTAATTTTGAGGTAAGCAATTAACTAACTACTGTATCCAAAAGCAGCACTCTCACCTTATCCACCCCTTTTGCTAAATGCAGGAAATTAGCAGCAGAATGAAAGCAATATTTTAAAAACCTAGGAACAAGGACTCTTGATGGGAGTGGGTGAAGGGTTTTGATCTACCTTTGAAGAGAAAAGTTATCTTATGTGTATACAAACATATAACCAATATATACAAGCCAGCCAGAAAGAAATTGTTTTACCAGGTATACTCTGAGTAAGGAAAGGAAATGGTTGATAAATAGGAAAACCAGCTCTTACAGGTAAACATTAATATAAATGTTCCCATATGCATTAATAAAAAGCTACCTATGTAGTAGCATATTTATAGGAAAACAAACATTATAAGCATCACTCACTTTTTCTTTCTTTCTCCAAGACCTACTCTCTTAAGTACCATCTGCTTAACTTGATGGTAATGCTTATAAATTCATTTCATAGATTTGCAGCATACTTTCTTAATTTTCTAATTATTCTCATTTGCTAGAACAGTAAGGGGTTGAGTTTTTAATTTTTATAAGATACCACTTTACAATATTTAAGGGGGAAGTAGACCCTACACAACTTTTGTGGATATTTTGCTCTAAGGCAGGAGTTCTCAATGTTTTCATGCCGTGGGCTGGACCACACCACCTCAGACAGCTGAGTGAGCCAGGCTGGTGATTCACAGCACCGTAAATGCTGCCGTAAAATGCATCTGTGGCTGTTGTAAACACATTTATGATAGCCACGGGCACATTTGTGGCTGTTGTAAATGTGTTTACAACAGCCACAGGTGTATTTATGGCTGTCGTAAATGTGTCCACTTCTGCTTCCAGTGGCAGCAGCCACATGAAATGGTATCAGTGGGCTGAGTCCGGCCTGTGGTTGTGAACCCCTGCTCTCAGGCCACAATCAGGATCTTTGAGCCAACAAGGTTAATGGTATAACAATGCTCTGCATCAGAGATGCCCAGTTTTGCACTCCAGGTATTTTTGCCCAATGTTTTTGTCTACTACAACTTATCATTAGCTGTGTTGGTACGTTGGCAAGGGCTGATGGTACTGTTCCCACTATGAACATGGACTGCATAGTAGCGTAGTCAGATTCCTTTTGGAGGTGCTTTTATAATTTCACTCCTTTCTCCATAGTAACCTTCCCCATTACCAAAATGTGAGTTTATAAAGTGCAGTAGTGCCATCTAATGGCATGGACTCTAAATGCTGAATCTGAATAGACTGTTTTAAAGTGGTAAATACAGCCATGTTATCAGGGCTGCGGTGGCTCAGTGGTTACGAAGCTCTTGCCTTGTTAGCTTGAAGGCCAATAAGTCAGCAGTTCGAGACCTGAGTACTGAATGATGGATTGAGCACCGTCTCTGTCCCAGCTGCTGAGGACATGAAAGTAGCCTCAATCGAGCGTCCCCCGAGCAGAGTTTCTCCAGCAAAAGTCCTTACAACACAGAATAATTTCTGGCATGAAATTATTATTAGCTATGTTATCCATACATAAAAATAAATAAATAAATGCAGGAGGAAGGCGATACCTTTATAGCTGAAACTCTGCTCAGGAAACGCCCAAATGAGGTTCCTTTCATGTCCCCAAGAGCTGGGACAGAGATGGGCGCTCAATCCGGCGAGCTTCTTAACCACTGAGCCACCACAGCTCATTAATCAAAATGATAATGAACAATTATAAATACATTCAAAAAGAAAAAAAGAACAAATATAACTCCTCCTGCTAAGGAAGGATTTCTAAGAAGGCCTCTCTATAAAGGAAAATAAGCATTTTCCTGAAGGCCTGATGAAAGGAGATATCAACAGGGAGATCATTTCCAAATGAGGAGGTCATCATCAAGAAAGCTCACTTCCAAGTATCACTCCTTTTAACCTTTCTTGGGCTAAACAACAACATGGCCTGAGAGGACCTTGTATTACAGCAGGGGTGCCCAAACTTTCCAAGTGCTTCAGCGGGCCGGTCACATGGTTCAGCAGACTGGTTACATGGGAGCAGAAGGAAAACACGCCTTGCAATCTGTTTTGCAACAGGATGAGATAGATTTCAGGCTGCCATTTCCTCTGCTTAAAGCAGGGGTGCCCAGGCCGTAGTTTGGGCACCCCTGTATTACAGGGATATGCCAGTTGCTGGAATACAGTACAGTACCTGTATATTAAATCTCAGTTCCAGAATAAATTCTTCAGATAGGCCAGTGGCTAACAGCTCTAACAATCATCTACTAAAACCACGTATTGCAATCTTAATAAATTACAACAGTGCGTGATTAGGTTTACAAGATAGACTTTAAAAACCATTCTGACTTGTGGTGATGGAGTCAACATGGGGTTCACCATTGATCTGTAACTGAACACTTCAAAGGATTCTGCACTTCTATGCAATGAGGACTTCGAGAGATGTGATTTAAAAAGTCCCAGCTCCAGCTCCTGCCAACCTAGCAGTTCAAAAACAAGAAATTGCAAGTCAATATATAGGTACCACTTAGGTGGGAAGATAACAGTGCTCCGTACAGTTCGGTGTCTAGCCATGCCTGCCACATGTCCACAGAAATGTCTGCAGATGCAGACAGTGCTGGTTATTTGGCTATAAATGGAGATGGACATCAGTCCCTAGAGCAGTGGTGGCCAACCTTGGCACTTCAGCTGTTCTCAAACTTCAATTCCGAGAAGTCCCAGTCAGCACTCCTGCTGATCAGGGCTTCTGGGAATTGAAGTTCAAGAACAGCTGGAGTGCCAAGGTTTTGCCATCACTGCCCTAGAGTCGGATATGACTTGCTTTTGAGAAAGGGCAAACTACAGCAACATTTATTTTAACTGTTATCTAGGCTACAGGGAAATGTTCACTTTAAGACTTTCACTATTTTCAGTGGGACCAGCCAACCACATGATATGGTACATTTATGAAGGATGTCTATATCAACTGGGAAAGTGCCCTTCATTGCAGAAATTTCAACAGAGCATGACCATACGTAAAATGACTAAACTGAATCTGATGTACTTTGGTCATATCACAAAAAGACAAGGATTTTTCTAGAAGATAATGCTAGGAAAAAAGAAGGGAAGTAGGAAAAGAGGAAGACCCAATGTTGGATGGATTTTTTCAATAAAGGAAGTCATGATCTACAATCTGCAAGACTTGAACAGGGTGGTTAATGATAAAACCTTTAAGATAATTATTTAATAGGTCAAAATGATTCACTAGTACATGACAACACCAGCCATGTAAGTTTATAGTCTTATGCAACAAAAACTAACATCATCTTTTACTTTAAAAACGAACACACTTTCTTCATATAATCTTCTGCTAATTAAAATTTTTATGGTAGAATATTTTGTTAACTATAGCCTACTTTACCAGGTTAAAAAAAAGATTGTGTAAGAAATTACTCTGGGTTGAAAGGATTTTCACTGGAGAAACTCCACTCAGGGGATGTGTGAATTCCTTTCACACTTCCAAGATCGTACTGAGATACACAGACCACAAAGGGTTATGCTAAATAAAACCTCATAGTCCTTAAAGTGCCACAAAGATTCTTTGTTCTGACTAAAGTGTTGCTATATAAATTCTCAAGGGCTTGAGTCTAAAGCAGCAGAAGTAAAAGGTAGAGAAAATTAACAAAACAAAACACAAGTCAAAAGGTTTTTGATGGTGGAACCTGAATGCCAGGTAAAAACAAGAGATACAATTGGGTGTGTCCCATTACAATGCAGAACTCAAATGAATACAAGACTGGGGAGGGGATGCAACTACTGTATTTCCAGCTGTTGTGTAGTTAGAAATCACCCTATCTTTACAGATAAGAGTTGATTAGCTTTCCCACACACTGATGAATTGCAGTTCTCTCTTGATGACTTCATAGTTGCCTCACAGACTGATCCCCACATTTAGGAGGAACTTTGTTGTTTGTAGGGAGTCAGCTGTTTTGGTGTATGACAGCAAAACCAAATACACATTTTGTGGTCCTTTAAAGATAAATATATCTTACTCAGCATAGGTTTCAATGGACTACACTTGATCAACCAAATAGAAAAGTGTCTCTGTTGGCAGAACATTCCATACATAAAGAGGTGACCGGTAGTGTGGTAGCTAGTTCTGTTGCTTGTCACAGTAGTATCCATAGCCCTCCCCTACAAAAAAAAGTCCAAATATATTGCATTGGTCCATATCCACCAAATTAGGAAAAGGTTTTTTATCCATTTAAGACCAAACTTCAAGTATTTCACATTAAATGCAGATGGCTTGCAGCTATCTACTTGTTTGTGGAAGACTCTTCTTTTTCACCACATACTGTTTTGACCCAGGAAGCCTGCAGGTGAGCACTCAAAGTGTTGAAATACAGAAGGTCCAGTGATCTTTACCTTAAGATGGCTATCAGCCATTGCATTCTTGCACTGATGGTTTGATTAACAGTTATTTATTTATTTTGCTACAGACGAATTCTCGTTTTGCTACTGATACCTGTTTGCCCAGTAAAACTACTTAGAACCTGTTGAAATTCTTTATTTTTTGAAGAGGGTCTCCCTGACTTCCAAGGCAAGAAAGATCAAGATTGAAATATTCCCCTACCTGAACAGGTCAGCAGTTCAAGACAGAGAAAGCTCCAGTCTCTGTTCGAGCTCCTGCCAACATAGCATTTTGAAATTGCAAGTACAGTACAGTACTGTAGATAAATAGGTACTGCTTCAGTGGGAAAGGTAACATTGTTCTGTGTACTTTGGTGCCTAGTCATGCCTGCCACATAACCATGGAAATGTCTGTTCTTTGGCTGCAAACGGAAGATGAACACTCCACCCTAGTCACATAAACTGGCTTTCAAGCAAGGGAGACCTTAACTTTACATGTCTATAGAATATAATTTATGTATATAAACTTGTCTATGTCCCATAGGTGCACTTATTAGTTATGTAATTTTGTTATGTATTTTTAAAAGTTGTTTAGATAATATTTGCTAATGTTAGATTTAATTTTTAAAAAACAACAAATAAATAAAACTATCCAGAATGCACCAATTGAAAAAGATGGGGGGGGGGGGGGAGTCAGACTTTTATTGATAAATATAATTAATGTAATTAAACTGTATCAGAGGGTAAACAAAACAAAAATGCAAAAATGTTGTGGCACTTTAAAGATTTAACTGTTTTAATGTTAGCCTTCATGGATCAGGTATAGTGGCTAACATTAAAATACATCAGTTAAGTCTTTAAGGTGCCACAACATTTTTGTTCTTTTGTTTACTCACTGTAATCCAAATATACACACCAACCACTGGTGCAGATGAAACCATAGTTGACCAGTTCTATGAGGAACTACAACACCTAATAGAACAGGCACCAAGAAATGATGTCCACATTATCATAGGAGATTGGAATGCCTAAGTAGGAAATCAAAAACTAAATGGAATAACAGGCAAGTTTGGTCTTGGAACACAGAATGAAGCAGGGCAAAAGCTAATAGTTCTTCTGCCAAGAGGTCATAGCAACCACCCTCTTCCAGCAACACAAGAGGAGACTTTACACATGGACATTACCAGATGGCCAACATCGAAACCAGATTGATTACATACTCTGCATCCAAAGATGGAGAACCTCCATACAATCAGCAAAAACGAGACCTGGAGCAGACTGTGGCTCAGATCACAACCTACTGATTGCAAAATTCAGGTTTAGACTAAAGAAAATAGGAGAAACAATTAGGCCAGACAGGTATGACCTAGACAACATCTCTAAGGAATACACAGTGGAGGTATGGAACAGATTACTGGCTTAGATTTGATAGACAGAGTACCAGAAGAATTATGGACAGAGGAGTGGGACATCATACAGGAGGCAGCAAGGAAAACCATACCAAAAGAAAAGAAGCATAAGAAAGCAAAGTGGTTGTCTGATGAGGCTCTTAAAATAGCAGAGGAAAGAAGGAATGCAAAAGGCAAAGGAAAAGGGGGAAAAATCAATCAATTGAATACAGAATCTCAAAGGAAAGCAAGAAGAGATAAGAAAACCTACCTAAATGAACAATGCAAAGAAATAGAGGAAAACAAGATAAGGGATAGGGAACATTTAAAGCAAAAATGACCATGATAAGGGACAAAAACGGCAAGTATTTAGCTGATGCAGAAGAGATTAAGAAAAGATGGCAAGAGTACACAGAGGAACAAAAAAAGGACGTCAACACCCCTGATAATCACAATGATGAGAAGATTGAACTTGAGCCAGACATCCTAGAGAGTAGAGTCAGAAAGGCCCTAAAAAGCACTTCAAACAAAGCCAGTGGAGATGATAGTATCCCAGCTGATTTTTTCAAAGCCCTAAAAGATGATGGGATCAAATTCAGTGGACCCTTGATTAACGTGTTTGAATAGCGTCATTTCTGCTTAACAACGCATCGTCACTCGCCACGTGACTCCGCACAACGACGAAAAACCGCCATTGTGCAGATTAACGATGTTTTTTTAACGTCGTTGTGTGAATAATGAGTTTTTTGCCGCTAGATGGCGCAGCTGCCATTGAAAACCGCACAACGACGTTTCCCCTATAGCGACGCTACTTGGGCAACCAAACAACGTCGTTATGTGAGGTCTACTGTTATTGCATTTTCTATGCCAGCAGATTTGGAAAACACAACAATGGCCACAGGATTGGAAAAGATCACTATATGTTCCAATCCCAAAAAAAGGTAATGCTAAAGAATGTTCAAATTATTGAACAATTGCGCTCATCCCACACGCTAGCAAGGTTATGCTCAAGATAATACAGGTTAGACTTCAGCAGCACGTGGAGAGAGAATTACCAGAGAATTACCAGAAGTGTAGGCTGGGTTCCGAAGAGGCAGGGGAACTAGAGACCACATTGCCAACATACGTTGGATCATGAAAACAAAGGGATACCAGAAACAAGTCTACAGTACTTCTGTTTCATTGACTACACCAAAGCCTTTGACTGCGTGGACCACAACAAAATGTGGCAAGTAATTAAAGAGATGAGAATACCAGAACACCTTATATGTCTCATGAGAAATCTGTACAAGAGTCAAGAAGCAACAGTTAGGACAGAAAACGGAATGACAGAGTGGTTTGGAATAGGAAAAGGAGTAAGACAAGGCTACAGTTTATCACCCTGCTTATTCAATTTATACACAGAGCACATAATGTGCAATGCAGGGATGGATGAATCACAATTTGGGATCAAAATTGCTGGGAGAAACAACAACTTGAGATATGCAGATGATACTACCCTAATGGCATAAAGTAAGGAAGACCTAAACAAGCTCCTGCTTAGGTTGAAAGAATGCAAAAGCTGGCTTGAGACTCAACATCAAGAAAACCAAGATAATGGCAACAGGCCTGATCAGCACCTGGAAAATAGATGGGAAAGAAGTAGAAGCAGTGACAGATTTTACTTTCTTAGGATCCAAGATCACTGAAGATGGTGATTGCAGCCATGAAATAAAAAGGCGACTGATTCTTGGGAGACAAGCTATGAGAAACCTGGGGAACATAGTGAAAAGTAGAGACATCACCTTGCAAACAAAAATTCGCAGTCAATGCTATTCCCAGTGGTAATGTATGGTTGTGAGAGCTGGACCATTAGGAAAGCTGAGCGCAGAATAGATGCCTTTGAAATGTGGTGTTGGAGGAGTTTTGAGAGTCCCCTGGACAGCGAGGAGAACAAATAGGTCAATCTTAGAAGAAATCAACACTGACTGCTCATTGGAAGGTCAAATAGTAAAGATGAAGCTAAAGTCCTTTGGACATCAAATAAGAAGAGGATTCACCTGAGAAAGCCTTGATGCTGGGAAAGGTGGAGGGCAAAAGAAGAAGGGGGCGGCCAAAGATGAGATGGCTAGATGGTATTGTAGATGCAATAGGCAGAGCTGGGCGGGCTGCGGAAGATGGTGGAGGACAGAGGTGTCTGGCGGGCAATGGTCCATAGGGTTGCAAAGGGTCAGAATCGATTGTGCGACTGAACAACAAAGACTTGAAACACAGATTAACACAGCAATTTAATTGAACCCTGTATTGACTTCCCCTATTGAAATAAGAACACAGATCATTCCATGTCGAAACCCTTTTATTCAGGGGTGCCCAAACATTTCAGGCCATGGGCCAGTCACCTGGTTCAAGAGAGCAGTCACTATGGCCTGTGGGCCGGATCCGGCCCCCAATGCCAATTCATCCAGCCCACAATACCCTTGTTGTTCCCGGAAGTGGAAGTAAAACGCACCCATCCGGGAGCAGCGGGGACTTCGAGAGCCCAGAGGGCCAGATCTGGCCCACAGGCCGTAGTTTGGGCACCCCTGCTTTTATTTGCTGTTACACAATCGACTGTGCGACTGAACAACAGCAACAAAAACATTTGGACCCGGACGCCCTGCCCTGCCCTGCCCTGCCCTGCTGCTTTAAGAAGTCACAGGCGGAGCAGGTGGGCCGGGGGTTGGGCTGGGTCGGGGGCTTCCTAGGGCCAGCCAGCGCTTTCCTCCGACCGACGTCAAAATTGCCCGCGCGCGCCACTTCCCACCCCCTTTCCTCTCGTCCAATAATACTCTGTTTCTCGTCCCCGCTCCCTCGCGCGGACGTCAGCGGCGGCGTGACGCCGGAAAAGGTGGCTGGCTGGCTTTGGGGTTGGCGCGAGATAGGAAAGTGCCTTTGGGTCTGCCGGGCGGGCGCGGGATTGCAGCTGCTCCAGAGGCGCCCCCCCGCGCGCGCTCTCCCGGGTCTGGGCGGGAGCTTTGCGGGTAGCATCCCGCCCGTGGCTGCGGGTGCTTGCAAGATCCCGCTGCCTTGTCTTCTTCCCTTTGGGGAGTTCGATCCCCCCCTTCGGTGCTTTTTTAAACTAAGGAAAGGATGTCCCGTAACGCTGGCCGGTGAGTTGCATTAGCATGCATTGGGTTCAAACGTTGCAACCTTTGCGGGGGAAGCACTTTCGGATTTGATTTTTGGGTGGGGTGGGTGGGAAAGGGGAATCGTTCCCAGAAGGTCATCCTGAACTTAAAAGTAAAACTGGGTTGCTTTCTTTCCTTGACGCAACACCCCCCACCCCACCCCCGTGGTGGAAGCCTGCAAGAAAAAAAGGAAAAAAAGGGGGCGTAATAAAATTTTGCCCCGGATCATTAAGAGATTTTTGGAAGGTAACCTAATTTTCAAGGGACTTAAAAATGGCCCGCGTGAATTGCCAGGAAGGGGGCGGGGGGGGGGCAGGAATCGAACCGCATTTGCGCCAAATGTGGGAGGGGAGGAAGACCGAATAGCAATTACTGTAATCGCAATTAGACTTCTATGCCGCCCCATAGTCCTTAGTGCACTCTCTGGGCGGTTCACAAGGTAATTAGCATTTTGCCCCCCCCTCCCACGTCCTAATTTTGCTGACCTTGGAAGTATGGAAGGCTGAGTCAACCTTGATCCCTGATCAGGATCGAACTCACAGTGTTTTGTCTGCAGAACAGCAGTTTAATCATTGCACCACCAGGGTTCTTTATTCCTGGCAGGGTCCCTTCCTGCCCTTAGTGATGAATTTATTTTGAATCACTTCTTCCGTATCTAGGCCAGACATGAAACTGCCAAAATTGAAGGCACCTTTTGGTAAGGTCATTCTGCAGTTCCTTTCACCTGACCTAGTGTGAGAAAGAATAGCTGACAACCATTACCAGGGTACCCCCGGTTGTGGTTCAAAAATACAATACCACAATCTTCTAGGATTGTAATGGTGAACCTTGGCACTCCAGATGTTCTTGGACTTCAATTCCCAGAAGCCGAAGCACCCTGTGAATCTACATGAATGGGTTTACTGTGATTCATCCGCCCACGTCCTCGTCGCTCCCGGAAGCGGAAGTAAAACGCCCTGACGAATGGCGTGGGTCGGATCAATCGCAGTAAACCCATTCATGTGGATTCACAGGGTGCTTTGGCTTCTGGGAATTGAAGTCCAAGAACATCTGGAGTGCCAAGGTTCGCCATCATGGTTCTAGGAGGCTCTTTCTGTTTACCCCATTTTGTATTGTATCGCTTAATCCAGGCAACTGAGTTTATAAAGACTATGCTTGGAAATGGGGCAAATTTTTATCATAACTGATACCACACAAACTCTCCGACTCACCATGCACCACCTTGGTAGTGGTGCAGGCCATCGTTTTGATCGCTGCTGAACCAACTGGAAAAAGCAGGTCTCTCACTTTACAAACTACAGTATGTGATCACATTGTGTCTAGGTTTCTTTTCTGCACAGCTAAAGACTATGGATAGCCTTGAAGGCTGGCAATTATTTCTACCCAAACATTGTCCATAGATGTGTTTAAAAGAAGCATTCATGAGGTGCATTTATCTCCTGCATTGCTAATTTAAAAGCTCCTTCCCACACAACCACTAGTGGGTGAAGGCATGTGCAATTTTGCTTAATCAATTGGCTTTGTATTTTATGCCAATGTCTTCCACTATGTGGTCAGGAATGGGCAAAGGACTCCTTTTCAGGTGTTGTTGGATACAGATACCAGCTCTTCCCATTGATTGCACGGATATGCCTGAAGGGATTTGCAATCCCTCCACATCTGGAATGCCACAATTCGTAAGGTAATTCCAAAATTGAGGCAGTTTCTGGGATTTGCAAGAAGGATTGTTACATCCAGTGCTGCGTTATGGAGATAACCTGTGGTTCCTTCTCTCTCCTGCTGCCATTCCTACCTACTGCATTCCTATTTGTTTCTCTGCTGCCTGTCCATCCAGTGTCATCATTCTGTGTACACCTCTCACCTAGTAAATGCCACTGATATTTTTACTTGGGAGTCCTTGTGCCTAAAGTCAGCAGCACCAGAAATGCAGGGTCAAGATCGTATAGGTAAAATTAAAGGTCGCCATTGCTCGAAAGCCAGTTGTATCCAACTCTAGGGTTCAGCCAAAGAGCCAGCACTGTCTGCATTTGCAGACGTTTCTGTGGACTTGTGGCAGGCATGACTAGACACCAGAGAGCACGGAATTCTGCTTACCTATAGCCTGCCATAATTTCCCTCTAGGGGGGTACACAGAAAGAGCCTCCTAGAAAACTGTGGTATTTTTGAACCACAATCGGGCGTACCCTGGTAATGGCAACGTTGCCTGCTAATCTTTCTCACACTAGGTTAGGAACTATGAAATGAATTTTCCAAAAGGTAAATTTGGCAGTTTCACGTCTGGCCTAGACATGGAAGAAGAAGAATTCCCCCCCCCCCCCCCCCCTTGCTTAATGTAACTTGGCTGACTGAACCCGTTTCGGCTAAACAAGACATAATGAACAAATTCTGAGCCAGTGATTTAGGTAATTCAGTATCGGGATGACACTGTCTTCTTTTTCTTTCTCTTTCCTTAAACATTGCTTGTTTTAGTGACGAGCAAGATGATCTGCATTCTCCGGATTCAGATGTCCAGGAGCGACGGGATAACAGATGCAAAGTTAAATGGTCACGTGAAGAGGTACGGCATGTGTAAAGCAAGAAGGGAATAATGGGGGATAATGGCTACTGGTGGCTAAGCAGGACTAGATTTTGCTAGAAGCTGCTTGGAAGCTTCTTAGAAGTGTCCAGCATGTGCCATTCTGTGAATCCCTTACCATAGGCTGGGGATTGAATGGTTCTCCAGATGATGATGCTATCACCACTGTGCTGTTCTGAGAAGAGTAGAAAGGCAGCAAATAAATATAGTGTTTTGGCCTATAACTCCATCACTGTGGCTATTGTGGGAGTTTAATTGAAAGCATTTAGTGTGCCAAAGATTCCTCAAATTTACTTTGGGCTGTAACAGTGCAGTTCTTACTTGGAAACATTTATACATCAGAGAAACTCTTTTCAAACAATGTTGTGATGTGTGGTCTCTGTGTAAATGGTCTGACAACATTGCTTTTTTCTTCTTCAGGATGAGCTGTTGAATTCGTTGGTATTGCAGTACGGAAATAATTGGAAGGTACTAGCAAATCATTTTCCAGTAAGTGAAGTTTTTTTCCTAAGAGAGAGAGGTTTTCTTCTTGATGTTGTTTTGTGTTTGTGTATTTTTATAGACTGCGGGGGCTTAGTGGTTAAAATGCTGAACTTGACGACTGGAAGGTTGGCAGGTCAGCTGTGCAAGACCCGAGTACTGCACGACGGAGTGAGCTCCCATCTCTATCCCAGCTCCCGCCAACCTAGCAGTTGGACAGCAAGAAATTGCAAATAGATAAATAGGTACCACTTTGGTGGGAAGGTAAATGGCGTTCCATGTACTCGGGTGTCTAGTCATGCCTGCCACATGACCATGGAAAAGTCTGCAGAAGCAGACAGCATTGGATCTTCGGCTTTGAAACAGAGATGAGCACTGAACCCTAGAGTTGGATACGACTGGCTTTCGAGCAAGGGCAACCTTTACTTTTACCTAGTTTTATAGAAAACAGGGACTAATGAGAAGCAATATTACAAAGGTAGAGGTATAAGTTGCTCATTAGTCGCTGTTTTCTATAAGCTGTTGCTTTTGGCTTTTCTTTATGCCTGTCCTTGCAATTTCCCCCTTTAATTTCCCCCTATTTAAATTTGTTGATAGAACCGTACTGAACAGCAGTGCCAATACCGATGGCTAAGAGTCCTAAATCCTGTCCTGGTTAAGGGTCCTTGGACTAAGCAAGAGGATCAGAAGGTAAGTTATATCTTAGTGTTCACTTGTACGGCTGAAGAATCTAAAATGTCATCATTTTTACATAAACAGATGCTCTTGTGCAAGCAGAATCTCTCTGCATTTTCAGTGGTGATGAAATCTTTGCATCTTGTTACATTATGATAAGCCTGGAATTAAGTGGAGATTACAGGAAAACCCCTGCTTGAGAATGTGTAACTGTTAGGGTAATTTGGCATGGGATCTAAATTCTTCTTAGTTCAGTTCTCAGTTATCCCAAAGACATAGCAGTGTTTGCTGCTATTCTTGTGAAATGAGGATCTGTTTTTCCTATAGTAGTGGATCTCAGGCTGTATATTTTTTTCTCCAGCTAAGACACTGACTGGCTTCTTAAATAGTCCCCTTGAAAAATACAGATACTGCATTCTCTCCTAAACTCTGACTGTGATTGCTATTTTTCAGGACAGAGTATTATGTATGCTTACTTGGAAATAGGTTGTACTGAAGACTTAACTTCTGACTATGTTTGCATGGTTAATATTTATTTGGTTGGTCCTTGGCTAACTTACACTTATGGCTGTTTGGTCTTGTTACTGTGATCTACCAATATCTGCATGGATTCCACACACACGTTCAAGTGTGTAAAGGTTGCTCCCTATTTAGTTGGTGGCTCTGCTTTCCCAAGGCTCTTAGTTTTTATTAACAGAGCCTTTCACATATAGTTATAAGTGCCTAGACTCCACAGATATGTTCAGCAAACTAAATGTGTTCGGTAGAGAGCCAGCTACTCTGATCTCCCTTGCAAACATGCTATTGTTTGCCACAGTTCCATAATATAAACACCCAAAAAAGAGTATTGGGAAGGTTATAGCTTGCTTGTAGACCTGATACTGGGCAAATGTTAGTGTCTATATGTTACTCCCAAGTCTGGGCCACAGAGATCTGAGCAATCTTCACGCTTTTGAAATGATTTGTGGGCTGGCTAAAACTGGGGACTGCAGTGCTAGAAATTATCCAGCATTTCCTAACATTGGCTGAATGCAGGCTATCCCAAAAGTTAGGACTGCAGTGGCTTGGTGGTTAAAACACTGAACTAGACGACTGGAAGGTGGCAGGTCAGCAGTTTGATACCTGAATACTGCACGCTGGAATTAGCTCCCGTCTTTTGTCCCAGTTCCTGCCAATCTAGCAGTTGGAAAGCAAGAAAATGCAAGTAAATAAATAGGGACCACTTTGGTGGGAAGATAAACAGCGTTCCATGCACTCTGGTGTCTAGTCATGCCTGCCACATGGCCACAGAAACATCTGCAAATGCAGATTGTACTGGCTCTTTGACTATGAAACAGAGATGAGCACTGGACTCTAGAGTTGGATATGACTGGCTTTCAAGCAAGGGTGACCTTTACCTTGCCTAAATAGGTACTGTTTTGGTGGAAAGATAAACAGTCTTCTGTGCACTCCGGTGTCTAGTAATGCCTGCCACGTGACAACGGAACAACAGTGCTGGCTCTGGCTGTAAATGGGGATGAGCACTGAACCCTAGGGTTCGATACAACTGGCTTTTGAGCAAGGGCAACCTTCACCTTAAACTGTAGAAGCAGCAGCTTTCCTGTGACTTTGCTGTATAAAATAAGGCGGGAACTTTCTGTGGCCCCGTCTCCCCCATAGAGGTTTTAGTGCGAGCCTTGCTCCCTCCAAAACACAAACCCACAGTCCTGTTGGCTATTCTGAAAGAATCTCCACTGTATGTGAGATTATATGGCAGGATATCCTTCATGGCTTTGCTCATGTTTTTCTCTGTACTAAGCTGTCACTTGGGAATTAACTTTTGCCACAGAAAATGGCTACTGCTTTAGGGTGTGCCTGCACCGCATTCACATTGCACTGACCTTTGTGATCATATAATAATAGTTTCGTGTCAGAAATTATTCTGGGTTGAAAGGATTTTTGCAGAAGAAACTCTACACAGGGGACACCCAAATGAGGCTCCATTCATGTCCCCAAGAGATGGAGCAGAGACAGGTGCTCAATCCGTCATGCAGTACTTGGGTCTTGAACTGCTGACTTGTCAGCCTTCCAGTTAACAAAACAAGCTTCTTAACTACTGAGTCACCGCAGCCCCTGTGATATACAGGAGAATTCTAGATTAATTGAGACAGAATGGCAATTTATCCTTAACAACCAAATCTATAGGTCTTGGTAATCTAGAACAGGGGTGCCCAAACTATGGCCCACGGGCCGGATCCAGCCTGCGGCGCCCTCGGTGCTTCTGGCATTTATGCGTTTACAACAGCTGTGGGTCATTTACGGCAGCGTTCTGCGCATGTGAGTTTTACTTCTGCTACCGGGTGGGAGGAACCACATGACCGGCACACTCGACCATGTGACTGGCCAGCGGCCTGGAAAGTTTGGGCACCCCTGATCTAGAAGAAAGGGTATGTTTTGTAACACATCATCTTTCTTTTGCCACCAGGTCATTGAACTGGTAAAAAAATATGGTACAAAACAATGGACATTGATCGCTAAACACTTGAAGGGGCGGCTGGGGAAACAGTGTCGGGAACGCTGGCACAACCATCTGAACCCTGAGGTGAAAAAGTCATCCTGGACAAAAGAGGAAGACCGCATCATTTTTGAGGCTCACAAAGTTCTTGGGAACCGATGGGCTGAGATTGCCAAGTTGTTGCCTGGAAGGTACGCTTATTACTCTGTTTAATGGCCTATAACACTACACAACAACGATTTTGCTACTGGGAAGACGCTGACTGGGAGGCGGAAGGTCAGTTGTTCGATTCCCGACTACTGCAGGTCGGAATGAGCTCCCGTCTTTGTCCCAGCTCCTGCCAACCTAGCAGTTCGAAAGCAAGAAATTGCAAGTAGATAAATAGGGACCACTTCGGTGGGAAGGTAACAGCGTTCCATGCGCTCCGGTGTCTAGTCATGCCTGCCACATGACCACGGAAACATCTGCAGAACCAGATAGTGCTGGCTCTTCGGGTTTGAAACAGAGATGAGCACTGAACCCTAGAGTCGGATACAACTGGCTTTCGAGCAAGGGAAAACCTTTACATGACATCAAGTGTGCTGATTCCAAATCTGAAGTCAGAATTTGCCTGTCACGTACAGATTTTAAGGCATGCTATAGCTGTTCAAATGGTCAGTAATTGGGTAATGTATTTTTTACATGGGAACATCATACCAGTTGTAGCTACCACTGAGCCTGCTGCCGTCTCAGCTGAATCACATCCCCTGGTGGCATGCATGTTCCAGCAGCGGCCGGGCATGTCTGGGCAAGTCAGTGAGCTAACATCAGAAATAGGTATATATATAAGGGCTTGTTGCTTGTGTGAACCCATCTTATTGGATAGCATAGCTAGGCCATAGTGAGTCTGTTTTGAGCTAAAGATGAGTAGGCGCAGTTGTGTTAACTAGCTGGACAATTTTTGCTACATTTGTGGCAAATATACACCGAGTGATCAACGCAAGAACCTGACCAAGAGGGTGAGATGTGCTAACTTAAGAGCCTGATGTCCTAGGCAGAATCGGACTTCAGATTTGGATTCAGCACAGTTGATTTGGTATAGGAAACATGGATTAGACCAGGTAGTAGACAATATTTATTTTTTTGTGATGAAACCTAATGGAGCCGTTTGATTGAACAGGAAGATGCTGGATGTTTTTTCTCCTTTTATGATTGAGCTTTGATACTGGCATCCATATTTCGACTGCCTGTTTTGCAGGACTGACAATGCTGTGAAAAACCACTGGAATTCTACAATCAAAAGGAAGGTGGACACAGGAGGCTTTCTTAAAGCAACGAAAGAATCCAAGCCCCTTTACCTGCTGGTAGAGGTAGAAGGCAAGGAAAGCCAAAATGTACAGGAAACTGAAGACCAGGTATTGCAAGCATTTCTCTGTCCCCCATGGTCATGCCCAGCCTTGAGATGTAGTTACAGAATCTTAAAGCAAATTTGGTTTAAAAGCCATCTGAAGGCATTGAAGAAATGTCACAATACTCAAAGCAGTCGTAAATAAACCGTTTCCCCATTTTGTACTATGTGCACACAAGGTTAGAAACATCCGTATGTCATTTTGCAATCTTATTTTGGTTTTGGTTCATGTATTAAACATCTGGTGGAATAGGGCTTTTAAAGAAAGATCCTTTGTAGCTGGGGTATCAGCTTAGAACCAATAAATGCAGAGTTGCCTCTAGCATCAAACCGTTCCACATTATGAAGTATACTTTGCATGTGGCCGTCCAGCAGAATCTGGCTTTTCAAGCTTAAGAGGGGAATATGATAATTCCAGGCAAGCAAAGCTTTGCTATGGAGAAATATATTTAATAGAGGGAGCAAAGAAAGGGAGCCCTACATTTGAAACAATGGGTAGTTTAGAAACTGTTTCAGATGAATCCCATTGTGTCTGGAGCATGCGTTTGGGGGAACACTTAGAAGCATGCTCTTCCTTTGTGTGTTTTCTTTGCAGAGTACAAAAGACATATCAGCAAGCCTTGGTTTAGTTGTGTCAAGTAGTTTTGACCTGCTTTGTATAGGATATACTTTGGCTCACCAGATGTTTTGGACTACAACTCCCATGACTCCATATAGGCATCAGGGCTTTTGGCTAGGGCTGAAAGAAGGGCCACAGTGGCTTAATGGTTAAAGCACTGAGCTGGAAGACTAGAAGGTCAGCAGTTTGAGACCCGAGTGCTGCAGGATGGAGTGAGCTGCTGTCTCTGTCCCAGCTCCTGCCAACCTAGCGGTTCAAAAGCAAGAAATTACAAGTAGATAAATAGGTACTGCTTCGGTGGAAAGGTAACATTATTCCGTGTGCTTTGGCATCTAGTCATGCCTGTCACATGTCCATAGAAACGTCTGCAAACGCATACAGTGCTGGCTCTTTGGCTATAAATGGAGCACTGCCCCCTAGAGTCAGACATGACTGGCTTTTGAGCAAGGGTGACCTTGACCTTTTGGTAGCTGAAGTCTGAAGCATGAGTAGGACTAAAGGCTCCCCTCATTGTTCTAGTACCTTGCTCCCGGAAGCGGAAGTAAAATGCGCCCGTACGGGAGCGACGAGGGCAGCGTGGGCCGGATGAATCACAGTAAACCCATTCGTGTGAATTCACAGGGTGCTTGGGCTTCTGGGAATTGAAGTCCAAGAACATCGGGTGTGCCAAGCTTCACCATCACGGTTCTAGTACTTGGGTTTGCAACTGCGATGCACTTTGAGTCCAACTGACGGCGTGACTTTTGATGTCACTCTTTCTTGTTGATGCAAATCCTCATCTGTCTTCCACAGGAAACCTTTTTAAACAGCTGGCCTGTTGAGACCTTGGAAATTAAAGAGGAGAACGACATGGATGAGGAGGCGGTTGGTTTGCAGTTGCTGCCTTCTGAGCAGCTTCCTGAGAGCCTGGCAGAAGAGGATCTCAAGGGATCCTTGGAGAACACCACGCCTGATGATGCCCTGGAGGATGATTCCTTGTCGTACACTTGGGTGGTGGAAGAAAGCAGTTACCTTTGTACCCCTGCAGCCCCCAGCGTTACAGAAGCTCTGGAGATGATTGAATCTGTAAGAAGTGGATGGGTGTCTTTACTTGTAGGAGATTTAAGGGTGTAAAAGATTGCATGTGGGTTTCATTTCTCTTCAATGGCTTCACTGAGCTATCTGCAAGGGAACGGGCACCACTGGGGATCCAAACTGCAAAGCCCGCAAGGCTGGTCTCCGCCTGGGAGACTAGAAATTCCACATCATTATCCGATGCATTCGTTATCCGAGGTATTACTGTATAGTAGTTTATATAGAGAGGGCTGTGGTGGCTTAGTGGTTAAGAAGCTGAGCTTGATGACCGGAAGTTGTTGTTGTTGTTATTTAAATTTATATGCCACCTAATCAGGAGAACCTGACTCAGGGCAGCATACAACAATTAAAAATGTATAAAAATAGATTTTAAAATCCCAAATCGCCCACTCACTTCTCCAACCTACTACCCCCCACCCCAATTAAAAGAATAAAAAGAAATAAAAGGGAATGGAGGGGGATACAACAACACAAAGGGAGGGATATTAACTAAGTACTAACTGAGGATGAGCCAACAGGCTGGAGTCGTATTCCCATTAAGGCTCCACACCTGCCCTGCCAGCCAGGTTTTCAGACTTTTCCTGAAGGGCAGCAGTTCTGTCTAGCCTCAATTCTGTTGGAAGGAGGTTCCAGAGGGCTGGTGCGAACACGGAGAAGGCCCTTCTTCATGTGCCAGAGAGGCGGGTACCTCTAGCTGAAGGCACAACTAGGGAGCCCCTCCGGTCTGCTCTGGTTGGACGGGCAGACACTCTCGGGACGATGCGGTCTCTCAGGTATCCTGGCAGTTTGAAACCTGAGTGCTGCGCAATGGAGTCAGCTGCTGCCTCTGTCTCAGCTCCTGTCAACCTAGCAGTTCAAAAAGCAATAAATTGCAAGTAGATTATTAGGTACTGCTTCGGTAGGAAAGATAACAGTGTTCCGGTGCACTCCGACTTCTAGTCATGCCTGCCACATGACCACAGAAATGTCTGCAGACGCAGACAGCACTAGCTCTTTGTTTGTAAATGTAGATGAGCACCACCCCCTGGAGTTGGACACATCTGTCCTTTGAGCAAGGGAGACTTTTACTAGTTTTATGTAGAAAAAGTATTACTTGTTTTGCTACCCATTTCCCTTACTCTTGTGACTTTTTCTTTGTCCCAAGTTTTACATTTTGCTGTCTCCTGAATTTTCCTGTCCCGGCAGGACCCTGAGTGCTGGTGCGATCTCTCTCAGTTTGACCTGCCTGACGATCTCTCCCCAACTGCAAGTAACAGTGACAGCCCTGAGAAGCAACCGCCCATCAAGCCCTACGCTTCCTCGCAGAACGTGACGGAGTACCGTCTGGATGGCCACACCATTTCGGACTTAAACCGAACCAGCAAGGGCGAACTCATCCCCATTTCCCCGTGCACAGACATGAGCTTTGGCACACCCCCGTCCGTACTGAAGCGTCAGAAGAGGAGGAGGGTCGGCCTCTCACCAGTTTCTGAAGGTGGCGGCAGCACTTCATTCCTGGATTCCTATAACAGCATGACGCCAAAGAGCACACCTGTCAAGAGCACACCAGTCAAGATGTTGCCGTTCTCCCCATCCCAGGTATGTGGGAGTAAGGCTGTCCGTGGGCAGGCGTTGAGACTGGAGACTCTGCTTCTACGAGCAACATGAGAGCCTTGCTAAGTTAGGGCAAAAGCCTACTATGGTGAATAGTTGGTCTAGGTAGGGTTTTGCCCTAGCTTAGCATGTTGTACTCATTCCACAAGTCTGGAGTGAATACAACCTGCACCTACTTTATCATGTGCTCAAACAACTTCTATACCGAGATAGACTGCTCTTCGATACAGGATGGGATACCTAGCCAGGGTTCTCCATCATACACGGAGACTACAGGTTCTCCTTCTGCCGTATCCGAATCTGAATACAGTATTGGCGATCCTCATGGCAATTAGCCATGAAGATTGTCCTGAGAATATAATGCTGTGGCCTTTCGTCTGCCTTCCACATCGCAGCGTGACACCCATACCACTGATCCAGTTCTGTGAGTCGTTTTCTGATCCTGAGCTCTTTTGGCACGCAAAGTCCTCCTCAGCCCCAGGCCAGTATTGATGAAGCTGCTGCCCTCCATCAAGATGGATTCAAGTGGGCTTTAATTCATTTGGGGTCCATCACCCTGCCTTGAGGACTTTGGCATCTAAGGCCGTTATTCTTCAGGGTTGTCAGGTTAGTTAAACTCCGCCTGACACTTGCCGTTGAGTCACTGACAGTATGGTTTACTCCCATGATGGCGAACCTTGGCACTCCAGATGTTCTTAGACTTCAATTCCGGTTAAGACTCTTCCAGGTTAACCCTTCCTCCATACGGGTGTGTTTTACTTCGGCTTCTGGAAGCAACGAGGGCAGCGCGAGCTGGATGAATCGCAGTAAACCCATTCGTGTGGATTCACAGGGTGCTTTAGCTTCTGGGAATTGAAGTCCAAGAACATTGGAGTGCCAAGGTTCACCATCACAGGTCTACTCTTACCATAGCAGGATAACCTGGACAGTAGGAGAACTGTTCATTTTGGGCTGTCCTTCTAGTCTTCCCTTAAGGGTTGATGCTAAGCCTTCTAGTAAACATCTGAATTTAGAGATGAATTAGAGCCCTGGTGGTGCAGTGGTTAAACTGCTGTACTGCAGACAAAAAGTGATTTTGATCCTGATGGGGATCAAGGTTGACTCAGCCTTCAATTCTTCTGAGGGTCGGTAAAATGAGTACCCAGTGTGTTGGGGGCAAAATGCTTATTACCTTGTGAGCTGCCCAGAGAGTGCACTAAGCATTATGAGGCGATATAAAAGTATAATTTCTATTGCTCTATTTTGACCCTAAAGTTATTGCCTCTTAGAAAATAACTGAGTGATATTAAGATCCTGCTTTTTATCACTTGTATCATTTGGAAAGTTTTGTAGGGGTTTTCTGTGTTTTCTTCTTGTAAGAAAAAGATGGTTTAAATTAACCAGTCTATTCCTTACATCAGGGATTCTCAACCTTTTTAAGCTGTGGGCCGGACCGCGCCTCTCAGACAGCTGCGCAGTCTGGACTAATGGTTTTCTCCACCCTAAACGCTGCTGTAAAACGCATTCACGGCTGTCGTAAACGCTTACGGTGGTGGTAGTGGCATGGGCCACGTGAAATGTTGCCGTGAGTCTGGTCCGGCCCATGGGCCGTAGGTTGAGAACCCCTGCCTTATATAACGTTAATCAAGCTTCTTTCTGAGCGCTCTCCTCATCCATGGTGATTTGTATTGTTCTTATTTTCTTCCTTAAAATTGCCTTTCTTTGGCAGTTCCTGAACTTCTGGACCAAACAGGACACTCTGGACCTTGAGAATCCCTCCTCAACCTCCACTCCTGTGTGTAGCCAGAAGGTGATTGTAACTACCCCGCTACACAGAGACAAGACACCGTTGATCCAGAAAAACTCTGCGTAAGTCCTTTCTTCTGCACAGTCTTTCTCACTCCAGCAATTTTCCTGCAAGCCAGCCAGATCAAGGCTTTCTTGTGATCTGATTGGTTGTAGTAATTGCTATGTGAACACCTAATTCTGTTGTTTGTAGTAGTGAAGTTACTCTCGAAACCCTGCTGTCTCTTCCACTTAGAAGAATAGAATGCAACAGTGGTGAATGGCACTGCCACAGTGGTAATAGCAATAGCAATTATACTTATATACTCCCCCATACCACTTAGTGCACTCTCTGGGTGATTCACAAGTTAATTAGCATCCCCCCCTCAAACACCGTGTACTCAGTTTACCAACCTTGGCAGGATGGAAGCCTGTGTCAACCTTGATCCTCATCAGGATCGAACTCACGTTTTGACTGCAGTATAGCAGTTTAACCACTGCACCACTACACCCTTACAGTGGTAAGTGATTGAGTTTGGATATGTTAGTTGTTGGACTATTCCAGAAATCCCAAGTCTCCTTTTGGCTGTGGAATTTATTGAGTGTATGTATGTGTGTGTGTGTGTGTGTGTGTGTGTGTGTGTGTGTGTGTGTACGTATACGTATACGTATACGTATATGTATACGTATATATGTGCGTGCGCGCGCAGCAGCAGCTCAGTTTAAACAAATAGTTATATTAAGCAAGTTCCCCATGCATTGGACTCCTGTTCCAGCCCAGCAAATTAAAACTCCACACGTCTTGAAGTATACGAAAAGGATGGTTCTTTACTTACAGTTGCATTTTTTGAGATAGAAGAGTAAACAGGTGCTTTTGTAGACAAATTGTTCTGTACAATAACTTTGGTCGATAAACAAACACACTTGGGCTGTAAGGCAAATTGGAGAATGAGAGAGAGCAATAACATGACGATGAAAGAAAAGCTAATAGCCAGCAATCTAATAACAGGTCAGGTGACCCTGCAGGTGAGAAATCAGAGAACTCTTCTGATTGGCTGGTTATGCACATAATTTACATTAATTCTCTACATTGTGGGGTTGTATTAATATATTCAATAGGATTCTGGGAGCTGCAGATTAAATTAACTTTTCAAGGATAGGATTATAGAACTTTGTCTATGAGTTGCACTTATGCTGTTATCAAGGGTTAAGAGCAGGCAGTGTGTATTGAGGGAGAACACGTAGAGTTCAAAATCTCTCGCAGGCATCCTGCAGGATTTGGGATTTACCAAAGCAAATATTTGGTTATATTTATATCCTATCTTGAGTTCCAAATAAACCATGTAGTTTTTTTTCTTTCCTGCCAAATTGATCCACTTAATAATCTTTTTAAGCCCAAGGTCACCCAATGAGTTTCGCAGCTGTGTGGGAACTAGAACCTTTATCTCTTTCATCCAATCCTGGCTTTTATCCTGTGACAAGCCAAAAATATTCTTATTTTAACTTTCTTTCTCAGACCCTTAACGAAACTGCCTTGTTTCAGTGAATGCCATAGCTGGTCCTCTGATCCCAGTGTTCGTCTGATGATCTGTGATTCTCCTCTCTTCTTCTGTGCTTCCAGATTTGTGACACCTAATCAGAAATATATAACTGACAACACACCGCATACACCCACACCTTTCAAGAATGCTTTGGAGAAGTATGGCCCAATGAGACCTTTGGTATGTATCAAGGACCTTCATGAATCCTTCCTGTGTTGTGTTTTTGTGTGTAGCTCCAGGGCTGTGAACAAATAGGGCTTTAGTACAGAGTTCCCAACCTACAGCCCACTGGCTGGATCTGGCCCATGGGCCAAATTCATCTGGCCTTGGGCTGAATTATTGACGATTCTGGAAGTGCCCCGACGTCACTGGAAGTGCCGAAATCACTGTGTTTCCGCACCGAAACACTGAAAACGTGGTGAAAAAAATTCAAAACTGGCATTAAAATGTTCCTCCCCTGCTCCTTCCTCCAAATGAAGCTGCAGAGGTGGGGAAAAATGCCCAGAAAGGCGGCACAAATGCATGCACCACTGCTGCCGCTGGCGGGAAGAACCATGTGACAGGCCCCTCAGTTGGCTCGTAGTCAGGCCCCTGGCAGGAAAAGGTTGGCAACCCCTGCTTTAGTACATCTTCCCTCTGCTTCCTTAAGGGCTGCTTTGGCAGGGCCACATCACTTTGCAAAAGTTCACCTGAGCATCTTATTTATTTGATTATTCACATTTACAGTGATAACCAATACCAAACACACAAGAAACAAAACCAGATGGCAGAAATAGGAACCTCTCTTTCACTTACATTCACACAACTCACTCATGTCCCCCGCCTCAGGGGGCTTTTGAAATGAAGATGTATAGTTCCAAGATTCAGGACAGCTGTCACAGATTAGAGTTACTATCATATTGGCCTCAGAAGTCTCTTCTTTGCGTCTTTTCTCAGAGTGGAGTGGAATTCTAGAGGAGGAATTAAGAAAGCTTGGAAGAATATCTCTACTGCAGCTCTCAGAACTAATAATAATTTCGTGTCAGAAATTATTCTGGGTTGAAAGGATTTTTGCTGGAGAAACTCTGCTCAGGAAACACCCAAATGAGACTCCTTTCATGTCCCCAAGAGCTCGGTCAGAGATGGGGGCTCAATCCATCATGCAGTATCCGGGTCTTGAACTGCCGGCTTGCCAGCCTTCCAGCTAGCAAGGCAAGCTTCCTAACCACTGAACCACCACAGCCTTGCTCTCAGAACTCATCAGTTGGGAGGATGCTAACTGGTATATTCTGGAAGTTCTACTCCAAAAATTAACTCTCATAAGCTTGGAGGAGAGAGTACTGTTGCACTGCTGATCTAACTGAATGCCACTGTGTTACTAACAACTTCATATTTGTTTTCTTCTGTTCTGCATCCTGAATTATAGCCACAAACCCCTAGTCTGGAAGAGGATTTGAAAGAGGTATTAAGAAGTGAGACCGGCATTGAGTTGATTATAGAAGATGATGTAAAGCCAGAAAGACAGAAGACAAAGCAGGGTGTAAGTATCTCATTTTAGTATACTTACTATGTCCTTTTTCTTTAAATCGATCTTCAGTTCGGCAAAATCAAGCCAGGCTGTTACTGGATTTAAGACCATGAAGAATCTGAGACATCCAGCATGTTTTTCTTTAATAATGTCATCATTTTCTCCCCCTTTACAAAGCACAAGGCAAATCTTTTTTCTCCCAAAATTAATGACTTTGGAATACATTTTATGTTAGAGGGCTAATTTGCTGTATTAGTAATGCGGTTTTTTTTTAGGCTGGAACGCTATGGTAGAGCAGAATGCTCCAATGGCATAATAATGTTGGGTTCCTAGACTTCTTGTGGTGTAAGTGAAAATCTCTGCTGTGACAGCCCAATTTCCTCCTTGTAAAAGAGAAAAATTTCCAAGTGCTTATGTTGTGGCCCATTGAATGAATAAAGAAACAGAAGTCTGAGACATTTGCCTTTAGTAGACGTTCCTTACATCAACATTTCTCTTTTGAAAGTCCACTATATCGTATCTTAGGAGTGGAACATTTTCTTTCTTTCAAGGATTACATTTCCTTGACGAGGGGTTGGAGTCCTAGTTTGCCAAAACAAAAAAGCAGGGCTTGAATTTTTCAGTTTGAATGTTGATTTGTTAAACATGAGAAATTGGGAAGTTGTTCATTGTTGTTAATGTTAAAACCTGAAAGTGTTCATCTTGTTGAATTAGAAGTTAATTCCAAACTTAGGTACTTATGGGATAAACAGAATTTACAGTAGGGGTTCACAACCTTTTCGTGCCACAGGCCTGACCATGACTCCGGACAGCTGAGTGGATGGCCATTTTCCTCCTGCTGTAAATGCTGCTGTAAAACACATCTGTGGCTGTCGTAAATGCATTTATGACAACTGCAGGTGCATTTATGGCTGGCACGTTTTACAGCTGTCACAAATTCTTCCGCTTCCGGTAGCGGCAAGGACGGCGGTGGGCCACATGAAGTGGTGCCGTGGGCCTGGTCTGGACAGCGGGTCATAGGGTGGCCACCCCTGATTTACAGGGTTATTTGCCATTGGCCGCTAACAGGAAATTTGCTGTTGGGAGCCTTGGTGGCTTAGTAGTTAAGATGCTGAGCTTGACGACCAGAAGGTCAGCAGTTCGAGCTCTGAGTGTTCCCTGACAGAGTGAGCTCCTATTTCATAACTCGAAGCATCCCCATAGGGAGGAAACCCCCCCCCTCAACAAATGTAATTTAAATGGGGTGATCTCCTTACCTTTGCTGCTGCTGCCACGTGCTTCTCCAAAGTGGGAACCGCATCGCTGCCGCAGCTCCGCCATCCCGGTGGGTCGGGGGAGCCGATCCGTGCTGTTTCTGACATCCGACCTTCCCAGGCGCGGCTGCGAGGCAAAACCTGCAGCGTTTTCCCCGGTGTTTTGCTTTGCAGCAGTGCCTGGGTAGGTCGCAGGACATTGGAAACAGCGTGGATCGGCTACCCTGATCCCCACCAGAGGCGACAGGAGTGGCGGAGAACCCAAAATGGGTGAAAAAATGGCCTTGCAGCACCACCCGGGGACCAGCTGCTTCCACCGCCACCATGTTAAGTCACTTCTTGAGACTTCCGATGGTGAAGGTGGGTGAGTTTTTAGTGATCAAAATGGCAGCAGCGCCGTTTTGATCTCTGAAGACTTGCATCAGGGTTTTGTGCTGAATTTCATAAATCGGGGCATTTTTGTAAATCGGGGTGTGAAATTCAGCACAAAACCCTTTCGTAAGTCGAATAATTTGTAACTTGAGGCATTCATAAGTTGGGGTTTTACTGTAAGTCTATTCATGTCTGTTACATGACCATGGAAACGTATGCACGGCCCGTTTGGCTGTAAATGGAGATGGTTGCCACTCCCTAGAGTTGGACACAACTGGCTTTTGAGGAAAGGAGATGTTTACCTTCTTGGATGCCCTTTTTAATTGCTTTTTCTTATCTAGCATTCTTCCCTAAACAGGCCATAAATCGTGCAATGCAAGTGTTGAATTTAGGAATGACAATTAATAGGATCTAACATGTTTGCAAACTGATGATGAGAAAGGATGTTTGTCCTAAAATATAGCACCTTCTCTGGTCACTCTTAGAGAAAAATAATAGCTAATAGTTCTAACCTTCATAGCAGCTCTCTGTCATTTAAATTTATCCTAAGACGGACCTTAACTCACAAATTCTTTCTCTTTTTGCATTTTGTTAGAACCTAAATATGCTTCTCTTGTCTTTATAGCTGCACAGGAGTCCCATTAAGAAGGTCAGGAAATCCCTTGCGTTAGACATTGCAGGTGAAGACTTGAAAAAGGTGACAGTTTCCACTGGGACCAAACCTGTTTGCTTCAAAAGGTCTCAGGTGAGCCATGGTCAGATGGAGAGCAATTGGGGGTGAAGTTTAAGGCATGTGAACAGGCGCATTGGTTTATGGGACATCTTTCCCTTGATGACCAAGAAGGGCCTCTAGGGGCACTAATCCCGGTGATGTAATGCTTCACAGGGAAAGCTTTGATGTTACACTGTTCCTTTGAGGCTTCGTTCCTCAGAAAGGGAACCTGCTGTGATTAATTAAAGCGGCACTACCTTCTTAAGAGTTTTGTTGCTTAATTAAACCTTCAAATTCATTACACCCAGTATGTTGGGGGCAAAATGCTAATTAACTTCTCAACCGCCCAGAGAGGGCACTGCTATATATTGGGCAGCATAGAAGTGTATTTGCTTTGCTTGTTGTGACATTTCATGCCAGCCTAGGAATTGTATTGTTAAATAAGTTTCTGGACCTCATGACTGCATAAAAGTTTGGAGCAGGCCAAACTGAAGGTATTTAGGAGCCAAGCCATGGTGGCTTGTTTCTGTTTTTGTTGAAAAGAGCCATGGCAAGTTGCAAATGTGGTTGACGGAGTGGGAAAGAGGATGCTTAACTTTTAAGCTGTTGCCTATAAGCTGTTTTTCTGATTAAATCCACCCTGTTGCTCCCAACCTACATTTCTTTCTACAGGGGAGAATATATGAGATCCTTGTATTATAATTCTCTCCCTTGCAGAGAGGTTGTGAGAAGAGATTGGTTTTGATAAGCAAGATGGTACCAAATACCCTCTACACCTCTAATGTTGTGCTAAGCAAATTGACAGCAGCCCTGCCTCTCTGTTGTATTTCAGTAAGAGAGGAAAATGTAGAGAACTGCTCCTGAATTTTGTCTAGCCTGTGGATCCTGGCTGTAAAGGGCTCTTAGTTCAGTGGTCTTTGTATGTGGAAGGTCTCTGGCTGAGTCTCCAGAAGCAAGGCTGAGGGAAACGTTTTCCAGAAACTTGTGAGAAAGAGAGACATGAGGTGAAAGAGACAACAGTGAGTGTTAGTGATCCAAAGGAAGCTTCCTATGGATTTGTGCAAACTGTTCAGCAAAAAATGCTTTCATGTAAAAGTGGTGGGCCAGTATCGTGTTGGCCTTCATTGCGTGCAGAGCTGTAGTTGCAGAAGCAGCTATTTGGTGAGGTAATTGCTTGTGGACTGAGCCATACAACCAGGTACATGACCAACACCTTGTCAGCCATCTGCTCCTGTGACTGTGGCTCCACACAGAATAAATATTAACAGTAGGAGTGTGTGTTCTCTCTTATTCTCTCAATATTCTCGTTCTGTAAAAGCGGCAGCCTTTTAACTTTAGGAAATTTTAATGAACTGTTCTGAGGAAGGGAGGAGGTGCTCCCATTGGGCTGTTGGGCAGAGGTGCTCCCATTGGGCTGTTGGGGTGTACTCTTTGCTGGGGGGAGGAAGGAAGAGGTCCTAATGGGCTGTTGGGTAGAGGGGCGGGGCAAACTGTGCTGGGGTGATGGCGCACATGCCAACAGAGAGGGCTGGGAGTGCCCCCTCTGGCACGTGTGCCATAGGTTCACCACCGCTGATTTAGAGCAACCATTCCACAATCTTCAAGTACTGTAAGGATTAAATATTAAAAATGCACAATACTTACCTATAATATTGGATAATTGAAAAGTGAAGGAAAGATTTCTTTTGCGAGAGGAGTTTAAAAGGATGCAATTAATTTGAGCAGCTGCACAGTATCTGTCCATGTGCACGAATTATCTTGGGATTTTAGTAGAACAACAAAGTCCAAAGCCAAAAATCCTGTATGGCTTTTTAAAATAATTGCTGTGTCTTTTGACTTCACTAAATCTAATGCATAATCAATCACTGACCTGTTTAAGATGCACTTAAGTGGTGCTGTAAATTGGAAGGCTGTGGTTAAATCTCATTCATGATGCTAAGTGGTTGGTCATTGTGTACTTTGAAAAGTGGTGTCTCTGGCCTTTATGGCTTTGGCCAACTGCATCATTGGAAGGAGAGGCCCAGATTTTTTGCAGACAGCAAAATAGCTTTTAAAAAAAAAGTCTGTTAGATGTTCTCAGAATTTATTTTTTATTATTTATTTATTTATTTTTCACGCTTATATACCGCCCACTCAGGTACAACCCAACTCAGGGCGGTTTACATAGCGGACAGTAAATACATAAAAGGACACATGATAAAACAAAGTTAAAAGTTAAAAAACCCACCCCTAAAAGGTGCGCAAGTACCGAAGGGACCTTGGGGGAAGGCACACTTCTCTATACCAACCACCCAACGGTATCCCCATCCGCACCCCAAACTTGGCCCGCCAGCCAGGTCTTTAGTTCCTTCCTAAAGGGCAACAACTCCGTCTGGAGACGCAGTTCCACAGGCAGGAGGTTCCAAAGGGCCGGTGTGGACACGGAGAAGGCCCTCCTCCTTGTGCCAGAGAGGCGAGCCCCCTGGCTGATGGCACAATTAGAGAGCCCCTCCGGTCTGCTCTGGCTGGACGGACAGATGTCCTTAGGGTGATGCGGTCTCTAAGATACCCTGGCCCACTACCATGTAGGGCTTTAAAGGTCAAAACCAGCACCTTGCATTGCACCCGGAGACAAACTGTTAAACCAGTGCAGCCCCCGAAGCATAACGTCCACACCCCATCACCACCCGGGCCGCGGCATTCTGCAGCCTCTGAATGGTCATCAAGGGCAGCCCCATGTAGAGCGCATTACAGTAGTCTAGTCTGGAGGTCACCAGAGCGTGAGTGACCATAAGCAAAGAATCCCGGTCCAGGAGCGGGCGCAACTGGCAAATCACCCGAAGTTGGGCGAAGGCCCTCCTGGCCACAGCTGCCACCTGTTGTTCTAGCAGCAGCCACGAATCCAGGAGGACCCCCAAATTGCGCACCGAGTTGGTCTGGGGCAAAACAGCCCCATCCAAAACCAAAGATGGTAGCTCCCGGGATAACGCAGGACCCCCTATCCATAGCCACTCAGTCTTGCTAGCATTCAGCTGTAGCCCATTTGCCTCCATCCAGACCCCAACAGCCTCCAGACAGCTGGAAAGGACTTTGACTGCATCACTGGGGTCCCCACGGGCTGAGATGTACAACTGTGTGTCATCCGCGTACTGATGGTACCGCACCCCGTGGGAACGGATGATCTCACCCAGCAGCTTCATGTAGATGTTAAATAGGAGAGGAGAGAGTACCGAGCCCTGAGGCACCCCATATTTTAGGGGCCTAGGACTCGACCTCTCACTCTCCAACCACACCGACTGGGTCCGGCCCCTCAGAAATGAGGAAAACCAGGATCACACCGTGCCCTGGATCCCCAATCCTTGGAGCCGTTCCAGCAGGATACCGTGGTCAACAGTATTGAAGGCCACTGAGAGGTCAAGAAGAGCAAGGACAGACGGATGACCGCCATCCTGCTCTCGCCAGAGATCATCCATCAGCACGACCAATGCAGTCTCAGTACCATATCCAGGTCTGAATCCTGACTGGAATGGGTCCAGATATTCCGCTTCATCCAGCACCCCCTGCAGCTGACATGCCACTGCCTTCTCCAGAACCTTCCCCAAAAAAGGAAGGTTGGAGACAGGTCTGTAGTTGGTTAGGATTGCTGGATCGAGGGATGGCTTCTTCAGGAGGGGGCGCACCAGAGCATGTTTCAGCAGTGCAGGAAACATCCCCTCTCAAAAAGACGTGTTAATTATAGCCCCGACCCAGCCACCTGTCACCGTCTTAGAGGCTTTTACCAGCCAGGCAGGACAGGGGTCCAATGGACAATTAGTGGCGCGGACCGCCGTAAGGAGCCTGTCCACTTCATCCAGGGCAACTGGATCAAACCGATCCCAGGTAACACCGCAAGACTGCGCACTGGCTCCCCCCGGACCCTCCCCGTCCACGCCAAGTTTGAACCCCGAGCGAATCCGATCGATTTTCTCCACCAGATGGTCAGCAAAGTCCTCAGCCGATCCCTGCCAACCAGGCACAGGCCCCACCCTACCCAGGAGGGACCTGGTCACCCAAAACAGGGTGGCTGGGCGATTATCAGCGGAGGCAATAAGGGAGGTGAAGTACTGCCTCCTCACCACCCCCATCACCACTAGGTAGGCCCTAATAGCGGCTCTAGCTACTGTCCAATCGGAATCGCTCTGGGTCTTCACCCAGCGGCGCTCAAGGCGTCTCTTTGCCCGTTTGAGCTCCCGTAGTTCTTCAGTGAACCATGGGGATGACCTAGCTCCACGGGCTCTGAGAGGCCGTAGTGGAGCGATTACATCCAAGGCAGATGTCATCAACCCGTACCACAGGTCAACAAGTGCCTCAGGTGAATCGTGTCGCCGATCCAGAGGAAATTCCCCCAGTTCCCTCTGGAATCCATCCGGATCCATCAGTTGCCGGGGGCGGGCCACTTTAATTGACCCTGCCTCCTTACGATGAAGTGTTGCCCCCAGAAAGTGTAGAGCCACCAGATAGTGATCTGACCATGGCACAGGTGTTATGTCTAGCTTCTGTAAACTCAGATCACTCTGCCACCGCCCCGACAAAAAGACTAAATCTGGCATGTGGCCACTGCCCCTGGTCGGGCCCTGAATTACTTGAGCCAGGTCCATAGCTGCCATGGAAGCCATGAACTCCTGTGCCACCTTGGAACCAGACCCCAGCGAGGGCAAATTGAAGTCCCCCAAAACCATCAGTCTAGGGAACTCCAAAGCCAACGCCGAGATGGCTTCAAGGAGCCCAGGCAGGGAGTCCCTTACCCTGCAAGGAGGCAGGTACAGGAGTAGGACCCCCAACTGACCCTTAGGGCCCAACCGCAGGAGCAGGGCCTCACAACCCGAAATTTGTGGAGCGGTGGCCCTGGCGACTCCCAATGACTCCCTGGCTATAATGGCAACACCACTGCCCTTACCCACATCCCTAGGCTGGTGCCAAACACCGAACCCGGCCGGACACATCTCTGATAGAGGCACCCCATCCTCAGGTCTCAGCCAGGTCTCAGTGATGAATGCCAGGTCGGCCCGCTCCCCCAAAATAGAGTCTTGTATTAGGGGAGCCTTATTACAGACCGACCTGGCATGTCGGTCACCCTGGATCAGCTGCTCGGGACCTAGAGGTGAAACCGGGGGGGGGGGGGGGCAGAACGCGGGACAGATACTAAGCATCGGTCCCACGTTCCCCGAGTGCGGCCCGCCCCATGGTTTCCGCTATAACGCCCCATGCCCGTCACAACCTCTATCGATCACAAGATGGGCAAAATAGTTCAGGAGCAAGCAAACAAATAAAATGCAAATAAAAGCTAGAGCTTAGATGTCTGTGGAAATATAAGAAAATTGAAAAATGCAAAACACAGTTTAGTGAAGGCGTTCCCAACCTAAGGCCTGTAGGCAGAATCTGGCCCATGGTTTCATTTCATGTGCCCACCCAACTCTCAATGGGCATTTTAGAAACAAAATTTTTCTCCCCTTTGAAGCTGTGGGACAAAATGGCCACCCCCATTATGCAGGCAGGGCAAAATGGCCATCTGGCCCTCGAAGCTGACTGAGAGAGCGTGACCTGGCCCCTGGCTTGAAAAGGTTGGGAAGCCCTGGTTTAGTTGAAGTCTTCAGACACAACGATTTGTTACTTTCAACATTTCTCTTACTAAAGCTTGTCTTTATAGAATACTGAATATATGGGATTATTGTAACATTTTCAGTCCTATTTGAAGATGTGCCTTTCCCCTCTCTCTCCAACCCCTCCTCCCCCTCCATTTGATCAGTTCATCTTCAGAAATATTTCATGGGCCTGCTGGGTTTTAGAAGCTGCAGACAAATGCCAAACTCTTGTGAACTGTTCCCCCACCCCCTGAGTTAATTGGGAGCTAAACAGAATGGCTAAGTGGAATGGCTATGGTTCCAAACTGCTGGGGCAAGTGTAGATTATTATGTTAACCTCTATAATCAGGAATGTACACTAGGTGCAAATTTAGTTCTTCCTAATCTTGGACAGAACCTCTATTGTAGACAGCAAGGTTGTATGTGTCCATAATAAGCAAGTCCTATTGAGTTCAGCTAAGCTTGCCCCAGAGCATTTGCACATAGGTTTACAGGTGGGGTGCACTTGATGGGGCAGCAGTTCTCATTACCCTTAGTCAATATAGCTAATGATGAGAGATGATGAGAGCTGTAGTTCTTCATTATTGGCAAGACCACACATTCCCAGTTCCTGGTTCATCAATCAGGCCTCTTAGGGAACCATTCCATCTGCTCAGTAGAATTATTCTTCTTCCTTATCTAGGCCAGATATGAAACTCTTAAAAAATGAAGGCACCTTTTGGTGAGTTCATTCTGAAGATGCCTTTGCCTGACCAAGTGTGAGAAAGATTTGCCGGCAACACAAGGTTGCTGTTACCAGGATATGCCTGGTTGTGGTTCAAGCATACCACACTCTCCGAAGAGGCCCTTTCAGTGTACCCTGTTCAATAGGATAATAGCATGGTCAAGTCAATTCTGACTTATGGTGACACTTGTCATGGTTTTCTAGGTAGAGAATACTAAGAAGTGGTTCACTAGTGACTAGTCCCTTCTTCCCCTGGGACTACAACTTGCCCAAGTCAACATAGACTGGATCCACTAGCAGGAGGTACAGTGGGGAACCAAACTCCCAACCTCTGACTCAACAGTCATATGCTTTACTCTTTGAAGTATCCAACCAGCTATTACATAGTATTAGGCACTAGAATTCTCGACTGTTATCCCTTCAGAGCTCAGATAGGAAGGTGCACATTTGAATGTTACTCATTAAAAATAGTGGTTTGTGTGCTGGTGAATCAGAAAATAAGTATCTCATATCAAGAAAAATGTAAGTCTTGTTTGGAGCACTTAAAATGGATAATTGCAAATGAGGACCTACGGTATATTGACCAGGAGAACTTACATTATACCTGAGAGATGATAAATATTGGATTTTGTTAAATGTATTTTTTTTTAGTCTGTTCTTTTTAAGAACGCAATTTAGAGGAAAATTTGGCAAGTTAATCTGAACAATGCTTTTTATTGTTATTTTCTCTCTAATCAATTGCAGCCTCTGAACTTCTGTTCACAGTCCCTAAACCTTACCTTGTCAAGCAGCAAGAATAGCAGCAGTTTGCTCAACAGAGGGTTCGTACACATTAAGGCAGAGAAGAGCCAGTCTTCTAAGAGAATCCAAAGCAAATACAGGCCACCAGCAGTGGTAAGCATGACGTCTTGTGAAAATTTGTTACCTTCTCGCCTCGCCTCTATTCCATGCTAGCCTTCTTTCAACAGTAAGCAGAGCGCCCCACTGTAGCACACATTCTATATCAGGGGTTCCCAACCTAAAGCCTGTGGGCTGGATTCGGCCGGTGGTGCCATTTCATGTGCCCCCCAAGGGCATTCAAGAGACAAAATGGCCACCCCTTTGAAGCTGTTGGATCAAAATGGCCACCCCCATCATGCAGGCAGGGCAAAATGGCCATCCGGCCCTCAAAGCTCACTGAGAGAGCATGACCTGGCCCCTGGCTTGAAAAGGTTGGGAACCCCTGCTCTATATGGAACCAGCCTCCATCACAACTTACCCTTCCATGCACCTTTTTGAGTTGGAGGGAATCTTTATTCATTCATTCATTCTTCAAATTTCTATTGCCGCCCAACTCAGCAACGACTGGGCGGCTAACAACAATTAAAAGCAACATCAAACTAATTAGAAAGCCCTTTAAAACCCCATTAAAAATGCTGCAGCCAGGAGATTTTCTCACTGAGGAAGAAGCAAGCATGGGTACAGCAGGGAAGTGAGAGGGCTGATCTGCTGGTTTGCCGGTTTTCACTCCCATAAGTAGGACTGCAAAAGTCCTGCTGACTTACAGAAGTGGAAGTCCCTAAAATATATAATTCTCATCCCTAAAGGGAATGTGAACTCTCATGTTGCCAGGACTCCTAGGAAGCATGTTAGTTGGCTCTCCAGTATGCAGTGTTTATGATATTCAAACTTTTTCAAATGTCTTAAGAAAATTATGACTTCCAGCCAGTCTCTCCAGCATTGATTAGATCAGGGATGGACAAAAGAAGAGCACACTAGTTGTTGTGACTTGATGATTCATAGGCAGTTGTGATAAGTGTGCACAGTTAAACAACATTTGGAAGGCTGCATTTTGCCGGTCCTTTACAGATTGCTGGGACTGTGGTGTTTTAGTGGTTAAGATGCTGAACTTGATAGCTGGAAGGTCAGCAGTTTGAGACCTGAGTACTGCACGACAGAGTGAGCTCCTGCCTTTGTCCCAGCTCCTGCCAACCTAGCAGTTCGAAAGCAAGAAATTGCAAGTAGATAAATAGGTACCACTTTGGTAGGAAGGTAACAGCATTCTGTGCACTCCAGTGTCTAGTCATGCCTACCACACGTCAACAGAAACTTCTCAGACGCAGACAGCGCTGGCTCTTTGGCTATAAACAGAGATGAGCACCAAACCCTAGAGTCGGATATGACTGGCTTTAGAGCAAGGGTAACCTTTACCTTTTTACTAGCACTTTAACTGCCTGGGGGAGAGAAATCTTTATTTGCTAAATTTCAGTTTTCTGTTTAATTTAGTTAATTTAATTTTAATTTAATTTTTAAATTTTTATGCCGCCCACTCAGGCGAACCCAACTCAGGGTATGCCTGCTGCTAACTGACTTGCCCTAGGTAAGAAGTTATTCATAGATCTGCATAAAGAAATTATTCTCATGCAACCTTTTTAATAAGTGTTCACTTGCTTTCTCTCTCCTTTAGATGTCCAGTGCTTGGAAAACAGTGGCTTGTGGTGGTTCTAAAGATCAGCTGATCATGCAGGACAAAGCTCGACAGGTTTTAGGTGTGCTGAAACAGAACCACACGTCACGGACATTGATCTTATCTTGAAAAAAAATGCCACAAACTTTTTGTTGTTACTGATTTTTATGTGGAAATGAATGAGGGAAACGAGGACAAAAGAGAGGGTTACTCTCTTCAGCAAACAGTACTTTCCCCTGCCCCAGCTTCTTTGTGACTCAGTTCTGTAATAGATTCCTTTAATAAATTGCTACAAATTTTGGATTCTGTATAGAACAGGGGTGCCCAAACTATGGCCCCTGACACCAATTCATCCGGCCTGCTCTGCCATTGCCGCTCCTGGAAGTGGAAGTAAAAAATGCCCGTAAAACACACATTTTACTTCCATTTCCAGGAGCGGCAAGGGCAGTGTGGGCTGGATGAATTAGTGTCAGGGTTCTGGTTCTGGCCCATGGGCTGTAGTTTGGGCACCCCTGGTTTAAGCAGAGAAAATGGCAGCCTAAAAATATCATCCTGTTGCAAGACAGATTTCAAGGCACATTTTGCTTCCGGTGGGAGGAACCACATGACCAGCCCGCTGAACCACGTGACTGGCCCGCATCCCGAAAAGTTTGGGCACCCCTGGTATAGAAGAATGTATGCCAGGAATCCTCAATTGTTAGAACTGAAACATATACCCAGCTCCTATTTTTGTTTCTGAAGAAGCTTACGAGGATGCTTGTTTCACTTGATTCTTTGGTGGACTTACCGGAAAGATGTAAAGGATGAATCAATTAATAGCATAGAGAAAGTCCTGGATCTCTAGATTTTTGTTTTTGTTGAAACTTCAGGTATAATTATGTGAAGTCACCAGGTGCTTATTATTGGTTGGGACATGAGAAGAAACTCTCTGTTATCCGGTTTTTGTATAACCAATTTGGCCACTAGATTTAGCAGACTGGAAGGTGATCTGTCGCATTAAGTGTAGACATCAAAGCCTTTTCCAGAAAAATTACAAACAGTAAAACCACTGCCATTTATTTCGACCTAGTATCACCTGGTAGGTTTATATCTTGTGGTTTGCTGCATTGCTTTGAAGCCAAAATCCACCAGATGGTGCTGATGTCAACCATTTGCGTCTAGTCCAGTTTGACAACTTAATTGAATCTTAAGGAGCAGTCAGGGTACCTGAAGTAAAGGGTTGGGTGCCTTGCGGAGAACATCATCTGCCTTTGTATCTCTGTATGTACAGTTTTAGAAGGAGTCTTCAAGACCACGTGTGCTATTCCATTTGTGAGTGAAGGTGCAGCATATACTCCTCAGAGGCTGTTTCTTGGATAAGGTTGATCTCTTCCCTGCTGTATTAGTCTGCGGCTGCATTAAGGACAGATTCTAAAAGCAGCTTTTAGACTTCCGGCCTACTTTGGATTGGGGCAGGCCTAGAGAAATCACCCAAACAAATCTTGTGCTGGCCAGCACTGACCTGATGTTGACAGATGGAGTTATTTTAAAATACTACTCCACATTAAGCAGTCTGGACTTGATATTCCTCTGATTTCCATCATGGCTAGTGGTGTCAGGTTGGTCCTGAAGAAGGTAGTGTTCTGATGACAGCATTGTTAAATGGACTAATTCCAGGTGCTTAAACTGAGTTGAAGACTTGTGATTTGTATGGTGGATTGTCATGCCGAGGAGCCTTCTGTGGTACACTAATTGCCGCTGTACTTTTTAAAAGGTATTTGCAATGCATGGTTTCAAATGTCGGCATCACACATCAGGTGTACTAGACAAAAAGTGATCTTGGCAGCATTCTCTGCGCTGTATACGTGCTTACATCAACCTTATTTTGTATCACAGCTGTCATCATCTCACTGTTGCTACGCTGCCTGGAACAGATGGTGGATGTTGGATTGCAGAAGGCTGAATCTGTTTTCAGTGGCAGACTCTGGCTTGCTTTTGTGTAAAATATGAAATGACTGTCCAATGATTTAAATGGCTTAGGGTCACGGTGGTGAACCTTGGCACTCCAGCTGTTCTTGGACTTCAGTTCCCAGAAGCACTGATCAGCAGCTGTGCTTACTTGGGCTTCTGGTAATTGAAGTCCAAGAACAGCTGGAGTGCCAAGGTTGGCCAACCCTGTCTTAGGGCTACTGTTTATTCACAGCAGGATTGGAGGGCAGAGTGAACGTGGGACACCTCAGTTCAAAATCTCATTTCGAAGTGCTCCTACAAGCCAGGGTATTTCTGTGGCCGGTACCCATAAACAAAACAAAAATTGGTGCTTTGAATGGCATATTTTGATTTTTACATTGGTCATAGGCATGGTCAAGGTGACATACCCCTCATATGGGGAACTGCATGCTGCTTTTGACTCTTATTTCCCTACTGGTAGATAGAATCTGAAGGCACCCTGTGCTATTAAACAGGGATGGAGAAATATATGGTTTACCAGATCTTACTGGACTACAATTTCCATGATCCTTCACCATTGCTTGTGCTGGCTGGGGCCATTGGAAGTTACAGTACAGCAAGATTCAGAGGAAGTGAGCTTGCTGTAAAGTAAGCAGCTTGACTTACCTCGCACAAATATTGTGAGCTATAAAGGAAAGGGAAGCTAATAAATAAAGAATATAATAAATAGGTATTTTGTCAAGGTATCCAAGGTATAATAAATAGGAAATATAGCATTTTCCTGGAATAATATTATGTTACCATTTTTAATCTAAATATCAGTTTATTGGTTTGAGGAAATCTGAGATTTTGATCATAATGCATTGGGTTGTTTCCTTGCTACAGACCATGGGTTCTCAACCTATGGGCTGCGGGCCAGATCCAGCCCGTGGCACCAAATAATCTGGCCCCTGCCCTCGCTTCAACTGCCGCCGGTGGAATTGGCCGCAGACTCATTTATGACCTTGTAAATGCGTTTATGGCAGCTGTAAACTCATTTACAGAAGTCAAACTACCGGGGGGGGGGGGGACAGCCTGTCTGTCCCCCTCAACTGTTTGAAGCAGCGTGACCCAGCCCCTGACAAGAGGTTGAGAACCCCTGCTAGAGACTTTTTTTTGGGGGGGGGGGGAGGTTTAATGATACAGGATATAGAGAGAGGACCTGACTATAATTCAATATATTGCCATTCATTGTGAAAGGTGGAGGCTGATTTGATTTAGAGTCAACTCTAAATTAAAAGATTATGATGGAAGCATTAAAAGCTCTTTCTAATCCCGTAAATCTGATTCTACCACCGTGTCCTGCTATGTGTTTATTGCTTATTAAGGAAGATCTAGTGTTGAGCAAATTTCAGGGGAAATGAGCAGAGGGAGCCTGGCTAATGACAAAGACAATTAACTTTTAATTGGAAAGCTAAGACATTTCCTGTCTGAAACACATGCCTGGCTGTGTTATTCCTGAACATACACCTGTAGAATAGGTTATTGCTTTGTGAGCCTGCATGCTTATATTGCTGCAAGGAGATAGTTGAGAGAGCACGCTAGGAATACAAAAGTGGATTGGGTAGATAGCTGGAGGAACAGGGAGAAAACAGCCACCTGTGAAGTGCTCTGTTTAGCTCTCTGTGTTGTGTTTTTAAGATGATTCTCTTTACACATCCAGGAAAAAACCAAGAGATTAATGTGAACACCTTAGCTGTCTCTGCTCGTGTTGCTGCATGTAAAGGACCCCTTATTTTCAGACTTTCACACACAAGGCATTATTGCTAAGTGCAACTGTACTAGAGGGTGTTTGCCCGAACCACTGTGTTCTTACAACCCCTTGGCAGGTTGTTCTTTTTGACACAATTCCTATCTATAATTTGGTGGCTTCCTAACTTGGGTCTCGTTTTTGATGGACTTCATTCGGCTCATACATGGCTCAGCTAGCGAGTCCAGGGACTAAATAATCTGGGCTTTGAAATCCAACCACAGTGATATGGAGAACACGTACAGTACTTGAGAGTCCTTCCTCTAAATCAGTGGTTCCCAATGTGGGTGGACATGCCCCACAGACGACTTCAATTCCCAGAAGCCTAAGTCAGTACATTGGCTGATCAGTGTTTTGGGGAATTGACTTTAGGCTTTCTGGGAAGAGAAGTCCAGAAACCAAAGGTTGAGGGAAACAAAGGTTGAGGTCCAGTTCTATAATGAAAGTAGCCTGTGAAGTAACAATCAAGAATTACATGCCTTCAGGTGTTGAAAGATAGTTGTGGGGAAAAAAACTGTGGGGGGGGGGGGAATCCTCTCAGTAGCATGTCAGCAATGTTAGGCTAGTCATCTGTATCGGCTGTCAATATAATTGTGTTCCCTGCACAATCAGTGTGCCCAACTGACTTGTGAGTGTGCAGAGCTACTGTGTCTATGAGTAGAGAAGGAGATGCTATGTAATACTGATATAATTTGCTAAGGAAGATGATTGCTCTGAAAGGAGTGTGTTCTAACTAAGTCTTTTTCCTCAAAGGAAAAAGAAAAGCACCATCATCTCACGATTTCATTATGAAGGCCTCTGTGTATATATGCAAGGGATGACCTATAAGGCTTTTGAATTTCTTTTGTAAAGCAACATTTCAATACTGAAAATGTATGTTTACTGTGCCGAGTCCCATTGTCTTGGCTCCAAGCTTTCTGTTGGAAGGATATCATGTATTCCCAGCACTGTGTGCTGTTGTGTTTTATATTTTTTTAAATCAGGTGGGGAAAGTTTCACCCCAACCAGTGCAGTTATTATTAGGATTGTGGGTGCTGTGTGGAATGAGACTGTAGGACTACTATTGGCATGTCTTGGTGCTGCTAGTGGTCAGAGAGCACAGTTTTCTCATCCCCTATTTAGAGCTTGTTTCGTGATCGTTCAAAACAAACACTGCCTCTTTCATGTCTTGCTGTCTGGCTGTTCTCTGCTACTGTGCTGGAATTATCATCATGTGCCTATTTAAACTATAAATTAAATAAAAAGAGTAAGCACAGTTACACTGCTTCAATTATTTAGCAACATGTATTTGCTAACTGCCTGGTCTTGTTTATTCTCTTTAGCCTAATACAACAAGTATGTTTGCCCATCTCTTGAGCTCCTTCATGGGTATATGATTTTATTCTTTTTCCTAGGCAGAGTTAGCTATGAAGGTAAAAGTTGCCTTTGCTCAAAAGCCAGTCGTATCTGACTCTAGGGTTCAGTACTCATCTTTGTTTACAGCCAACGAGCACACGAAATGCTGTTTACCTTCCCACCGAAGTGGTCCCTATTTATCTACTTGCAATTTTGTGCTTTAGAACTGTTGGGTTGGCAGAAACTGGGACAGATTATGGGCGTTCACTCCGTCGTGTAACAATCGGGTCTCGAACTGCTGTCCTGCCGGCATTCCAGTCATCAAGTTCAGCATCTTAACCTTTAAGTTGCAGGCCAGCTAGAGGATAACATGTGCTTTACACAAGAGCTGGACAAAGTGCAGCCTGAGAATTTTATGTCCCTCATGCATCCTATATTGCTCAAGAACTCCCCTTGTACCCTATGGAGTGGGATCTCTCTAGCATCAACATCCCAAGTTTTTTCCTAATGTTTTTCAGCAGATATACAAAAGGTCCCCTTTACTAAAACAATTTTTAAAAGAAAAATTAATTTGGGATTTGAGGGTACTGCCCTCATATGCAGTACCTTGGATCTTCAAAAGTTGCCTCTCCTGTCCTTGCTTGACACCCACACTGAAGTGTTCACTGTGAATATATCTACAGTGTATTCACTTTTTCCTCCTGCATTAATCTGAGCAGGAGGAAAATCTTTCAAAGGAGGATCTGACAAGTCACTATTTCTGGCCTGTATAATTTAGGCATGTGTTTAGTCATATGTCTGTTCCACCTTCTTTCCATATTAATCTAGGATTTATTTCTTTTTTTTTTTAAAGCACAAAAAGCACATGTATAATTAAATACAAAGATGTAAATTTTGAGTCCCTCGGGGGAACAAAAGTGGGATATGAATCCAATTAAAAAATTCTCTCTACACTTCTAAATATATTTTGCTTCTGGAAAAAAGCATTTCTGTTTCTCCCCCAGTCCAAAACTAGAGCATGCAGGAAGAGTGAAAGTGGATGCATAATTACAATTCAGTTTACATATTAGCGTAGGTGGTAATGATCTAGTTATTTCATATCAGAAACCATAAAGATCAAACTCCTCGTGTGTTCTTATCTCCAAACAGTATAATTGCAACTCAGCTCTTTTGGAAAAGTGAGTGACCTCCATTTGCCAGAATGATCTGAAATAGCAGCCACAATCTAGAAAGTTAGTTTTGAAACATCCTCTTCATAGTGAAGGGACAGCATTGGCTTAGTGGTTAATATGCTGAACTTAATGACTGGAAGGTCAGCAGGTCAGAAGTTCCAAACCTGAGTGCTGCACGATGGAATGAGCTTCTGTCTCTGTCCCAGTTCCTGCCAACCTAGCAGTTTGAAAGCAAGAAATTGCAAGTAGATAAATAAGGGACCACTTCGGAGGAAGGTAAATAGTGTTCCGTGCACTCTTGTCTAGACCTGCCTGCCACGTGTCCACAGAAATGTCTGCAGATGCAGACAGCATTGGCTCTTTGACTGTAAACAAATGAGCACAGAACCTTAGAGTCAGATACGACTGGTTTTCGAGCAAGAACGACCTTTACCTAGTGACCAGCGGACGATAGATATGGCAATCCAACAGGGTTTGGATAGCAGCAGTTGCCTCCATCTGAATGTAGCACTGTTGGCAGTAATATCCTAGCTAATAATTTTTTTGAAAGCTGTTGAATGTATATTTTTGGTATCTGGATATTCCTTTCTTAGTTAGCAAAGCATAAAGTAGAAAAACCAACAGCAGCAGTAGGGAAAAGAGTGAGCAGTAGCAGGTTTCCCAGTAGCAGGTTTCCCATAAATCATCCCCTTCACTAGATAGATAGCACATAAAACAGTAGAAATCAGTGGAAAAGCTGCTTTAAAAGGGACTAGATGTTTTCAGAGTGATATCAGTTCAAGAACAACTGAATCCAAATTGACCCAGTAATAAATGGAAGTATAGTCCAGTATACGCCCAGCCCTGCTACGTCTACCCAGTTTGGTGGTGACGGGTGTGAAAAGCTTCTTTTCATCATGGAGTGCATGTTTCTGGCATAAGCTTTCTACCACATAATTTGCAGTCCACATTTCTTGACAAAGACGTGAATCATTAAGGTGAAAGCAAATCACATGTGATAGGATATTTTAACTAAAGATTAACACTGTCCAGAATTAAAGATATTGCTGAACAGTTGCTCTACTACCAGAACTGTAAATCTTGTGCAAAGTATGTTCAACTTAAACCATTTTGAGCAATATCAACCTCTTAGTCCTACCTAAAGAATTCATAAATAATCATGATCAAAACTTTTAATACAGCTTTCACCCAAGGTTTCTGGTTAAATGAACTGTTTTACTCGAGTGTTTTTAAAGGGTCCTAAACTGTGAGAGTGAGTATATAATAAGCTGCTTGTGCAATGAATGCTGGTTTAAAGTGAAGATTTTTCTGTCAAAGGTGTACTGGTAGGAGGAATCAGATTCTATATTCCCACTATACTTATTGGACACTGTCATTGGGCATAAGGTTAGACCATCTGACCAGGAAGCTAAAAGAACCAAAAGAATAGCATACAGTAAAGTGATATTAAACTGGTGCATGGATTAAAATGGCTTGTTCAGCACCATGTTTAAAGAGTTTATTATTTTGAACTGGTACTTAGGCATTCAACTCATTATTGCCTTCATTATGCTTTCTATTAAGAGAAATCAATTTGATTTCCCAATGAACTACTATGAAACAGCATTTTAACTCTTATAATCTTAGAGTGCAGAGCTAGAAAAGGACTCTATGGATTGAGTCCATCCCCTGACAAAGAGACACAGACAGCAGAGGAATTAAATTCCCAACCTTTGGCTCCATAGCCCGATAACTCATCACTGAACCATCAAGGGGCTGCGGTAGCTCAGTGGTTAAGAAGCTCGCCTTGTTGGCAGGCAAGTCAGCAGTTCGAGACCCAGGTACTGCATGACAGATTGAGCGCCAGTCTCTGTCCCAGCTCTTGGGGACATAAAAAGAGCCTCTTATGGGCATTCCCTAAGTGGAGTTTCTCCAGCTAAAAGCCTTTCAACCCAGAATTTCTGACACGAAATTATTATTATACTGAGCCGTTCAGCAGTTCACTATTAGGAGTGTGTCAATTCACCTTCCTTCAGTGCAGATAATGTGCTAGTAATTCCAACCACATTCTTTGGTACTTTAAAAGAAGCCAGTTTAGATACTACTAATGTTTTGTGAGGTTCAGCCCATTTTCTGAGGCAATTCTGACAAAAAAATAAAATACTTTAGCCAATACTAAAAGAAACTATTATTCCCACCAGCAAATCATACGGAGGGGGGAAAGGTTGTTGACTTGGATGAAGTTAAATTTCATTTTCCCATTCCCTTTTGTTGCTTATCTCCTGCATTAGCATGCGTTAAGTGACTCATCCCAGACCAAAAAGCACTTTTGTGCTACACCCCCTAAGCCTGTTTATTTGGTAATAAATTTCCTCATGCTCAAGAGGATGTAAATTATCTAAATGGCATTTGGAATGGCAAGCCATACATACCAATCTTAATAAATTTTCAGTGCCTTGCTTCAGCTTTTACTATCTAACTTTATTGATAGGGTCTGCATGTAAATTGTAAAAGGGCGAGAGCATTAAAAAGAACAAAATGTAGTCTTGCCAATTCTGCTCTTCTATGGTATAGTATTCCAATCCCAATTGCAGGCATTTGAGAAATAACAACTGACTGTGCCCTGTAATGATTGTACAGTAGATCCTCTCAGAAGTCACAGGCAATCCTGTCTCTCACTTGGCTTTCTTCTGTACTGCCCTAAATCCACTTTGATAGGCTATGTGATACTCTGGAAATAAGTTTATCTAAACTACATTTCAGCACTGAAGTTCAGAGCACTAAAGTTTACTAGCAGATAATTTCAAGCACTTTAGGTAAACGTAAAGGTCGCCCTTGCTCAAAAGCCAGTCATATCCAACTCTAGGGTTCAGTACTCATCTGTTTATAGCCAAAGATCCAGTGCTGTGTCTGCAGACGTTTCCATGGACATGTGGCAGGCATGCCTTGACACCGAGAACATGGAACGCTGTTTCCCTTCCCACCAAAGTGGTCCCTATTTAAGGTAAAGGTTTCCATGGTCATGTGGCAGGCATGACGTCATGTGGCAGCACACGGAACGCTGTTACCTTCCCACTGAAGTGGTCCCTATTTACTTGCAATTTCTTGCTTTCAAACTCCTAGGTTGGCTGGAGCTGGGACAAAGACAGGAGCTCATTCCGTCCTGCAGTACTCGGGAATTGAACTGCCGACCTTCCAGTCAGTGAGTTCAGGGTTTTAACCACTTGAGCCACCACAATCCCTTTACTAAACTATAAATCCCAGGATTCTGTAGGATGGACCACAACAGTTAAAATGTTACCATAGTGCAGATAAGAAGTAGAAGCAGTGACAGATTTTACTTTCTTAGGATCAAAGATCACTGCAGATGGAGATTGCAGCCATGAAATAAAAAGGCGACTGATTCTTGGGAGACAAGCGATGAGAAACCTGGGGAACATAGTGAAAAGTAGAGACATTACATTGCAAACAAAAATTAGAATAGTCAAAGCAATGGTTTTCCCAGTAGTAATGTATGGATGTGAGAGCTGGACAATTAGGAAGGCTGAACGCAGAAGAATAGATGCCTTTGAAATGTGGTGTTGGAGGAGGGTTTTGAGAGTCCCCTGGACAGCGAGGAGAACAAATAGGTCAATCTTAGAAGAAATCAACCCTGACTGCTCATTGGAAGGTCAAATAGTAAAGATAAAGCTAAAATACTTTGGACATCAAATGAGAAGGGAGGATTCACTTGAGAAGGCATTGATGTTGGGAAAGGTGGAGGGCAAAAGAAGAAGGGGGAGGCCAAGGATGAGATGGCTAGATGGTATTATAGACACAATGGGCACAGAGCTGGGAGGGCTGAGGGGGATGGTGGAGGACAGAGGCGCCTGGAGGAAAATGGTCCATGGGGTCGCAAAGGGTCGGAGTCGACTGTGCGACTGAACAACAAAAAGTGCAGATAAACTTGTTGGTACTGTATTTCTCTCCCCCTCACCCTGTTTCTCAGAGAATCATAATCCATCTCTCTAAAATTTGGGACAAAGAAATAACCAACAGGTAGCTCCTTCTATAGAACCCCTCCCCACTATTTGCCCCCAAATGTCTTAATTGTGCTGTCTAGGGGACGTGATTGGCCATCTTGCTGCATTTAGACCTGCAGGGCCTAAGCTAGAAGCCCAAGCCAGCACTCCTGCTGATCAGGGCTTCTGGAAATTGAAGCTCCAAAACACCTGGAGTGCCAAGGTTCGCCATCACTGATCTTTAGCAGGGGTGCCCAAACTATGGCCTGTGGGCCAGATCCAGCCCAACACCAATTCATCCAGCCCACACCACATGCAGAAGCAAAATGCAAGGGCGGCGCAGGCAGGCTGGATGAATTGGTGTTAAGGACTAGATCTGGCCCATAGGCCATAGTTTGGGTACCCCTGGTTTAAGCAGAGAAAATGGCAGCCTAAAAATCTACCTCACCTTGTTGCAAAACAAATTGCAAGGCACATTTTGCTTCCTCATCCAGTGGGAACCATGTGACTGGCCCGCTGAACCACATGGCTTGCCCACGGCCCAAGAAGTTTGGGCACCCCTGATCTGTAGGGAGGGAATGGTTAGGGGAGGCTAACAGAATTACCCCTTCCATAACCTGTTTAAGGATAAGACTGAGAGGCCTATGATTATTATTTTTTAAAAAATGTACAGTCATCCTTACTTCATAAGAACAATAGCAGAGGTGCATAAGAATGAACACCTTCTCAGAGAGGGGAAAAAATATCCAAACCCACTCTTGAATTTAGAGATTACAACACCTCCCTAGCCAACAAAACCTTAATAACAAACAACAACAATTGCAAACAACAAAGAACCTGAAAATTAAAACCAAAACAAGTATAAGAGTGTTTATCAATTCTCACCCTGTTAAGAGCTTGGTTTCATCAACTGGAGTTGATTGTCATTAAATTTAGTGGGCGAGGGGGGAGAAACTTATTTCTTCACATCACACAACATTAGTTTACAGAGTTCACTACCACAAGATATAATATTGGCAGATAGCTCCGGAGACTTTCAAAGACAAGTTCATCAAGGCTTGATTCTTATTAGCTACAATGCACAGCTGTGATCAGACACCACATTATATTCGGGACAAGGTACAGAATTGGGAGGGACTTCAGTGGCTCAATTGGTTAAGCCGCTGAACTTGATGACTGGAAGGTTGGAGTTCAATTCCTGAGTATTGCATGGTGGAATGAGCTCCCGTCTCTGTCCCAGCTCCTGCCAACCTAGCAGCCTGAAAGCAAGAAATTGTAAGTAGATAAATAGGGACCATTTCAGTGGGAAGGGAAACAGTGTTCCATGCACTCAGGTGTTGAGGCATGCCTGCCACATGTCCATGGAAACATCTGCAAATGCAGACAGCGCTGGCTCTTTTGCTATAAACAGCGATGAGCACTATACCCTAGAGTCAGATACGACTGGCTTTCGAGCAAGAGTGACCTTTACAGAATTGGGAGATGACTTGATTACCCCTCATACCACCATCTTCTTGTGAGCCGTCAGAGATACACAGCTGCCATCATAATCAAATAATTTAGGGACAGGGAACCTCCAGTCCACCAGATGTTCAGCAATCCCCATATCTGGCTACTAGCCAGGTGAGGTAGACCTGATGGAGATGAGGAACATCTGATGGGTTGGTAAGTTCCCATGCCTGGAAAAGTCCTTGGTCTCCTCTATAAGGCTAATGTTTGAGCTGCACACAACTGTTAAGTGTGATGAAGGGCTGTCCGAAACTCCCAAGCCTTACTACGTTTCATTTACTCAGCCAAGAGCTCCCATTTCATGTCCAAAACTAAAAGGACCCTTACCTTTTTGGTCTATTCTGTAACCTACAACAGTAACAACTGAACACTGTTTGTGTAGCAAGAACAGCTTTTGCAACTACTTTAGAATTGGTCTTTATTTAGAAACCATCCTCTCTTGCTAATCAGATATCAGTTTCTCTGGCACATAATTTGAACAAATGAGAGAGGAAAACAACCCTTTGTTCATGGTTTAAATAACAAGATCTTATGGAACAATCGAAAAAGAGATTGCGCTGTTGCCTTCAACATCTTAGTGAGTGCAATAATACATGATCTTTTCAACCATTACTCCTCAACACCCCCCCCCCTCCCGGGCTATAAATTATTAGTGTTACCAATTTGGAAATAACCGAAACTGTAGCTTAGAGCAGGGTTCCCCAAACACCAGGCTGCAGACTGGTCCTGGGTGGTGGGCTGTCCCAAACCGGGCCGCAGGTGTTGCTGGGAGCCCCAGTGGCAGCTTTCTGCCCTCAGCGTGCTCTGTCAGGTCTCCCCAGCGGGCAGGCAGGGCACGGGCTTCAGACACAGCGGATGGGCAGGTCACCAGGCCCCTCCTCCATATTGCTTAACTGCAGTGGGGCTCTGCCCCCCCCCCCCCCCAGCCTATGTGCATTGTGATGCCTCGTTGCCCAAGTTGGGTGGTGTGGCTGGTATGCAGCTGGGTTCCTCCTTGTTTTTGGGCTACAGTGGGACTCCTTCCCCCACCTGAATGCAGTGTGCACTTTGTCATAGTTTGTTGTGCACTTACGCCGTCCGGTGCCGCCCTCCAACATGTGGGTCCATAGAAAGGTTGTTTGGCATGAAGCCGGTCCGTTTTGTGGGAAAGATTGGGGACCACTGGCTTAAAGAAACCTTATGAGTGTCAGGTTGATGGAACATCTTTGAATCCATGGTCTCTTCGCTCAAACACAAACCATACTAACAGTCTGAGCCGAGTAATGTTTATTCAAAGTAAAAGCCTAGAGCCGTGATGGTGAACCTTGGCACTCCAGATGTTCTTGGACTTCAATTCTCAGAAGCCCAAGCACCCTGTGAATCCACATGAATGAGTTTACTGCGATTCATCCAGCCCGCGCTGCCCAAAACGGGCCCGTACGGTTAAGACTCTTCCGGGTTAACCCTTCATCCATATGGGCATGTTTTACTTCCGCTTCCAGGAACGATGAGGGCAGCGCAGGCTGGATGAATCACAGTAAACCCATTCATGTGGATTCACAGGGGGCTCGGCCTTCTGGGAATTGAAGTCCAAGAACATCTGGAGTGCCAAGGTTTGCCATCACGGGCCTGGAGAGTTCAGTGTGACTTGCCTCTCTGCCTCTCCTAGCTACAGCCCAAATTGCATAACTAAGTAGCAGAATACAGAACTGGTAATTGAGTAATGGAATGCTAATGTACTGTACATACTGAGCAAAAGCCATCCATCCATCCTTCCCCTGTACAGAGCCAGTCACAAACTTAAAAGCCTAGTTACAAACCTTATTTAGAAAAAACACAGAAGATTTTTCACATCTTCCACCTTCTTCATTTCCCCCTTAAAAAACCCAAAGCACATGCCTTTTGAGAGAGTAAACAAGTACGTGTGATGGATTGCTGTAAAATCAAATTACACTAAGTCTTCTTCTGTTTTTATTTTCTTCGCCTCTGGCTGACATTCCTCAGCATCACAAGACGCTGGGGATGTCAGTGCTTTGGGATCACCCGTGTAGCCTACGAACAAATTATTCAGAGCATTCTGCAGCCTTGCCGGAGGTGACAATGGCGGTGGTACAGAGGAACCTGGAGACAAAACGGTAGGTTGCCCTTGTGATTCTAAGGGCACTGAAAGTGCTGGAGCTCTGGAAGCAAACAAGCGGGCCAGATTTTCCAAGGCAGCTGTTTGTCTGTCCATGGCATCTGCAATCCTTCTGGTCGACGTCTCCATCACAGTGACGAGTTTGTCCACATTTTTGGTGGCCTTGTCCACATGGCTCGTGAGGATGGCAAACTCTTTTTTGCGAGCATTGCTTTCCCTGATCTGTGCAACCTCAGCTGTCTCCCTGTGCTTTGAGTGCAGATCAGACAGCGCGTTGATGAGTCTGTCACCCACTCGCGAGAGAGCATCTACTAGGTCGGAGGCGGCTTCAGTTTGTTTCCCCTGCTTTTTGCTCCAGTGGTTGCCAATTCTGTCAACATCAGCAAGAGCCGACCTGGGGAAAGAGCCAGACGGGCCTGTAATGGGAGAAAGAATTACAAATGAATATGATGGCAACATCTTGTGGATAGCCAACACCATCCTTCAGTGGCAGAAGAACAAATCATTCCAAATGCAAATGTGGAAGAGAACTCCCTATGCCCGTAGTGGTGAACCTTGGCACTCCAGGTGTTCTTGGACTTCAATTCCCAGAAGCCCAAGTCTCTGAGAATCCACACGAATCAATTTACTGCTCGCATGCGCAATAAACCCATTCATGTGGATTCACAAAGACTTGGGCTTCTGGGAACTGAAGTCTAAGAACATGTGCAGTAAACCCATTCATGTGGATTCACAAATACATGGGCTTCTGGGAATTGAAGTCCAAGAACACCTGGAGTGCCAAGGTTCACCATCTATGCTGTGTGACCACACTGGATACGAAACACCTTTATCTTGGAAGGGAGAGCCAGCAGGAACCAACATTGACCTCATTTCATTGCAAAACTCAAACGTGGCTTTGAGCTACCAAAACCTGTGGGGTTTTGGGGCAGTTGAAGCTTACTTGCCCTTAGACCTGCAGCATTTTAAAGCATTGATAAGGACACAACCTTTGAGCTCACAGGAAGCTCTTCTCTGCCAAGTTGTACAAGATCAAGTAAAACACAAGGTGGGATCACTGGGACTGCATCCCTCCTTTGTAGAAATTAAGGAAAGCCCCCCCCCCCCCCAATAACCTAGTTAACATACTACTACTTCTTGTGCCGTATCCAAATCTGAATATTGGCAATCAGCCGTGAAGATTGTCCAGAGGATATATTGCAGTGGCCTTTTATCTGCCTTCGACATCGCAGCATGACCCCCATACCACTGATCCAGTACCGTGAGTCACTTTTTGGTCCTAAGCCCTTTTGGTACACAAAATCCTCATTGGCTCCAGGCCAGTATTGATGAAGCTGCTGCTCTTCATCAAGATGTATCCAAGGGGGATTTATTCCATTTGGGGACCATCACCCTTCCCTGTGGACTTTGGGGCCGAAGGCCATTAGTCCTCAGGGTTGTCAGGTTAGTTAAATGCCGCCTGACACTTGGCGTTGAGTTGCTGGCAGTATGGTCTGTCTTGGGGAAATATGGTAAGCGTGACTACGGAGGTTTTCTGATACAGCAAGCTGAGCTGCTCCTCTAATGAACCTCCGGCTGCCCAGATCAAACTGGTTATTAAAATGGCGACATCTCAAATTAACAGGTGCTGGACTGGGCTTGGACCCTTCCTTAACCACCTCCCCGATCAGATAAAGGGCAGGGACCTGGTTGGCCTCTTGGGGGGTCTTACGTAACGTTGAAGAAGCGAAACCTAAAGTTTGTGTAGGTAACGCTCCAGCCTCTGGAAAAGGAAACCTTGAAATCTTCCTCTCGCCTCTGAGGTGCATCCCCCCGCAAGTAGAACTTGAGAAAGGCGTCTTGTTGAAAAACCTTATCTGGTCCCTGCTAATTTCCTCCTCTCAGAGGAATAATGCCACAAGGGTTTCTTTAGCAGCGTTTTATTTTAAAATAATAAGTAAACAGACTATGCGGAATAAATCCACTGAACTACATGAAATAAAATACTGGATACAAAGTAAAGCAAAGCAATAACTATGGGCATCTTGTGCCCTCATCAGCTCAGAGACTAAGCCCATAGCTTAGGCATCTTAGAAAAAGGTGTGGCAGCATTTCCCCATGGCATTGGGAAAAGTGCCTTCTGAGGTTCAGAAACCCGGAGTTTTTATACAGTTTTCTGGCCTTCAACACCTCTCGTCAGAACTTGAGTTATGACATGACTTAGACATCTAGACATCTGTAAGGTAAGGTAAGGTTTCCCTTGCTCGAAAGCCAGTCGTATCCGACTCTAGGGTGCAGTGCTCATCTGTTTCAAAGCCGAAGAGCCAGCGTTGTCTGCTTCTGCAGACGTTTCCATGGTCATGTGGCAGGCATGACTAGACACCGGAGCGCATGGAACACTATAACCTTCCCACCAAAGTAGTCCCTATTTATCTATTTGCAATTTCTTGCTTTCGAACTGCTAGGTTGGCAGGAGCTGGGACAAAGACGGGAGCTCACTCCGTCCTGCAGTACTCAGAAATTGAACTGCTGACCTTCCGCCTCTCAGTCAGCTCTTAGCCACTTGAGCCACTGCAGTACAGACATCTGTACTGATAAGAAAATTCCAATGCAGCTGCAGATTCGCAGTTGCTGTTATCAGTGGCATCATCTGATGAGATGGCCCTTTCCTGACCAATTCCTACCCAAGCTCCCTTGAGCATTAAGGCAGGCCTATTGTTATGTTAAGTATGCACTAATGGCTGTCTCTGCTGGCAGTGAAAGCATTTAGCAGAGCCTGAGAGAGTTAGATTACAGAGAGTCAGAGTGAATACAAACAAGATACAAGTGATCCAATTTAACATACAGTAATTTTTAAGAAAAAGTAACGAGCCTTCACACATTCCCATGGCATGGTCTACTCTATTAACATAGCAGGGTAACCTGGCCAGACTGAGTATTAACATACATACAACCCACATTCCACAGCCAGAAACCTGTATTTGAAAATGTGCATTTTAAATCTCCAAACTCACCTAAACGCACAGGATGGCTCTCTCCTCTAGCAATAGGAAATCCAGGAGAAGCTACACCATCCGCCAGAATGCCATCTTCTCCATGCTGTTCCCATTCATCACCCGGGGAATGTGCATTCATTGGGTCGGAATCCATTTGTGTGTCTTGGAAACAGCCATTGGAGTCATCAGCAGGCTCTGGAATGGACGCTTCGTCATCATCAGAAACAAGAACAACACTTAGCTTTTCATTCTTGTCCTGACCCAGACCCAGCTTTTGTGCTTCACGATTCCGCCGATCAATAGAGAGCGACACTTTGGACACTACAAGGCCCTTGTGCATGCATAGAAAACTGTTCAAGGAGTCAAAGAAAGGCAGGGCACGTTGTCCACTAACAGAGTTGTTGTTTCCACAAACAATTGCTTTATAGCCTCTCCGAAGCTCCTTAGCACGTAACCGGCACTGCTTCATGTCCCGGTCATAGCCACATTCCCGCATCCGGTCTGATATCCACTCGTATTGGGCCTCGTTGCGAAAATTGGTAGCCAGTGATGCTTGTACTTGGTCCTCGCCCCATATCTCTATGAAGGTCCGGATTTCCTCATCGGGCCAGTAAGGATTACGGTGACGGATGCTTTTCCTAGGAGCAAATGGCTGGATGTTCATATTTTCTCCTGGTAGTTGCTGCTGATCACGAAGCAATGACCTGGCAGCTACAGACAAGGGATGTTTCGTTTGTGTAAAATATTTAGCTTGGAAGTTGTTCAGTCTGTGCAAGTTATTCTGTAGATTCTTTAAGAGATCGTCATTACTAGCCATGCTTTTCTTCATATCTCACCTGCAGAAAAAGAAGCCACACCATAAAATTCTACCACTACAGCAAGAAATGTTTTCCCCCTCCTCCTAAACAGTTTTCCTTTGCTACTTAGCCCTAGTCACATACACTGGGAGTGGAGAAATGTGTGACTCTGGATTCTGTTCGACCTCAACTCCCTTGGTCAGTGATGGTGAGCCTTGGCACTCCAGGTGTTCTTGGACTTCAATTCCCAGAAGCCCAAGTCAGCACTCCTGCTGATCAGGGCTTCTGGGAATTGAAGTTCAAAAACAGCTGGAGTGCTAAGGTTGGCCACCACTGCCTAGGTTGTCTAGGGCTGATGGGGAACTGTAGTTAAACAGCATCTGGAGGATTACCTTTCTTGCCCAACATAATTACTTCTATTTAGCAATTAACAGTAATGTATGTGTTGTTTTATTTAAAAAGGTGCACAAGGACACATTCCTTTGAAAAGAACATACCGTATTATTATTTATCAGTTGAATATGTCTGTAAAATGTACACGGGATTCTAAAGGGCTAGTTCCCACCACCTCTTCATGTTTGGGGGAGACCAATGCATATTAGAAGTCTATGGTACCATGCTATGCAAATTCAATTACACTTACTTGGGATGAACACACACTGGATTGCAGCCCTTATTGAACCCTCTGATCAGGAAACATAATGGAGACATCTCATGTTATTTAGAAGAAAGTAATTGAGTGGCACAGAATGTTTCTTCAAGTTTTTGCAAGATCCTAAGCACACTTTTACCACAAAAATTATGTATCTCCAGCTCAATAATTATAGCATTATTTAGCACAGAACGGAAACTTAGAAAATGTTACATTTTAAATTAGATGAGAAATACCTTATCACTAAAAACCTCTTCAGAGACAATAAAGTGTGTGTGTGTTGTGTGTGTATCTTCATTTGGAACAACGGTAGTCACAAATGAAGTGTTATCTGTGGCCTAGTTTTCAGCAAGATGGTAAATTTGCTAGACTAGGGTTGGGAAAGGTATGGCTTTCCAAACGTTGATGGACTACAGTTCCCATTAGCCCTAACCCACTTGGTTAATGTATGGGATGATGTGAATTAGGGGTTAACAACATTTGGAGGGCCACATATGAGAACGGTAGTTTATATTCCAGCCCCTCTTGAATGACAGGAAGAAATAGTTTTAACCAATGCTTGTAACATAGTTTCACAAATGCCTCGAGTTACATAAAATGCGACTTACACAATGATTTTGTGCTAAAACCATGTCCCGATTTACACGATTCCCTATGGGTTTGCTTCGAGTTACATAAAGATTATTTTTCCTATGGGTTTGCTTTGAGCTACGTAAAAATTCATTTCCCTATGGGTTTGCTTCGATTTACATAAAAATTTCATTTTTCCTGTGGGTTTGCTTCGAGTTACGTAAAAAAGTAATAATTTTTCTATGGGTTTGTTTCGAGTTACAAAAATATTCAATTTAAGCAAAAGCCTACGGAATGGACTTTTTTCCCCATAAGTAGGGGTTTTACTGTAATAAGAATTATGTCACAAGGGGGGGAGATCTGGATTTTAGAGATGCTTAGATGGGGCATGGCCAAAAAAGGTTGAGAATCACTGGTGTAGAGCAGGGGTGCCCAAAATTTTCGGGCTGTGGGCAGGCCACGTGGTTCAGGGAGCCACTTACTATGGCCTGGGGGCCGGATCAGGCCCCTGATGCCAATTCATCCGGCCCCACGGAGCCCTCGTCGCTCCTGGAAGCAAAATATGCCCGTACAAACCGGGCCATAGTTTGGGCACCCCTGATTTAGAGTCTCAGAAAGGGACTGGGGGTGGGTGGGAGAGATTGGGTCCCCCACCCCAGTAAACTAGCAGTTCAAGGCTGATCACGACCTTTTATTTTATATGGATCATTCTAAAATTGGGATGGTCCTTTTTTTAAAAGTGAATTTTAGAAATAACTCTGGGCTGCATCCTTGCTGTTCCCAAGGTCTCCCCTCAACCCCCAGAAAGCGCCCCCTCTTCCAAAAACAAAAAAAAGCGCCACGCATCTCCCGTTCCCACGTTACGCCGCCCGCGATCGCGCCCACCAGCCTCCGACACCTCCTCGCTCCCTTCCCCTTCCAAGCTTGTGCGGTTGCAAATGCTAATGCTGCCTACCCTACCCTTACCCACAGCCGCGCACTTACTTGCAAGTTCCCGGCTCGCTCGTGGGCACGCGAGCCGGCCGGGATTGGGCCGCCGCCGTGACGAGCTCGGCTGCGGCCCAATCAGAAAGCGCCCCAAGAAGGCAGGGCAAACCAGAGGAAGAAAGGCGGAGGGGGTGGGGGTGGAGGAGAAAAGAGGACCGGCGTTCTATCAGGAGGATGGGGAGGGGCTTCTAGGGAACGCGGGGGATGGACAGGCGGTTCGGCGAATGAGGAGGCCCATCCCGGGCAAGGGAAAGGGGGCGGGAGGCAAGGGCGACATGGCAACCGAGGAACGCGAAGAAGAAGCCGCGCATTAAGAACAGAGAGAGGCGCAGCGCCCGGGGAAAGTGGGGCGTTTGCACGGAGGGCTCCTCTTGCAAAAGGCGCGGGGAAAGGAGTGGGTTGAGAAGCCAGGCTGGGATGCAACGCAAAGCAGAGGGATTTCATTTTCTGTTTCTTGTTTACCTTCCTGGCGGGGCATTGTGAGGCGAAGCGGGCGGACTAGGAAGGGGAGGCTTCGAGCCGAACGATGAGCCCGGGGAACGCACTGCCACTTGAAACGCCCGCCCGGCGTCCCAAGCGCTCACTCGCCCTTCCCCGTCCACCGGGCCGAGAAAGAGAAAGCGAGAGCCACATGTGACCGCAGACGGGCAGCCCTCTGGCCAGGCGAGGGGTGGGGCTCCGCCGGCAACGCCACTCCACCACCGGAGGGGGGTGGGGGGGGGTCATGGGGAGGTTAAGCCGCTGGGCTGGCTTTGTTCCTAGCTGGCCTTGGCCGCAGGGCTGTTCAGGGTCGCTTTAGTCCAGGGATGCCCAAGCTACGGCCCATGGGCTGGATCTGGCCCCTGAAACCAATTCATCCGGCCCACACCACCCTTGCCGCTCCTGGAAGGGAAAGTAAAACGCACCTGTATGGGCACATTTTACTTCTGCTACCTTGGAGCTGCAGTCAGAGAAATTGGTGTCAGGGGCCAGATATGGCCCACAGGACATATTTTGGGCGCCACTGATTTAAGCAGAGAAAATGGCAGCCTACAAATCTATCTCATACTGTTCCAAAACAGGTTGCAAAGGTGTGTTTTGCTTCCGGTGGGAGGAACCATGTGACTGGCCCACTAAACCACGTGACCGGCCCATGGGCCAAAAGGTTTGGGCACCCCTGCTTTAGTCCAATCCTCTGCAACCGTCCCCCTCCCGTTTAAATTACATTTTTTCTCCATGTGCAAAAACGCTTCATTCCCCTTTTCTCCCCGCTGTATAATAATAATTCTGTGTCAGAAATTATTCTGGATTGAAAGGATTTTTGCTGGAGAAACTCCACTCGGAGGACAGCTGAATGAGGCTCCTTTCATGTCCCCAAGATATCTTCCCACCGGAGTGGTCCCTATTTATCTACTTGCAATTTCTTGCTTTCGAACTGCTCGGTTGGCAGGAGCTGGGACAGACAGGTGCTCAAACCAACGAGTACACAGGGTCTCGAACTGCCTACTGGGCTGCCTTCCAACTAACAAGGCAAGCTTAGCCACTGAGTCACCACAGGCCCCTATCATGTAGACAAATGTCAGTTTAAAGTGCAATTCCGATAAGGCATCCCTGAGATAAAAAATGTACAGGATCAGGCCCCTGAAGTTCAGGGACGACAGTGGCATGTCTTGGACTGGTCCGGCAAACTCTTGGTTGACTGATGGGTGTGATTCTACATTTCCTTTGTAATGGTTTCTCTTCAGCCAGGGAATGTAGAAAGTGTATGGATTAGTATTCTTTGCCAAAAGAGGTTTCAAAATCATAGCCTAGTCAGTCTGTTGCATCTGACCAGATTATCCTGCTTGCTATGGTAATAGAGTAGACCATACGCCCAGTGACTTAACGCCGATTGTTAGGCAGCAGTTAAATAACCTAACAACGAGGACTTAAAGGCCTTTGGTGGCGAAGTCCACAGGGAAGGATGATTGTTAATGGTTCCCAAGTGGATTCAATCCCACTTGAATCTATCGTGATGGAGGTAGCAGCTTCATCAATACTGACCTGGGTTTGATGAGGACTTTGCATGCCAAAAGGGCTCAGGACCAGAAAGTGACTTGAAATGGATCGGTGGTATGGGTGTCACATAGCAATGTGGAAGGCCACTGCATTATTATTTTACCAGGACAATCTTCATGGCTGACTACCATGATGATTGCCAATACTATACTTAGAATCAAATACGGGAGAAGTGTAACCAAAAGAAAAAAAGGAAGGATGATCTGATCTTCCTTACTGGAAATTTAGACAGAGTGAAAGAGGCATGGGAATTTTTTTGGAACTCTACAGGTATCTTAGCGAAAGCTGGGAAACGTTTGGAGTTCAATTAATCGTGTAGTGGGAACCTGGAACTTCTTTTGTGTCCAGATCAAACTTTGGACTGTAAACGAAGCAATGTTCTTGGTTTTGTCGTTGGTCATAATTTAATCTTATTTCTGGTACTAATCAGCAGACCAGTATTGTATTGTATTGTTTATTTATACCCCGCTTTTCTAGTGTAAAACACTACTCAAAGTGGCTTCCAACAGTAAACAATATACAATAATAAGCAGAATACAATATACATAAAATACAATGCAAAACATAGGCAATACACAGCGAAACATAATAAAGATAAATACAGTACTAATGCTGTGGATATACAGTTCACAGCTTAATACAAAAAGGTTATACAGTAAAATCAAAAATACTCAATACATCAATCTACCACACTAGAGACACCCAGCAGGCTCGAAATCCCAATGTCTCAGCTGCAAGTAACTGAGATGAATGCTGTATCTCCACATTCACATCTGCCAGCAGCCCCTACTTGAGCATGTTGGTCTTACATTTAGGGATTCTGACCCTCAGCCTATGCAGGGTCCTCCAAGTGTTTAGATGAGGTTGAGTTCTTCAACTATATCCTCCTTTAATGTTATTCTTTGTCCAGTAAGCTCCTTCCTCCATCTTCTAATTTGGCTTTGCTCTTGCGTACCCTCGAGAATGTTTTGTTCCTTCTGTAAAGCTCTTCCTGGATCTGACCCAGCGGACTTGAGACACATATCTATTCAGAGGATGTTGAGGGTCATTCTCTTGCTTAATTCTCTCAGTGTAGGAAAAGGAGTAAGACAAGGCTGCATTTTGTCACCCTGCTTATTCAACTTATACACAGAGCACATAATGCACAATGCAGGGATGGAGGAATCACAATATGGGATCAAAATTGCTGGGAGAAACATCAATAATCTGAGATATGCAGACGACACCACCCTAATGGCAGAAAGTGAGGAAGACCTAAAGAATCTCTTGATCGGTTTGAAGGAAGAGAGTGCAAAAGCTGGCTTGAGACTCAATATCAAGAAAACCAAGATAATGGCAACAGGCCCGATCAGTTCCTGGAAAATAGACTGGGAAGAAGTAGAAGCAGTGACAGATTTTACTTTCCTGGGATCTAAGATCACTGCAGATGGAGATTGCAGCCATGAAATAAAGAGGCGGCTGATTCTAGGGAGACAAGCCATGAGAAACCTGGGGAACATAGTGAAAAGCAGAGACATCACCTTGAAAACAAAAATTAGAATAGTCAAAGCAATGGTATTCCCAGTGGTAATGTACGGATGTGAGAGCTGGACAATTAGGAAAGCTGAACACAGAAGAATAGATGCCTTTGAAATGTGGTGTTGGAGGAGAGTTTTGAGGGTACCCTGGACAGCGAGGAGAACAAATAGGTCAATCTCAGAAGAAATCAACACTGACTGCTCATTGAAAGGTCAAATAGTAAAGATGAGGCTAAAGTACTTTGGGCATCAAATGAGAAGGGAGGATTCACTTGAGAAAGCCGTGATGTTGGGAAAGGTGGAGGGCAAAAGAAGAAGGGGGAGGCCAAGGATGAGATGGATAGATGGTATTGTAGACACAATGGGCACAGAACTGGGAGGACTGAGGGGGATGGTGGAGGACAGAGGCGCCTGGAAAACGATGGTCCATAGGGTCACAAAGGGTCGGAATGGACTGTGCGACTGAACAACAACAACATGCTGCTACTTCTTTTCTTAGAGCTCCTCTGGTGGCTTAGTGATAAGACACTGAGTTGGAGACTAAAAAGTCAGGTTTCGATACCCTAGAGCTGCACTTGCGGACATGAAAGTAGCCTAAAAGTCCTCTCAACCCAGAGTAATCTCTGACATGAACAAGCAAGCATCTTAGGTGTAGGTTTGAAGCATCCTGTCATAATACACATATTTCATTGACAGCAACGCCAAATTGTTTTGTGTGTTGATGCACTCTATTCTGGAGCAGGATACTTTGCTCAGGACCATAGCTGATGTATGCAGCGTGGGTGTTTGAGTTCCCCGTGTATAGTTTGTTAGTTTCCTGATGATGTTCCTCGTGCTAACTTTAGCTTTGGTATTCAGGCAGGGCTGCTTAAAAGAGTGTCCTGTCAAGTGTCACACCAAGATATTTCAGTGCTAAACAATGGTGTAATTGATTCCCTTGCCATGTAACATCTGACTCACTGGTGGGCTCAATTTTTTTTTTTGCCACCACACTGTGGGCATGGTATGGTGGGTGTGGCCAGGGGAAAAGCCCCGCGTTGCACCCGAATTAGGACTATTTTTTTAAAAAACTTGGATGGGCAGGGCCAGCCAGAATTTCTGCTACCGGTTTTGGCAAACTGGTGTGAACCTGCTGATGCCCACCACTGATCTGACTCTCGGTTTCTAAGGTGGAAAGCGCACACTTGAGTCTTGCTCAGGTTCAAATGGTAATACTATCCTATTTCTTTGAGTGCTCCAGTAAGTAACTTGGAAGTGACTTGTGGGTGGCTGAAAACATAGTGCTTAAATTGTATAAGGTTCAGGGATACAACTAGGGTTGTTAATGCAAACTGCTGGAGGGGACAATGAAATGGAATTATTCTGTCATGTAATGATAAAATGATAAGGTCAAGTTTCAGGAGGCTGTAAGTGAAAAAGCTGCCAAAATTGCTAATGAAAAATTTGACCCATTCCCATTTGGGAGATTTAGTAGTAATGATGGAAATAATTTCTCTACATTATATTCCTCAATGACTAAACTGACATTATTATACTTTGGAGACACCACTGGAAATGACAACACAAGGGGAAACTGAACACAATAGAAAAAAGGAAGCTCAGTTTATGAGATGGGTTGGTTCAAGTAAAAGAAATTACAGCCTTTAGTTTGCAAGGAATAAGCAGGGCTGTTAATAGAAAAGCTTAGAGATAATTTAATCATAAGGTGGCCATGAGTTAGAATTGAACTCATGGCACATCAACAATAGTTCTCTATAAGGATTTATCATTTTTCTGGCTGGCAGTGTACATGGAGATTGCAATTGATGGGGTGGGTGGGGTGCAACAGTTGTATAGTGGGGCTGACAATGATGAAGAATCATGTACTGTATACTCTCTCTGTGTGTAAAATACCACAAGACTCTTCTGTAAAGTGTTATTTGCTAAAAGTGCCATTTTCATACATTGCTACTACAATTGGTGTCTCTTAAAACTAGTATGGATAGTATGGGAAAAAAGGGTTTTTAGCACATATTTAGATTAGCTGCTTACAGTAAAACCTCTACTTACGAAAACAAAGCCCATTCCATAGGCTTTTGCTTAAATCAGTTTTTTATGTAACTCGAACCAAACCCATAGGCAAAATTAATTTTTACGTAACTCAAAGCAAACCCATAGGAAAAATGAAATTTTTATGTAAATCGAAGCAAACCCATAGGGAAATGAATTTTTACATAACTCAAAGCAAACCCATAGGAAAAAGAATCTTTATGTAACTCGAAGCAAACCCATAGGAAATCGTGTAAATCGGGACATGGTTTTAGCACAAAATCATTATGTAAGATGATTTTATGTAACTTGAGGCATATTTAAGTCGGGGTTTTACTGTATTTATATTTGCCAATACGAATATGAAGCTTAAATTGTACTTTAAATGAGTTGAAATTGGATTTGTGGTAATGACTTTCTTGTAGCAATAGCAAGCCCTCTTATATACAGACCTCTACAAATGTCAACATTGCTTCATGCCACAAGAACTCATGTGGTACAGTGCTTAAGTTACAGCATTGCAGTCAAAACCGCTCACAATCTGTATTCGCTCCTGAGGGGATTTTATGTGACCCTCCAGTGGAGTGGATGCATTTATAACAGCCGTAACTGCGCCTGGGCTGTTGTAAACGTGCCATAAATGCACCTGCTGTTGTCATGAATGCATTTACGACAGCCACAGATGCATTTTACGGCAGAGTACTGTATACTCTCTCTGTGTGTAAAATACAGAAATCAAATCAGTCAATCCTGAAGGAAATCAACCCTGACTGCTCTCTGGAAGGACAAATACTGTACTGAAGCTGAAGCTCAAGTACTTTGGCCATCAAATGAGAAGAGAGGACTCACTAGAGAAGGCCCTGAGCCTGGGAAAGATCAAAGGCAAAAGGAGAAGGGGGTGGCAGAGAATGAAATGGCTATATGGCATTGTTTGCGCAGTGGGCGTAGATCTGGGCGGGTTATGGAGGATGACAGGAGCCTGGTGTGCAGTGGTTCATGGGGTCACAAAGGATCGGACTCAACTGTGCGACTACAAAAGTCTAAAAAGTAACATTTCCAAGCTCTGATTAAAACACAGAACAAATGCACATATTAGCATGCAATTTACAGTATACCAATAAAACGTTAAGGGAAGGCAATAAACTAAAGGAAACAAAGTATCTGTCCCATAAAATGCCTTTTGTTCAGTAAGCAATTATCTGCTGCAGAAACTAGTCAAAGCCATTTGTTGCATATGCTTGTTTCTATCATCTGCCACTTGAGCGGCCTGGGCAGGAAGAAGTTTGCCCTGCCATACCCAATGGCTGAAATCTTTGGGAACTGCTCTGTTTCCTTTGGTTGTCAGGGAGATGAATTGCAGGGCAAGCAGCTCTGAAGGAAAAGGTACCATAATTGGCTTTTTATAAGTAACCATTCTAAAGCAGCGGTGGGCAACTTGCAGAACACATCTGCCACCCAGCGCCCTTGCCCTCCCCAGTACTCTCACATCCTCAGGATCAACCTGCATGTTGCTCACCTTTTCTTTGAAGCCATCTCACGTAGGCTTTCCTCAGAAAGGCCAGGAAGATATGAGAGGATTTTTTCCTATGTTTCTGGGGGGTGTCACAACATTTTTGGCCTATGTAGTGGAACCTCATACAACGATCGTCCTGCATAGCAATGAAATCGCATAACAATTAGGTTTTGTGGGGAAATTGTGTCCCACATAACAATTTTCCCTATGGAAAAAAAAATCATACAACAATTTTTCAATGCGAAAAACCAATTAGTGAAAAAAAATCGTGCGGTGCATCCCATAGGGAATCGCTATACGATGCATGCATCATATAGCAATTGTTTTGTACAACAATGAGCCCTGTGGAACGGATTAAAATTGTTGTATGAGGTACCACTGTATTTCCAATCAGTAGAGGGAGTGGGGTTTTCTGTTAATTTCTATTTTTATAAGAGTTGGGGACAGATGCCACCCTTCCAGGTCTCAGAATTCACCGTATGTTAATCTCTTCATCCATTTTGCCATCTTCATTAAATGTTCTTCCAGGTATTTGAACTCTGCCAATTGTTTTATACTTTCTCCCTCTTATTTTGAAATTTAAAGTACAGTATGCTGTTTCTTTCCATTTGCCATTACCTCAGTCTTCTCTTTATTGACTCTCATATTTATCTTGCATTCTTGGTTCATGGACATAAGGTGCTGTAAACTAGTCTCCAGTTGCTCAAATACAACCCTTGGGCACTACTGTATTTCCTACAAGTGACACAATATTACTTGAAAATTGTGGTTCTTGAAGGTTCATGAATTGAACCTGCCATTAAAAACAGCAACATCACGCAGAGCCTTAAAGTTAATGCGCAGAGAACTATCAACAATTCAAAGCAGACAATGTTACACTCGCACAGCTTTGAGCCTTTTCAAAATTTCAATAGGACAGACTTTCCACAGAAACAAACCTCCACAGATGAATAGGAGTGAAAGCCTTTGTAATCTGACTGGCATGGTTTCTGCTTTTTATTTTGGCTACATTCAGCAACTATGCTTTTTAGAAAACAGAAGCAAAATCAAACATTTTCACTGTAACTACAAATATTAAAAATACCATTTATTTTTAGTGAGACAAATAATTTCTTGAGGGGCAGAGTTATAATATGTTTCAACTGGCAGTTTGCAGTGCTAACAGCTTCCTTTATCTCTCAACTCTTTTAACCGCCTCTGCCCAAAGTTCACATCCAACCGAGACCTCTTCATTCTGACAACTTAACCTTCAAAGCTCCTTTGGTTGTTAGTGTTACTCAGAGCCTGCCCTATTGTTAGTTTCAGTGGAACAGTCACCTCTGTGATGGGGTCAGGGAGTGGAGGATTCATCACTCCCTCAATCCTGAGAGGATTTATGCCATTTTAAAGATTATGCTTCTGTTTTTTTGTGGGTTTTTTTGCTCCATGATTGCAGCGTTCAAATACCTAGGAACAACATTTACTGAGGATGGCAAAATGAATGAAGAGATTAACATGATGCAGTAAGGCAAACCAAATATTGGGACAGTTAGCTCCGCTCTTACAACATGAGGCAATACTGATCAGTACAAAGAAAAACCTCATACAAAGCATTCCCACCTTAGGTTACGAGCGTCAAACACAGACACTTACAACAAAACATAAATGCAAGTTGGTCAACACAGAAATGAGATGTCTGGGGAAGGCCTCTGTAGTGACTGGGAGGGATAAAATCAGGAATGAGACTATAAAGAAAATAATTGGAATAGAACCAATCTTAAATTACGTACAGAGATGACAAATAAAGTGGCCTGCCCATTTGAAGAGAATGTCTTGGAATTCCATACTATACAAGGCTAATGTGAAAAGAGGAGAAGGACAAAGTGTGAGAGACAGACCCAAAGAAACAACATCTAAGAAATATTTTCAAAAGACAGTTTAAAAGGTGCAGGTGTTGCAGATATCTTGTTGTTTGGGGTGAGTTGGCTTGGGGACAGGTTGTGGTGGATTGACCTGATCACATCTGTACTGCAATCAGGCCAATACACTTCAAACCACAGTACTCCCAACCTGATTCATTTTGAGACCCCATCAAGGGTTAAACTAAATTGCCCTGCTTTATTGTACTTTGTTTCCAGCATAAATAGACACTGGGGATGGGGTAACGTAGAGTGGGACCATGTTTACCCCAATGGAACTCAGCAGTGGGCTCCAGGGTAAAACTAAGACAGCACTTTGCAGCTGATGGGAGAAGTCCTATCAGCTACAAAGGGGAGGTTTACCCACCCTCTGCCAGTGATCAGAATCAAGTCATGAGTGAAGTGAGGATTCTCCTCTTTGTAGCTTAGATGGGGCTGCTGGAGCAAAATGCTATTTGGATGCACAGATAGTACCCAACAGCATCTTGTACCTCCCCCAGGCCACAAGTGGCTTTTCAAAAGCTCCTCCCAGGAGACCCAATGTAGACAAGCTTTGGAGGTGGGTGAGGTGTTGGGTGGATTCACATGCAAAGGATAAAATTAACATGCCACCATCACTGACTCATCTGCCTTTGGTGCTGCCACTGCATTCTTCTCTAGCACAATGAAGTGGTGTGCCAATGCCACTGCAATACAATCAACCGTGTATATGTGTCTGATTTTTTCCCCAGCTATGGAATTGCCATGTTCCTAAGTGCTGCTGCTTCCAGTCAGTGTAGGAACAGTCCTTTGCTTATAGAAATTGAGGGAACAAACTATATCTGCCTCTCCTGAATCAGAAACTGGTATGACTACATCTCATCATTTTCTAAGTGTTTAGTTTCTAGACGTAGAGCTTTAACTATCTAGGTAGTGCGGTCTCTCAGACTGGAGATGTAGCGGGAGATGTTAAATGACACACTGGGAAGGCAGCAGCTGGATTTTGGAGGATGAACAAGATATGGTCCTTGTCTTCTATATTGCTGCAAATTAAGCTCTGTCTGTTCACTTCCATTGTAATTCCAACAGCTATCTATCCCAGCGAGACTTGGAAGGCATCAGCAAATATTAATATGAAGCCCGACATCTTCCAACAGAGCTGTCTCCACCGAATCCTCAAGATCTAGTATTTGGTTTATATTATTAATGAGGTGCTTTGAAGGAGGGACTAGTGCAAACTCCTTAATATCACCACAGACAGAAGACTCCAGCTAGCTGGTTGCACCCTTTGCATGAAGAACAATCTGATCGCTAAGGTGGCAAAGAGTTGGCCAAACAACAACAAGGGTGCCCCCCAAATAACATGGTGTAGAAAACTAACACAAGACCTGAAGGTGCTATGTATCACTCGGGAGGATGCTGAAACACCTGCCCAGGACCGAAAATGCTGGAAAATCCTTGCTGTCCAATATGCCACATAGCATGGGAGAATTTTTGTTTCTAAAGCAACTTTAGCTTAATTGCAGATCCTAGCTAGAAGATCTTTGGCGTTTTGTGTTTCTCACTCTGCCTTGCAGAGCAGGAGGATGAAGAATCAAATGTCAATTGAGAGAAAAGAGGAAGGAAAGGAGGGAGAAAAAAAATGGTATTTGCTAGGGTGGCTGGAAAAAATAGATTTGAAAAAGTCATTCAAAGTTTTCTTGTCTTTGGACCTTAAAGTGGGCAGTGAGGGAAGGTTAAGGTTACCCTTGCTTGAAAGCCAGTCATATCCGACTCTAGGGTTCACTGCTCCTCTCTGTTTCATAGCCGAAGAGCCAGCGCTGTCTGCTTCTGCAGACGTTTCCATGGTCATGTGGCAGGCATGACTAGACACTGGAGCGCGTGAAATGCTGTTTACCTTCCCACCAAAGTGATCCCTATTTATCTACTTGCAATTTCTTGCTTTCAAACTGCTAGGTTGGCAGGAGCTGGGACAAAGACAGGAGCTCATTCCGTTCACAGTATTCAGGTATCGAACTGGTGACCTACTGCCTTCCAGTCAGCATCTTAGCCACTTGAGCCACTGCAGTCAGTGAGGGAATGGAACGTTCAAATTATGGATGGGATTTTTCAGCATTCTGGTGAGGCATTTACAGTAGTAATGCAATGCAAGATTGAAATGTGTCAATATTAAAAGTGTCCCTTTTTCAATGCCTGCATACTTTAATTAGATTTTTCCTCATTAGAGTTACATAATATGTGACCTGTTTTCACTAACCTTCCCATTACTACATACCTTAACTTGCCGATAACTGTAGGTTTTGGTGCATAAATGAATTGTAAATGTGTCAATGCTTCACTTTAGGGGTTTTAATATTAAGCAATTAAGTAATGCTTTTGCACCCTACCTGTCAGAAAAATTGCTGCTTAGTGAACAGCCGTACAATTAAAATAATAACCAAGTACAATTGAAACATAGGAACAGGTATGAAAATATATCAGCAAAAAGAAGCTATGACATCCTCCGGCTACAATCCTACAGAGGCCAAAGACTGTTATATGGAAAATTCTTGGCTTACTGGGAGAATGGTAACAGAATGGGCCTTTTTCAGAAAGAAGTTCCAGAGCCTGAGAGAAGCCATTGAGAAATATAGAAATCTCCCCACACATGGTGGAGTACATGGCATGGTAATTTAAAATTCAAAACCTAATCCGGTAGACCGTTTTTCATATTGATTTCTTCATCAGAAAGATTTTAACAATTCTAGGATACAATAAAAGTAACATTTTTAGCAAAAAGCCCAGAATGTGTTCTTATTGCATTCTATAACATGAGCAGGTAGCAAACATCCTCAGAACTTACCAAATTGCGTCAAATTGGCCTCACAATGCTTACTCTTTTTGTGTCTGTAGACATCAAAGGTAGCTGGTGTAAAGATGCCTTAATATACATAAAAGGACTAAATAAGAAACACCTGCGCTTGGTAAAGGAGTAAAGTGCAACCCTTGTGGATGGATCTTAAAGGGAGCCCGAACATATATCTACTCGCTATCTAATAGTGCATGCCGAACTGAAAGCTGATCTTGTGTGAGTTATAAATAACAAGAAAGGTCGATCTCTTGATTGAGACCCCCCGGAGTTACAGATTACAGTAAATGAATATAGTGGGCTTCTTGTTTTAGCAAGACCTTCTCCAAATTTGTTATGGTGTAGCTTTAAGGTCATACTACCTCTATAACTACAAACCTCAGCTGGTTATCTGCATGATTTTTTTCTAAGTAATGTGAAACCATCGGAGCCATTGTGTTTTGATGATGTATCCAAGACCTATGTTCCACGATCCTGATTCTGACAGGTCTCATCGTTTGGCCCACATAAACAAGCCCACAGGGGCAAAAACAGAGATAGATGCAGAATGGGGAATTACAGTTGGAAAAACTTCACAATTTCTGTTTAAAACCAAGATGGGGTATCGTAATCTCCTTGGTGTCCCAGGTAAATTTGCAATAGCTGCAATGTTGGCATCTGTAATGCCCAGTTAACAAATCTGCTGCAGGGGATCTTATCAAACAATCACTTTATGACACCATGTTCCCAATGGTTCTGGTACACCTAAAACTGACCTTCCGGTGAGATTGACAGCCCGGTATGTCAGAAACAATATGCCAATGTCTCATTATAGACCTCTTAATACCGTTCACCAAAGGTGAATACTCCATGGACCAGAAAATATTCCCATCATTTGTTTGCTGTTTCCTACTGAAAAACTTGGATCCGGGGGTTTCCGAAACCTTATATGCGTTATTAATGATATCTATTGGATAACACCTGGAAACCAGCCTGTCTCTTATGTCTGCTACGGCATCCATGAAATCCCTATCTGAGGTAGAATTTCTCTTAGCCCGTGACAGGAGACTGTACGGAATGTTTTTCCTTAAGTGACTAGGGTGAAAAGAGTTATACCTAAGATAAGCATTGTGATCCATGGACTTTCTGTATAATTTCATATTAAATTTTTGTGCATCATTGACAAAAACCAAAAGATCCAAAAATGGTAACAATGTTCTGCTGGAAATGTGACTGAAACTCAAATTGGGGTTCATCCCTCCCAACCATGAAATAAAAGGTAAAACGTGCTCAAAATCATCGACCAAAAAAATAATAATCAATGAACCTCTTGGAAATAATGATGTGATCGAAGAAGGGATTAACTGCCGAATTCAGAATGGTGGTTTTCAAACTCAGTCATAAAGATGTTCGCAACTGAAGGAGCGAGGGGGCTGCCCATCGCTATTCCTTTGATCTGGAAAAAAATTCTTCCTCAAACCTGAAATAGTTTTTTTTCTAGGCATAGATCCAATAGATCCATCAAAAAATGGGTAGGTGGTGTCTGTTGAGGGCGAGAGCTCAAAACCTTGTGGACTACCCTTCTTGCTTCTTCTATGGGAATATTTGAATATAGTGAATTCACATCCATAGAAAGCAACCCTCCATTTGGTGGTACTGCACTACCTTCTATCTGCATAAGGAAATCAGAAGAGTCACATATATAAGATGGTGTGATTTTGGCATATGGACTGATAAAATAGTCTATATATTTGGCAAGTGGTTCTAATAAAGAATCTATACATGAGACGATGGGATGACCTCGTGGAATGTTGTCTGGTGTCCTAGGTTTATGTATTTTAGGGAGTATGTGGAACAATAGAACCCTAGGAAAGTCGTTCTTAAGAAACTTGTAGGTCTTATCGGTAATGTAACTGAGGGATAAGCCCTCGTACAAAACAGTATGAATTATTGCGGAATATTGGTGGGTGGGATCCCGGGCAAGTTTTTGATAATACCAGGAATCCCCCAGCTGCCTATGGGTTTCCCATAAATAGTCCATTCTGTCCAAAATGACTTGTCCACCACCCTTGTCCGCTTGCTTGATTATTATTGTGTTGTCCTTCCCGAGTTCCTCCAGAATCAGCCTGTCCTCCCTCGACATATTACTATGATGTCTTACCTGCTGGAACTCTATTTGTTCAATGTCCCTCAACACCAGTTTGTGAAAAACGTAGATGGAAGAATTATTGACAACAGGGCAAAAACTAGAAGGAGGTGCAAAAACATTCTTAGTTACAGTTGGAAAGTCTTTGTAAAATACTTTCAATTTTAGGAGTCTGGTCAACTTAAATCCACCCTTGTGACAAAAGATCGGTAGCTTGATTGTGCTGCAGGTACTGAATGCTCAAAATCCTTATCAAGTCACTTCCTAAAGGACTAGATTACTTCATCATCATCTAAAATGGAGTCCTTCTGAAGCAGTTGTCTATCTCCTAATCTCTGTGTAAACTGGTTTTGAAATTAAGATGAAATAGGAGCAGTTACATTTACACCACCCATTACGCAGGTCCTCCTTTTGCTATTGAATCTAAATTCAATGCCTCTCGTTCTTATAGAGCGTTTATTTTTTAATGAAATAAATTGTCTTTAAAAGCTTCACAATCAGGTATTTACCAAGACCTGTCTGTTTCAGGAAACATATTCTATGGTGCAGGTCCTACACAACTCAGAACTTGTTTACACAGCTTAAATAGAGCAGGCTAAGCAGGGTTGCTTAAGATCAATTCATAGTCCAGTATGCCATTCAAGGGATCCAAGTGGCATATGTACCATAAGCAACCCTGTTTGGTCTGCCTTCCTTTCAAAAACAGCAAAAATCTTGCTTCTTGTCTCTTCTCTCATCTCCTGAGAGGAAGCTTTCAGTCCCCCCCCCCCCCCAAAAAAAAAGGTACAGGCCATCAGCACTATTTAGCAGTGGATGCTGAGAGAACTAAATAGAGAATGAGTCTGCTTGCTCAGATCCCAGAAGAGCTTTATGGCAAGAACAAACATCCTTGAGGGTACACAAAAGCAAATTAGAAGATGGAGGAAGGAGCTCACTGGACAATATTAAAAGAGGACTAGCATTTTTTGCCCAGCAAGCCAGGCAGGTTTTTGGTGTGTGTTGGTGGTTGGGGTGGTTTTGGGGGGTACACCCACACAACACAACCACACACCCACACAAACACACAGCACAACCACACACACACACAACACAACCACATACACAGCACAACCACACACACAACACACACATACACACACAATACACACACAACACAACCACACACACAATGCAATCATACACATACACAACACAACCACAGACAGCACAATCATACACACAATCACACAATCACACACACACATAGACAGCACAACCACACACACAATACACACAGCACAACCACACACACAACACAACCACACACACAATACACATACACAACACAACCACACACAGCACAACCACACACACACCACAACCACACACACACACACACATACACACACACACACACTAAACATGCACAGAGAACGGGGGAAGAGAGAGAGAGAGGGGGGAAGAGAGAGGGCAGGTATAGTGTGTGTGTGTGTGTGTGTGTGTGTGTGTGTGTGTGTGTGTGTGTGTGTGTGTGAGAGAGAGAGAGAGAGAGAGAGAGAGAGAGAGAGAGAAGCAGCCCGGGTGAGTAGGGAGGGAAGGGGGAGGTGGAATTGTTTTTCCCCCTTTCCCTGCCTGGGGGCGGGCAGGGAAGGGGGAAAGCAGAGAAGGTTGTTTTTCCCCATTAACTGTTTCGAAGGCTGCTTCATGTCAAAGGCAGCAGACAGCGCTTCGTCAGGGGAGGCACTCTTCTTGGTCGATGGCTGGCTGCCACCTTTCTATTACCCCCACCACTGTTTTGTGTTAGCTCTCAAAACAGCGGTGGGGGTTATTCAAAGGCGGCAGCCAGCGATCCGCCAGGGAGAGTGCCTCTCCTGATGAAGCGCTGCCTGCTGCTCCCCCCCAACTTACCTTGAGCCCGGTGGGGCTGGGGAAGCGAGGGTGGCAAAGTGCTGCGTCCGCCTTTAGCGGCCTTGCGCTCCCGCTGAGTGAGGTGTTTTTTATTTTATTTCGCGCATGCTGCTTTCCCAGCCTCCTCCGCGCTCACATCCCTCAGCCTGATTGGCTGAGGGGTGGCATGGCACGGAGGACGCTGGGCCTTGTAGTGTTTTTTTTTGGTTCATCTTCATGGGGTGGTTGCCCCACTCTCGACAACCGGACCCTTGCGGCGATGCTCGCAGGGTCTAAAGGTAAGTGTGGGCGGCTCGGTACAAGATGGTTGGGTGTAGACGTGCATGCCGGAAACGTACCACACAAGACCCTTCTTATAGGTTAAGATATAGCTGAGGAACTCAACCTCCCTGACATCAGTTGGAGGACTCTGAATAGGCTGAGGGTCAGAGTGCCCAAATGTAAGACCAACATGTTCAATTGGGGGCTGCTGGCAGACAACAAAACATGGTGTGAATGTGGAAAGATACAGAATCCGGCTCATTCACTGGTCTGCCAATTACTGCCAGAAGTATAGACCAATGAGGACTTAGGTTTGGCCAATGACAAAGCCAAGAAAGTGGCTTCATTTTGGCAGTTCAAGGTTTGATTGGGACATGGAAGAAGAAGCTATCTAGCTCCAAGATAGCAGTGATAGGATATCATGCCAGATCCATACTGCAGTGGTGGGCATCAGCAGGTTCGCACCAGTTCGCCAGAACCGGTAGCAGAAATTCTGCCTGGCTCCGCCCATCCAAGTTTTGAAATAAAGTACAGTAGTCCTAATTCAGGTGCAACACAGGGCTTTCCCTCTGGCCACGCCCACCATATCACGCTCATAGTGTGGTAGTAAATTTTTTTGGAGCCTACCACTGCCATACTGTCTAAATAACATATCTTTCCAGGAGGTGGCTCTTAATGCATGCAATTTCCTGACATTGAGGAGCTTATGTGAGCATAGAAAGCTCTTAGCACTGCATGTAAAAGCTAAAAAATTTACTAAGTGAAACAAAATGATAACTGAATTTTGTTTTCTGGGAGAGGTCATATCTTTTTCTCAGAAAAATGTTTTTCCTACAGGCATGAAAGCGGAATTATTCTACTTCTGTGTTCTGCATGAGACAAGTTATCATTCCAAATCAATTCACTCTATCCTTCCTTTTTATTTGCAGCAAAATTCACCTCTGGCGCAGCCACAAGATTTATATGGCATGGATGCCTTATTGACAGAAAGACAGGTTAGAAGGTTGGAGCTTCCGATATTACTCAAATCTGCATAAAGCAAGGGCATTTTATAATTTAGCTGATGCTGATTTGGATAAGATGATACTTGCCGACTGTTTTATAATTAGGTGGATAATCATAAAGTGACCTTTGCTGGTCATAAAAACCATTATTATACAAATGAATTCCAACTCAGTGTCTAACATTTTTCTTTTGTCCTTGAAGGATGAGAGAAGAGGATGGGGGGAGAGAAATGTAGGACACTCACTGGCACAGATTGTTGCTTTTATAATCTTAGAAATGCTGATCTAGAAAGGACCTTATGGATCTTCAAGCCTAGCCCAGTCAAGGAGGCATAGTGAACTCCCAACCTTTGGCTCCACAGCCAGTTACCTAAACCATTGTGAGCTATCCATCTTGCCTTGCCACTGTTATTCAGCGAGGAGTGCCTGGATGAGTAGACATCTCTACTACTACACTCTGCAGGACTTGCAGTTTTCTAGCCATTTAGATCACGTCACCCACTGGCCAGGTGGACCATGATGTGTGTCCTCCATCACAGACCAGAAATACTTAATTGACAAGTCACTGTTCTTGAGATCAATGCTTTTTGCCATTCTCTCTGCAGTGGCAGGTGGCTGACAATCTGCTCACAAATCCTTGAACATGAGCTGAAACTTACCGGCTATACCCTTCCTTCCGCTTAAGGGCAAATCTGTTGGCTGCTCTTTCAAGAATGGGAAATTTTCACTGAGAGAACGCATCCCACACTGATGAGCAGCAGATGAATTCAAAGTGCCTTGGGGGCTTGCAAACCAGCACCTCCAGTTAATGAATAGCTAGCTATAAGAAGTAATCAAAACCTCATACAAAGTCCGCTTCTTACAACATCAGGTTCATACAACATCCTGTAGCCATTAAGAGTTCTTATTGTTCTAGTTTCCTTAGTAGTACCTCTTCTTGTGAAGTACTGTATGCAGTTTGCTTCAGCAAGGAAACACAAAGCTGAACTCTTCCCTTCTCAACATGCCAGTAATACTTGCTCATAAATCCCAGTATTCTGTCATTGCAGGCTGAGTTTTGTTCCCTGCAGCAAGGCTCAAGGAGTTGACACACTGGAGCAAAGATGCAAATTGCTTTGTTGTGCTCCCTCATAATCTCACTACTCCTGCTCAGTCAAGCAAAGACAAAGTTGTCATGAGCAATGGCCTTGGCCAGATTTGAATGTTTTGCAGTAACTCTTAGAGTGAATCAGTGTGTGTGTTTGTGTGTGTGTGTGTGTGTGTGTGTGTGTGTGTGTGTGTGCGCGCGTGCGTGTGCGCGTGCGTGTGTGTGTGCGCGTGCGTGTGCGCGTGTGTGTCTGGCAATGCTCGGCTTGTTTGTATGAAACAGGGTTGCCCAAACTACGGCCCGTGGGCTGGATCCGGCCCCCAATGCCAATTCATCTGGCCCACACTTCCCTCTTTGCTCCTGGAAGTGGAGTGGTGAGGGTGGCATGGGCCAGATTAATTGGCATTGGGGGCCAGATCAGGCCTGTGGGCCATAGTTTGGGCACTCCTGGTTTAAGCACAGAAAATGGCAGCCTAAAATCTATCTCATCCTGTTGCAAAACAGATTGAAAGGCATGTCTTACTTCTGCTTCAGGTGGGAGGAACCCACAGCCCAAAACATTTGGGCACCCCTGGTATAAAAATCATTGCCCAAAGCCATATGCAGCATTTCAGTTGTGGTGAGACATAATTGTATGCCTACTTAGGTTTTTCTCGATGTGGAGCCTTCTAAATGTTGGTGGATCTTAATTTCCTTACTTCTCATTGTTTATAATGTTGTTTGGGATGGAGTTCAGATTCTAAAGGGAAAATATCCCAGGTGGGCGGTATAAAAATGTCATTAGCTGCTACTCGTATCCAAGTCTACATTTCCGCCTGTAAATCATTTTCACAGCTAATGGATGTTGCCAACATGCAGGTCCAGACTAGAGGCTTCAGTTTCACCTGAAACTTGCTTCCAACCATCCTTACCCCATCGCCGTTGTGCTTTGAAAGAAGAATAACTAACAGGAAAAATGCCATTGTTGTGAATTTGTTTAAGGTGGGTTCCAGCTTGTCATGAAGTGATCCACACACTGTGATCACAGAGCCATCTCCTGTGGCACGTATGAAATGAGACATGCAGGATTTAACATTGGGACTGCAATGGACTGCCTTGAGGATATTAACAAGGTGTGCCTTCACAGCCAGTCCATCAGGCATGGCTTCTTCCACCTCCATGACCGTTGGGAATCAGAATAGTCAGGTGGTTCCTCTTCTGTTCATTTTGCTGTTGGGCCCAATATGGTGGTTTCCAGTGTCATTTCCTCCACTGAGGGGGCCCATCACCAGGGCTGTAGCCAGGGTGGGTGTTGCCTACCCTGAGTTAGCAGCTTGCCCACCCTCAAACTCCTGACTTCTTATATATATTACATATATAGATGACATTGTTGCCCATCCTGAAAAAATATTCGCCCACCTACATCTAGAATCCTGGCTATAGCCCTGGCCATCACCCCAACTTCAGGGGCTTATCAGCCCATAGTCGTTAGCCCCTTTAGAGAGTCAGGTTATTTACCTCTGCCCAACACTTTGCGTAGAGTCACTAGCTGTATAGTGTACTCCATTACCTTAGCGCAGGGGGTTTCCAACCTACGGCCTGCAGGCTGGCCCTGGCTCTCGGCACCATTTCATCTGGCCTGTCGCCACCACACCTTCACCTGGAAGTGGAAGTGGACCCATTTACATCAGCCGTAAAATGCAAACACACATGCATGAATGCACCCACAGTTGTCATAAATGCAGAAGTGGGTGCATTTACGGCTGTTGTAAATGTGCCTGCTTCTGGGGGCGTGGTCAGGCCTGTTCAGCTGTTTTGGGGGCATGGTCAGGCCCATGGTGTCCAAAGGTTGGGAACCCGTGCCTTAGCGGGAAGTCCAGCCAGACATTATAAACATGTAATAAACAAACAAACAAACAAACATGTCTTTCTCCATATAAGCTACTACTTATTTGAAATTTAATCCAAAAATGTAACTTTTCAGATATTTCACTACCTTTGTGTTTTTGTGATATTTTACTTTTTATTTTTGCAATGTGAATGATACACACACAGAGAAAAGACCAAGTGTATTGGTGTGCCTTTAATAGGGGGAAAAAGGAATTGTGAGAAGCTCACTAGAAATAAGATCAAACAAATAGTTTGTTCAGTTCCCAATGCATATTTCATCAGTGCTCACAGCAGAAACCTGTTCTAACCAATTCAAGGTGGTAGCCATGGACAATTGAACAATTATTCATGGAATTCTCCAGCTGATTTACACAGCTCTCTGCAAGACTTTGTTTATTAATGAATAACAAGGCAGTCTGGGAGAGTGGCAGACCATAAAAAAAAGTAAATGAAAAACAAGATAAAAAACTAACAAACAGTCAACTGAAGAAAATGAACAAAAATGAGAGATACTTTAGGAGGAAAGGATAAGCACACTGCTGCCAAGATAAGCAGAGTTGCTTTTGAGTTTAGCTTTGCAGACATTTCCAACTGAGTAACTTTTAGTCTGTTGCAGCAGCAAAAAACAAAACAAAACCAAAACAAAAGACTTGGGACATTTTAAAGATTTACACATCTTACTTGGCTTCAGTTTTTGTGGACAATATCTTACTTTGGATGCAGGGAGTTTCTACGAATCTAAAGAAGAAAGCTACAGTCTAAAAAGGAAAGATACAGGCCACAATTGCTCGAAAGACAGTCATCTGACTCTAGGGCATACCTGTCAAGTATCCTGTATTAGCCAGGATTTCCTGTAATTCAACACCGCTTTTCTTACTTTCCCGCCCGGAGCCTCTGCCATCCCTTAATTTGATGGTGGGGGAAAGTAGTTACTGCACATCCCCTTCTGCGTAGAACCCTTCTACGCCATTGTGCTTTGGGATAAGAATGACCAACAAGAAAAATGCCATTGGTGTGAAATTAAGGTGGGTCCCACCTTGCCATGAAGTGATCCACACACTGTGATCACAGAGCCATCTCCTGCAGCATGTATGAAATGAGACATGCAGGATTTAACATTGGGACTGCAATGGACTGCCTTGAGGATATTAACAAGGTGTGCCTTCACAGCCAGTCCATCAGGCATGGCCTCTTCCACTTCCATGTCTGTTGGGAATCAGAATAGTCAGGTGGTTCCTCCTCTGTTCATTTTGCTGCTGGGCAACATTGACTAGACACCAGAGTGCATGGAAAGCTGTTTACCTTTCCACCGAAGTGGTACCTATTTATCTACTTGCAATTTCTTGCATACACGGAAATATCTGCGGACACAGACAGAGCTGGCTCTTTAGCTATAAATAGAGATGAGCACTGAACTCTAGAGTTGGATACGACTGTCTTTTGTGCAAAGGTGACCTTTACCTTCATACATGCACAAAAACATGAATAACAACAAGCTAAGAAAACATCTGCAGTGGCTTAGTGGTTAAGATGCTGAACTTGGTGACTGGAAGGTCAGCAGGTCAGCAGTCCGAGACCTGAGTGTTGCACCATTAACTGAGCTCCTGGCTCTGTTCCAGCTCCTGCCCATACCTGTCAACTATCCCGTTTTCCCCGGGGAAACCCCTTATTTTTACCCCTCTTTCCCCCTCTCGTTTTATTAATTTCCCCGTATTTTCCCTTATTTTTAAAAAAATATCCTGACCGGAGCCCTCACAGGCGAAGCTGCAGTATTTTTTCTGGCCACCAGAGGTCGCTGTGTGGTAGGCATTTTGCTTGTGGAAGGGGAGAGAGAGAAGGTGGTGGTGGAGTTCTGAGTTTCTCTTTCATTTTCCTCCTGCCACATGGCCCAATGGCGGCTTCGTTTTTGGTCAGAGCCACCATGCTGGGAGGGATGGGAGTCTACTCTAGAGGTGAGTGATATTTCATATATGTAGGGGCAAATCAGCTCTTGGTCTGGGGGCAGAGACTTCTCTCTCACTCTCATGCTTTATTGAGCTGTTTCTGCCCTGCCTCCTGGGCATGGCTGGAGGATTCCATTTCTAGAGTTAACTTGGGAGGGGTGGGGGGATGGTGCTTGATCACTATATGCTAAAGGTAAAGGTTTTCCTTGCTCAAAAGCCAGTCGTGCCTATAGAGTGCCAAGGTTCACCATCACAGTCATAGATTCCTACACTATATGAGATAGAGGGGCGGGTTCCGTTTCTGTTCTAGAGTTAACTTGGGAGGGGTGGGGTGGGGGATGTGCTTGATCACTATATGCTAAAGGTAAAGGTTTCCCTTGCTCGAAAGCCAGTTGTATCTATAGAGTGCCAAGGTTTGCCATCACAGTCATAGATTCCTACAGCGTCCAATTTTTAGAGCAAGAAGCTGTTTTTGTACGAGAGAGCAGATCCAAAATACACAGGGAGAATTATCAGATCTCATAGATTCAGTGTGCTTGCGGTTATGTAAGGGGATCTGAGTTACGTAAAGGTAAAGAGTCGCCCTTGCTCAAAAGCCAATCGTATCCGACTCTAGGGTTCAGTGCTCTTCTGTTTCAAAGCCGAAGAGCCAGCGTTGTCTGCATCTGCAGACATTTCCGTGGTCATGTGGCAGGCATGACTAGACACCAGAGCACACGGAACACTGTTACCTTCCCACCAAAGTGGTCCCTGTTTATCTACTTGCATTTTCTTGCTTTCGAACTGCTTGGATGGTAGGAGCTGGGACAAAGACGGGAGCTCATTCCGTCCTGCAGTACTCAGGAATTAAACTGCTGACCTTCTGCCTCCCAGTCAGCATCTTAGTCACTTAAGCCACTGAGTAAATAAGAAAGAAAACAAAACAAAAGTCCCCCAAGAAAATGGGGAAAGGGTTCTTTGGCCCACACAGCTTTGTGCTCATTGCATCTACAATACCATCTAGCCATCTTATTTTGGCTACCCACTTCTTTTGTCCTCTACCTTTCCCAGCATCAAAGCCTTCTCAAGTGAATCCTCTCTTCTCATTTGATGTGCAAAGTACTTTAGCGTCATCTTTACTATTTGACCTTTAATGAGCAGTCAGGGTTGATTTCTTTTAGGATTGACCTATTTCTAACACCACATTTCAAAGGCATCTATTTTTCTGCGCTCAGCTTTCCTAATGGTCCAGCTCTCACACCCATACATTACTACCGGGAATACCATTGCTTTGACTATGCACTTTTTTGTTTGCAAGGTGATGCCTCTACTTTTAACTATGCTCCCTAGGTTTCTCATAGCTTGTTTCCCAAGCATCAGTCACCTTTTTATTTCACGGCTGCAATCACCATCTGCAGAGATCTTTGATCCTAAGAAAGTAAAATCTGCCAGTCGTATCCAACTCTAGGGTGCAGTGCTCATCTCCATTTACAGCCAAAGAGCCAGTGCTGTCTGTGTTTGCAGACATTTTCATGTTCATGTGGCAGGCATGACTAGAGCCCAGCAAGTCACATGGCTCTATTTGGCCATGCCCACAGATTTGGCCACACCCACAGAGGGGCGTGGCCAAACTTTCCCTTATTTTCAAATCCAAAAGTTGACAGGTATGCTGCTGCCAATCTAGCAGTTCGAAAGCAAGAGATTGCAAGTATATAAATAGACAACATTTCAGTGGTAAGGTAACAGTGTTCTGGTGTCTGTTAATACCTGCCGTATGACCATGGAAATGTCTGCAAATGCAGAGAGTGCTGGCTCTTTGGCTGTAAATGGAGTTGAGCACCTAACCCTAGAGTCATTTCAAAGCAAGGACAATATTGACTTAAGATAAGTCATGACAGTGGAGTAGGAGATATGGATGATATGCTTATACTGTATAATGTACGTTTTTTAGGATCCCCCAGAGAATGTGCAATGTGTTTCGCTTGTGGCTCACCTTTCTGACATTATAAAATGTGCATCTTCAGACATTTTTAAACCACTTCCTTGCATGTTTTGAGTACAAAATATAATATGGAAGCAGCTGAAAATGTCTTGCCTAAAGGAAGACCTGCTCACCAACATCTGGAGTAATGTCCCACAGCTGCTTCAGATCCAGTTTGTTCATAAACCAAGCAGCATTATTTGCTTATGCTGAAAAAAATAAAATCACCTGAACAAAGTGGATTTCACTCTGCAAAACAGAGTCGTTGCATGTGGTAGTAATCCACCGTAGAAAATTACTGCCTTAGGGTGTGTCTTGATTAGCAAAAAATACTATGTTTGCAAGGTTCGTAATCAATTTAAAGACCGAGGAATACTCGGTGCACAGCTGAGGCATGCATTATCCTGCTGAAATGCAGGTTATTATAAACTGCTCATCAGGGGTTGTTTATTTTGCACCAATTTCTGAACTGCTGAATTATTCTGCGTGCAAGTATGTGTTACCACATATTTTGCCTCTTGGTTTGCCCCATAAAAGTTTGCAGGATTCTCTGCAGCCCAAAAAGGGTCCTTACAGTTACTGTATAATGCTACAACAGTTCAGCAGTTTGTTTACTATAGTATTAAAGAACCATTGCAGCATTGTAACAGTTAAATATAATTAAAAATAATTATAAAACTGCACAACAATGATTTTGCAACTGGGAATAACACATATGATTTACATGCTATCGAGTGTGCTGATTTTAAATCTGAAGTCAGAATTTGCCTATCACGTACAGATTGTAAGGTGTGCTGTAGCTGTTCAAATAGTCGGTAATTGGCTAATGTATTTTTACATGGGACCATTACAACAGTTGCAGCTACCACTATGTCTGCTGCTGCCTCAGCTGAATCATGTCCCCTGGTGGCATGCATGTTCCAGCAGCAGCTGGGCATGTCTGGGCAAGTCAGTGAGCTGATGTCAGAAATAAGTATATAAGGTGAGATGGACAAGGGCTTGTCTCTAGTGCAAAACCACTTTATTGGATAGTACAGCTAGGCCATAGTGAGTCTGTTTTGAGCTAAAGATGAGTAAGCGCAGCTGTGTTAATAAACCGGGCAATTTTTGCTACATTTGTGGCAAATATACCCCATGTGATCAACGCAAGAACCTAACCAAGAGGGTGAGATTTGCTAATTTAAAATCTTAATGTCCTAGGCAGAATCAGACTTCAGATTTGGATTCAGTGCACTTGATTTAGTATAGGACACATGGACTAGACAATGTAAAGGTTGCCATTGCTCAAAAGCCAGTCATATCTGACTCTAGGGTTCAGTGCTCGTCTCTGTTTGTAGCCAAAGAGCCAGTGCTGCCTGCGTCTATAGACATTTTCATGGACATGTGGCAGGTATGCCTCAACACTGGAGTGCATGGCCAGTGCTGGATTAAGATAGCATAAGGCCTGTAGCAAATCGTGTCAAGAGGCCTTTGCTTAGATTTAGGATTTAGGATACCTATAAAACAAAACACCACTAGTAAAAACAAACTTTTCTCGATTTAACAAATTCACACTACTACGGAGTAGCACGTAAGATGTATGTGCTGACAAAGACGGCTCCGCCTGCACGCCTAAATCTTTGGCAAGTCTCTCCAAGTGAACATTTTTTAAAATATCTGCGTGAATGCACACAATATTTAAATTTGGATTTTCATTCTAACCAAACGTGGGGGCCTGGGCCCCCAGAGATGCAGAGCCCGTAGCATTTGTTACTCCTGCTATATGGCTGATCTGGCACTGCACGGAACACTACCTTCTCACCGAAGTGGTCACTATTTATCTACTTGCAACTTCTTGCTTTCAAACTGCTAGGTTGGCAGGATCTGGGACAGAGATGGGAGCTCACTCCATCATGCAGTGCCCTGATGGCGCAGTGGTTAAACTGCTGTTCTGCAACCAAAAGGCTGTGAGTTCAATCCTGACCAGGACTCAAGGTTGACTCAGCCTTCCATTCTTCTGAGCTTGGTAAAATGAGTACCCAGCATGTTGGGGGCAAAATGCTAATTAACTTGTGAACCGCCCAGAGAGTACACTAAGCACTATGGGGTGGTATAGAAGTGTGATTGCTTTGCTTTACTTTTGCAGTACCCAGGAATTGAACTCCAACCTTCCAGTCAGCGAGTTCAGCGTCTTAACCACTTGAGCCACCACAGTCCCTTTAGACCAAGTAGCAGATAAAAAATTTCTTTTGGGTGATGCAGTGATAATTGGTACAAGCTGGCAGGCAGAGGTCAGTAGCAACAGGGGCTGTGTCCAAGGGTGGTACAGTTATAAACGATCCTGTAGTAGTGGTAGAAGTGACTGCAGCAGCAGCAAATCCCCCACTATTGGAATGGAGGCTTCCCACCTAACAGCTGAGTGGCAGTGGCAGTGGTCGGGATAATGAAAGAAACGTAAGTGGTTAAGATGCTGAGCTTGATGGCTGGAAGGTCGGCAAGTCAGCAGTTCTAGATCCGAGTGCTGCACAACAGACACGGATTCCCCTGGACGCTGGTCCCGCCTGGCCGGGAAAATCGACCCTGGCCGGGAAAATCGAGACGGGAGGCTGGAAGTGCTCACTCAGTAGCGCCAGGATGCGGTCGATGGGCACCACGTCTACCTTCCGGGGGGCCACCAGGTTCATCAGGATACGCAGCGTGGCCGGCCCCACCTGGGCCAGGAAGTGCGAGCGCATCTTTGCGTCGTCGTCGATGCCTGCAGCATCCATCGCGTGCCGAAACTGGCACTCGTACAGCTCCCATTGTTCTGGATCGCTGATATCAAATTGATGAGGCTTGACTTTGGAATACGCCATGGATCCCATCCTCGTCGCCAATTTGGTGTCTTGCACGGAAGACAAAGAAGGAGCCGCAGTGGGGACTAAAACACAGGTTTATTTCATGATGGTCAGGATGAACATGTGGTAATGGCGGAGGTACAGCTCATTTTATACTGCAGTAAATACATTTGAATATTGTTGCACGGTAGCTCATTGGCTGCTACCGGCGTGACGTCATTCTGAGTCACGCCCATCTTCTCCAGGTGATCCTCGTGCGGGAAAGGTTCCTGCGGCTGCCGGTGATTTGGGGAATGTGAACCATGTGAGCTGAACGCTCGCAGCTGCCCTCTATGGGCAGCTTACTCGCGTTCCTTAAACAGCTGGGTTACATTGTAATCATTGTCAGGTTACATTCATACATTCTTAAAGTAATACTGTTACATACATAACAGAAGCATAAATATTTTCATGTATTGTCTATTTTAGTAAGAGTAGCGCAGGGAGAAGCCATAAACACAAGTACCACGCTCCAGTACTTCAATTCAAATTGGGAAGGGGCCCTGTGCAGTCGTTGCTGCATCTGGGGCGTACGACCCAACCCTGCATGTCCACGGCCCCGACCATGCGGACCGCCTGCCCGGGAGCAAGTGGTAGCCAAATGACGTCCAGAGCAGATGGAACACTTGTGCTTGAATTTACACTGCTTTCAGGTACTGCCCCCCAAGGGGACAGATTCCAGCACAGCAGGCGGGTTGGACCCTTTACCTTGCCGGCTGGGGGGAAAATGTACTGGGCCAGGTCACTGCACAACATGGCCACCGTGGTAGCGGTCACCGGAGGCAGGGTGGGATGGTATCATATAAAGGAACCAAAACAACTGGTTGGGCTGATCCCAGGGCATCTCAGGGTGAAGGCCCACCCACATATGACATTCTTCGTCGTAAGCAAGCCCTGGCTGGACCAGGAAATCCACATATGCCCTGTACATAATATCCAGATACTGGCTCATGGGGATCTCTAGATCATGGCGAGCTCTGATGGACATTGTGGCATAATTGAATAAGCTGGCAGCTAGTCGGCCCAAGTACCCACCGGCCGGCGTCCCGGGCCCCGCCCCCTTTATAACGCCCCTTTAAGATTCTGAAAGTAGGGTGGGTTTTGTGGGTGGGTTTGGTAGAATTGTTTTATTGTGTTATTTTTGTTTACTTGAAACATTGTATTAATATTGCATTTTGTATCTTGTATGTAAACCCCTTGTGTTGCCCTGGGGTCATTTATATGTTGTTAGCCGCCCTGAGTCGGCCATGTGTTGAGTAGGGCGGGATATAAATTGAATAATAAATAAATAAAATAAAAAAAAAGTACGTGGGGGTTTATGACAGCAGGCTAATTCCTTATCCTGGCCGTCCTCCTTCCCCTCCTCTTCCCTGGTCATCTCCCTATTTAAGAGACTAAATAAGTCCATGTATTTCCAGCGCCAGATCTTATCTCTGGTAGCCGGTAAAAGGTGATTCCCCCAGTGGTAATGAAATACCAACAGTCGGGATGGTCAAACGCGGGACAGAATGGTAGGCCGTATTCACCGAGGGGGGGGGCATAAGGCCAAATTGGATACGGAACCTTAGGCCCTGCAGGAGGAGCCCCAGGTGGTACAGGGGGATAAGGCGCCCGCCATGGGGCCACTTACAGAACTGGAAACAAAGGGCAAAAGTCGCAGCCGTCTGCTGCGGCCAGGGCCATTGAGCCACCTGGGCCGGAGAACAGAAATCTGCATGTTGTGATCTTACCTGACTGGCATACTCACCAGATGCACTTACTGCAACCACCCCCACTGGGGGTTCCAGCTGCTGCAAAGCGTCGGGGCTCCCGACCAAATAAGAGCCCGCCGGACCAGGAACAGATGGCACTGACCTATCCAGGCCAGAGCAGTCAGCTGAAAGAAAGTCAGCCGAGCCGGCTGCCATAGGACCTGCCATCCCTGACGCTGGAGGAGACCGGTTGGCTTCCAGATGTTCCACCCTCTGCTGAAGAAGGGCGGCAAGACTGGGCCAATCTTGTCACAATTGGGGTGGCCTCTTGGCAGGCCGACTGTCTAGCAGACCGTCGTGTGGCTGTGAAAGCATCGATGCCCGCCTCCTGCTCAAGTGCGGCTATGCGTGCTATCAAGGCACTAGTAGCTAAGGGTGATGCCTCCTGGGCAATGCTGGACCCAGGCCAAGGAGGCCGCAACCCGAGCCCAGTAGGGGGGGGGGGGCACTGCCAACAAGATTGGCTGGGAGGGAGAGAGAAACGTGCTCTGTCCCAGCTGATCCTCAGGAGAGCGGCGGTAGCTGGCGGAGCCACCTCTAAGAGGCCCCTCAACTCCGGCCAGGCTCCGCAGCCTGGATCATGGCCCGGGCGGCAAGCGCGGCAACCAAGTGCCGCCGAAAAGGCCGCTCGGGCGCCACTGCAAGATCGGCTGGGAGGGGAGCAAACGCGCCCTTGGCCCAGCCGATCAGCTTTAAAAGCCGGCGAGGGTGTGTGGAGCCTCCTCTTTTAAAGGGAAGCTCGGCTCGGCTGAAGTGCCTGGCTTTCAGGGGCGGGGCTGGCAAAGCGCACGGCGGCCATATTGCTTGCCGCCGCGCGTCCCGTAGTGCAAGTTTCTGAATACTTGACAATCCAAATCTGTCCAAGATTGTAATGTTTACTGAGACCTGTGCCAGGTAGCAGTGTGGTGTAGTGGAAAGGCAATGTGGCACAGTTGCTTGCAAAGTCCACCTTCAGTTTTCCACACAGCTATGATAATGATTGAGTAACCACCAGCTAGCTGGTCTCTCTCAGTGTGAACTGCTTCATAGGGTTGGTGTTATGAGCCAGGTGCACCACTTTAAATTCATAGAAAGAAAGACAAGTTTTAAATGACATGCACATGCTATAAGACCTTGCTATGGCAGGCACAACTGCTGTATCAAGTACTATACCTGTACGTGGTTTGTCTTCTTCTATGAAAGTCTTGTCATATGCCTGGTCATAATTCTGCTGCTCTTCTTGGTTTTGTTTACAGAGCTATAATATCACATTTGAATAAGGATGATGTTGAATTAATGAGTGATCGTAGATAAGGGTAGCTATAGGACACTGCATTAGGGATTCTGCTATTTTACACATAGTTTTCTATTCCAAATTGCCGCTATCTTTCTCTTTGTCTACTTTTCCATGGCTACCTTCAATGAAATTCTGTTCTGATATTGTATGATATCACCGCTGGATCAAAACAGCCAAAGTCAAGCTTGTCTTCTTGCTACTTTGTTGATAATTGTTATAGATGTACTATATGGCACTTGGCTCATCATGTTCTTGTGTTGCTATGTCTGTTGTAGCTCTGAAAACATCAATCTGCTTGTAGGCTTAAAATCACAGTAATGTCAAAATAAAAGCTATAGTTTGCAAACTCATCTTTTTGCATGTTGTAAAAGAAAAATATAGGAAGGAAGGAAACTTTCTTAGCTGTGATTCCCAGAGGGGGCAGTCACCCATTTCATTCTCACATTATTTAATTTCCTGCACTCATTAGGGCTGCAAATTACTTTGCACAGCTCTAATTTAATTTGTTGCACAAGTATATTTAACATTCTGCATTGACCCCTGAATAAATGTTGAAGCATCTTTGCTGCTACTCTGAAAAGGAGGCATATTGTGCTGATGTCCTTAGGAAGTGGAGATTTTTCAGTATAGAAGGCCTTTTTCTTTCTCTTTTGTGCCTTTTGTGACTTGGAGATACAGTAATCCCTTTCATCCTGTGGAAGCCATAGGAGTGGCAGGACAGGAAGAGGAAGTCTTTATGATTGAAAGTCACTGCTGCTGGATTATTTAAACATCAGGGGTATACAGAAAGAGCCTCCTCGAAGATTGTGGCATTTTTGAACCACAATTGGGTGTATCCTGGTAACGATAACCTTTTGTTGTCTGCTAATCTTTCTCACACTAGGTCAGGCGAAAGGAACTGCAGAATGAGCTCACCTAAAAGTGCCTTCGTTTTGGCAGTTTCAGGTCTGGCTTAGACATGGAAGAATAAAAAATGTAAACAGCAGACAGAGGTTTTTCCCAAGGAAATAATCCCTTCTCTCGTTCTGCGACTTCTGTGGTTTCCACAAGATGAGAGAGATTGTTACAAGTCTTTAGTGTCTTGCACGGAAGACAAAGAAGGTTTGGTGTCTTGCACGGAAGACAAAGAAGGAGCCGCAGTGGGGGCTAAAACACAGGTTTATTTCATGATGGTCAGGATGAACATGTGGTAATGGCGGAGGTACAGCTCATTTTATACTACAGTAATACATTTGAATATTGTTGCACGGTAGCTCATTGGCTGCTACCGGCGTGATGTCATTCTGAGTCACGCCCATCTTCTCCAGGTGATCCTAGCGCGGGAAAGGTTCCCGCGGCTGCCGGTGGTTGGGGAATGTGAACCATGTGAGCTGAACGCTCGCAGCTGCCCTCTATGGGCAGCTTACTCGTGTTCCTTAAACAGCTGTGTTACATTGTAATCATTGTCAGGTTACATTCATACATTCTTAAAGTAATACTGTTACATACACAACACTCCTCCCCTCTAGGATGGGACGAAGTCCCTCAACCATTGTGGCTTCCCGCACGTGCGCTTGGGGCGTGCGGCTGCTTGGTTTAGCACAGGGGAACTAGGGGCTCCGAGTTCCGCAGAGTCTCGTCCTGCAATGGAAAGGGGGAGACAACCTTGCATTGGGAGAAGGGAACGGAACATACAGCTGAGATGTGAACGCCAGTCTGTTGCTTGTGGCGCCTGGGGACCCCCCCAGTACGAATCTCATGACCGACGAGGAGACCCTTGTTGCCTCCCCCCGGTTCCTTGCGCCTGCAACATGCGTACTTGCGCCACCCCCTGCTGCCTGACCCGGAGTTCTAGGGGATGAGGAGAGCGAATTTCCCCCTTCTGCCTGGCTCGGGGGGCTTGGTGATATGGTGTACTCTAAAGCAAAAGGGCTGGGGGGACTGGAGGTACCAGGGGCTGAACTGAAACCCCTCTTCTCGCTCGGACGGGTGGGGGACCACTCCGCGACACCCCCCTGGTACAGTAACGTAAAGTCAAACTCATTCCACTCTTTCAAAGTATTGTCCTCCTCGGCTGAGAATCCAGGGTATGCATTTGTACCCGAGGACGCCGCCGTGTCTCCCCCTTGGGTTACGCGGGTGGGGGAGGACCCTAACGCTGATTCCCTTTCACTAGTGACTCGCCTTCTGAGTTGGTCAGCGTGCCTTCTCCAGAGTAGACCTGTGCTAGTCTCGACCCTATAGGATACTGGCCCTGTTTGTTCAATGATCGTCCCTGGGACCCACGTTGGTCCTGAGGCCGCATAGTTTGTGCAGTGAACCGGGTCCCTTACCGAAAAGCTTTTGGAACTCTCTACCACTATATTTCTCCCTTCATCCTCCACCCTGGTCGGATCCAACCAATCAAACAGGGTTACCGGCCGCCTCCTCATGAGGAGTTCGGCCGGCAAAAGTCCTGAAGCTAGGGGAGTTGCCGTATAACAGATGAGAAACTGACACAGTTGGAGGTTCAACTCACCAGGACCCATGCACCGCAGTGCGTCTTTCATAGTGCGCACTTGGCGCTCTACCTGACCGTTTGTGGCGGGGTGAAACAGGGCAGCGGTAATGTGCCTGATGGCATTCCTCTCGACAAACGCCTTGAATTCCGCAGAAGTGAAGGTACTGGCGTTATCGCTAACAAGGATGTCCGGCAGGCCGAAGCAACTGAACACCCTGCGCAAGTGTTTAATGGTTGCGGCAGATGAGGTGCTAGTCATGGGGATTACTTCCAGCCACTTGGAATAGGAGTCGACTATCAGCAGAAACAAGGACCCGCGGAAAGGGCCAGTGAAGTCGACATGTATTCGGGACCATGGCCCGCGGGCCGTGTCCCATTCCCTATGGGGTAGCCGGGACTCCTCAGGCCGAGAGCTCTGGCAGCTCTTGCACATGCCCACTAAGTGTTCTATATCCGCGTCTATTTGGGGCCACCAGAAGTAGCTCCTGGCCAGTGCCTTGGAGCGCACTATTCCCGGGTGGCTGGTATGCAGTAGCCTCAGCACCTTTGCCCGCAACTTCTCTGGGATGATTACTCGCTGGCCCCAGAGCAGGCAGCCCCTTTCAAGGGAAAGCTCTACTCTGCGCTTGAAAAATGACTTGAAATGTTCGTCGGGGGGAGTTGTGGGCCACCCTTTCCTAACCCAGGAACTGACTTGGGACAGGATTTTGTCGGCCGCCGTGGCTTTGGCGAGGTCTGCCGGGCCTATGGGGGGTGAGTCGAGAGACTCGATCAGCAGGACTTGGTGGTCCTGCTCTACCTCGCATGCGGGATCTCCTAAACTAGGGAGGGGAGACCGGGACAGCGCGTCCGCATGGGAGATCTCCTTCCCTGGGCGATAGACCAGTTCATACTGATAGGCGTTAAGGAAAATCACCCAACGTAGCATCCTGGGGGACAGAATTTGTGGGGTGGGTTTGCCAGTAGTAAAGATTCCCAGAAGGGGCTTGTGATCAGTCACAACCGTAAACTCGCGGCCGTATAGGAAATCGTGGAACTTCTTTGTTCCTGCGATTATGGCCAGGGCCTCCCTATCAGTTTGCGCGTAGTTGCGCTCCGCCTTTGAAAGGGACCTGGAGTAGTACGCAACCGGGGCTTCCCGCCCACTCTCCAACACGTGGCACAGCACCCCCCACCCCCACTGGGGACGCATCACAGACTAAAACTAATGGTCTCCTTGGGTCAAAATGGGTCAGGACAGCATCCGAGGATAAAAGCGCTTTGAGCTCCTTGAAAGCTTTCTCTTGCCTATCCCCCCACCGCCAAACTGCCTCTTTCTTTAGTAGCGTGTGCAGTGGCTCCGCAACGGATGCCTTCCTTGGCAAGAAGGAGTGGTAAAAATTTAGGAGCCCTAGAAATGACTGCAGCTCCGGATTCGCGGTGGGGCGAGGGGCGTTTTGCACAGCCGCAATCTTGGACTCGGAGGGCTTGATGCCCTCCGGGGTTATCTTGAACCCGAGAAACTCAACCTCCCTCGCAAAGAATACACATTTGTCCCTTCTCAGTCGAAGTCCCGCTTTCTCGAATATTGAAAGGACCCCATCTAGTCTTCTCGCTAGTTCTGATTCGCTCCCCGCTGTTATCAAAACATCGTCAAAATATGGGAGCACGCCTGGAAGCCCCTTTAAAAGGCATTCCACAAGGGACTGGAAGATCCCGGGGGCTGAATTTACGCCGAACTGTAGGCGCGTTACCTTAAAAGCCCCCTTGTGCGTAACGATGGTTTGCGCAGCGGCAGCAGCTGGGGTTACTGTGAGCTGCTGATACGCCTGTGCCAAGTCTAGCTTGGCAAAACACCTCCCCCCATGCAACATGGCCAGTAAGTGGCTAACTACTGGCACCGGATGTGCATTTGGCCGAATGGCCTTGTTAATTGTACATTTGTAGTCAGTGCAAATCCTGACCTCCCCGTTTGATTTTAAGGCTGTAATAATCGGAGTCTCCCACTCTGCTGAATCAACTGGAACCAAAATCCCCTGCCCCACCAATTTGTCCAGTTCCGCCTCAATCTTGTCCTTGAGGGCGAAGGGCACTCTTCTTGGCTTGAGACGTATGGGCCGGATTTCTGGGTCCAACTCAAAAGAAACTGGGGGCCCCTTGTAAGTCCCGAGCCCCTTCTTGAAAAGTCCAGGTGCGCACACGTCACGCATTGGGTCAGTCTCTGTGGCATTAATGCCGGACAGTTCGATTCCCAGGGGAGCAAACGACTGGGTTCCCAAAAGGCAGCATCTTCCCCCCTTGAGAACCACTAAGGGCAGTTTCTCTGTGTAATTTTTGAACTTCACTGTGAAATTTCCCACCCCCAACACTGGGATCCCATAGCCCTGCACGTCCCGTAAGTGTGACTTCATGGCACGCAGCTTGGGCCGCGCATTTGGGGGAATGCGCATGAATTCTTTTTGGGACAGGATGGAGTAGGACGACCCCGAGTCTATTTCCGTCCTCACTGGAACCCCTTGTAACAGTACCTCTACAAAGAAGTGCCGGTGCTCCAGGCCCACGCGGTTCACGCCTTCCGCGCCATCGTTGGCTGAGACCTTTCCGATACCGGCCGCCTTTCGTTGGTGTGCTTGAGGGTGTCTCGATGCGCCCTTGTCCTCGGTTCGCCCGCGCCTGCAGACTCTGGTGATGTGGCCCTTCCGGCCGCAGTTGTGGCACTCAGCCTTCCGGAATGGGCATCTCGTCCAGTCGTGAGATGCCCCACAGCCGTCGCAACGGTGGCCTTGCCGCTCGCTGGTCTGGCGTCTCTCCCCGCGTTTCTTTACCTTCTGTACGTCGTCGTCCTCGCTGGAGTAGGGGTCCGCCATAGAGGAAGACTCCTCGGAGGTTGCTGGGGTGCCTGCGGGCAACCGGGGTGCCCGCCAGGCCGCTTTTGCCAACATCCGCCAGGCCGCATGCATGGGTGACTTGGCCCCCTCAGGTGCGGCCCCTCGGGACTTGAACACCCTGACCCCGCTCCTGGCCACCTCGGCTGCTTGGGCCTCCTGCAATACCTCATTGAACATGAGGCGATGGTTGCAGGTCATCAACTTCCTCTGGACCTCCTCGTCCCTCAGGCCACATAGCATGCGGTCTCAGAGGGCCGTGTCCAGGTCCTCCCATTGGCAATTGACTGCCGCGAGCCTGAGGGCCGCCGTGTAGGCGGACACGGACTCCCCTAGGCGCTGGTCCCGCCTGTGGAACGCGACCTGGGCCGGGAAGATTGAAACGGGAGGCTGAAAGTGCTCCCTCAGTAGCGCCAGGATGCGGTCGATGGGCACCATGTCTACCTTCCGGGGAGCCACCAGGTTCGTCAGGATACGCAGCGTCTCCGGCCCCACCTGGGCTAGGAAGTGCGAGCGCATCTTCCCATCGTCGTCGATGCCTGCAGCATCCATCGCGTGCCGAAACTGGCACTCGTACAGCTCCCATTGTTCTGGATCGCTGATATCAAACTGGTGAGGTTTAACCTTGGGACTCGCCATGCATCCCATCCTCGTCGCCAATTTGGTGTCTTGCACGGAAGACAAAGAAGGAGCCGCAGTGGGGGCTAAAACACAGGTTTATTTCATGATGGTCAGGATGAACATGTGGTAATGGCGGAGGTACAGCTCATTTTATACTACAGTAATACATTTGAATATTGTTGCACGGTAGCTCATTGGCTGCTACCGGCGTGATGTCATTCTGAGTCACGCCCATCTTCTCCAGGTGATCCTAGCACGGGAAAGGTTCCCACGGCTGCCGGTGGTTGGGGAATTTGAACCATGTGAGCTGAACGCTCGCAGCTGCCCTCTATGGGCAGCTTACTCGCGTTCCTTAAACAGCTGTGTTACATTGTAATCATTGTCAGGTTACATTCATACATTCTTAAAGTAATACTGTTACATACACAACAAAGTCAGAAAAGTCTGGGAAGTGGGTTGTTACAAGTCAGAAAAGTCAGGGCAGTGGAGGGAGAATCTTTCATCACTGAAAATCTTCTGCTGCTGGTGACATCAATACTCTGCCCTGAGCATAGTCTTGCCAACATGTTTTCAGAAATATGGTTTTGTTTTTAAAGGTGCTGAGAAAAAAAGCTTCATATTGTCTTTTGGGAATGCAACTGCAAGAGTCTCCCGTGAGCATGTGAATGGGCTATAATGCCTGTCGGACTCTGGGAAAGATAGTTCCCAAAAGGTAACTTTTTCAAGTTCTGATTGAGAATTTTTCTTCAATATATGGTAGGATTTCTTCTATAGTGACCATGATACTTTGTGATAATTTGAAGTCCACTTGCAGCTAGTTGAAACACATCTCAAAAGTTGGGGGATTCTGGAAGTTTTGGTCCAGAAAAGTAACTTTTCTAAGCTCTGGGTAACATTTTCATTCATGTGAGTAACTCTGAGTAGCACTGTCATCCAAGCTATGGGCAACACCTATCATTTCACATAAAAGTAGTCCCTAGCTCACTAAAATATCGTGCTTTTATGTGTTCCAAAATTAACCTTCATTCATCAAAAATCTACATTTTTAATAAGAAGGCTCACTGACTTTAAAGACTGTAGGGCACCTTGGCCATTAAATATTCTAGAAATGAAGAATTAGAGCCATGTGAATAAAGGTCACGGTAATAGTACAGTTCATACATCTATAACACAAATTGGAAAGCGTGAAAATTCCTGGAACAACTTTCCTTCTGACCTCCCAGACATGGTTATCAAGATACCTAATTCTTTAGATTCTGAATTATAGAAAGGCAATTTTAAAAGGCTTAAAGCATGAGAGCAATTGCATAAAGTATTCACATAGCTATAACTGCATCCCATAAGCTGTATAAACAAAGCTCTTCAAGGTTGATCACTTGCACATCTTTTAAACCCAGAATGGTTACATTTTAATTATCCTGTCACAGAGAAATGGCCTTGTTCTATATGCAATAATGGCGTGCAACTGAGGGCTCGCATGGACAGCCATTTGCTATAGTAATAAGAGAAAGTCACTGGAGGCCTTTTCCCCACTGAAGGTTATGTAAACACTCCCAAATACTTAATTCCTGCTACCCACCTTCAACTTGCAGAAATTGCTCTGATAGAATTATTAGACTGAATTATCATGAGTGTGCTATTCTATTTAGTAGTAATAAAGCAGTTTTAATATGAATATCCAATATTGCTGTTGCAATAAGGCTGAAAGGATCTCTGATTTGTTTCTATGGTTTAAATGTGAAAGGCATAGAGAGGGTGGGAGGGGGTTGAAGCTCAGTCCTCTCCCCACATTGCCCCAAGGGAACGGTTGGAGCAGCTGCCCTGCACTCTCAAGAAAGCTGGGGTGGGGGACAGAAGCCTAGGTTTCACGGGGGAGTGGGAGGAGGAAAGAGAAGTGGCCAGAGGGAAGTGGGCATACTGGTGAAATGTTGGGGTCTTTGGAGCCTGTGATGTGGGTATGGATTCAGCCAAAGATGAGTCATATGATGATCAGCAGTAGAAGAGATGGAGCCCATCCTCTGCAAATGCAGGGAGCTGGCCTGGGAACAGAAAGATGACCCTTGGCAGGAGCCAGTGGACTGCTTCCCAGCAGGTGGTGGCAGAGGTCAGGGAAGAGGGGTTTTCTTCTTTCATGTCTAGGTTGAACTTTAAACTGCCAAAATTAAATCACCTTCTTGGCTTTGTCAATGGCCAAACTTAAATCCCTTTTTTTCTGGTAGTAATTGGCAGACAAGCAAATGAGCTGGGTTCTGTATTTCTCCACATTCACATAGTGTGTTGTTGTCTGCCAGCAGCCCCAACTTGAGCATTTTGGTCTTACATTTAGACATTCCACCACTCACCCTATTCAGGGTCCTCGAAGTGACGTGGGGGAGGTTGAGATCCTCAGCTATATCCTCCTTTAATGTTATTTCTTGTCCAGTGAACTCCTTCCACCATCTTCTAATTTGGTTTTGCTCTTGTGCACCCTCAAAAATGTTTGTTCTTGCCATAAAGCTCTTCCTGGATCTGAGCCAGATGACTTGAGGCACATATCTGTTCAGAGGGTGTCGATGGTCCTTTTCTTGCTTAGTTCTCTCAGAATCAGTTGCTACTTCTCTTTTGATCTTAGGTGGAGCGATACCAACAAGAGGGTACATTTTATCAACTGGTGTAGGTTTGAGGCATCCTGTCACTATACGCATGAAAGCTGAAGCTCCCTAACCTCTTGTAAACATTTATGTGGATAGCGTAATTTTCTACAGACTCACTCAACAGTAAATATTAATACATTCAGTGGAACAGTTTGTGATATATGAAGCTTTTCCTGTGCTTGTCAACATTCAGACAGGACATGTGTGGTATAGTTTCTTTAAACAACTGCGCCTTTTCAGAAGATACATGAAGGGTTAGCTTATGAAGTTATTCTGAATCTGGGTGTAGTAAACACATAAGAAGGACAATATGCAAGGCTTACTCCTTCCTTCTCTGTTCTTAGTTACCCTACCTTTATGGCGAATGCCACGATTATTTACCTCTGATTTGCCACCTCCAGGTGAGCTCCACAGTTGAATAAAGTCTTCTTGACACATAAATTCATTTAATGCGGCGTTTGATCAGTCATATGAAATAGTTATTCATTACAAACTGAAGTCTTTCTCTATGTGTTGAAAGAGAAAATGCATATTAATCCAATATCAGTTCTCATGGGGGGGAGGGGAATCAAAATATACAGTGCATTCTACATTTCTTTGTGTGTTTCCATCTTGATATATACTTCCTTCCTTCTACAATGGAGTTATAACTGAGCTAGGATATTAGAGAAGTGGGAATTTTTTTGCCACTTTCCAGGACTGAATTATAACCTCACTAGCAAAGCATGTGCTTCCAAAGCATACAGGTATTGTTTCAGTGGATAAACATGAGTGTCTATCTCTCAGGCATGTCAACACTCTGTAAAATTGTTTACATTCTCAAAAACCTGAAAATGTAAAGTGCTTTGAAGCCTAAGCATGGGGGCTGATCCAGCTGTTTGGTGCAATAAACACACTGCTGTTATTTATTTGTGGGATTCCAACATCTTCACTTTAGTACTTCTGGGGATGGATATTTTCCTGTATGGTACCTGAATAGTGATATTTTCTGACTGTGAAGATATGACCCTTCTCTCAGCGAGTATCTCTAATGTTGCTTTGATTGCTCAGTAGGATTTATTTTTAATAAATTTTTTTTTAACCCAGTCTTACACTAAAAATGGCTCCCAAATTGGCTAGGATTCCACCTTTGAGACATATGTACTCCAAGAGTGTACAGGGTAATTAAAACAAATATAAAACATACAAATCCCAATGATACAAAGATGCTGATAGATAAAAACAAACAAACCCAAAAGCAATATTAAAACCATCCATGATAGGTGGGGGGTGGGGGGTGGGGAAGTAACCTGCTCACCTTGCAAAAATAAAAAGAGAGTTTAAATCTGGTGTACCAAAGAACAATATTGCAACCCCATTAGTTAATTTTTTGGTTCCTTTGTCATGGCGAGTAGTGGAAACTAGTAGTTATAATGTTAATGGGGATGATTAATTTGTTCCAGGCTTTAGTCCAGATTTTATAGGGGCTATCCAGGGTGCTGAAACCTTATCCACAACTAGCTCATCACCCTGTTCAACTCCCTTAAAGTTCAGACCAAAACTCCAGCCAAACTCACCATCCCACTGACTTTAATGCCACAATCCTCTACTAATGAAGAGTAAATATAGGATCATGCATGTGGTATCATAAATGACAAGTGAATAGGTCATCCTGCTGCTATGCTGGTACCACATTACCATCTTTTTGTTGCAGATATTTAAAACTTATTTTACAAAAATGTTAACTGAACCTTTCAAAAGTAGAGTTGTGACTTTTGTAGTCGGTTTATATTTTATTCCCAAACATATGTTAAATATTATAACTAAAACATGAAATGGCCGATGAACAGGAATTAGAATAAATAAATGCTTTATTATCTCCAAAGGAAAGCAGCCCTCCAAAGCCATCACAAAACTGGAATGCAAAAGTGAGAAACAAAGCAGAACCAAATGTAGTTGAAAAATTTGGTCTCAGAGACAGAAATGAAGCAGGGAAATGAGTTTTGAAAGCCAACAATTTTTTTTATTGTAACAACATCCTGTAAACAACCAGACAGACATCTGTACACATGGACATCACCACATAGCCAATATACAAATAAGGTTCAGTATTAATTGGAAGCACGAGATGGAGAAGCTATATTCTCTCTGCCAAACACAGCCAAGAGCAGATTGTGATCCTGATCATGAATGGTTAGTATCAAACATTAGAGAAAAGCTAAAGAAAAACATTAAAATAATTGTAGCATCAAAATATAATTTAAACATCATTTCTGAGTAATTCAAAATCCACACAAGGAATACATTTGCATTATTAAACTCAATTGACCACGAATCAGAAGAACTATGGGTTGAAACCAGAGTTATTGTTAAGGAAGAATACAAAAAGACAATTCTTGTAGTATAAAGAAAAGAAAAAACCTAGATGGCTAGGGGGAAAAAAACTTAAAATTGGTAAGGACAGTTGAGAAGCAAAAATAAAAGGTGATATAAATATTCAATTCAATTCAATTCAATAGTCATATTTATATATGCCGCCCACTCAGGCAGAACCTGACTCAGGGCGGCATCACAACAAGTTCTAAAAATACACAAAAACACTTTAAAAGACCCATATCCCACCCACCTTAAAAGACCCATAACCATCTCACCCACTATAAAAGGAAGAGAGAGTTCTTAATTGTTTACATAAGCTAGCAGGCAGGGACCATGTTCCCATTAGGGCCCCACACCTGCCCTGCCAGCCAGGTCTTCAATCCTTTCCTGAAGGGCAGCAATTCTCTTTGAAGTCTTAGATCTGTTGGCAGGAAGTTCCAGAGAGTTGGTGCGGACACAGAGAAGGCCCTCCTTCGGGTGCTGGATAGATGTGCACCCCTAGTTGATGGCACTATTAGAGAGCCCCTCTGGTCCGCTCTGGTTGGACAAGCAGACACGCTTGGGATGATGCGGTCTCTAAGGTATCCTGGCCCACTGCCATATGGGGCTTTAACGGTCAAAACCAGCACCTTGAATTGCACCCGGAGACAAACTGGTAACCAGTGCAGCTCCCGAAGTAGCAGTGAGGCGCGGGCATATTGTCCGCATCCCATCACTACCCGGGCTGCCGCATTCTGGACCAGCTGCAGCCTCCGAATGGTTGTCAAGGGCAGCCCCACGTAGAGCGCATTACAATAATCTAGTTGGGAAGTGACCAGAGCGTGGGTGACCATAAGCAAGGAGCCCCGGTCCAGGAGCGAGTTAGAAACCTGAATGCAAATTTTTTTTAGTAAATGTCACAAGGAGACAATGTTAATAATTATAATGACTGATGGAAAGAAATAGAGCAGAACAACAGAAGAGGTGACAAGAGAGCATATCCAGAAAATCCAAGATAATCGAATAGATTGTTATTTCCCATGATTTCAGGCAATTGTAGTAAGTCTTGGAATCTATCCACTGATAAGCCCCACCCCTGTATATATAGATGATGATGATTCTTCTTCTTCTTCTTCTTCTTCTTCTTCTGCGTCTAGGACAAACGTGAAACTGTCAAAATGAAGCCACCTTTCGGTGAGTTCATTTGGTGAGTTCATTTTGCAGTTTCTTTCACCCGACCTAGTGTGAGAAATATTAGACAAGGTGGCTGTTGTCCAATTGTGGTTCAAAAATAACACAAACTTCAAGGAGGCTCTTTCTGTGTATCCCTGTACAGATGATACCATTTTGCTTTCAGACAACAATAATGTGAAATAACTTTTAGTGAAAATGAAAAAGAACGTGCCAAAGCATGATTGCAGTTGGACAATAAGATGTCAAAAATCATGACTACTGAAAAGCTCCACAACTTTAATGTTCACAATGAAGAAATTGAAATAGTGAAAGATTTTGTATACCTTGGTTCATTCATAAATCTGAATGGAGACTGCAGCTAAGAAATCAGAAGACTGAAGGGCACCAATGAAGGAATTAGAAAAGACCATCTAATGTAAGAATGAGTCACCAGAGAGCAACAGCAAGATCATCTACACTTTTGTAATTCCAATCACCATATAGACCATAAAGAAGGCTGACAAGAAAAAAATTATTTGATTGAAATATAATGCAGGAGGAGAGCTTCATGGATATCCTCGACTTCCAGAAAGATGAAGAAGTAGGTTCTAGAGCAAACCAAGGCTTTATTTCTGGAGGCAAACATTACAAAAACAAGGCTATCATACTTTTGGCACATGACGAGGTGAGATGATTTTTTTTTGAACATATAACAACACTAGACAAAATTGAAGGCAGCAGGAAAAATAGAAAGACCAAATATGAGATGGATCAACTCCCTGAAGGAAGTCACAGGCCTGAGTTAACAAGTACTGAGCAAGGCTGTTGAGAACAAGATATTTTGGAAATCACTCATTCGTAGGATCACTATATGTCAGAGTTAAAATTGACAGCATGTAAACATCATCACTGTCCCAGCTCCTGCTAACCTAGCAGTTCGAAAATAAGAAATTGCAAGTAGATAAATAGGGACCACTTTGGTGGGAAGGTAAACAGTATTCAGTGGACTCTGGTGTTTAGTCATGCCTGCCACATGTCCATGGAAACATCTGCAGACATACACAGCACTGGCTCTTTGGCTAAAAACAGAGATGAGCACTGAACCCTAGAATCAGATATGGCTGGCTTTTGAGCAAGGGCGACCTTTACCTTTACTAAACATCAACAGCAAAGACTGATAAACATCAATGTGCCTGCAGCAAGAGTTACAGTTTTCAATATGAATCATCTTCCAAGAATGCTGTGTTGGACTGCAATGGCTCAAGTGGTTAAGACGCTGACTGGAAGGCAGCAGGTCAGCAGTTCGATACCTGAATACTGCAGGACATAATGAGTTCCCGTCTTTGTCCCAGCTCCTGCCAACCTAGCAGTTCAAAAGCAAGAAATTGCAAGTAGATAAATAGGGACCACTTTGATGGGAAGGTAAATAGTGTTCCGTGTGCTCCAGTGTCTAGTCATGTCTGCCACATGACCACAAAAATATCTGCAGAAGCGGACAGCGCTGGCTCTTCGGCTATGAAACAGAGATGAGCATTGAACCCTAGAGTTGGATACGACTGGCTTTTGAGCAAGGGCAACCTTTACCTTTATGCTGACATTGACCCACTGTCAATGAAGACAGAATCAGTCCACAGACTGCACTGGGAAAGAGAAAAACTGACAAATACTGATAATATGTCAAGGAAAAACAAAACGAAGAAAAGAAAAAGTGGAAACTACATTTCATTAGTTCCCATTAGTCACCAATACTTTAAACATCAGATCCATCAAATATTTTAAAGACCTGGCTCTGTGATTACCTCATTGCACTGCTGTGTAAGCAAATAGCTATAAAATGGAGCTCCTTTGAAATTCAAAGCCTCAGACACATCTATTACTGAGATCAAGACCTATTAAACATATTCAGTTTGATGATTAGGCCTTATTAAACATGAGGTGGTTCAAAGTTGAAGTCCAATTAAGCACAGGCAGTTGAGAAATTGGTTCTTGTGGGAAAAGAAAGAGATTAGGAAAATACCCCTCACATGTATCTGTCTCTTTGTTGATTGAAATAATCAAATAACTTTCTTTTATCAAGCCATTCACCTCGTACTTATTTGCATTACTCATTGATGGAATTAAATTAGCTAGGTCAAACTTTATCAGTTTGTCAAATTAATTTCTTTTGCAGACTTGGTTTCAAATGGCATAATGGGCTGGCTTGAGGGGGAGGGGAAGAGATATATATCAGATCATTGCAATTCACTTATAGCAATTTCCTAATATTTAATACAGCTGTCTATATTTGCAAATAGTTTAGACTTAGGATGTGCCTCAGGTTTGGGTTATTTGGTATCCAAAGCGAAGTGGTGATATTTGTCACTTTCCAAACCAACCTGAAGTACAACAAAGATGCCCGAAGTGGTGCTTGAATTGAATTTGGACTCTCCAAAGTGTCAAATATTGTTTTGGAACTTTGGCTAAAAAAACCTGAGGGACCCCAGGGACGTATGTGTGAAATCACTTGCTGCTAGGGATTATCAGTTGGAAAAAGAAAGCAATACTTTAATAGACTGGAATGTCTAAAGCAAAAAGAGTTTGACAGCTAAAATATCAATGAAAAGCCCAAGCTCTTCTAGAAACCCCAATAATAATAATAATAATAATAATAATAATAATAATAACAACAACAACAACAACAACAACAACAACAACAACAACAACAACAACAACAACAACAACAACAACAACAATAATAATAATAATGACGATGACGATGACGATGACGACGACAACAACAACAGCAACAGCAACAGCAACAACATCAACAATTTTGTGTCAGAAATTATTCTGGGTTGAAAGGATTTTTGCAGGAAAAACTCAGGGAACCCCCAAATGAGGCTCCTTTTATGTCCCCAAGAGCTGGGACAGAGACAATTGCTCAATCTGTCATACAGTACCCAGGTTTTGAACTCTCATGCTAAAGCCACCTGGTAGTCATTTTGCATCTTGACAGGGTGAGGGGAGGCTGTTAATATGTAAAAGATTGCTGTTTGGGTTACTTTTATTTTCAGTGGGATGAGGTGTGTTGGAGGTATAGATTTCAGTTTGTGTTATATTTTAGAATCCATTCAGTTGAGTACCTGTATGTATATGAATGTGCCGTGGATAACTCAAGTCCCTTTTATGAGATTTGAGTGGGGGTAGGGACTGCAGTGGTTTAAGTGATTAAGATGCTGAACTTGAAGACTGGAAGGTCGGAATTCGATACCTGAGTACTGCACGACGGAGTGAGCTCCCATCGCTGTCCTAGCTCCTGCCAACCTAGCAGTTCGAAAGCAAGAAATTGCAAGTAGATAAATAGGAACCACTTCAGTGGGAAGGAAAACAATGTTCCAATACACTCCGGTGTCTAGGCATGCCTGCCACATGTCCACATCTGTAGATGCAGATAGCGCCGGCTCTTTGGCTGTAAACAAAGATGAACACTGAACCCTAGAGTCAGATACAGCTGGATGTCGAGCGAGGACAGCCTAGGTGACAGGAGCAGGGATGTAAATTAGGACCTAATTTATCTCACCCACCTGTCTCTTGTATTTTGTACTTTTTACATGCTTGCTGCTGGTTTTATTTTTGTAGCACTTTGGTCTTTTCTCTATTTATTATGCGATCCAGGCAGCCATCAGGAGCAGCAAAGCTATTAACTGGGATAGGATGGGGGTATTTCTTCTCTCTTCAAAACATATTTTCTTGATTAAATCTGAGTAAATTGCATAGTTCCCAGAATGTAGGTAGGTGAGCAGGCAGGAACTGGGTAGAAACTTTGCCAGCACACTGGAGGTCCATCTGATAGCAGTGAATTTCAACCCACTCTAGATCAGTCATTTATTTTTCCATTTCCATTTTTACTCTTCAGACCTGTGCAAATATTTTGAATATATGGATACAAATAAACATGGGCGAGGTGTAAATTGGTTCAAAGTGAATACATAATTGTTATTTACAAGACAAATTATTCAGATCAATTGCAATGGATTGTGTTTACATATCCTACATTAGATGTTCATCAGAAGCAGCACTGTTGCTTGTTACTTTCTTCTCTGTGGCTTCATTCTGGCAGTTTAATGTTTGACCTAGACACAGAAGAAAAATCAATAACTTTACTCTTAGTTTTATAACAACAGTAACATTTGTATTTAAGTATTTAAACATACTACTTTTTTCTAGGGAGTTAGAGGGGTATTTTGAGTTAATAAAATTTCAAAAGTAATGCATTATTAGTGCAGTACTCACAAATAAGATAACACTGTGCCTTTTAAATGTCATGATGAATAGTGACAACAAATTACTATTTAAAGATAAACATTATGCCAATGTACTAGAGTTAAAAGTGAAATTTCTAGGCTATGGTTGTAAGATAAAATATGACAGCAGTTTTTGGCATGTCACTTAATAAATTAAAGATCTTTCCTTAATTGGCTTGTTAAAAATAACTTTTCCAAGCTCTGATTTCAGGTCTCAATGATGGCAGTTGATTTTGTTTGCAAAATAATATCCATCCATCCATCCCTTTCAGAGAAGAAAAGAAATCTTTGTGGAATGCTGCTTGTCTTGGAACCCCATGCCTTTGACTTGGGTGTGGGAATATGCTATTTTCTTGTGTTGCGTTATGCAATATACTATCTTGGGTCAATACTGACCTTGATTGGTCCTAATGCTAACAAAACCCTAGGCATGTTTATACAGTTGCTTGATTTTCTTGATCATTTCATGCTTTCTAGTGGGAAAGCAGGGCTGAGGTAGTACATTGGAGCTTCCTACAACATACAGTGAGGGAAATAAGTATTTGATCCCTTCACAAAAGATGTCTTAGTACTTGGTGGCAAAAACCTTGCTGGCAATCACAGAGGTCAGACGTTTCTTGTAGTTGGCCACCAGGTTTGCACACATCTCAGGAGGGATGTTGTCCCACTCCTCTTTGCATAAGAACATAAGAACAGCCTTACTTGAACAGGCCACAGCCCATCCAGTCCAGCATTCTGTCGCACACAGTGGCTCATCATTTTGCTTCAGGGTATTCCCAAGCAGATGCCTTCACCTGCTTAGGACTCCTTAGAAATGGCAACACAGAGGTTGTCCTTAGGTATCCATAATTATAGCCATTGATACCCTTGTCCTCCATGAACTTGTCTAATCCTTTCTTAAAGCTGTCAAGACTGACAGCTGTCACCACTTCTTCTGGCAGGGAGTTCCATAGACCAGTGATCCTCTGGGTGAAAAAGTACTTTCTCTTATTTTTTTGAGAACTAGCACCCAAAGGTTTCATGGAGTGTCCCTAGTTCTAGTGTTGTGCAATAGGGAAAACAGTTTTTTCCTTATCTACTTTGTCCACACAGATCCTCTCCAAGTCAGAAAGGTTTCGAGGTTGATGTTTGGCAACTCGAACCTTCAGCTCCCTCAACAGATTTTCTATGGGATTAAGTTCTGGAGACTGGCTGGGCCACCCAGGGACCTTCATGTGCTTCTTCTTCTACCCATCCACAACCCATTCACAATGCCCTGGCTGAGGGAAGGAGGTGCTCACCCAAGATCCGTCCATCGTCCCTTCAATGCGGTGAAGGTGTCCTGTCCCCTAAGCAGAAAAACACCTCCAAAGCATAATGTGTCCACCTCCATGTTTGATGGTGGGGATGGTGTTCTTGGGCTCATAGGCAGCATTCCTCCTCCTCCACACCTGGCGAGTTGAGTTGATGCCAAAGAGCTCAATTTTGGTCTCATCTGACGACAACACTTTCACCCAGTTCTCCTCTGAATCATTCAGATGTGCATTGGCAAACTGCAGATGGGCCTGTACATGTGCTGTCTTGAGCAGGGGAACCTTGCCGGTACTGCAAGGTTTCAGTTCTTCACTCTTGTGGAGCAATAATCTCATTTTCACCGTTATAGAGGCTTCAAAATAATATGTGCAGAATTATCCTCACGGGGCAGCAAAATGTACTGTATTCTGAAAACTACTGGTTCCATACAAAGTGATAATGTGATCCAGTTGGAAGCCATGCAAACCAAATTCTTCATAAATGCAGTCTTTAAATATTAAAATGTGTATTTTCCCCGAAGTCTAAAGCTACTACACAAATTTATTTTCCTTTAATCTTTTTGACTTTATTTGTGAAGCGATATGATGAAAAGACCTGCATCACATCAAAGAACAATCTAGCGTACTCAAAGAAATGCTTTTTCTTCATTGTTTTCTTTGAAGGCAACAGTGGAGGGAGATGATTTAGAACGGCATAGAAAAGCACTGGAGCTGGTTTAGCACTATTTTAAGGTGTCAGAAATTTACTCAGCAATAGAATTAAAATGTGAGCATTTCCCCACCATTGACTAAAACTTCATTGCAGAACACTTAAATTTAATATTTAATTTAATATTTGGATTTATACACCGCCCACTCAGGCATGCCCGATTCAGGGTGGCTTACAAACAGATAAAAACAGATAAAACTACCCACATAAAACAGAACCCATCTGCCCCACTTCTAAAAGGAAGAGAGAAGGGAGAGAGAGGGAGGATCTTCCTTATTGAACAAGCCAGCAGGCGGGGGCCACATTTCCATCAGGCTCCCATACCTGCCCTGACAGCCAGGTTTTTAGAACCTTCCTAAAGACCTGGCTGGCGGGGCAGGTATGGGGGCCTGATGGGAATGTGGCCCCTGCCTGCTGGCTTGTTCAATAAGGAAGATCCCCCCCCCTCAATCTTCTCTCTTCTTTTTAGAAATGGAGCAGGTGGGACGGGTGGGTTCTATTTTATGTGGGTGGTTTTATCCATTTTATCTGTTTGTAAGCCACCCTGGGTCGGGCATGCCTGAGTGGGCAGCGTATAAATCCCCCCAAAAATGGCTAAACATAGGATCACTGGAATTTGTAGTTTGTTTTTCATGTTTTGGTATGAATAATATTTTTGAATCCATTTATTCTTTGTAAGCGGCCCAGAGATCATTACACTGCACAACAATGATTTTGCTACTGGGAATAACACATGTGATTTACATGATATTGAGTGTGCTGGTTCCAAATCTGAAGTCAGAACTTGCTTATCACATACAGATTTTAAGGCATGCTATAGGTGTTCAAATGGTCGGTAATTGGGTAATATATTTTTACATGGGGACATTATAACAGTTGCAGCTACCACTATGTCTGCTGCCACCTCAGCTGAATCATGTCCCCTGGTAGCATGCATGTTCCAGCAGCAGCTGAGCATATCTGGGCAAGTCAGTGAACTGATATCAGAAATAGGTATATAAAGCAAGATGGACCAAGGACTTGTCTAGTGCGAAACCACCTTATTAGATAGTACAGCTAGGCCATAATGAGTCTGTTTTGAGCTAAAGATTAGTAGGTGCAGCTGTGTTAATAAACTGAACAATTTTTGCTACATTTGTGGCAAATATACCCCATGTGATCAATGCAAGAACCTAACCAAGAGTGTGAGCTTTGCTAACTTAAGATCCCGATGTCCTAGGCAGAATCGGACTTCAGATTTGGATTCAGTGCACTTGATGTAGTATTATTGGGTAGCATAGCAGTGTTTCCAGTAGATAAATCAAAGTCATTTTGGTTTGCCTAGCTTGGCAAACCCTATGGACCAAAACAAAAGGCAAAACAAGTGGATGCTCAGCACAGCAGATCTGAAAAGGGGGAGGGATACGAAAGGGGGAGGAGAAATACAGTGTTGCAGGGACAAAACTGCATAGGGACATGGAATGTGAGGTCTATGAATCAAGGAAAACTGGAAGTGGTTAAAAACGAGATGGAAAGAATAAGCATTGGCATCCTGGGCATCAGTGAATTAAAATGGACAGGGATGGGTGAATTCAGCTCTGGAAACCATCATATCTACTACTGTGGGCAAGAAAACCTCAGAAAAAACGGAGTAGCCATAATTGTCAACAAAAGAGTGAGGAAAGCAGTAATGGGATACAACATCAAAAATGATAGAATGATGTCAGTCAGAATCCAAGGCAAACCTTTCAATATCACTGTAATCCAAGTCTATGCACCAACCACTAGTGCAGATGAAGCCACAGTTGACCAGTTCTATGAGGACCTACAACACCTCATAGAACAGACACCAAGAAATGATGTCCACATTATTTTAGGAGACTGGAATGCTAAAGTAGGAAATCAAAAAGTAAATGGAATAACAGGTAAGTTTGATCTTGGAACACAGAATGAAGCAGAGCAAAGATTGATAGAGTTCTGCCAAGAGAACGCACTAGTCATAGCAAACACCCTCTTCCAGCAACACAAGAGGTGACTTTACACATGGACATCACCAGATGGCCAGCATCGAAATCAGATTGATTACATACTCTGCAGTCAAAGATGGAGAACCTCCATTCAATCAGCAAAAACAAGACCTGGAGCAGATTGTGGCTCAGATCACAACCTACTGATCGCAAAATTCAGGCTTAGACTAAAGAAAATGGGGAAAACAATTAGACCAGACAGTTATGACCTACACAACATCACTAAAGAATACACGGTGGAGGTCATGAACAGATTTAATGTCCTGTACCTGATAGACAGAGTACCAGAAGAATTATGGACAGAGACACGGGACATCATGCAGGAGGCAGCAAGAGAAACCATACCAAAAGAAAAGAAGCGTAAGAAAGCAAAGTGGTTGTCTGATGAGGCTCTTAAAATAGCAGAGGAAAGAAGGAATGCAAAAGTCCAAGGAGAAAGGAAAAAATACAACCACCTGAATACAGAATTTCAAAGAAAAGCAAGGAGAGATAAGGAAAAATACCTGAACGAACAATGCAAAGAAATGGAGGAAAACAACAAAAGAGGCAGAACTAGAGATCTTTTCAAAAAAAATTTGGGGAAATCAAGGGAACATTTAAAGCAAAAATGAACATGATAAGGGACAAAGATGGAAAAGAGTTAGCTGAAGCAGAAGGGTTCAAAAAAAGATGGCAAGAGTACACAGAGGAACTCTACAAAAAGGACCTCAACACTCCTGATAATAACAATAATGAGAAATTTGAACTTGAACCAGACATTCTGGAGAGTGAAGTCAGAAAGGCCCTAAAAAGCACTGCAAACAATAAAGCTAGTGGAAATGATGGCATCCCTGTTGAATTTTTCAAAGCCCTAAAAGATGTTGGAATCAAACTACTGCATTCAATATGCCAGCAAATTTGGAAAACAAAACAGTGGCCACAGGATTGGAAAAGATCAGTGTACATTCTAATCCCCAAAAAAGGCAATGCCAAAGAATGCTCAAATTACCGAACAATTATGCTCATCCCACATGCCAGCAAGGTGATGCTCAAGATAATACAGGATAGACTTCAACAGCATGTGGAGAGAGAATTACCAGAGGTGCAGGCCGGTTTCAGAAGAGGCAGGGGGACTAGAGACCACATTGCCAACATACGCTGGATCATGGAGAAAACAAAAGAATACCAGAAACAAGTCTACTTTTGTTTTATTGACTACACCAAGGCTTTTGACTGTGTGGATCACAACAAAATGTGGCAAGTAATTAAAGAGATGGGAATACCAGAACACCTTATAGGCCTCATGAAAAATCTGTACATGAACCAAGAAGCAACAGTTAGGACAGAACACGGAATGACAGAGCTAAGTTGATAGACTTGGAGTTCTAGGAAGGAAGGCCATGTTGCTCTGAAGATGTCCTGCTGAGTTAAAAGAAATGTTAGAGCTCAATCAGACTGCAGAAAAGGTGAACATCTGATCACATCAAAAAGGGTTGCTTTGAAGGGATGTTCTTTTTAGTGATACTTCTGTTTGGGAATTGCTACAGCCCAACACCAAATGTAGTACCTTACTGCTTGATCAAAAAGGTCCAGCTTTGACATGGATTGGGGTCAGGCTGGAGTGCTAATCTCTACATCATGAGATCACAAGGAAATAGCTCACACTGGGCTTCTTTACAAATGTAGATTTGCACTATTAAAACCACTACTTAAATATGTTTCTCACTTCGAAAGCCCCATTACGGTCACTATAAAATGGTTCCAACTTGAGAAAGCTTGGAAATGGGCATACCCAGTGCCTCAAATGTGCTTGGGTCACAAATGTTAACAAAGTGACTCAAAAGAAAGCAAAAACAACTATACCTACTGCAATTGAAGCATCAAGGAAAACAATTATTTAGTTTATCAACTTTTAATTTCTCTCAACTGTGTACAGATTGATTTTGTAAATTGTGATTTGATTTATGTTTCTATGCTAAACGAAATAATGTCCCCCCCCCTTCTTGGTGCAACGTACAGTGGGATGGTAGACTTTAAAAATGTTGGGAATATGTGTGCCTCTTAGAATTTTTTTGTGGTTGTTGTGCTTTCTGTATGTCTGAGTGCTTAGTTTCACAGAGAGAAGACTCTAGTTTAGTACAGGCTCAAGCATTTCATGCAACCCTAGTTTTGTTGAAATTGCAGAGAGAGAATGACAATATAAAAAAACCCACCATGATAGTCATTTGACATATTGCTGCCATGTGTAAGGTAAGCTCTTGAGGCAGCATAAGAATCCTTCAAGTACCATCTTCCTTAGCCAAGATGACTAATCTTAATTAAAATCTAAAAGGTGAAAAAGGTGAGATTTCTTCACATACAGTACTTGTAGTACAGATAAAGAATTTGTGGCAGAATTTTAGTTTCTGGCATGATGTTAGAATGGGTTGTCATTGAATTCACCCAAGGGGTTTTGTTTTATTAAACATCTCTGCTATTCAAGGGCCAACATCCTAATTACCATATTTGCCAGTGTATAAGACACACTTTCCCACCTTCAAATACACCAGAAAAATGGAGTGCATCTTATACTCTGATGCGTCTTATACACTGGCAAATATGGTAATTACAGTATGTGTTAATTCAATTCTGACACATGGTGACCTCTCCTATAATTTATTAGTGACAAAGTTCTCTGATGTGGTTTGCCATACCCTTCTTCTGGAGGCCTCCTTGGACTGTGGCATCCATGTCTACACAGGGTGGCTATTCTCCTGAGTGGCATGGTGAGGAAACAAATTCCAAATCTCTGGCTCCAGAGTCAGGTACCCAACTCACTGAACCATACTTAATGATGATTTCCCAACTTGGAGTCCTCTAGATGTGTTGGAGTATAACTCCAGTTGTCCTTGACCAACATGAGCACATACTGGTGAATGAGAAAAGCATTACACTCACTTGCATTTGAGAATCTGTTCATTTTGGGTACATCTCACCCAGAGTTGTCATTAATCAGGTTTGAAGGATAGTTAAGATAAATAGAATACGCTTGTGATGGATATATAGTAATTTCATTAGTGATGATTTATGGGTGCAGAAACTAGAGCAAAGGAAGCTCATCTCTTCTTGCTGATGCAAAAGGCTCTAATGCTATAACCAAAGGGCTCCAAAGGCTGAATTCAGATAGTCATTTGAGCAAAGTCAAGCCCTAAACAGAAGACTGGGGCAAATTCACAAAGCTATGTTTCTTATAGTGCCGCATATACATGAATATAAGCTGACCCGAATATAAGCCGAGGCACCAAATTTTGACCTTGAAATTCAGGAAAATAGATTGACACGAGTATAAGCCGAGAGTGGGAAATGCAGCAGCTGCTAGTGAGTTTCAGTAATTTAAATACATTAAATACAGTAATATTAATTATTTTAGTGATTTTTAAAAACTGTACTTGCACCACCCACCAGTTCCATCTTGGACACATGGAACAGGGACAAAGGCACGAATGTATGGTAAGTAAAATCCTTTCTTTTCCCACATGTTTGGAAGGGGGACACGATTGCATTGTAGAGCTTCTTTTTACATTTGCGGTTTTCCATAGGAATTAATTGAAAACAAACCAGAATAGGAGAACTTGATTTTCAATGTATTCTAATTGACAATCGTGATTTGCACCCTCTTGTGGCCAGTTGTGTAATTGCACCTCAGATTCTTTTGCCGCGGAAGTCCCAAAACTTACTTTTAAAGTGCCAAATAACTTTAAAAAACAAACAAACATATTTTTAGACCTTGTGGTTGTTGACTCGTGTATAGACTGAGTCCCCCTTTTTGGACCTCATTTTTGTGATTAAAAAACTCGGTTTTTATTTAAGCATTTACGGTAACCAGTGTCCTACCCCAACATATTAACCAAAAATTATACTTGGTTGATAAAGTTAAAAAAATGTTTTTTTTAAAAAAATTACCTAACTGTAATTCTATATATCAGAGGATAAGCAAAACAAAACAAAAACACTGTAGCACTTTAAAGACTAACTGTTATATTTCAATGTGAGCTTTTGTGGATCAAGTCCACTTCATCAGACAAGGGAGTGAGGCTTCATGTCATCAATTTATGCACATCAGGTACAGATGTACAGAGTGATTGGTTAGCATAACAAATAAGCATACAAATCAATGTGGCTTCATGCAATTGGTAATGGCAGATGATCTCTGGTTGTTATTCAGATTAGCTGTAAATTCCCCTATTTTCAATTGGAATCAGTAGGAAGGGTGTGAAGATACTATTTCAATTGCAAAAGTGTGGGAAGTGGGAATATACTATTTCAATTGCAAATATGGGGAGAGTGGGAAGATACTATTTCAACTGCAAATATTGGGAAGATACAAAAAAAATACTTCGCATTGAACATTTGCTGATGAATTTAACCTTTGTGTTACTATGTGAGCACATCCTTTGTTTTGTAAGACAGCCTATGTTGTGAAACAGATTCTGAAGGGACCCTACAACTCCTTGGCCTTTCAAAGCCATTTGACAAGTAACTCTACTGGACTGCTGAGTCTAGAAACATTATTCTGCCAAATAAACTGTTACTCTTATCTACTGAATTTGTAGAGTGTAATGGTGTGAAGAAACTGGGGGAACATTGTGAGGGTGTTCACAGCACGATCGCTGTGGCTATTGGCAAACCATGGACATAAATCGTGGGTGATCGTTCTCCTGCCTCATCTGTTTATGCCGTAACTTAGAGGCCTGGGCCCCCAGCTTGGGCCTCTGATACCATGACTCAAGGCTGTCAAGCCCTCCCTACTATACCCAGGGATGGCACGCAGTTACCTAACCAACACGCAGCCGTTTAACCAATCAGTAAGGTGTGCACGAGGCAGGCACGCTGATATTTAGCCAATTATGTAACCTTATGTTATCGCAGGTAACCAATAAGGATATATTGCATACTCTTCTCTGGAATGTCTTTGTCCTGTTATTCCTAATAAACTCCGTCCGGGCTATCTTTGCCCTATGCCTCTTCATGAATCAAGCCTCCGTTGTCTCCTTGATCCCCAAACACTTCAGAACATGAAAAATGCAGGCTTTCTACGTGCCTGGGAATGGCTGGCTTAGAGAAAAGAAGCAGCCATTTTGCTTAGAAAGGAATGGAAGTAATATCTGTAATTTATTTGCTAAGACTGCAAACCTAAATCAGCTTGTTTTCTGGTGCTGTGCTAGCTGGGAAATTACTTCAGCTGTGTGAGGCAAAAACTGTTCTTGCCTTTGTGAAAATTCTAGGGAACTTGAAGCCTAATTGGTCAATCATCTTGGAAGGTCATTCCTATGCCTAGCTCAAACACAAGACTCCACTTAAGATTTTTTGGGTACATCATCCATTTAGGTTTTGCAATGGATTATCTAAAATAGAAAATTTTCATTCCACATCCAGTTCAAAAAGGATTAAATGCTGAACCCTTTCTACCTCATCTTTTATATAAATTGGATTGTTTATCAGTAAATTACAAAACAGATCCAGTCTACTTTTCTTGCAAACAGTTTATATGAGTCTGAAAAATGTAAGGTAAACATTTCTCCAGCCTTTTTCAACTACCAAAATAGGAAAATCTGTGATATCCTGTTGAAGAGACAGGTACCCTAGCTGCTAACCATGGTGAACGTTTTACTTTGCAGTACAGAATAAAGATAAGGCCTCAACTCCTGCAAGCTGGAGTGTTCCCTAATACTTCATTCAATCTTTGTTATAGGGACAGGCAGCACAGTATTGTGAAAGAGCCGCAGCTTTCCCAGTCTGTTGCCCTTCAGAGATTTTGGAGTATAGTTCCCATTAACTTGAGCTCCAATGGCCATCTCTATAACCTTAGCCAGTGATAATGAACCTTGGCACTCCAGCTGTTCTTGAACTTCAATTCCCAGAAGCCCTGATCTGCAGGAGTGCTGACTTGGGCTTCTGGTAATTGAAGTGCCAGAACACCTAGAGTGCCAAGGTTCGCCATCATGGACCTTAGCTGTATAAGGCTTTGTAGGTAATTACCAGCACTCTGAGTCCAGGTGAACTGGAGAAGAAAAAAAAACCCTACCAGAGGTCACCAGGTTGAACAAAGCTAAATTCAGATGTTACCCTTTCTTTCCTCATTTATTTAGCCCACCCACTAAATTTTTGTTGTTTATCCCTTTTTCTTGCTTATAGTTTGGGTGTTCTGTGGACACGTCTTTCCTGTGAAATGTGTACTGAGCAAATGGATCATATTTTCTTCTGCAAAGAACCATATGCTTCCATATAATCTATAGACCAAGGGAATAAGCAAAAGCGAGGGGGAATTTAAAGTCTCATGCTGTGATACTTGCATAAGTACACAGTGACTTATTTCCCTCACTTTAACCTATCTTTACCCTATAAGTACAATGGCAGTAAATGGAAATGGTGCGCTGCATCACAGAGCTGATGGGTTTTTATCACTGCTGCAAACTCTCAGAGCTGTTGAAGCAAAAACATATCATGGGAGACAGAAGGATATCATTATGGCCAGAAACACCACTTTACCACTGCTGGAAATAGGCAAACTGAGGCCTATATTTTACCTTTTTTGAACGGAGAGGGATATAAAATTTGAAGTGATAGTGCAGATTTTATATTTTATGAGCGGTAAGGAAGAGCATGAGGCAAGAAAGGGAGCATAGCTCAAGTGAACACAGAACTTTAATCTCAAAGTGAAAAGGTAGGAAAAGACTATGTTACTTGTGAGATGGGCCATCTGCCAGCACAGTGCAGCTGTCAGTTTTCTCCAATGCAGGACCCAAGTACATTTTTCAGTTGCAGCATTAACCTCTCTCCCCATCCTTTGTAATTTGTTGTTGTATGGTGTCAAGATAGAATTGACTTAGCGTGACCCAAATAGGGTTTTGAAGGCAAGCGAGGTCTGGAATGGAAATGCAGCCCTTGGAGTCCTCGTTTCCTTGGGAAGTAGAAAAGGGACTTGTTTTGGAACAGGTCTTTTGTTAAATGCATAGAGTCAGCATTGCTAGAGAGGAAGTAAACACTGTGGATAGGAAGTACTTCCCTTCCGCTCTAGGAATGCTGACTCTATGTATTTAACCCTTTGCAGTCTGAAGGAATTCTATAGCTTTGAACCGGGATTTTTACATGCTTTTACATGAACCTGACGGGACAGCTTGAATCCGTTAAAATCACGGAAAAAACGGGACTTATGGCAACCCTAACTACACCACGCTAGGTACCCTTTGAAATCTGGCCAGCATGTTTTTCCAATGCTGTCGTCCTTTTATTTTGGACTGTCTCGTTGTAGGGTTTTCAAGGTAAGACAAAGTCAGCCATGGCTTATCATTGCCTTCTTCTGAACAATACAGTAAAACCTCTACATACGATTTTTTTCCATTCGACGAGGTTATTTGTATGTCGAAAGATCTGTATGTCAAAAACACATTGGATTACCAGAAGAGGCCACTAAATGTCACCATATTTTTTTTTGTATGTCAAATTTTTCCTATTGAAAATTTGTATGTCGAATTTTTTAAAAAAACAGGAGTTTTATTTGTATGTCTTTTTTTGTAAGTTGAACCGTTTGTATGTTGAGGTTCCACTGTACTAAGAAGAGATAGCTTGAGCAGCACTGTTGTAGTCTGTGAAAGATCCTCTGTCAGTGTCACCATCAGCCATACTGGTTGGGACTGCTAGGAGACTAAGTCTGAAACACTGTACCAGGTACCAAGTACGAGAAGGTTAAACTTCCTGGATAGCTCAGTGAGAGGTAAGGAGTTCAATTTCCTTGCTGCTTCTTTGTGTTTTAATTGTAAATGGGTTGATTAAAACAATGAAAGTAAAAGTAAAGAACTCTTGAAAGTATATTTATTCAATGGATGAAGTTGGCTAGAAAGCATTATTTCAATCTTAATTCTTTCCCTGCATCTGCAACACTTGTCTTTAGTATATTTTATTCTTGTTTTCCAGTTGCAATGAAGTATTGGGTATCAAGGTGCAGAGAAAGAGTACTCACTCCCCCCTCCTTCTGGTGGCCTTATTGATAGATTACTAGAGGGGTTGGGGAAAGGTCTTAAATACGTTTCAAACTTGTGAAGCTGAAATACAGAGGTGGTAATACCTGCCCACCTGAAGTGAATGTGCAAATCTAAAGTAAAGAAGACAAGATGTTGGTCTATCTGGTCAGTATTGTCCCTCTGATGAACATTAGCAGTTCAGGGTTTCAGGCAAGATTTTTCTTCCAGCCCAGCCTGAAGATGATGTGATTCAGCGTGGGGCCTTCTACATGAAAATGTTTTCCCCCACTACTGAGATACTTACCTAATGCAAGCGCGGCGCCAAAATGGCCGCCGCGCCCTTTGCGGGCCCCCCCCACAGGACAGAGAATCCGGGTAGTTAGGGGCGTGGCCAGCTCCCTTATAAAAGGGGTGGCCACGAGGCAGCCGAGCTGCCATTTTACCTCAGCGACGGAGCGGAGAAGTCTTTTCCCTGTGTCTCCGTCGCTCTTTAACTTACCGGGAAGCCTTTTGGCGGCGATTTTCCTTTTTGGCTTCCCTTCACTCCGGTGGAGATGCTTTCGAAGAAGAAGGCAGCTTCGAGTGCGGCTCGCGCTGTTAGGAGGCGCAACCCAGGTCGGAGGACCGCGGTGCCGCCTCCCCAGCAGCCGCCGTTGCAGGCCCCTGCCGGGACCGGCGGAATGGGGTCTATTGCCCCTTGGCCCGGAGCGGGCGAACAGAGTGCGGGCGCGGTAGGGGCTCCGGCCCGCGGCCCGCGAGCGGTGGACACCGCTCCTGCATCTGCCCACCAGGTTGGGCCTGCTGCTCTTGGGTCGCAGCCTCCCCCTGGGCCCTCTAGCCTTGGGGGGTGGTGCGGCCCCCTGCCTTGGCAGGTTTCTCCACCAACCCTGCCGGGCTTCGGTGTTGGCCAATGGCCATATTCGGGTCCTGGGGTACAGGGACCTGTACCCACGCCTGGACCGTGCGGGCCGGCCGGCCCTTGGCCCCAGGTCAACGTGGAAGCCTTACTGGCCCGCCTTGCGGCCCTTGAAGCGTCGTTGGCTCAGGCCAGTCAGGCGGGGCCCCCCTCCTTTGGGGGTTCCTTTTGAGGCGCTGTCGGCAGGAGGACAACAGCCGACAGGGAGGGTTGAGCTGCTGCAGGCGCGTGGCGCGGTTTCGGCCACTGCCTCGCAGCTCCCCAGCCGGCAGCCAGGTGCAGGTCCCCGGTGATGAGCTCTACGTCGGTCGTGAGCTCCGACGCCCCCAGTGGGCCGGAACCCCCGGTGGGGGCGGCCCGCGGGGGTGCAGCATGTGAGTATACGGTGTAAGCGAGTACATCCACACACATTCCCAATATGGGGGGGGGGCTTTCCAATGGCCTTGGCCTCGCGCGGGTGGTGTGGCGGTGCACCCGCTGACGCCTCACCCGGCGATGACAGCTAACACCCAGGGCCCCGTGGTGGGGGGTGTTCCCTACCTTAGGGGAATGTTTTGGGTGGTCGGGTTGGTCCAAGCCCCTATTCCTTACCGATGAGTGACCACTTGGCACAGGCCGCCAGAGAGTAAATTTGGCGGGGGGAGTACGTGGATATCTTCTCACTCCTAAACAGTGTGCCCACGAAGGAGAGAGGGAGGGGCAGAATGAGAAGGATAGTGGCAGGCACATTGTCGCAAGCCACCAAGTATGTGGGCCAAATGGTTGCCGGCCTGCATCATATGCATGGCGGTGTACCTTAGGGCCCGGCCGGATCTGGCAATTCCGATGGCCCAGTATTTGGACAACGCCTACTGGGCGATGGTTTACTTTCCGGGCCCAGCGTGGTTGGCTGGTGACGAGGAATGCCGTAGGCGGATTTCCCCGCACCCCGAGATTAGGCGAGATGAGCCAGGCCAGAGGCTGCGGCTTTTGTACGTTACGCCCACGCGCCCTGCACCCGGGGAGATATACCATTGGGGGCATGCGGTTCAGCGGGCGGCCCCAGCACAGGTCACCTGCCAGGGGGCGGGGCGGGGGGTTCCAGCCCGCCTTGCTGTGCTGGACTTTCTTGTCCAATGGCTCCTCTAATGGGAAGACTTGCAAATACAGACAGGAGTGTCCCACCTGTGTTGGCCCCCATGCGGCCTCCGCCTGTCCCAGGCCTGGAAGGATGCGGGGCAGAGGGTGGGGCGGACAGGGGGCTGGCAAGACTGCCGCAGATGGATCTAGTTCACCTAAGGGCTCCCTCCCCATTTAAGGTGGACATGTTGGAGCGTTGGCTCACACGGTATCCGAAGGGAGAGGATGCAGGTTATCTCCTTCAGGGTTCTAGGCAGGGGTTCCGGATCCCTTTCATGGGTAATAGGTTCCCTCAGGATGCCCCCAATCTTTTATCCCTTAAGGGGAGGAGGTCGTTGGCCCTGTCCCTGCACCCCCGTTCCGGGGAGCATATTATTTCAATGTTGCCATGCCTTTTGGCTATTCCATTGGGGCTCGGTATTCGAGCGTTTCACCACATTCCTAGATTGCGCTTTTATCCGCAGGTCAGGGTCCCGGTCTGTAGCCCATTCCCTGGATGGTTTTATTCGGGGCTGAACGGGGCTGGGACACGTACACACGTCTCCTCAACACATTTCAGACGCTAATGGAGGAACTGGTGTCCCTTTAGCGCCCGAAAAGACCGAGGGCCCATCTCCACAGCTAGTATTCCTGGGGTGGAGAGTAATACGGTAGCGCAGAATTCTAGGTTGCAGCGGGATAAGGTGTCAAGGCTAGTGGCCCTTGTCTCGGTCTTGCTGGCCGAGCGCATGGCATCACTGAGGGAACTCCTGGTGCTACATGGTCACCCCAGTTTCGCTGGCAGGGTCGTCGCACCAGGCAGGGCATTTGCTCTGCGCTGGGGCGACGCCATGGCGGGATTATCCAGGCCCCACCACAGGCTCAGATTTACCCGGGGTATCGGGGCAGACGTGCTTGTCTGGCCATAGATCCAGAGGTAGTTCAACGGGGTGTCATTTTGGGGTCTGATCTCCTGGCTCCCCCTTGCTTTCAGATGCAGTCCGATGCCTCAGGATTCCTGGGTTTATGGGATGTACTTCAATGGGAAGTGGGCCTATGGTGGGTGGCCACTATCCTGGGCAGGCAAGGGTTGCCTGCATGGTCTCACGGAGCTGGAATGTTTCCCTATCCTGGGTGCTTGGATGCTATGGGGCAAAGAGTGGGCCAACTCGGTTGTGCAATTTTGGCATGGCAACGCGGCTGTGGTCCGCATCGTCACTGCACAGATTTCCAAATTGCCCGGGGTTATGGAGCTAGTGCGTTGGTTTGTGTTATGCAACCTGTGCCTCAACGTGCCCTTCAGGGCCAGGCATGTCCCAAGGGTTGATAATGATATTGCTGCTGCTTTGTCCCGCCTGCAGATCTCCCGGTTCCGTGCCTCGGCCCCCGGATGCGGAGGAATTTCCCTTGCCACTCCCGGACGAGAGATGGAACGTTGGCAAGGAGAAGGTGAACCGGGCGATTGGCCTGTCACTAGTGCCATGCATAAGTAAGGCGTACCACCACGCATTTAGTTCCTTCAGAGTATTACTGTACCTGATTCTGACTGCCAGGAACCTGGCCGATCCCAGTAGCCCATGTTCTGCGGTTCATGGTCTACCTGTATGCCCAGGGCCTTGCACCACGCACCATAGCATCTCAGCTGTCGGGTTGGCTTTTATGGCCAAAGTGGTAGGTCGTGTGGACAGCACCAATGACTTCCGGGTGAGACATGTTTGGGAGGGGTGGGTGCGCGTGCGCGGGCGTTTCCCGGGCGACCGCCACCCCATTTACCCAGGGGTTTTTTACCCAGTTGGCCCAGGGCTGGCCTGGCCTCTGTTTTGATAGATGAGGCAGCCCACTTCATGCGGCTACAATGGTGGCCTTTTTTGGAGCCCTCCGCATCGGCGAGCTTGAGATGCTGAGTAAGGCGGATGCAAGATTTTCCCAGGGTTTTTTACCCAATTGGCCCGGGGCTGGCCTGGCCTCAGTTTTGATAAATGAGGCAGCCCACTTCATGCGGCTACAACGGTGGCCTTTTTGGAGCCCTCCGCATCGGCGAGCTTGAGATGCTGAGTAAGGCGGATGCAAGATTTTCCCAGGGTTTTTACCCAATTGGCCCGGGGCTGGCCTGGCCTCTGTTTTGGAAATGAGGCAGCCCACTTCATGCGGCTACAACGGTGGCCTTTTTTGGAGCGCTCCGCACCGGCGAGCTTGAGATGCTGTATAAGGCGGATGCAAGTTGTAGGGCACTGGAACTCGAGGATGTCTATGTTGCCAAAGACTGGGCCCAGTTGAGGATATGCTCCTCTAAGACAGATCAGCATGGCGTAGGCAGTGGTGTAAGACTGCTACGGTGTTCTTTGGCAGACATCTGTCCGGTTGGTGCCCTACAGGAGTTCCTGGCACTGCGTGGCATGCACCACGGCCCGTTTTTCTGTCACCAAGATGGGTCTCCCCTTACTAAATTTCAGTTTTGGAAGGTGACAGGCAGAGCCCTCACCAGGGTGGGCCTACCAGGTGCCCGTTATGGCACACATACATTCCGTACTGGTGCAGTCTCTACAGCAGCTGCTTTTGGGTACTCTGGGGCTGACATACGCAGCATGGGGAGGTGGGGCTCGCAATGTTTTCAGTTTTATGTGCGCCCACTTCCGCCATGAGTACCAATCCAGTCACCTTACCGTCTTTTTCTCAATTTTTCTCAATTTTCTTACAGACCCTGGGTGTCGTATTACACCGGTGACAGTATGGCTGGTGGGCCACAGCTATGTGCACAGGGCAGCGCGTTACGCTGCGGCGACAGAGTGGGGACCCCGACGGGGACTGGGTGAACACTCCAGTCTCACATGGCATGGTAAGCCTGGGATGTTATGGCGGGAGCTGCGGCCTTCCCTTTTTTCTGGCCTGAGTGCTGACCCGCCTGACATTCTCATCATCCACCTTGGGGGAAATGATTTGTGCCAGGTCACCGGCTTATCGCTCAAGCATGCGATTTGCGAGGACCTCGCCTACTTGCATTATGTCTGGCCTGCCACAACCCTAGTTTGGTCGGACATTATTACGCGCCTTTCTTATAGAGGGGGCGTTCACCTCCTGGCCCTTGACCGCGCTAGGCGCACGGTCAATAGGGCGGTGGCGCGGTTTCTTGCCGACAGGGCTTGGGGACGGGTCAGTCATCACCCCGATATTAGTCTACAAAATTATGACTTGTACGTAGGGGATGGGGTCCATCTGTCGCGAGGAGGTATGGACCTCCTGTAGGCGATTGGCGAGCAGGCCTGTTGACCGAGCTGACGGTCTGGGTGGGGGCGTCAGGTCTTCTTTGAAGCCCCTCCGTGTGGCGGGTAGCACTGGTAAGGTAAACAGTATGACCCACAGGTATCCGGCAGGTTCGCAATTGACTGGACAACACTAGACAGGAATAAATTAGTTAAACGTTGTCCGGTCAACGACGAACCAGGCGACGGGGTGATGACGATTGCTAACCAGCATGCATCACCCCTGTGATTTCACGGATACGCGTCAGAGGGTGGGGTCATGAGTTAGATATTGACTACGGTCAATAATTTGTTTGTTGTCAACAAACAAATTGATACAATTTGATACATTGTAACCAATTGCCGTTGGCAATTTTGGGTGGTACCTTACCAGTGTTACTTCGGCCTGCTTGCCTTAAGAATTATGATTGGTCGTTTTACCAATACAAATTTATAATTCGGACTAGGGCATTGAATCAATAAATGTGGCCCGATGCTGTTATCCACTTTCAATGTTGTCTGTGTCCGTTATTGGGGGGGTGCGCCTGCAATGCAAGCGCTGCGCCAAAATGGCCGCCGCGCCCTTTGCGGGCCCCCCCCACAGGACAGAGAATCCGGGTAGTTAGGGGCGTGGCCAGCTCCCTTATAAAAGGGGTGGCCACGAGGCAGCCGAGCTGCCATTTTACCTCAGCGACGGAGCGGAGAAGTCTTTTCCCCTCCACCCCCTCCCTAGTTAACAGTGTGATATTTTGGTCGCTTCGGGGCCGGGTGGGAATTTTTGGCTGGGACCCATATTGGCTTTCGGGTCCTGGCTTTTTTGCCCATCCCACACTGTTGCTATGGTTTGATATAGGGGTCTTTCTACGTTCCTAATGTTGACTTTGGTCACATTGGCGGGTAGCACTGGTAAGGTAAACAGTATGACCCACAGGTATCCGGCAGGTTCGCAATTGACTGGACAACACTAGACAGGAATAAATTAGTTAAACGTTGTCCGGTCAACGACGAACCAGGCGACGGGGTGATGACGATTGCTAACCAGCATGCATCACCCCTGTGATTTCACGGATACGCGTCAGAGGGTGGGGTCATGAGTTAGATATTGACTACGGTCAATAATTTGTTTGTTGTCAACAAACAAATTGATACAATTTGATACATTGTAACCAATTGCCGTTGGCAATTTTGGGTGGTACCTTACCAGTGTTACTTCGGCCTGCTTGCCTTAAGAATTATGATTGGTCGTTTTACCAATACAAATTTATAATTCGGACTAGGGCATTGAATCAATAAATGTGGCCCGATGCTGTTATCCACTTTCAATGTTGTCTGTGTCCGTTATTGGGGGGGTGCGCCTGCAATACAGCAGTGGTGCCCAAACTTTTTGGGCCACGGGCCGGTCATGTGGTTCACTGGGCCAGTCACGTGGTTTCTCTCACCAAAAGCAGAAGTAAAACATGCCTTGCAATCTGTTTTTGCAACAGGATGAGATAGATTTTTAGGCTGCCATTTTCTTTGCTTATACCAGGGGTGCTGTTGTGTATTTAAGGAAATGTGTTTGCCATTTTGTCTTGTTGTGAAAGAGTTTAATATATATTTGCTTTACTATGATCCAAAGTCTGGCGAGACTTCGGGAGCATTCTGAATGAGAACAAAGCTGTCAACGGTTCCAACGGTTTTTTCCCAACTGTCAGTTCTGATCAGAAATAGATAAGGGATGTGAGGGTGTGTGGTTAGCTCTGGTCACCTATTCTTATTCCAAATAAAGTTGTGTGTTTGGTCCTGTATTGCTGGCTGCTGCCTATTATTTCCAGAACACTAAAGGTGCCTAAACTACGGCCCGGGGGCCGGATCCGCCCTCCCCAAACCAATTCTTCTGGCTCTTGACGCTCCTGGAAGGGGAAGTAAAACGCGCCCATATGGCCTATTCTGAAAAATACATATGGGTGCATTTTACTTCTGCTTCCAGGAGTGGCAAGGGCGGCAAGGGCAGGATGAATTGGTTTCGGGAGCCAGCTCCAGCCCCCGGGCCATAGTTTAGGCACCCCTGTAATACAGTAACTAGTATTTCTTGGTGCCCCCCCAATCTAAGTATTTTTCAGGATCGGCCACAGATTTATCATTGAAATTCAAATGAGATCACTCCATTCAATCCAAGTGCAGGTACAGGTGGACCTTTGGTATGTATTGTACAGTTGACCCTGTGTTGAGGTTATCTTCCTAACCTCTCCTTCATTTGAATTAAGATGACCAGTGGCTTCCTGCTGGTCAGACTGTTTGCACAATTCCCTACCCAAGAAGGTTCGTCTGGAGACCATGTTGTTTGCCCTATGGTGCCATTCAAGGATTTAAAACAACAACAAAAAATTTCAATCTGTTAACATTTCTGAGAGTTTTATCTTTTAGTTTTGCTGTTATGCCTATTGAACATGCTTCTATTAAAAATAGGCAATAGTATTTATGGTTTTGATTAAGTCATCCTGGATAAATAGGAGGAAAGTTTGTCTAAAATACCACCTCAAGCACCACCATAGATAGAGAACAGGTGGTGTTGACTTTTATGGAATGAATGTACAGTACAACAATTTTAATTCCCCCCCCCCCCCCCCATTTTGTCTGCAGGCTTCTGAAGCTGGTAAATCTTTGAATTTGCTGCTAGGCTTCATATTACTTTCCTACCCTAAAGGCAAAGGCTGGTTAAGAGCAAACTGCTGCCTGTAGAAAGTGCTGCCTGGTGAATTGATGAGAATCCATCTTTAAACTTAAGGAATTTGTGAGCCTGGTTTGCCTAAATTGCAAGGAAATGCAATTGAGCTAGTGTAGTATCGATTTTAGATGTATCCTTGGGGCTTGCCATCTCATTCTCACCCCCCTCCCCGTTGTCTGGCTTGGAGCTCAGCTGGAAGGCTTCTGCAAAATCCATTTAATTGTCACTTAATGAAAGAGAGAGAAAGAAAAAGAGAGGCCCATTAAGAGAACTGTATTTCGTCGCATAGATCCAGTGGAGAATTGTACTGATTTCTGGCTAATAACCACCTGTCTAAATAATCTCGCAGTGCATAGCAATTCTCTGTAGCGGGTTTTCTATGACCCTAAAAATCGAGGTGAGATGGGGATTTACTCTGCTATTATGTGAGCTGAGAGTGTCTTCAGGACATGCTTAAAGGCCTGGGAAGTTGCAAACAGTGGTTAAACAAATCAAAAAAGCAAATAAAATTTAAAGATCTGCAACCAGTAGTTCAGGAGAGCAACTGCCTGATTGAATCCTGATGACAGCAGGGTGGAATGCATTTTTCTCCTCATAAAGGCCCTTCTCCTGGGACTTGAGTTTAAAGGGGAGAGAAAAATATGAATTCTAGGTGAGGTGTCTCCCCCACCTCTTTGGCTGGCTGGGATTTTATTCTTTTTTACAGCCAGAGCTACATATGATGTTATTATTTCAAATCTGAAATTAGAGAAGTCACTTTCTTGGACAATAACTCTTAGGCCAAGACATTCTGGAAGATGTCGTTAAAAAATAAAACCCTCTCCATTCTATGAGCTTTTCCAATCCCCAACTAATGGCCATGCCAGGACCCTGAAAATTGTAGTTCCAATAAATAACCTTTTAAAATCTCTGAACTTTTACAGTTTCCAACCATTTTGGCTAAGGGATTCTAGGAGTTATAGTAAAAAAAACCAAACCAAAGCAGATCCTGTAGCCATTAAGAGTTCTTATTGTTCTAGTTTCCTTAGTAGTACCTCTTCTTGTGAAGTACTGTACTTCCTTGCCAAGAAAGGCAAATGGGGAAAAAGTAATTTAGATAAATTATTTGGAGGTGAAATTATTCAAAGAATCATTAGAATCATAGAATAACTGAGTTGGAAGGGGCTTATGCAGCCATTTAGTCCAACTTCCTGCTCAATGTAGGAATCCATATCAAAGCAGGTCTGACAAATGATTGTCCTATTTTCTCTTCAAAGCTTCCAGCATCGGGGTGTACATTACAATGGGTCAAACAGCAGGTGACGGGCAAGCAAAAGTAGTGTATCACAGCATCTTGCTGCAAGAGAAAGTAGAGTTTCCTTAATGTAAGAATTCCCTTACCAAGCCTAAGCTTGTCTCACTTCACACATTGCTGTTAGCTTGTTCTTGTTTTGTGATTGGTCCTTGGAAGGCTAACATGGGCTTCATTTGCAAATACTGTATGGTTGTTCTCATATGAGCTTGGTGGAATTGTGAGTCGAGAGGGAAAAAATATTGTAATAGCAGGAAATGTATTTCCTTCTCTGTGTGATCTGAGGTAAAGACAAGTTAGAACCAAGGTATGGAATATTTTCTTTCTTTCTTTTTTTCTTTCTATATGCTTCCCTGAGGGTTATCTTCACATTGTTTATTTAACTTCATAGCCACTTACACACCTTTTGGCAGAGAAATTGTCAGCAAGGCAATCTTTTATTAAGATTTTTTAGTTGGCAGAGTTCTGTTAAAAAAAAGTTATTGGCGAACTTTGACTTCTAGTTGATGCCCTGGCAATCAAAGTCTCCTATTATTCAATTTGTCATGAATGTTTGGTGATTCATGCAAATCAGAACTGGCTTGGAAATCCATAGTTAGACATCCACAGTGATATCAGTGTAGTTTCCTTTTTCTCTGATGTTTTAGCCAAATGCTTTTAGTCAGCTTTCCATGCTACAGTTCATGTACTACCTAGTTGGTGTAAGTATTCTTGACATATAATGCTGTGCCTCTTCTCTTCCAGTTCATTCTATTTAATCTGTCCCTATTATAGTTGTCCCTTTAAAGCATACCCGTCAAGCGCTGCTCCGGAAAATATGGGAACTGCTCCGGCCCGGGTGTGCATGTGCAGCAAAAACTCCTTTGCACATGCACAGAACCCCTTTGCGCATGCGCAGAGCCCATTTGCATGTGAAGTAACCCCTTTCCCTGCTGTTGAAATACGGGATGGCGGCGGGAAAGGGGAGAAACAGGCACAGAAATACGGGATTTCCATGCCAATCTGGGATACTTGACAGGTATGCTTTAAAGACCACGTTCCACTCTCTTCAGTGCCAGCACCGGTTCATTGTACAAAATAAAATTGATCTCTCTGGCCCCATCCAATAAGACATATTCAAGACCCACTTCCACTGGTTTTTAACCTGAAAACCGGTAGATATTCTTGTAGAATTAAAAGCACAAAACTAATCAGTTTAACCCATTCTTATATTCTTGATTCAATAAAAATATATGAGATTCATTTTCTGAGCTGCTCAGTACCAAAGGTGTTGCCCTCCTTAGCAACAGTAACCAAGGTTCTTGTTAGCAGCTGCCCTGTCCTTTGACAAATGTTGTAATCTTCACAGAAGTTCATGAGACCGAGTCTGGAGACAGTTTCGTCTCATGTTTCGCTTGATGTGGAGGTATTTATCAATCTATACCTATAAAAGTCAAATGTCCCCGTGTGGGTCCCTAAAACCAGCAAACATCCCTTAACTGTCCCTGTCCATGGTGTGCACACCACTTGCCTATCATGGGAGAGACGGTCAATGTCAGGGTCTGGATCGCGGCTGGGGGCTCTGCGCCCCACTCAACAGACAAAACAAAACAACTACAACTCCTAGCAGCCAGTGCGACGTGCCGTAGCCAATCTGTGAGGATGAAACGCATGCCACAGCCAATCAGAGAGGATGGAACGCGCGCAGAGGAGACGGGGTGGCAGGACCACAGAAAAAATGCCAACAGAAGTCGCATGTATGCGCAGGCAAGGAACAGGTGTGAGGCATTCAAATGCCGAGCCCTTGCCTGCACAGACAGCGCACAGCGGCTGTTGGAAGCATGGTTGCCCACCCAGCCTCCCACACAGCACCGCAGTTCCCCCAAGGCTCAAGGAGGAAGGGGGAAGAGGAGTGACGGCAGAATCTGCCTCGACCCACCTCCCTGCTTCACATCGAAAGGGAGGGGGTGCCAGTCGAGTCCACCTTGCCCCCTCCCTGCCTCCTCACCAAGGCACCCTACCTGTCTCCTCGCTGAGAGGGAGGGGGGTGCCGGATGAGTCCACCTCTCTCTCTCCCTCCCTGCCTCCTTACTGAGGTGCTGGGAGGGAGAAGGGGAACGGGGAAGAGTGCGGGTCAAGTCTGCCTCGACCACCCCTCCTTGCTGGGCACCATGAGTTGAACCAGCACCCCTCCCCGGGTGAGCAAGGCTGCCTCAGGGCCGGAAGAGGCCTATGGCACCATTTCATGTGGCCCCTCATTGCCTCCACCACACCAGAATGTGCTCGTGTGGTGGAGGAAGGACAAAATGGCCATCCGGCCCCTGAAGCTGTCTGAGGGAGCATGATCTAGGCCCCGGCTTTAAAAGGTTGAGAACTCCTGTTTTAAAGGAACTAGCAGGATCAGGTCGGCCACAGGAGCAAACATCCTACCATTCCTTTGGCAAAGTGCTTCTTTCAGACAAGTTTGAATCCATCACCTCTTGGCTCTCAGCAGCCCCTCACACTTACAATATTGGAAAATAGCTTGTCACATTTATATGGGCCATTATTTAATGCAGTTTTCCTGCCCTTGCTGACCTGTTTGCTATTCAGTCTTAGTCATTTATGATTCCTCTTTGCATGGGAAGCTTTTTCAAGGTCAATGAAAGAAAGGTCAGCGGACTTTCCACAAGGTTGCCTATGTCTATTATAGCAGAGCCAATTACAAGACAATCCATTCCTTTCCCACATATTGCTCACCTGGGAAAGATGGAGCTTTATCTTAGCCCATCTGGTATCAATAACTATGTGTTAACCTTTACCCAGATAAAGAGTTTTCTTCCTGCTCAGTCATTATCTGCTTTTCTTATATATCCATGAATCCATTCAGGTGAAAAGTGGCTTACTGTAGGCCTACATAGCTGCTGAGATGGAAGAAGAATACGACAGGGTGATGGTGTCTCTCGTACATCGTGAAGCTGTTTTCTTTCAACAAAGAGAAACACTTGTTGAGCTACAGGCTCATTTACAGTTGTTTTCTGGTTGCTTGGGAGGACAGATTGACTCAATGTCTCAGTACAATCCAAAGTGTTTTTCATAAAACCTAGCTTGAGATGAGTTAGTCTAGATCAGGGGTTCTCAACTTATGGCCCATGGGCCAGCCCCAGCCCGCGGCATCATTTCATGTGGACCATGTCACTGCCACCACCAGAAGCAGACCTGTTTACGACAGCTGTAAATGTGCCTGCAACTGTTGTAAATGCCCTTATGACAGCAGTGGACACATTTTACGGCAGCATTTATGGCTGGGGAACCACCAGTCTGGCCTGCTCAGCTGTCTGAGGGTGTGTGGTCTAGTCCATGGCTTTAAAAGGTTGAGAACCCCTGTTCTAGATAATCAAATTACATTGCATCTCAGGTACTCATAGGACATATCTACACTAGATATATCTACACTTTAGATATATTAGGAGAGCCATCGCATCCTGGTCACCGCTTCTTCGAGCTGCTACCATTGGGACGAAGATATAGAACAATAAATGCGAGAACGAGCCGTCTTAAGAACAGCTTCTTCTCTAGAGCAATTTTGGCCTTAAATGGAAACCCTGGACTCTGAAGTCATCTTATTTTATTTTATTTGTCATATGGTACTGTATTGTACTGTTTTAATTAGTATTTCTGTAGTTGTTTTAAATTCATGTAGAGTGGCTTATTTTGAGTTGATATAGCAACCAAGAAATTTCATTGTTCCCGCAAGGGGACAATGATAATAAAGATTTATTCTATTCTATTATTCTAGAGAGGTTCATCTTGGTCAATAGTGGGGAAATGTCTGGCTTATTGACAGAATTTAAACCTTCAAGTACATCAATTCAGACTTCTAGACTTCTAGAGCCAGCCGGGCGAGCGAGCGAGCGGCGGAAGGGCCAGCCACGCCGCTGCCGGGCAACCACCCCCAGCCGGGGGGTGGGGAGGAGAGCCAGCCGGGCGAGCGAGCGAGCGAGCGGCGGAAGGGCCAGCCACGCTGCTGCCGGGCAACCACCCCCAGCCGGGGGGTGGGGAGGAGAGCCAGCCGGGCGAGCGAGCGAGCGAGCGGCGGAAGGGCCAGCCACGCCGCTGCCGGGCAACCACCCCCAGCCGGGGGGTGGGGAGGAGAGCCAGCCGGGCGAGCGAGCGAGCGAGCGGCGGAAGGGCCAACCACGCCGCTGCCGGGCAACCACCCCCAGCCGGGGGGTGGGGAGGAGAGCCAGCCGGGCGAGCGAGCGAGCGAGCGGCGGAAGGGCCAGCCACGCCGCTGCCGGGCAACCACCCCCAGCCGGGGGGTGGGGAGGAGAGCCAGCCGGGCGAGCGAGCGAGCGGCGGAAGGGCCAGCCACGCCGCTGCCGGGCAACCACCCCCAGCCGGGGGGTGGGGAGGAGAGCCAGCCGGGCGAGCGAGCGAGCGAGCGGCGGAAGGGCCAGCCACGCCGCTGCCGGGCAACCACCCCCAGCCGAGGGGTGAGGAGGAGAGCCAGCCAGCCGCGGACGCCGCCAGGCAAACACCCTCAGCCGGGGGGGGGGGAGAGGAGGAGGAGGAGAGCCGGTTGAGCAGCGGAAAGGCCAAGAGAAGACCAACTGAAAGACGGGAAGAGGGCAGAGAAGGAAAAGCAAGGGGAGAGACTCAGAGCCCCAGGCAAAGGATAAGTACCTGATATGCAGATGTAGAAGACTTAACATAGAAACTGACAAAGAGACTTTATACTAACTAAATACAGAAATTGACATAGAGACTGTATATAAAGTGTGATAATATGCATGATAATATGTTGTCTAAAATGTTTTAAACTTTTAAAAACTGTGATAAAATGTATGAGGAGGGAAAAATGGCGTAGACACCGGCAAACCACGCCACAAAGCTTGCCAAGAGAACCCTATGGACCAAAACAAAAGGCAAAACAAAAGGGCAGGCTAGGTGATACAGGATGCTTAACACCTCAGAGGGGAGAAAGGGGAGGGACAGGAAGGGGGGAGGGGAAATGCAATGTTGTAAGGAGCAATACTGCATAGGGACATGGAATGTGAGATCAATGAACCAAGGTAAACTGGAAGTGGTAAAAAATGAGATGGAAAGAATAAGCATTGACATCTTGGGCATCAGTGAGCTCAAATGGACAGGGATGGGTGAATTCAGCTCTGGAAACCATCATATCTACTACTGTGGGCAAGAAAACCTTAGAAGAAATGGAGTAGCCATAATTGTCAATAAAAGAGTGAGAAAAGCAGTAATGGGATACAACCTTAAAAATGACAGAATGATGTCAGTCAGATTTCAAGGCAAACCTTTCAATGTCACTGTGATCCAAATATACGCACCAACCACTGGTGCAGATGAAGCCACAATGGACCAGTTCTATGAGGACTTACAACACCTCATAGAACAGACACCAAGAAATGATGTCCAAATTATATTAGGAGACTGGAATGCCAAAGTAGGAAATCAAAAAGTGGAGGGAATAACAGGCAAATTTGGTCTTGGAACACAGAATGAAGCAGGGCAAAGATTGATAGAGTTCTGCCAAGAGAACGCACTGGTCATAGCAAACACTCTCTTCCAGCAACACAAGAGGCGACTTTACACATGGACATCACCAGATGGCCAACACCGAAACCAGATTGACTACATACTCTGCAGCCAAAGATGGAGAACCTCCATACAGTCAGCAAAAACAAGACCTGGAGCAGACTGCGGCTCAGATCACAACCTACTGATTGCAAAATTCAGGCTTAGACTAAAGAAAATAGGGAAAACACGGAGACCAGAAAGATATCACCTAGACAGCATCCCTAAAGAATACGCGGTAGAGGTGATGAACAGATTTAATGGCCTAGACTCGGTAGACAGAGTACCAGAAGGATTATGGACGGAGATGAGGGACATCATGCAGGAAGCAGCAAAGAAAATCATACCAAAAGAAAAGAAGAGTAAGAAAGCAAAGTGGTTGTCTGATGAGGCTCTTAAAATAGCAGAGGAAAGAAGGAACGCCAAAGTCAAAGGAGAAAGGAAAAACTACAATCATTTGAACACAGAATTTCAAAGAAAAGCAAGGAGAGATAAGGAAAACTACCTAAAAGAACAGTGCAGAGAAATGGAGGAAAACAACAAAATAGGCAGAACCAGAGATCTCTTCAAAAAAATCGGCGAAATCAAGGGAACATTTAAAGCAAAAATGACCATGATAAGGGACAAAGACGGAAAGGAGCTAGCTGATGCAGAAGAAATTAAGAAAAGATGGAAAGAGTACACAGAGGAACTTTACAAAAAGGACCTCAACACTCCTGACAATCACAATGATGAAGAAATTGAACTTGAGCCAGACATCCTGGAGAGCGAAGTCATAAAGGCCCTAAAGAGCACTGCAAACAACAAAGCTAGTGGAGATGATGGTATCCCAGTTGAATTCTTCAAAGCGCTAAAAGATGATGGCGTCAAATTACTGCATTCAATATGCCAGCAGATTTGGAAAACAAAACAGTGGCCACAGGATTGGAAAAGATCAGTATACGTCCCAATCCCAAAAAAGGGCAATGCCAAAGAATGTTCAAATTATCGAACAATCGCGCTCATCCCACATGCCAGCAAGGTGATGCTCAAGATAATACAGGATAGACTTCAGCAACATGTGGAGAGAGAATTACCAGAGGTGCAGGCTGGTTTCAGAAGAGGCAGGGGGACTAGAGACCACATTGCCAACATACGCTGGATCATGGAGAAAACAAAGGAATACCAGAAACAAGTTTACTTTTGTTTTATTGACTACACTAAGGCATTTGACTGTGTGGACCACAACAAGATGTGGCAAGTAATTAAAGAGATGGGAATTCCAGAGCACCTCATATGCCTCCTGAGAAATCTGTACATGAACCAAGAAGCAACAGTTAGGACAGAACATGGAATAACAGAGTGGTTTGGAATAGGAAAAGGAGTAAGACAAGGCTGCATTTTGTCACCATGCTTATTCAACCTATACACAGAGCACATAATGCGCAGTGCAGGGATGGAGGAATCACAATATGGGATTAAAATCGCTGGGAGAAACATCAACAATCTGAGATATGCAGACGATACCACCCTAATGGCAGAAAGTGAGGAAGACCTAAAGAATCTCTTGATTGGGCTGAAGGAGGAAAGTGCAAAAGCTGGCTTGAGACTCAATATCAAGAAAACCAAGATAATGGCAACAGGCCCAATCAGTTCCTGGAAAATAGATGGGGAAGAAGTAGAAGCAGTGACAGATTTTACTTTCTTAGGATCAAAGATCACTGCAGATGGGGATTGTAGCCATGAAATAAAAAGGCGACTGATTCTTGGGAGACAAGCGATGAGAAACCTGGGGAACATAGTGAAAAGCAGAGACATCACATTGAAAACAAAAATTAGAATAGTCAAGGCAATGGTTTTCCCAGTAGTAATGTATGGATGTGAGAGCTGGACAATTAGGAAGGCTGAACGTAGAAGAATAGATGCCTTTGAAATGTGGTGTTGGAGGAGGGTTTTGAGAGTCCCCTGGACAGCGAGGAGAACAAATAGGTCAATCTTAGAAGGAATTAACCCTGACTGCTCATTGGAAGGTCAAATAGTAAAGATGAAGCTAAAGTACTTTGGACATCAAATGAGAAGGGAGGATTCACTTGAGAAGGCATTGATGTTGGGAAAGGTGGAGGGCAAAAGAAGAAGGGGGAGGCCAAGGATGAGATGGCTAGATGGCATTGTGGACGCAGTGGGCACGGGGCTGGGAGGGCTGAGGGGGATGGTGGAGGACAGAGGCGCCTGGAGGAAAATGGTCCATGGGGTCGCAAAGGGTCGGAGTCGACTGTGCGACTGAACAACAACGAACAACACATTATTCTATTCTATTCTAATTCCTTGTTTTTATAAGATTCTGCCGGCAAATTATCATTATACAATTGTAGTCTCTTCCACCCACACTTTTTCCACTATGTCAATTTCTTTCTTCCATGGAGAACAAAATGTATACCAATGCAACAAACAATAATGGCCAGTATTTTTGTTAGGTACTGGAGAGAAATACAATATGAACCAGTTCAAACCTGAGATGTAGATATATTCTTCTCTGCCCTCCATTTTAAAACCAACAATAAGCAAAGTGCAACCCTCCATAGTCATCAGCCATAATCAGAATGATCCTTGGTGAGGAATCCTGGGAACTGTAGTACAATAACCTATTGAGGACTGTGTTTTGTCCACTCTCATTTAAAAAACTAAGTACTGAGCTCTGATTCAGCTGTAGTTCCAGATTGCCACTTAGAAGATCAGTGCTCTTTCAGTTTATTTCAACTTCCTCTCTGTGTGTCACTTCCAGAGCTTTTCAGGAAAGATGCAGTTACTGTTAGATTCAGTGTGTCTTTTCTAATGCAGTTAGTAATTTATTAAGATTTAAATTCAGTCTCTTTTCTAATACAATATTAGGCATCCTGTGTCCACAGCCAGCTCTGCTTCATCCCACTCCCACTTTTTGCCATGTCCCCCATTCTTCCCCTTCCTTCCATCACACACATTCACAATTATATTATTCACATACAATGCTAACTCTACTTTGTTCCTCTGTCTAATCACTAAAATAAATTTAGTGTCAGAAATTATTCTGGGTTGAAAGGATATTTGCTGGAGAAACTCCGCTAAGGGGACACTCGAATGAAGCTCCTTTCATGTCCCCAAGATCCGTCATGGAGCACTTGGGTATCGAAACCTGACCTTCCAGTCTCCAAGCTCATTGTCTTAACCAAAAAGCTTGAGCGCTTTCACCAACAGAAGCTAAGCCCCATCTTGAACATCAAGTGGGATGACTATGTCACTTAGCTCCAGTACAAGAACTCGTGGAGCTCCTTTGAAGTGATATAGGACCAGCTGAAACAAACCATGAAGGTATCAGGTATAAACCCACAAACCTGGGGTGCAGAGGCCATAGATTGCCCACTTTGGCACCAAACCATCTCTGGTGCTATCAATCACTTCAAAGGAGAATGCAGACATGGAGAGGCTATGTGACAAGCACGGAAGCTTCATCAAACTCAACTGCACCACCATCTATTCAGTGTAATGTGTGTGGTCACATGTTTCATGCCAGGATCAGTTTATTGAATCACCAGAGACACAGTCATTACCGGTAACTATGAAAATGACTTACAGGGGAAATGTATACTCTGATACGAGTAGCAGCCACTGCTGCTGATTTACAAATTAAGTGTTCAGATGTCCTCCTTCGATAGTTCAGATTTGTTTGCTTGCAACTATTCCTTAAATGCAGATAAATCTTTTTTCAGAAAACATTGGGTCTCTCATCCTAAATATCATGCCTAAATTTTACTGTAGCAAAAATCCATTTACCTTAAGGGACTCATGATATGCCATATACCTGAACTCATCTGATTTGGGAAGCTTAGGCTTAGTTTGAACGTACTGTATTTTTGGACCATAAGACACACTTTCCGCCCAAAAAAGTGGGGGGGGGGGTGTTAATGAGGGTGTGTCTTATAGTCCAAATGCTGTCCAGCAAGGCTGTTGTAAAAGGATATTTTACAACAGCCATGGCTGGCCGAAGACCTCCACCACCGCCGCCACAGCTGTTCAGGGGCCAGGGAAAGAAGGGCTGGGGAAAGAAAAACATATGTTCAGCGGGCCATTACCACAGATGGCCACAAGGGTGCAAATTGCAATTTCTCATTTAAATGCATTGGAAATCAGTTTCTTGTACAGTATTCTAAAGCTTTTCAGTTTGTATATTCCCAATGCATTTCAGTGGGAAACCAAACCTGTGCATAAAAAGAAAGCATTTCATTTACCTTCCTTGCCTTTGTCCATGCTCCATGCAGTCAAAATGGAGGGGGAAGCCATGCTTCCTGGTTGCAGGGAGAGCAAGAGGCTAGGTTCTTCGCACACTACATTTTAGCCCCCCGGGGATTGTCCGGTTGAAGGTGCTAGCACGTAGTTATTTCTGGTTGCCCAGATTAGACCTCGACATTGAGGCATGGATCGGCCGTTGTAGGGAATGTCAGGCCTCCAGGCCAGAGGAGACACATCTTCCCAGTAGAGAGTGGGACACCACCAGAGGTCCCTGGTTGCGAGTCCATATTGACTTTGCTGGTCCCTTCAGGGGAGCCACATTTCTACTTATTGTAGATTCATATTCCAAATGGTTGGAAGTCATCTCCATGTCTGGGACTTCCTCTGTGGTCACAATCCGCAAGTTAAGAAGAGTGTTTTGTACTTTTGGTTTACCCGACATCGTTGTGTCCGATAATGCATCGACCTTCATGTTGGCAGAGTTTCAAGATTTTCTTTGCTGTAATGGTATCAGGCATATTACTGCTGCACCGTTCCACCGCGCGACAAATGGACAGATCAAAAGACAGGTCTGAACTGGCAAATATGCTTTAAAGTGCATGGGGGCTGGAGACCTAGAATTGCAACTATGCCAGTTCTTACTGTCCCACAGGATCACCCCCCTGGCATCAGGGCTGTTTCCAGCCAACCTCTTAATGAAGAGGAAATTGTCTACGGTCATGGACCAAATGGACCCCAACCATCTCGAGGACAGGGGTCTCAATATTGACATTGCTAATGCAAAAGGGTTTGCAGCCAGGCAGCCGGTCCATTGCCGAAATTATGCCCCCGGATCCAAATGGTTGAGAGGTGAGGGCTTAGAACAGACAGGTTCAGTGTCATACAGGGTCCAACTGGACAATGGGACTCTGTGGAGAAGACACGCCAACCAAATGTGGCCATGAGTGCCAGGTCAGAATGTGAGTCCAGAGAGGGAATCAGAGGGAAGCCACTGCTACCAATGAGCAGGATTTTGAGTTGGAGCTCTTTAGCGAGCCACTGCCTTCCACACCAGTTTCCCCTTCACCTGGGACTCCACCGCAGTTACCCGAAGCAGAGGCAGCAACTGAGGCTGCACCCAGTGCACCGGCCACTCCAGAACCCATCAGGGTTTGTCCAGAACCGGCACTAAGACCTGAGATTCTCAGGCGCCCCAAGAGGACTTGCAGTCCTCCCAAACGTTGGGGAGATTATGTTCCTTACTAAGGGAGGGAGGGAGGGATGCTGTGTCCAAAGCCTAATTTTGGTTTAAAAGACAAACCATGCCAAAGCGGAAAGAACAGACATACAGCATTTCTAAAGGTGCAAAATTCAAAAAGATGTCAAAGCGGGAAAAGTTGAACTTTGCTTGTCCTCTGCAAGCCCACCTAAATGTATCTTGTTTTTGTAACGGTCAATCATTGTATATATAGAGCCCACCCCAGTCCGAGTTATGAGATGAATAAAGAAAGACTGAGTTTAACCCGATCCTGCTGGTTAGAATACTTCTTGCGCCGGACTCAACAGTAGGCCTAGGAAAGAATTCTGCCTGAAACATAGGAGAGCTACGGCTAGTCAGAGTTCAAAAGTCTAGGCTAGATGGACAATTGGTATCTCAGTATAAAGCAGCTTCCCATGCTTATAAGGCACAAATAGCCTTCCAAAATTCTCCACTTTGTGAAGCTAAATGGAGGGTCCTTTTACAGATTTTCTCTGAAGAAAAATTATCCAACAATTTGTTTGATGTGATCCTCACCATTAATGACAGTTGCAGCACAATGTTGTTCTTTACCCCTCTCTCTCCAATAGGATTTTTTGTTTTTGCACTGCAAAATGAGATTAGAGCAACTATACTGGAAGTCTGGCCACCATTTTGCTTCTTCCACAATGCCTTTCACCTGCTCTAGTAAATGGTAGTATAACTCGTGAGGAAGCAGCCACCTGCAAGGAGTTTGAGCTTGTTACATTTGATTTTTCTTTCAATTGTACTCCACCATTATAAAACTTTCTAGGCTCCCATACATTGCAATCTGAAAAAAGCCCTTTTGTGGATTTATTTTATGTCATTTTTCTGTAAAAGTATGGAAGCTAGGGACTGATGACTGCTATAGAATTTGTTATACAATGGCAGACAAAACATGTACATACACTTCTCAGCTGCCTCCTAGGTAAGGTAAACAAAAGAATATTGAACTTCACCTATGGAGATTTCCTCTTCAAAGGATGGGGGATGTACAGCACAACAGTATTATTTATGGGCTAAGAAATTTGTTGTTTCAACAAAACAGTATTTTGAAAGAGCTGGCAAAATGGTGTTCATGGAATAGGAGATATGTATATGTTGTTATGCTATATCTTTCCATAAAAACCATATTATTTTAGTTACACAGAGATAAAAATGACTGCTGCTTCTGACAGCCATTTGTTCCTTAAAATAAAATAAAAGCATGATTCACTCTATTTTCACTATCTTCCACTTTGTGTACCTGTGCTGGACATGTTTTGTCCCAAATACATTGCACTGTGTTCAGTCATTACCCTGAAAGAGAAGACTTTACATGTCTCACCCTAAAGGACGCTGTGGCTGCTGATGCCAGAGGACCACGCTGCTCCCCCCCGGCCCCTACCATCGGTTGGGGGATGTAGAGCAGCTGTGGCCGCTGTCACCGTTCTCTGGGCCCCGCCTGTGGCTTGGCATGACCTGCGTGGAGACGGTTACTTTGTTGGCATGGACTTGTAAATTGAATGTATGGACTTTTAAATGAATGGAATTTTTCCTTGCAATGTTTTTTATGATGTTTTATAATTTTGTATTTATGACTTGTATGATTTTGTGATGTTTACCTGTTTTGTGAGCCGCCCAGAGCTGAGCAATCGAGGGGGCGGCATATAAATGTGAAAATTAAATTAAATTAAATTAAATTAAATTAAAAGTATGCATTGACCAATGCTCTCCCCAATATCGCAACACATAAGTGACTCATGCTCTTTGACAAAATGCCTTCCATGTAGAAGAAGACAGATCACAACATAAGTTCAACATCTGACCTCATTTTATAAGTGGAAGACTCTTCTACTTGTGAAAGAAGTTACATGCAGATCTGCCTTTTGATAAATTGTTTTAAAACATTAAGCAACAGCTTTGCCAAAAATTTCTCCCATAACAACTTCAACTACTGGAGATGCCTTGCTGCCTGATATGCTACATAGCATGGGAGGGTCTAAGTAAGCAGTCTATAACTCATAGATTTCAGTAAGGTAACTTTGAACACGAATATGTCCAGCTCCAACCCAGAGAATCATAGCTAAATGTATCTATTGTTAATAATGTAAGCATTTAGTCTGTGCTTTCCCAATTATTCAGGTAATAAATTGCACTCCTTTTTCTCTCCCCTCATGATATGAAGTTTCTTTTTAAGTGGCAAATTTTAGCAACATTTCTAATAGGGAAAGAACTTTATAACATGAAGGGAAAGAAAACCCAGGCCTCAAAGTGTCAACAAATGCTTGAATACCTGGTGTTAATGCCTGAGGCACTACAAAAACTTAAACTATTGGAGAATTATGATAAAATTTCCAGACTCTGCACTTTGCAGTAATGCATTTGACTATCTTGCCAGAATTGGAGGGTGAGTCCTTGGTAGCAGGTGGGTACCTGTCAGAAGTAAAAATGATCAATTTTGTGTTGAAATATTTTTAAACACTCATCACTATGTCATTGGAATCCTAGGCTTCTGTGACTGTTGTGTCATGTCATACATCTTTCTTGATGAATGCTTAATTGGTTTTATTGATGTTTATCATGTTATAGCCTGTTTTCATGTCTATCCATAAAATCTAAAATAAATACTATTTTTTGTTTACTAAAAAGTTATGAAGACATACCTTGGTTCCTCAATCATAGGTCAAGCGAATATCCCAGATGGAGAAGAACAGGCCAGTAAAATCTGGATTGTGGAGCACTGTCAAAGTTTAGAGGGGGGATGGGGAGGAAAAGCATAAAGTTCTCCTATGGACTGAGAGAGTCAGTCCATTTTCACCCACATCAAAATCAGAGTGACCAGGATATATCACATCACAGATGCTAGACTCCTTGAACAGACAACAGATTATGCTGGGTTCTTTCCCAAAGCACATAGAAACCTGGGGAGTAGATATAATCTTTTGTCCAACAGCACCACGACAGAAGAAAAATGGTTACACTCCTAATTACCTACTTTGGCTCACAGGTAACAGGATTGCAGGACCATGTACTGGTTTCAAGCAACCTGCTTTGGTGTTTTGCATGAAACTAGGTCTTTATGTAGTTCTAGTAAGCTGATACAGGTGCTGATTTGGCCCTTTGAATGGTTCAAACCAATTCAACACCCCTCTGATCCAGCATCTGGACCAATATTCTGATTTCCATATCCCCAGAACTCATACACACTTGAATAGGTATACTTTAAAAGTTATAATCTTGGTGTTTATTCACACATTGGCATGAAATGAGGAGGTGGAGGTGGCTGGAAGCAGTTTCTTTAAGGTAGAGAAAGTACTGTATGCTGGCGGACAAGACCAACTCCCCCCTCCCTCAAAATACACTGGAAAAATGGAGTATGCCTTATGCTATATATAGTGGCCTATAGTGGGACATTTTGGTAATAACGGGGTGCATCTTATATTTATTTATTTATTTACACACATTTGTATCCTGCTCTTCTGGCACATGCGCCACCCAGAGCGGTTAACAACACACACACACACACACACACACACACACACACACACACACACACAGATCCATGGGGTCGCAAAGGGTCGGACTCGACTATGCAACTGAACAACAACAAAAGTGTGATTGCTTTGCCTTTGCTTTGCTTGTTTGGCCTCTGGAGCATAAAGGCCTTGGAAAAGCTGGTGTTCCGGCTATAACTCTCACAATCTCTCAATTGTTGGCTCACCTCTTGCTGTCTGGTGAAATCTGGGACCTACAGTAAAAAACACTTAACATTTCCAGGTTCTAGGACTGTACAGATAGAGAGGTTCTTAAGACTATGGAATTTGATTCTGCCAATCAAAAAGAGGGGTGTGTGTATTCTCAGATATGACTTTCAAAGGAGAGTAGATAAATTCTGGAAGGAGGTTATCAGAGGCTGTGTCAGAGCTGGGAATGAATGAATTTTTAAAGTACCATATCTGCTGGCATATTAAACCCAATTTTTCTCTCTTAAAATATACTGTATATAGTACTGTATATAGTAGCCTATAGTGGGCTGTTGGGGAGTGTCTTATACTACGATGCGTCTTATACGGTGGCAAATATGGTAATTAAGATAAGCTGCAAACATTTAACTGAACAAGGGCCGAGAACCATTAACATAGTTTAGTAGCATAACTAGCATCAATCCTTGTAATTAATCTATTTGCTTCACCTGGAGCCAGCACGAAGGCATGAAGGGTTAAAAACCTGGCTGCCAGGGCAAGTTTGGGGAGCCGACGGGGTATTGGCTCCTGCACGTTGGTTCAGTTGATGTTACATGTCCTTTTAATGATTATGGGAAGTGGTGGGTCTTTTTAGACATGGGGTGGTTTTATAAAGAGTTTTTATTGTAGTTTTTTATGGGATTTTATATTGTAATGTTTTTATATGTTGTACGCCGCCCTGAGTTGCCCTGGAGCAAGAGGGCGGGATATAAAAAAATAAAAAAAATAGATAGATAGATAGATAGATGAAATAACATACAATCATAAAAAGCATTTTAAAAAACCCAGCCCAAAAACCACCCCGACCCCTTAAGACAAAATAAAACAGTAAAAATGCTAAACAGCTAAAACCATACAAAAATGCATTAAAAACAGTTAGAGAAAACATCAGACAGCTCTAGCAAAAACTATAATCTTAGGCAGCTAGACTAGCCAGTGAACCTGGGCTGTACCGCAGGATGGGTCCCAGACCCGCTGGCACAGCCAGGTCTTAAGAGCTTTCTGGAAGGGGAGTAACTCCATCTGGAGGTGCAATTCCAATGGCAGAAGGTTCCACAGGGCAGGGGCAGACACAGAAAAGGCTCTTCCCCTGGTCCCAGCTAGATGTGCTACTCTTGTTGAGGGGACCACCACAGAGCCTCTTCGGTCTGCCCTTGTAGGATGGGCAGAATAACTTGGGGAGATGCGGTCCTGTAAGTAACTCGGTCCACTGCCATAATGCAAGCGCGGCGCCAAATGGCCACCACGCTCTTTGCGGGCCCCCCCTGGACTCAGACATCCGGGTAGTTAGGGGGCGTGGCCAGCCCTCTTTAAAAGGGGTGGCCACGAGGCAGCCGAGCTGCCATTTTCTGAAAGCGACGGAGCGGAGAAGTTTTTCTCCGTCGCTTCTCTCCTTCTCGCCTCTATTCAAGAGGCTTGATTTGGCTAGCCTCTTCGAGGCTTTGTTTTTGCTTCTTTGAAAGCGACGGGGCGGAGGAATTTGCTCCGTCGCTTCCTCCTCTGTCTTAGCTGCGAGCCCTAGAGGCACGATTGGCTTTAGGAGCGACGGGGCAGAGAAATCTGCTCCGTCGCTTCCTCCTTTGTTAGTCTCTGCTTTAGGCTTCTTTTCAGCAAGCTGCTGGCTAGCTCAGTGGTTTAAGTGTTTGGCTTTGAAGCAAAAGGCTGGGAGTTCTATTCCCCGCTATCCCTTTTTTCCTAGGCTGCAGCCAAAAGGTAGGACTTTGTTTAGCCACCTAGAAAAAGAGTCATTTTCGCTAGCCTTTTTGCGAGAGGCTCAATTTGCCTGTGCGACCCCTATACAGGGAGCTTTTTATTTAGCTAGCAGGGGGATCGCGGTGGCTTAAGTGGCTAAGACACGGAGTGTAAAGTGCCTAAGACGCTGACTGGGAAGTGGAAGGTCAGTGTTTCACTTCCTGCGTACTGCAGGACAGAATTAGCTCCCATTTTCTGCCCCGGGCCGGCCCTTCAGAGGATCCGGCCCCCGGCCCATGACTGCTGGCCATGGGCAGGAACGATTGGGGGGAGGGCCTGGTGCTGGCTCGCAGCCCGTTTTACACATTGGGGGCTGGGATTTTTGGGCATGGCCCCATTCCGGCCCAGGCTCTCAAATTGGGGCCCCTGGACCATTGCCCGGTGGGCCATCTGGCCCGCCTGGCCCCCTTATGCAGGGGGATTGGCATGCATTACTGGCCTGCGTAGCAGCGCTAGAGGCGTCAATAGGGATCGGCCCTTCAGAGGATCCGGCCCTCGGCCCACGGCTGCCGGCCGCGGGCCGGAACGATTGGGGGGAGGGCCTGGTGCTGGTTCACAGCGCATTTTACCCATTTGGGGCTGGAGTTTTTGGGAAGGGCCCTATTCTGGCCCAGGCTCTCAAATTGGGGCCTCTGGCCCAATACCAAGCGGGCCATCCGGCCCACCTGGCCCACCTTGTCTCGCAGCTCCCCGTTTGTCTGGATCTGCGGCTGGAGCGTGTTGGAGGTCGCCATAGGGCTCGATTTCGGTCGCGAGCCCCGACGCCCACTGTGGGCCAGAACCCCCGGTGGGGGCGGCTCACGGGGGTGCAACTTGTGAGTATTACGTTCAAGTTGAATGCACACACGTCACGGTCCATTTCCACCAGTGGGGATCGGCGTTTTTTGCCTTGCCACTTTGAGGCTGGGGGGCATCACTCGCCATCCTGTCCCAGTGCCCCTTGGTTGCATTCTGGCACGACATTGGGGGGTGGGGGTTTATGCTCCTGGGGCAGTACGTGGCTTCACAGGGGCTGTCTAGGTCCGGCTGTGTATGTCCGGTGTCCGTCATGTACCGGCAAGGGCATTGCTGATGACTGGTTATTCCTGCCCCTCCCCCAGTGATCATTTCCCCCACATCATGAGTAAAAACGATTTGGTGGGGTGGGGGAGTACGTGGATATATCCTCTATGACCCGAGGTCCCATTAAGGACAGGAGGTGCGGACAAGGGGACAGAGACATTGGGTGGTCCCCCCTGTAGAAACCACCACGCACTGGGGTGCACGCCCCCGGGACAGTGTTGAGCATCGTAGGTGCTGTCTGGTCCCTGCTGCATGGGCCCTTATACAGAGCGAGCCGTCAAGGCCTTTGCTGACGGCCGGCTATTACTTGCCCAGGTTTATTATTGGCCACATGGCCATGAGGGGTAAGGGCTGGAGGGGGACATGTGGATATGCTCCCTGTTGAACTGCGAGCCCACTTGGAGGAGAGAGCAGGCCGGGACGGCCAAGAAACAGGGATGTCCCATCGTTGTTAGCCACCGCACACCTTGCGGGCCGAACTGGTGGTCGGCATACCTTGTATGTATTGTGGTATGCCGCTGGCCTGACCTGTGTGGGCCATCCTGGTGTTGATCAGATGGGCCCATGACAGTTGGCTCATGGTGAGAAATGTGGACAAGGGTGGCTAGATATACCCCGAGGGGAGGTGGGACGAGTCCTGTCAGCAAGGGTGCTTGTATGCAACGGTCCCACGGGACGGGTGCCTGGTGATGGGTACCATGGTGGTCATTCTGAGCAGCGGGCTGTTCGGACACTGGCTCCATGCAAACTGGTTGGGTGGGGGGTTCCGGCCCGCCTACTGTATTCGGCCGGCTCAGCTGACGATGTGGGTACTCGGCACCACAGTCGTTACCGACTTACTGCCCCCCTTTTTCGCTGGCCCTCGTGCCGCCTCCGCGTGCCCGCGGTTTGGTGGGTTACGGGGCATGGGTGGGGGTGCACAGGGGCGATCAGAGCTCCGTCTGAACCAGCTAACCTTGTCATAAGCCCCCCCCCGCCCCAATTATGGTCAGCCGGGAGTGATGTCACTCAGTTCTTCCAAGAAGGGATGGGGCGGGAAACTTGCTGGAAGGTTGTCAATGGGGCTTTTCTATCCATTTGGGGGTGTTGGGGCCCCAGGGTGATACTAATCTGGTTCCCTTACAGGGTGACGGAGAGGGGGCTCCGCGGTCCACAGCTAGGGAAGTTGGGGGCTATGAGAGTAGCGGGGGCCACCTTTCCTTAGTCGAATGTATCCCCCCAGCTCATACTGAGGTAGAAGAAGGGTGCATGTCATATGATAATCCATTCAGCTTACCTGGCTTTTGCCAGTGCACCCCATGACTTAGACCTATTGGGTTTTTTGGGTTTTGGGGGAATTTTAGTTGGATTAGGCTGACCCCCTCCTGACAGTGTTCATTCATGTTCAGCACCCGACCAATGTGGGACTTTCGTTCAGTGGGCATTTGCTCACAGGTTGGGGTCTCGGTCTCCAGCCCATTGCCTCGATGAATTCTGGTCCGGGCTTAAACGGGGCTTGGACACGTGTACGCGTCTCCTCATCACAATTCAGACACTCGGGTGGGAACTGGGTGTCCCCTTGGCGCCTGAATAGACCGAGATCCCATCTTATAACTTACAATTCGGCCTTGAGGCTGTCGCGCGGGCATCCAAGTTACCCGTTGATACTGTGGCTTGGATGTCCATGGCGATTTTGGCATTGATTGCCAAACATTGAGTATCCCCTTGGGAATTGCAGTTAATTCATTGCTCTTAATTTTGCTCTGCTCAAATTACTCCTGGGTTTGGAGGTGTCACTTATTGGGGATCAGACCTAGTGGTCTGCCCTGGATATCTCGTACGGTCAGATACCGCAGGCTCTCTGACTTATGGGGTTTATTCTGAGGGTGGGTGCACTGATTCTCCCCGCAGTTACCGTAATCTCGTTGTCCCCCGTTTTCGAGAGCACTGCGACTGTGGTACAGTGAGTGGGCCTACTCAGTGGTCCAATTGCGGCGCGGCAATGCTGCAGTGGTGCACATTATCAATACCCAGAAATGCAAATTCCCCAGATCCGAACATTAGTTTGTCTATTCGTTTGTGAAACCTACGCCTAATGTGCTGTTCTAGGTCAGACATGTCCTGGGTAAGAATAATGACTTTACTGCTGCTTTTCCCCACCAGCGGATCGCCCGTTTCCGTCCTTTACTTCCGAAGTGGAGGGATTCCACTTGCCTCGTTTGGCCGGTAGCTGGACGTTAGGCGAGCTGAAGGGAACCGGACATGTCATTGACACCTCGCATGCGTAAGGCGTATCACTATGAGTTCATGTGTCGTGTTGGGGAAGGGTGGACACAGGAATGTGTCCGCTGCCCGTACACGCGTCACCCTGTTCCCAGAGTTCCGACCCACCTTGCACGGGGCGGCATTACTTATGCACAGATAGGTGGGAGGTGGCTCTTAGCCACGCAGCTACCACGGTAGCCTTTTGGAGCGCCACGCGTCAGTGAGAGGGTGCCAAAGTTGGTACCAGCTGTGTAAGGCGGGGGTGTCTCGTAGGGCACTGGAACTCGAAGATGTCTCTGTCACACATCAGTCGGCTTGAGTGGGGATACGGTCCTCACGGGTCTTAGCATGGTAGGCAGTGGTGTATACTGCTACAAAATTTTTCGAGACATTGGTCCGGTTGGTGCCCTACATGAATTTTCGACAGTGCCTGCTGTGCGCCCCAGCCTGTTTTCTGCCACCGGGGTGGGTCTGCCCTCAACAGTACAGTACCTGAGGGTGACCGGTGCCGTGTTTCGCGGTGTGGGGCCCGTTTTGGCACCATTTACTTAAGGTAGGTGTCGCGCTGATCGCGGTTACGTTTGGGGTACTCCGAGGCGGACATGCGTTTACACGCAATTCCACATTTGTACGTCCCCTCATTGGGTGAGTACCTGTTTATGCCCTTCACCTTTTTATCCTCTTTTACAGATCCTAGGGGTCTCAACACACCGGTGGCGGGGGGCTGGTGGGCCGCAGCTATGTTCACTGGGCAGCGGTATAGGCTGCAGCGACAGAGGGTGGACCCCGGCCGGGCTGTGTGCATCCGCACGAAGGCTATGGTATAGTATGCGTGGCACATGGGGGCGGGTACTGAGGCCATTCCTGCTGTCTGACAGGGGTCCTCTACCGCCCTATGTTTTGCAGGCCCCGGTGGCAGCGATGTTATACAGATCGCTGCTGTTACTAAACCGTGTGGGGCTGTGACCTGGCTTTTACATCACGTATGGCTTCCATACGGTTGCTATGGTCTAACACCGTGCCGAGATACCAATTTAGGGGAGATGCGGATCTCCCTAGTTCGGACTCTTGGACAAAATTTTTTGCTTGTAAGCGGGAGAAGGGGTCCACCTGTCGGCCAGAGGTATGTACCTCGTTCTGGTGTGATGCAAGCAGGCCTGGCGACCGATATGTCGGTCTTGGGGGGGGGGGGCGGTGAGTCTTTATTAAGCCTCCCCGTGTGGCGGGTAGCACTGGTAAGGTAAATATTTATGACCCACAGGTATCCGGCAGGTTCGCAATTGACTGGCCAACACTAGATAGGCACAAGTTGGTAAACGTTGTCCGGTCAACGACGAACCAGGCAATGGGGTGATGGCACGAGCTAGGCAGCATGCATCACCCCGTTATTTCACGGATACGCGTCAGAGGGTGGGGTCAGTAGTTAGTTTATTGACTACGGTCAACAATTTGTTTGTGTAAACAAACAAATTGATACAAATGGATACATTGTAGCGAATTGCCGTTGGCAATTTTGGGTGGAACCTTACCAGTATTACTTCGGCCTGCTTGCCTTAAGAATTATAATTGGCTGAGTACCAATTGAAATTTATAATTCGGACTAGGGCATGAATCAATAAATGTGGCCCAATGCCGTTATCCACTTATACCGGTGTCTGAGTCCTTTCTTGGGGGGGTGCGCCTGCAAAGGGCTTTAAAGGTCAAAACCAGCACCTTGAATTGCACCCAGAGGCACACTGGCAACCAGTGCAGCTCCTGGAGCAGCGGGGAAGCATGAGCATAACGCCCCCACCCCATCACCACTCGGGCAGCCACGTTCTGGACCAGCTGAAACCTCCAAATGGTCAACAAGGGTAGCCCCATGTAGAGCGCATTGCAATAATCCAATCTAGAGGTGACAAGAGCATGAGTGGCCATAAGCAAGGCGTCCTGGTCCAGGAGCGGGCACAATTGGAAGATGACACGAAGTTGTGCAAAGGCCCTCCTGGCCATGACTGCCACCTGCTCTTTGAGCAGTAGCTGCGAGTCCAGGAGGACCCCCAAATTACACACCGGATCTGTCTGGGGTAAAGAAACCCCATCCAGAACCAAAGCTGGTAGCTCCTGGGACAACGTGGGGCCCCGAACCCACAGCCACTCAGTCTTGCCAGGATTCAGCTGAAGCCCGTTGTCCCCCATCCAAACCTGCACAGCCTCCAGACACCTGGCTAGGATTTATACTCCGATGCATCTTATATACCAGCAAATATGGGTAATATGGAACAAAATCTCAATACTGTCTTTGAAAGTGTACATTGTATAATTTTAATTGTAATTTAATTTTCAGATTTCTATGCCTCCTACTCAGGCGAACCCGACTCAGGGCATCTTACAACAGATTAAAACATATAAAACAGATTAAAACCCCAAATCACCCACCCCACCCCCTCCTACCCCCACCCATGTTCCATGTTCTCCAATTTAATGTGGAATTGTGCCCTTAATGATAGGACACAGCAAAGCAGCAATGCACGCACACATGCATTCACACACACACACACACACACACGTGCACACACACATTATTTGAACTGTAATTTATTGCAGAATGCTACAAAATTTTTAGATTGAGATTGAACTGAATGAATGAAGATCTGGAAATCATAAAACAGAAAATTGGAATGCTTACATAATGTCTTGAGGAACTGAAAGTATAAATGATTACAACTGATCATGCAAGATAAAAATGGATGGACAGAGATGTGCATATCCAAAGTAAAAATAGCTACAATGAAGTACAATCTCCAGCACTTTATGTACAACAGAACAACAACAGGGTGATTTCTCTGCAGTAGTCAGTAGGATCAGGAGGTATCTGCAATGGATTGTGGATCTTCTAGGGATGGGAACATCTGAAGATGCTGTCTTCATAGGGGGTCTCTGTAAATCTTGATCCAATATATTAATCTCAGTCTATGGTCAGGGACTGGGTTTCACCTTTCAGCTGGTAATGCAGGTGAGTTGGACATGTCTGGTGCCTCCTTCTCTGAACCAAGTGTTGTTTCCCATTTGGGATACTGTCCATGACCTATGTCAAAAAGCTGATGGGCCTATTTTGTTTGCTTTACATTTGCAAGTGGTTGAATTATGGTCTTGGGCTAGTTAACAAATTCTGAGTGCTCATAATACCCAATGGGTACTCACAATACCCATAATGCCATGTGTAGATTAGCATAAGTATCAATATTTGGAAGAAACGTGGACCATTTTAGTGGAGCCAGGGGCTAAATTTTTGCCCCATTACTTTCCATGTGCCACATCAAACATGGAACTGACAAAAATGACCAGAAATTTGAAGACGAATGTGATTCTTTAGTGCATTAGCTGCTGGATGCTTCTGGGGAAAGAAAACCCCTCTCCCCCCCAAAAAAAATTATGTGAATATACACCATGATAGGAGGTGGCCTTGCTTATATAACCATCTGGATCTTTGTTTTGGGGTGCAGAATGCTGAACCAAATTGACTTTGCTATGATCTAGCAAGGCAGCTTTTATATTCTTAAATTATCTGCCCTGAATTACGTGCAAAATTCTAAAGATCCTGTTTATTTGTTTCTGTGAGAATGTTGGGGAAACTCAGCTGCACCCCTTCATCTTATCCATTGTCCTGGCAAATTCGCATCACGGTAAGCTCTCATGTCTTTGCAAAAGTGCAACAGGGTGCCATTTTTTTGGAAGTAAACTCAATTATTCCCAAAAAGACTCCTGTGGCGAGAGAATAAACTGTTCCAACACAATAGTAAAAGAAGGACTTGTTGCTGTGCGAGGACTCCCATATCTTCCTTTGTGCACATCACACACAGTACCATGTGTCTCAAACCTATCACAAATGTGTGTAATTGTTAGGCGTGCTGGCGGTTCTGTTGCATACTCATGCCTCTATTATCATTGTACTTCCACAGTGTTCTTGAATTTCAAATACACCACTTCAAAATTGTTCTGCACTCCTCAAACGTCAACCATGTTTCAACCATTTTCTTTGACTGTCCTGCTTGTTGTTTGGTATTACTAGCATGCATTCTTTTGAATGAACATCATACTACACATTGCTACTGTAATTCAATTCAACTTTGAAAAGTGAAACATAAATAACATCTCTTAAAATGTGTATACATTTTGGCTCCCTCTTATATATATTGCAGTTATACATATGTATTGCAACTATTTATGAAATGTAGAACATGGGAGCATCAAGGAGTGTCTCCCTCGCCTGCACACACAATTGGCTTCAAAAATACAACACCACTCCTGCTTTCTAGGGCTGCATATTGGTGACATTTATCCAGGTCCTAACTCTAGATGGCACTGTGTAAACATAATATAGACCTAAATCAGAACAGTTCTTCAATAATATTCCCCCCCCCCAACAGCTTATTTTTGTTGCTATTCAATTCTAGAATTATGTGTATGAACCCCTGTAATAAAGGATTTTCAGTTTTAGAAACAAGTTGTTGATTACAAAACTAATCAATGCCATCAGTGGTAAATGCAGTTAATAGCCTATTGATGTTGGAAAAAGACTTGTTTCCTCTTCTTACTTTTCATCTTCTGTCAGCCAAAGAAGGAGCCCAGCAAACTGCTCCTATATGGAGGGGGCTTTCTAGTGCCAAATGATTTCTAAGATGTTAATTGGAATGGATTCCCCCCAAGGAGAAAGAACCTTGCATTTCCTTGACCTATAACAAGGATTTTAAAGGAAGTGAAAGTCTAATCTTATCTAAGCCATTGATGCTTATCTGGTGGGTTAGGACCTACAGTTACATTGTGCTCCAATCCTCTAGTGGTACACAACAGTGATATCACCAAGATATTATTAGGTTAGTGGGCTGTTATGTTAGTGGGCTGAAACAGAGTAGCTGTAATGAGAGAGCTTCTAAGTCAAAGCCTTTATTGTAGAATAAAGGGGAGCAGTATCAAGTGACCTGTAGTGGGCTATTTTGGTAATAATGGGGTATGTCCTATACACCAGCAAATATGGTATATGGTGCTGTGCCTCAAGCAGCAAAATGCCTTTTGGCTTCTCAAGTGATTTTAACAGATTATGCCTTGGAAAAACAGAAGATAATTCTATAATATTTCTCACTCTGAAGCAGAGCTTGCAAGGATTACAGCTTCCAAAATACTCTAGCCAAACTGGATGACAGATTCAGGGAATCATAGTTCAAAGATAATGTTTCCAGGGTTCAGTTTTCCAAGTCTGGCCATGTTATCCTGCTATGGTAATAGAGTAGACCATACTGCCAGAGACAAAACACTGAGTGTCAGGCGGTGGTTATCTAACCTGATAACACTGAGGACTAATTGCCTTGAGTGGTGAAGTCCACAGGGAAGGGTGGTGGTCTCCAAGTGGATTAAACCTCTCTTGAATTAAAGAGATGGGAATACCAGAACACTTTATATGCCTCATGAGAAATCTGTACATGAGTCAAGAAGCAACAGTTAGGATGGAATACGGAATGACGGAGTGGTTTGGAATAGGAAAAGGAGTAAGACAAGGCTGCATTTTAACACCCTGCTTATTCAATTTATACACAGAGCACATAATGTGCAGTGCAGGGAAGGAGGAATCACAATTTGGGATCAAAGTTGCTGGGAGAAACACCAACAATTTGAGATATGCAGATGATGACACCCTAATGGCAGAAAGTGAGAAAAACCTAAAGAAGCTCCTGCTTAGGTTGAAAGAAGAGAGTGCAAAAGCTGGCTTGAGACTCAACATCAAGAAAACCAAGATAATGGCAACAGGCCTGATCAGTCCCTGGAAAATAGATGGGGAAGAAGTAGAAGCAGTGACAGATTTTACTTTTTTAGGATCTAGGATCGCTGCAGATGGTGATTGCAGCCATGAAATAAAAAAGCGACTGATTCTTGGGAGACAAGCTATGAGAAACCTGGGGAACATATTTAAGAGTAGAGACATTACCTTGTAAACATAATTTTGCATAGTCAAAGCAATGATATTCCCGATGGTAATGTGTGGTTGTGAGAGCTGGACCATTAGGAAAGCTGAGTGCAGAAGAATAGATGCCTTTGAAATGTGGTGTTGGAGGAGAGTTTTGAGAGTCCCCTGGACAGCGAGGAGAACAAATAGGTCAATCTTAGAAGAAATCAACCCTGACTGCTCCTTAGAAGGTCAAATAGTGAAGACTAGCAGGGGTGCCTGGCTTTGTGCGGGTGGGGTTTGGGGGGGGGGGGATGTCTGTTCTACATCCCGGGGTTGAGTTGGAGCGTGGCCTCCATCCACGCACCCTCTCCCACACACACATCTATTCTCTCTCTCTCTCTCTCTCCCCCTCTCTCACACACATACTCTTTATTCCTCCTTGGCATGCACACACACACACACACACACACACACACACACACACACACACACACACACACACACACACACACACACACACACACACACACACACACACACACACAGAGCAGTGGCGTACTCTGACTCTGCTCTCTCTCCCACTCTCTCGCAGTCTCCAGACAACGGACTGCTTCCAGAAGCACCGTCCGTTGCCTAGAGACGCAGGCTACGCTGGCAGGAGATGTGGGGTAGCGCCGGGCTGGGCTTTACAGAGGCCCCCCGTGTGCTGGCTAGTCACCCCCATGCCACTGCCCCCCATGTTGCTTGCTTCACCTGTGGGGCATCCTCCTCTGTGCAACCCAGCCCAGCACTTCTGCGCGACTGCTGGCAGCGTGGCCTGCGTCTCCAGGCAACGGCCAGTGCTTCCAGGGGTGCAGCCGTTGTCTGGAGATGCAGGTAATGCTGCCAGGAGAGGTGCGGAAGCCCCAGGCTGTGCTGCATGGAGCCTGCCTAGCCCCCCACGCCCCTGGCAAACTACCCCCCACCTGATGGCCATCTTACCTGTGGGCCATCCTCCTCCGTGGAGTCCAGCCAGTGCTTCTGCCTCACCTCGCGCCTGTGAGGGCGTCTGTGTCGCAGATCGGGTGATGGCGCTCTCTTGGGCTAGGTGCCCGAAACCCCAGTCCATACATGGTTCCTGGTGTCAGGCATGGGCCAAACAGAGTGCTTCAGTCAGCCCATGCCTTCCAGAGAAGCCAAGGCAGAAGGCCCGCCTGCCTTCTCCAAAAGGCAACTGGTGAACAGAGCGCTCTGTTTGGCCCATGCCTGCTGGAGAAAGGCCTTGGCTTCTCCAGCAGGCATGGGCCGAATAGAGCACTCCGGTCAGCCCATGCCTTCCGGAGAAGGGATGCCCGCCGTCCTCTGGCCGAAATGGCAGCCAGCCAGTGGAGCCTCCCAACCGGGGAGGTGGTAATATGCATGTGCCAGAATCCGTGCAGGCGCAAAAGCCTGCCCAGAGTTCCAAGCACCGCTACCTAGAAACTCCGGGCAGGCTTCTGCGCCTGTGCGGATTCTGGCGCATGCATATTACCGCCTCCCAGACATTTCATGCTGCTGGTTGGGGGAGGCCTTTGCAGCCGGTTTTCAGGGTGAAAGACCCCAAAATGATCTGCCAATCCCCCGCACCGGCCACCCCAGAAGTGTGAGGTAGGCGGGGGCACCCTTTCCAGGGCTCGGGGTGCAGGCGTCGAACTGTGTATTGGTAACATACAGCATGATACCTTGATTTTAGTTATATAGATAGATGAAGCTAAAGTACTTTGGACATCAAATGAGAAGAGAGGATTCACTTGAGAAGGCCTTGATGCTGGGAAAGGTGGCGGGCAAAAGAAGAAGGGGGTGGCAAAAAATGAGATGGCTAGATGGTATTGTAGACACAATGGGCACAGAGCTGGGTTTGTTGAGGAGGATAGTGGAGGACGGAGGTGCCTGGAGGACAATGGTCCATGGGGTCGCAAAGGGTCGGAATCGACTGTGCGACTGAACAACAAACAAGAACCCATCTTGATGGAGGGCAGCAGTTTCATCACTACAGGCCTTGTGCTGATGAGGTCTTTGCATGCCAAAAAGGGCTTAGGCCCAGAAAGTGACTCATGGAACTGAATCAGTGGTACAGATGTCACACTGTGATGTAGAAGGCAGATGAAAGGCCACTGCATTATATTCTCAGGAAAGTCTTTATGGCTAATTACCATGAGGATCGCCAATATTCAGATTCGGATATGGCAGAAGAAGAAGAAGGTTCCAGTTTTAGAATCTTAGCTAATAAGGGGTTAGAATTTGCTTCCATATGAATTCCTACCTCATTCCCACATATACTTATGCATCTCTGGTTTCTCTTCAAATCACATAAATCTTTTGCCTTTAAAGGGCTTCTAAATGTACTGGTTAAGGTTGCTTGCATTCAATAATTTAGAATGAAAAGACTTTCATTGGATTTGACAATTTGATGAAGACAATGTTTTCTCATCCCCAAGACTTGTTGTGAGAAGAAAACTTTCCTTGTTCCAAGATACTGCACATCTGCAAGATTTACGGGGTAAATGCATACATAAAAATGAAACAAGCATACACAAAACTGTGTGCATGTTATGCAATAGGGTAAAATGCAGCAGCTCAAGTGGCTAAGATGCTGACTGGGAGGCGGAAGGTCAGCAGTTCGATTCCCGAGTACAGCAGGATGGAATGAGCTCCCGTCTTTGTCCCAGCTCCTGCCAACCTAACAGTTCGAAAGCAAGAAATTGCAAGTAGATCAATAGGGACCACTTTGGTGGGAAGGTAACAGCATTCCGTGTGCTCCAGTGTCTAGTCATGTCTGCCACATGACCATGGAAACGTCTGCGGAAGCAGACAGTGCTGGATCTTCGGCTTTGAAACAGAGATGAGCTCTGCACCCTAGAGTCAGATATGACTGGCTTGTGAGCAAGGGAAACCTTTACCTTTAAAACCTTTAAAATGTGCACAATTGAAAGATATGTATAAAACACTTTTGTCAATGGTGGGAGTGTGTTGGTTGGGAATTATGTACCATTAAATGTGCACATTAGAGAAAATACTCAAAAACACAGAAATTCAATTTAAAAGGCCCCGAAATTTTCATAATCCAACATGAACTAAGGGTAGGAAGAAAATGCTAGTGTGATTCAGAGAAAAGTGATAGACATGAAACTGAAATATATTTGTATCTCTATTTCCCTTTAGTGATTTTTGCATTTGTTTTCTCAAGAACCAAGTCTGACTTTCACTGGAAGGATTTTACAGTAATTAGTTTCTACAGCACGCTGGGAAAGTGTTGAAAATCTAAATAAAAGTAGATTTCCCTTGCTTTGATGAAAACAGGTTAGCTGAAATGGATGGTGGTTGTGCTGACAGCTCATGTTGTGAAGAGAGGGCACAGCTGGCTCTGACCCCCCACCCTCCGCCTGCAGGTACAAAGTTTACAATCAGGATTCCAGGATGTTCCTTATTTCTCTCTTTTCATATACAGAGTTATTCCTCTAGTGAAAAGGGATTATGTATTTGATGGAAGATAAAACCCACAAGGTCACACATGCTGAGAGCATGCTGATGCTTCCTCTTAAGACATAATCAGAACATTTGCAATAGATTTCTGACTGACCTTGCTGGATAATACAGTAAATGTGTAGATCAGAGATGATGATGTGGATAAACCAACCATGGCATCACACAGGTGCCTGGCGAAGGCCCTGCCAGGCGCAATAACCCTGCAAGCAAAGTTGTGATACCCATGAAGCACCTGTAAGTCATGGAGCGACACCTTGCGCTTGGCAACATGGCCAAGATCGCATCAGAGATTCGGAAATCTTTTCCCTAGGCAACCGTCTGTGCCGCGGTATCAATTTCAATCCCCCAAAATGTCGTGGCTGGGCCCTCAGTCTTTTCAGGGGCCAACGGTACCCCCAACTCGGCCATAAATCCCTGAAAAGTAAGCAGCAGTTGTTCGCACATTCCGGCCTCATAGCATCCACCAAACAAAAAATCATCCAGATAATGAGCCACAGTTTGGGCACCGGACCGGCGAACAAATGCCCAATGAAGGAAAGAGCTAAAACGTTCAAATGCTGAGCAAGATATAGAACAGCCAAAAGGCATAGCCTTATTAATGAAATACCCTCCCTCAAAGCGAAATCCTAACAATTCGAAGTCATCTGGGTGCACAGGAAGAAGCCAAAACGCGGATTTAATGTCGCACTTGGCCATCAGTGCCCCGTGACCATAAGAATGGACCATCTGTAGAGCCTGATCAAAGGATGTATACCGGACAGAACAGAGTTCGTGCGGTATGGCATCATTGACCGAGGAGCCAGCTGGGTAGGATAGGTGATGTATCAAATGAAATTTGCCCGATGATTTTTTGGGTACCAAACCAAGTGGGGATACTTTCAAATTAGGATACGGGGGCTCAGCGAAAGGGCCAGCAACCTGACCCTCCCGTACCTCCTTAAAAATCTTTTGTTGGGCCAAATCCTCCCTACCCCTTAATGATTGTAGATTGGGCGCATGCACCTGTGAAAGGAATGCGGAAGCCGAAAGAAAAACCCACTAACAGGAAAGCTGCATCAGCTCGCTTGGGGTAGGTGCGCAGCCAGTGTTCCAGCACCTCAATTCGAATTGGGGAGGGGCCCTTTTGTAATTACGCCCCGCTCCCTGCTGTCCATGACCCTTACCTCGCGCCCCGCTTGATCGGAAGCAAGTGATGGCCGAATGAGGTCCACTGCAGGTGGAACACTCATGCCTAAACCTGCACTGCTTGCGGTTACAGCCGCCTGGGGATGAGAAGTTCCAACACAGCAGGCGGGCTGGAACCCCCTGCCCCACCAGCTGGCAGGGAGACTGTGCGGAGCCAGGTCTCTGTACGACATGGACGCAGTGATAACGATCACCAGATACGGGACGTGACGGGTTCATGTACAGTAGCCACAGTAGCTGGTTAGGCTCATCCCAATGCATCTCAGGGTGAAGGGCGGCCCGCATACGAAATTCCTCATCGTAAGCGAGCCATCATTGCCCTGGGAAATCTACATATGCCCGATATATGATGTCTAGTTATTGAATTAAAGGTACCACCAAATCCAGGCGGGCCCTGATAGACACCGCAGCATAAATCGAATACGCTGGTAGCCAGTTGGCCCAAGTCCGTGGAGGTTTGCAACGACAGGATAATTCCTTATCCCGGTCATCCTCCTTCTCCTTCTTCTCCCTGGTTGGCTTTCTGTTCAGAAGGCTGAACAGGTCTACATATTCCCGGCACCAGATCTTGTCTCTGGTGGCCGGTAAAAGATGATCCCCAAGTGGCAATGAAATACCAGCCGTGGGGATGGCCGAATCTGGGACGGTGTGTTAGACCGTGTTTGCTGGGGGGCCATACGGCCAAATTGGGTACGGCACATTGGGTCCAGCAGGCAGAACACCAGGCAGTCAGGCAGTACAGGAACCCTCCAAGCACCCACTTGTGAGGCCGCCAGTGCAGGGGCCTGGGTTGATAATACAGGGGCCGCCTGCTGGGGCCAGGGCCATTGAACCATGGTGTGTGCATTAACTTGACCATTATACTCATCAGCTGCACTCCCCCCAGCCACCCCCCACCGGGGGTTCCGGCTGCTGTGGGGCATCAGGGCTCAGGGCCAAATTCGAGCCCGGTGGACGGGACGATGAAGGTCTGGCGAGGCCACAGCCGCCTGCTTGGTTAGAAACCAGCTGGCTGGCCAGGATGGCCCCTGCCATTTGGGATGTCGCCAGAGGCTGGGTTGCCTCGAGTTGTTTGGCTCTCCTAATGAGAAGCGCGGACAACTAGTGCCAATCGATGTCCTCCTGGTCGAATCCCTGAGACGTTGCCCGCTGGGCTGATCGGCATGTGGTCAAGGCAGGTTCAAGACCTGCAGCCTGCTCTAAGGCTGCGATACATGCCATGAGGGCCCTTGAGTCATTGGGAAGGGCCTGCTGCCAAGGATGCTGCCCCACCCCCCTCGGAGGGCCGGGAAATACCCCAAAGGCCTCAACGGGCCTAGCCTGGTCCTGGCCGCTAAGGCCAGAGGTTGTCGCCTGGCCAGGCCCAATGCGTGCCCTGCCACGCCCGGCAGCCTGGGTGGGCGCTAATGGCTCAGGCCTCATCCGAGCCCTGTGACTCGGGGGTGGCCCGGCATCCGATGGCGATGGGCTGTGCCATGCCTGGGCCCTGCCCCCCTGTGGGGGCCGAGAGGCCCGTGCCAGCTTAGTAGGCCTGGCGCGGTGCAATCCCAACAGGGCCGAAGCCTTCTTTTTGAGCGCCATAGTGCCGGGTGGTAGGCGAGTTCACGGCCTGCACAAGGCCAGTCACCTAGGCCCCGGAGAGGACCCGACCGTGGCCACGTGGCTCCTCTCTGGGTCACGCTCGGGTGGGCCCTGCGGGGGGGGGCTAGACCCATAAATCACGGCAAAGCGCCACAAAAATGCCAGTAATCCAGCGGTGCTGTGGCCAGCTAGGCCGTTGGTGCGCCGTTGGTCATCGCGTGGATTGACTGGGGAAGGGACAAACGCGCTCTTGGCCCAGCCAATCCTAGCAGTGCCGGGGAGGATGTGCAGAGCCTCCCCTTTTAAAGGGGAGCTGGCTCCGCCCCCTCGCCAGGCTCAAGTGCCCGGCTCTGATGGGGCGGGGCTTGCAAAGCACACGGCAGCCATATTCCTTGCTGCCGAACATCCCTTTGCTTCACTTTATTATTTCAACAAACTTGTGAGGTAGTTCAGGCTGAAAGAACATGACTGGCATAAGGTCACTCTGCGAGCTTCTTGACAAAGCAGTGATTTGAATCAAATCTCCCTAGTTTTAGTCTAACACTCCAGCAACTTCACCAGACTTCCCTTCAATAGATAGCACTAGAGCACTACTATAGAGTTATGCAATTTTGTATTGTAGTGTAATGTAATGAAAAGACAAATTCTTATTTACACCTCATCTATTTAGCTTTTCTTAGATACTCTAGAGCTGGCTGGATAGCTCAGTAGTTTAGGCATCAGGCTGTGGAGCCAGAGGTTGGGATTGCAATTCTCTACTGTGCCTTCTGCAAGAAAAGCCAGCCTGTGTGGCTTTGGACATGCTGCACAGCTCTAGGGTGTGCCCAGAAGAGAATGGTAAACCACTTCTGTGTATTCCCTACAAAGAAACCCCTGGAAAAGGTTGCCATATTTCAAAATTGACGTGAAAGCAGGCAATTACTATTATTAGGTACTCTACAAAACTAGTAACTTGCAATAGAGAATACACATGTTGAAGAATGGTAGAAAATATAAGAGGATAAGACAAGCCATGAATATTGTGCTCTTCAGAAGGAATTTTTAGGCTTTAAGTGTCTAAATAAGTAATCAATTCCACATTATTTATAGCTTTTCAGAGTAACATCAGCATTTCCAATCACACCAGAAGAAGTATAAGAGCAACTCTAAAAACAACAAAATACTAATCATCCCAACTTTGCAAAACCTACTCAGCCTACTAAGGGAAAGAATGCCTGAAGAGAGGGGACTTCACCTGATTGCAGAAGGACAACAGAGTTGGGGCTGCCTGGCTTTACAGGGGAGGACGTTCCGGAGTCTGGGAGCCCTCTGCTTTGTCCCCCACCAAACATATCTGTGAAGGTGGTGAGACTGAAGAAAGGCCTCCCCTGAAGACCTTAATGCATGGGGCAGTCTTATAAAGGGAAAGGCAGTCTTTTAGATAGCTTGAACCCAAGCCTATAGAGCTTTACAGGTTAAAACCAGTGCTTTGAATTGTGCCCAGGAATGGAACATGAGAGCTGGACCATAAGGAAAACTGAGTGCAGAAGAATAGATGCCTTGGAAATGTGGTGTTGGAGGAGAATTTTGAGAGTACCTAGGACATTTGGAAGATCAAATATTGAAGATGAAGCTAAAGTACTTTGGACATCAAATGAAAAGAGAGGATTCACTTGAGAAAGCCTTGATGCTCAGAAAGGTTGAGGGCAAAAGAAGAAGGGGCGGCAGAGAATGAGATGGCTAGATGATATTGTTGACACAATGGGCACAGAGCTGGGTGGGTTGAGGAGGATGGTGGAGGATAGGGGTGCCTGGCATGCAAAGGTCTATGGGGTTGCAAAGGGTTGGATTCGACTATGTGACTGAACAACAGCAACAACAATAACAGCTGTGGGATCCGCGCACACAATTGGCATAACTGGCCCTGACAGAACCTGGGTAAAGGGTGATCACATCGTTACCAGGGGTTCCTAAGGGGACAGAAATTGGGGGAGCGGAATATTAGATAGAGTTTAATTCATCAATAGCTGATCTGACAAACTGCTCGGACAATAGAGAGCTAATGACTAACTCGCTAGGTGCGTAATAGGCAATCTCGCACCTGCGGATTACTCTAAGTCCTAGAGCCAATACTAGCCACTTGTTTACCCTGGATAACACGGAACAATGTATTTCCTCTGCCGTTAATTAAGTTGGTTAATTAACTTCCCCTGTAGACTTCCCCAATTAACTTGTGTAAACATTATGTGTGAAACCTGCAGTATCGCAATGCTTTTACATGCAGCCTAAAACATGATAAATACTGATGATTGGTCTTCATTAAATCACTGGTCTTCTCTCCATCTTGCCTTGTGTCTCATTGCTTGACCAGTCCCCTCCGGGACCCAACAACTGCTTCGCGGTTCCGATACAGGTTGCGCAACCTGCTTCGTGGCCCAGATCCAACATATGGTGACCCCGACGTGATCTACTCGTGAGTAAGCAATCTTCGCGGTCTGGTTCTATGCCAGAACCGTGTCCGAATCATCCTGGAGGACAGACAGGGGGAGTTGCCAGCAGAAGAACTAGCTGAGCTTAGGCAGATATGCCCAGTTTACATAGAGGTAGATGCCCTCACGGGTCAGCAGCAAGTGATCCATTTGCCAGTTCCGCATAAGCTGCTTATGGCTATATGGAAGGCAATCACAGAGACAGGACTTCAGAGTCGCTTCACCAGGGGCACGCTTCAGCAAGTGTGCGAAACTATGATGCTCATTCCGTACAACTGGAAAGCCGTCATGCGAATGATGCTCAACCCCAGCCAGTATTTGCTATGGGACAGCGAGTATCGTCTTGAAGCACAGGCAAGGGCTGCCAGGATGGGCAGATCAGTAATCCCTGACCAGCTATATGGTTCAGGTCCGTTCGAATCCGTTGATGCGCAGACTGCCTTGCCAATCGGCACCCTTCATTTGGCGGCTGAGACAGCCTTCAGGGCTTATCTCAAGGTCCCGGCAACTGGCAAAGCAGCCAAAAATTACACAGCAGTCAAACAGGGTGCCCAGGAGTCCTACATGGACTTTATCAATAGATTGGAGGAAGCAGTCAGTAGACAGATTGACAATGAGCAAGTCCAACAGGAGCTCATGATGAAGCTGGCGAAAGACAACGCCAACCTTGACTGCCGTAAAATCTTGCAGTCACTGGGCAATCGTCCCGATCTGACTCTCAAGGACATGATTAGGGCTTGTGCCGACGTTGGTACAGATTCCTACAAAATGGGTCTGTTGGCAGCGGCGGTACAAGGCGGTAGGAAACCCAAAGGCAAGACCAAAGGAGCATGTCACAATTGCGGCAAGATCGGTCATTTCGCTAGGGAATGCCGATCCAACAAGGGCAACGGCCAAAACACCGGCCGTCCCAAGGCTCCGACCACCCCATGTCCCCGATGCAAAATAAGGTTCCACTGGGCCAGGAACTGCCCGAATTCGGGAAACCGGAACGTGGGCTTGTCTCTGGCCCCAGTCCAAACAGAGACCTCAATCGCTCTGGGAGAGCGAGAGCTGGATTAAATTCCAGTCACATTCCCTGCATTCCGGAGGCGCAGGCCAGCCCCAGAGGCAGTGCGGGACTAGATTTGACTTGCCAGTCAGAAGTCACATGTGACTTGACAGGCACAGTCTATCTGGTCGATTCCCAGTACATGGGACCCCTGCCTAGAGGCTACATAGGTTTAGTTTTGCCCCGTAGTATTGCAGGAATGCAAGGAATTCTTGTAATTCCGGGAGTCATCAGCTCCAATTTTTCGGGTGTTCTCCAGATTCAACTCTGGACACACCTACCCCAAACCATTCACAAAGGAGACACATTAGCGCAACTGATCATGGTTCCTTGTCACTCGCCAGCAGGCAGCCAGGAAAGGCTCAGGGACAGCTCAGAGTCCGGTTCAGAAGACCGCTCGAGTGCAGAAGGGGCAGTGCAAGGATACCAGGTCTTAGCGGCAGTGGAAACCAACATAGAGTGGAGACAGCGGCCAGTCATAAAGGTATTTTTAAATAAAAAACCTTTTGATGGGCTATTAGATACCGGAGCTGACGTCAGCATGGTCAGTCAGAGTCAGTGGCCGTGTGAGTGGGCTCTCGAGCCGGTCTCAGATGTGTGGGGGGTAGGCGGTGTTCAAGAAGTGTTTAGAAGCCAGAACTGGGGAGAGGTCACGATCCCTGAGGCTGACAGCACAGCGGTCATCCGGACGCACATTTCGGACGTGCACGTCAACCTTTGGGGGCGAGACATCTTGCAGCAGTACCGTGCCACTCTTACCTTCGGGTAATGGCTCTACCACTTAAATGGCTGGCCAACACGCCAGTCTGGGTAGAACAATGGCCGGTAGAAGGGGAGAAATTAGTCGCCCTGAAACAGCTGGTGAAAGAACAGCTAGACATAGGACATATAGAATGGTCCACCAGTCCTTAGAATTTGCCCATATTCGTTATCAAGAAAAAGTCAGGGAAGTGGCAACTCCTTCACGATCTCAGAGATATATATAAATGTATCCAGCCAATGGGTCTGCTTCAATGCGGCATCCCGAATCCGAACATGATCCCCGAGAGTTGGGAGATCTTGGTCGTAGACTTAAAAGACTGTTTTTATACCATTCCCTTAGATGCTAGGGATCAGGAAAGGTTCGCTTTTACAGTGCCAGTCGTGAACCACAGAGAGCCTAAGCAACGTTACATGTGAAAATATTTGCCACAGGGGATGCTCAACTCACCCACCCTGTGCCAAATTTACGTTCACAACGCACTGGAAAAGTTCTGAAACCTTCACCCCACAGTCTTAGTGTGTCATTTCATGGATAACATCCTGGTTGCAGCGCCGCAACTCGGCAGCAAAATGTTTTAAAACCTCCAGGCCACTCTGGGGGGGAAAGGGTTACTCATTGCCCCGGAGAAAGTTCAGAGAACCGAGCCATTCTCATACTTGGGCCATCGGCTTCTTCATTCTTTCGCAGCACCAGTTTTGCCGCAGATCAACTTAAAGGATTCAGTCACCCTTGTAGAATTGCAACAAATTCTGTAGAATATCAATTGGGCCAGACCGTATTTTAGGCTAGATACAGACCTTCTGAAGCCGCTCTTCTCGCTGCTAACGCTAGGTAAGCAGCCGGCAGACTGGATACACATTCCCCGAGAGGTGCGCTCGACTCTCGAAAAGGTCAACCAAGTTCTCAGCCAGAGATGGGTGGACAGGATTAGCCAGGAGCCATATGCTCTTGTTCTAAACCTGTACATTGTCCGGACTGGATCCATGTTCACTGGAGCTCTAGGGGTAGACTCCAAGCGGGGGGGCGAGTATCGTGGAATGGGTGTATTTACCACACACCTCTTCCCGAAACATCGTTCCCCCACAGGAACTGGTCTCCATGGTACCGAGGAAGGCTGAGAGCAAGGGACGTCTCAGGGCACGATTTAGCAAAAATTGTGGTCCCATTCATGAAAGAGCAAATCCAGCAACTGATGCAGCTCGGTGACTCGCTTCCGATTGCATTGGAAGGATTCACTGGATGTTTGGCATACCATTTGCCGAAAGACCCCAGACTTGTCTCGCTTCAAACGCAGACAGTCAGTTTGTGTGAGTTAATGTCCCTGGTTCCACTTCAGGGGGCTAGGACAGTTTTCACTGATGGGGGTCGTACAAATGGTGTTCTTACTTGGCAAGAGGGCCAGGCTTGGCACACGCTTCTAACTCTTCCGCAGAAATCCACGCATTGGGCAGAGTTGGCGGCAGTGAACCTCGCCTTGCGCACCTTTGCCAAAGAGCGCTTGAACATAATAACTGACAGCCAGTATGTTAGGAATTTGCTTCACAGTCTACCGGGAGCATACATCACTCCCGCGATAGACAAGAATTTGTTAAGTCTTTTCCTCACAACTCAATTTCATTTGTGGAACCACACCGAAGCGCTATATATCGCCCACATCAGAAGCCACCAGGACTTGCCTGGTCTGATTTCTGCTGGCAATAGTAGAGCGGATGCGGCCGCAAAGGAAATTCAGCAACGGTCAGTTTTGGGAGTCTTCACGACTCCAATTCAGAGTCATGCATTTTCCCATCAAAATGCCAAGGCACTTGCACGGCAGTTCAACCTGGCACTTTCCCAAGCCCAGGGCATAGTCCGTTCCTGTCCACCTTGTGCAAGGGCGGTAGGGGGGCCCTCGTGGGGGGGTCAACCTACGAGGGACAGAGGCCAACCAGGTGTGGCAGATGGATGTCACACACGTTCCACATTTTGGCAGATGGCAGTACATGCACGTTTGCATTGATACTTTTTCACAGTTCGTTTGGGCTACAACGCAGAAGGGAGAAACGGCTTCCCATGTGTAACAGCATCTCCTTTCCTGCTTCGCGGCCATGGGCAAACCATGGCACGTGAAGACCGATAGCGGTCCGGCTTATAGCTCCAGGCAGCTGGCCACCTTCATGGCCACCTGGGACATTAAGCATATTTTTGCGTTCCATACAATCCGCAAGGGCAAGCAATTGTGGAGCGGGTCAATCAGATGCTTAAGTCCTACATTGACAAACAAACAGAAAGGGGGGAACTAGCCCTCCCCAAAAATCAGGGTCAGGCACAGCATTGTCTGAACAAGGTATTGTTTACGTACAATCACCTTCATGTTTTTTCGAATTACACTCCGCAGGAGAAGCACTTCCGTTGCACGGAGGCTCTCCCACAGCCGATGGTGCATTACCGAGTGCCACCGGATCCTTCTTGGAGGGGCCCAGCGCCACTCATAACATGGGGAAGAGGGTATGCTGCAATTATGTCTCCTACAGGCGTCATCTGGATTCCAGCCCGGTGTGTCAAGCCTCACTTCGAGTCCAATGGCATGGACCCAGGCACTCCCGGACCCAATCCTGGAGATGGAGGAATTAACCCTGACAGGGAGAGCCAAGCGGAGGAGGCGGCGACAGCAGATGACAGCGCCAAAGATCACCTGGGGGATGGCCAAGTCCCTGTGCCAGGAGGTGGCGGACGCCGTTCGGCGGGAGGACAAGGAGCCGACGCCGGAGAACATCTTGATTGCAGCCTTTTCCCTGATTACTGCTAATTCCTTGATGACCACCATCATCTTGATCCTTTCCCTGCTTGTGGGGGGAGGCATTCAAGCAGCTTCACTGGAAGCCAACAACTTGATGCCAGGCGGAGATCTCTCTGCCTGGATGCATTACAACATTTGGGAAAGATTGGCGAACCTCGTCAATCAGTCCGATTTTTGCCTGAGGCAGACCACTGCTTCTGCCTCTATTCTGAGCACTTGTCTCATCCCGGTGTGTCACTCCTCAGATGCGCGCATCAGGAATGGTGACTGGTTGGTGAAGCGGATATTTGGTCCGTTTTACAAGACTGCCTTTTCAACGTACACGCACTGGGGGACCCAAGTCACGAAAGTCTTACTGGCTGATGCGGCCACTCTGTACACACCCCGAGTGGCGGTCAGCCCAAACTCAACTTGTGCTCGCATGACCGGCTGTTCCACGGTCGAAGGGCCGCAGCGCCGTTGCCTCAACCCCGGCAACAGCACTTGGACTTGTAATAACCCAGAGACTATTAACTCAATGTATGCTCACATTAATGTATGCTTCAGGATGGTTTTTTACATGTAACCAGTATACTTGGAACTACATTCCTGCAAATGTATCTGATTCCCTTTGCTGTATCAGTCGTTTGACATTGTTGCTTCCCACTAGAGACATGGTTGCCCCAAGCACGAAGGTACCTCCACACATGCAGCACGCTTGTGCCACCCAGTTAGACAGTTCATGTGATAGCAACATCAGGATTCTGAGTAAAGCTGAGTATGTTTCATTAGCAGTCAGCTTGTTTGGTGTGCCAGGTTTAGCTGTAGGCAACGCTCGGAGAATTGGTCAATTGGCTTGCGCTTTGGCAAAAGCCATTAACCACACCTCCTTGGCGATAGCGCTGCTTAATCAGGAGCAGACAGAGCTTCGCCATGCCATACTGGATAATCGAGCAGCTATCGATTACCTCTTACTGTTACATCATTTGGGTTGTGAGTCTGTCCATGGCATGTGTTGTTTCAACCTCACGGACAACTTGCGCAAGGTACAGAGACAAGTCACAGACTGCATACCTTGGTTAAAAATATCAAGGAAGATGCCACGTGGGCGTGGTGGGATTTGTTGTGGTCTTGGTTCCCATGGGGTTGGCTACAAACGACACTCAAGGTGGTTGTGGGGGTGACAATACTGGGAACAGCTGCATGTTGTTTCATGCAATGTATTTCCTCACTGATGTCAAGGTGTCCCCCATGGAGAGAACCCCGGAATGCCCTCACCCCACGTCAGCTGATGCCGCTCCTATGTCGAGCCGTCTGTCAGGTCCAATTAAACAAATAAAGGGGGAGTGTGGGATCCGCGCACACAATTGGCATAACTGGCCCTGACAGAACCCCGGTAAAGGGTGATCACATCGTTACCAGGGGTTCCTGAGGGGACAGAAATTGGGGTAGCGGAATATTAGATAGAGTTTAATTCATCAATAGCTGATCTGACAAACTGCTGAGACAATAGAGAGACTAACTCGCTAGGTACGTAATCGGCAATCTCGCACCTGCGGATTACTCTAAACCCTAGAGCTAATACTAGCCCCTTGTTTACCCCGGATAACACGGAACAATGTATTTCCTCTGCCGTTAATTAAGTTGGTTAATTAACTTCCCCTGTAGACTTCCCCAATTAACTTGTGTAAACATTATGTGTGAAACCTGCAGTATCGCAATGCTTTTACATGCAGCCTAAAACATGATAAATACTGATGACTGGTCTTCATTAAATCACTGGTCTTCGCTCCATCTTGCCTCGTGTCTCATTGCTTGACCAGTCCCCTCCGGGACCCAACAGCCGCTTCGCGGTTCCGATCCAGCTTGCGCAACCCACTTCGCGGCCCAGATCCAACAAACAGCAACAACAACAAATGTATCAGGAGCCAGCAGAGCTACTGTACAGGATGGTTATGTGGTCCTTGTAAGCCGCCGCAATTAGCAATCTGTTAGAAATGCAATAAAACATTAAAATATATATATAACATTGCATAAACCCATTTGTATAATAGCTAAACTAACAAGTTAGTGAAAGAATAATTAAATAATCACATGACTCTGTATACTTGTGTATGAATTTCGATGTGAATAAAAAGCCAAATCCTACAACCTGATTTGAAACAAGGGCAGGAATAACATACAGGAGCTGTGTACAATGCTATCTAGGTAGAGAGGGCTAAATTTTTTTTACACATACTTAGTACCAAATGATGGGAAATATCACTGCTCTTAACCTTGGAGAGCTGCAGACCATTAAGGTGCTGGCCTAAACGAGCAGTTTAACCCAGTGTAAGGCAGCACATGAATTTCTGAGAGACATGAAATAAAAATGTCTCCTTTTGCTGTACAGTGGGAAAGGCTAAATGTGGGAATACGTTTCTGCTGAAATCAACATTAATCCCAATGGGATCGTAATACCACAGACGAAGTGGAAGGAAACACATATTTCGTTATGAGTAGCATCTTGGGTCCTATCTAATCTTGTGCCCCTGCTAACCAATGAGCTGTATCACACAAAATACAGTCCAGGGCAATAAAAATGCTAGCAGCAGGCGGATTTACATGAAAGTAGCAAATCTGTATCCTGGTTAGAGTGCTGGGGAAAAAGCAATAGCAACTTGATCTGAGTAGGTACTTGCTGTATCAGAGGTGGTATGCCTCTGAACACCAGTTACTGGAGAACGTGAGCAGAAGGGTGCTACTGTGATGTATCTCTTCTCCATAAGCTTCCCATAAGCATTTGTTTGGCCACTGTGGGATCAACATGATGGCCTTTGGTTTGATCCAGGATAACTTTTCTTATATTCATAGGGAAGATGTTTAAATGCAGTACAAAGAGCAAAAGGTGATGAGATGTTGTCATTACTCTTTTTTTTTTTTTTTTTTTTTAAAAACACCTTTGGATCTTTGTCTCAGACAATGTTCCCTCTGTGCATTCAGCTGCAATGCAGACTGAAGAGGCAGGAAGTAACCTGAGACACTCTATCATTCCTAGGGCTGGGGTGAGAGTTTTTTTTAAAGGCCTTCCCTGTCCTAATCATTGCCTGTTTGCAATGGCCCATCCAACCTCCCTGTGCTTAGAGTGTTAGGGGTTGACGTAGGAGGCCGGAAAGGAATTTTAAAGCTCATATTCTGGACTGGCATGTGGAAGAGGGCTCCCCCCCCATCCCATTCTGTACTTCAGGACAATAGGAATTATAAGGGTTTCTATAGTTTAAACATTGGGGATTTTATTTATGCCACCCAGAGTCGGCAGCTATACAAATTAAATAAATAAATAATAAATTGTGGCTTAGGGGCATGGTCAGTTAAATAGGTAAGGGCCCCACATAAGGTGGGTAGTGCTGTGATAGGGTGGTGGCAACGAATCCCTCAAGTTGTCATTGGATGAGGTGAAATCTGGGTGCCAGGCACAATTTGGGTGAATTGGTTGGGCACTTAGGGGACATCATGAGTCATCTACATTCACACAAATAGAGTTGGAAATGCCTTTGGGGATGCTTCCCGCACTTAGATGGCCTGAGTAGTAGCTCTCAAAGGTATAGCACTGTCCCAGGGCAAGGGATTCCCCTGATGGGTCTGGATTGGGGACAAGTTGTCTCCTGCTCCAGTATTAGGAATCACATTACCTGCCCCCTGCAGTTTTCTTCTTCTTCAGGTGCCGTAACCATTCTGGATATTGGCTAGCATCATGCCAATAGTCTTCCTGTTCTTAACTCTTTGGAACAGTTCTTCCATGGACATGCCACAGCAGTATCTCAGGTTCTTCAGCCATGAAGTCCATCTACGTCCAGGGCCTCTCTTCCCAGGGATCTTTCCTTGCAGAGCAAGTTGAGTATTCTATACTTTATGTTGTTCCTCATGATATGGCCAAGGTATTGGAGCTTTTTTTTTTTGCTTAATGGTCTTAAAGAGTTCTTGTTCCCTTATCCATTTGGTGCAATACTTCTGTGTTAGTCACATGGTCAACCCATGATATCCTTAGCAGCTGTCTACAGATACACATTTCAAAAGCTTTGATTCTCTTTTCAGATGCTTTAGTCAGTGTCCAAGCTTCAATTCCATATAGCAACACTGGGAATCTGCATGTTAGGTAAAGGTAAAGGTTTCCCTTGCTCGAAAGCCAGTCGTATCCAACTCTAGGGTTCAGTGCTCATCTGTTTCAAAGCCGAAGAGCCAGCACTGACTGCTTTTGCAGACGTTTCCGTGGTCATGTGGCAGGCATGACTAGACACCGGAGCACACGGAACGCTGTTACCTTTTCACCGAAGTGGTTCCTATTTATCTACTTGCAATTTCTTGCTTTTGAACTGCTAGGTTTAATGAATGTGGCTCAAACCTTTTACCTCTAATATGGGCCCTGCCTCTTTATTTGATGGATGGATGGTGGTGGTGGTGGTGGGGTAAATTACTTTCTCATCCTGGAAGTGATTCCTTCCTTTCCTCCCCTGTTCCATTACAGAATGAGATACACGAACATAGTGGCATATGCCATCTATCCTCTGTCAGTTGCATTCCTGAAACTTCCAGCCCTGTGATTGTTTATTTCTATCATTTATTTAATAGCTTCTTTGTGCATTTCTTCAAATGTTATGTGATATGGATGTAAATATTTCTGCAAATATAAAAACCTGAAGGCAGTTGGTCTGGCTTTGAGAAGCTCAGGCTCTGCAAACTGACAGGCTACAAATGCTTTCATTTGGAAGCATTTGTAAAGCTGCCTGAACTTGAAGGAAAAAAAGCCCCGTCTGTCTTTTCTGCAACTTGAAATAAAATGTGCAAAGGACTCATCTGGCTTACAGCTGCTTCACGCATTGCATTGCAATGTAATAGCATATTCATGTATTTCTTCTACTCATTGATTTCCTTTTTAAAAAACTGATCATTTGGTATTTAAAGCTGATCATCTGCATGCTGCAAACATCATGCAGCAAAATTGACGGAACTGTCTTTAAAATACAGTTAAAGCAATAACAAGGAGGAAAAACAGAAATGTCACAAATTGATTATGATCCAATTTCCCCCTCTCACAGGAACCAACTGTATTTAACACTATACATAAAATAGATATTCATAAAAATTTAATACTAAAATCACAAATTTCTAAAAAATAAACAATAAGAAAAGTAAAGTAAACAAAGCGGGGGGAAAGAATGAACACCCCATAGAGACAAAATATATTAGTATACCCTAAAAGCTTACAAGGATTAGTAAGTGTTTTAGCTGGTGTTTAAATTAAAAGAGTGTTGAGGCATTTAAATCTATGAGGAAAGAGAAATTCACAGATAAGGAGCCACCATCGGGAAGGGCCTGTGACTACATGGAACACTGCAAGACTGATCTTAAATCTTAGCTGGCTATTAGGAAGAACAATCATCCAAGAACCAGAGTCTTGAGCCACTTAAGCTGGATTTGCAGCCTATGTTACATTTCTTTTTGGATTTAATGATCTTCTTTCATGTCCAGGTTAAACTTCAAACTGTCAAAACTAGTAAATGAGTCAGATTCTGTATCTCTCCACACTTACATAGCATGTTGTATGCCAGCAGCCCTCACTTGAGTATGTCTATTCAGCCTATTCAGGGTCCTCCAAGTGACACAGGGGAAGTTGAATTCCTCAGCCATATCCTTCTTTAATGTTATTATTTGTCCAGTAAGCTCCTTCCTCCATCTTTTAATTTGATTTTGCTCTTGCATACTCTCAAGAATGTTTGTTCTTGCCTAAAAGCAATTAAACAATTACATGAAAACTGTGGACTGTTTGGGTGCCAATGTGTCCCTACTGGCCTCTCAATATGATGCAGTTTGATCTGTGCTGTAACCCACAGTCCTCTTTCCTCTTTATCGATGCCCAGCTCTCCATTTTAAGTTTCACTATCAAGTTAGTGGGCTGTTTTAAGTGTTGCACTGCAAAGTTCTCCATAGAGTACAAACATACACACCCTTACTGTGGAGACATAGTAGACTGTTGTATTTCATTTGAACTGTTCCTATTTCATACTGATCATCATACTTTTTATCTGTGCAGAAGTGATCTAATGTTAAACTAATATATCAGTGCAATAAAAAGGCAATCTAGCATTAAACTTTGCAGCAACTGGAGAGAGAAAGATCATAGTGCTAGGTCATCCTGCTCTCCAGAACATCATGCCCAGATTAGTATTTCACTAGAATACTGCCCAAAGTTATGCCTCCTGATCTTTTGGAGAGTGAAACAACAGATCATATAGGAAAAAACACTGCTTGAATTGCTCTGGCTTTAAAAATAGTTCAAGCATCCAGTGGCAGGAAAAAACTTCCTGTTTGGAAGCAAAAAGGGCTGGGCTGGTTATTGTTAGCCTTTCTATCATGTTTAAAACAATTCAAATGCATCTATTTTCCTTCTGCAGCAAATCTTACACTTTTTACCAGTATAATTGCAGCCTAACAGTAACAGACTGAATTAGGCCCAGGCGCTTATTGGAAACAAGCACAGAGAATTTACAAATAAACTACCCTCTCACAGCTTGTATTAAAATTTGGGCAGCAACTTTCTCTGTTTCGAGGAGTTAAGAACAGGAAGACTATCGGCATGATGATAGCCAATATTCAGAATGGATATGGCACCAGAAGAAGAAGAAGGCATACAGTGGAACCTCATATAACTAATGCCTCATATAGCGAAAAACTTGCATAATGAAAAGAGATTGAAAAAACATGGCGCCTCGCATAATGAAAATTTTTGCTATGCGAAAACAACGCTCCCTATGGGGAAAACTCATATAATGAAAATTTCTATGGAATAACTGGCATAATGACATTTTTTTTCGTTATGCGAATTTTCCCATATAAATTTTTGCTAAACGAGTTTTCCATAGGAATTTTTGTTATGCGAAAAATCCACATAATGAAAAAATGCATAGTGAGTGCATTTGTTTTTTGGTTATACGAGGTTCCACTGTATGTGGAAAAAGGAGAAGGACAAAGACCACGAGACAGACCCTAGAGGAAAGTACAGTAGAGACATTTTACAAGAACACCAAATAATGCTTGTGGAGGCAACAAAAAGTGCCAGAAAAAGAAACTTGTATCTCCTTCAACACCCAAACGTGTAAAAGTTAAAAATAAGAAGAAGCTGAAGGTGAAACTAAAACAGCAATCCCACCAACCATTTGATATATTAATATATATAATACTGCTATAATATTCTGTGTGCCCTATCACAATGACAAAAATCCTATTTTTTTATTCAGAAGTAAGTCATGTTCAGAAATATATTCATCATCATTAATTAGTATTTTTTCCTTGAAACTTTACTCCTTTTATTGCTTTCTGTTTGGTGTGGCAGCAGCATTAATCAAGGAACAAGCTCTTAGATCTGCTTTAATTCTTCGTCTTCAGATGCCTTTATAATTATTTTCCGTTTATTTTTTTAAAAAATAAGAATATAATGCTTAAGCTTATCCAAAATAGAGCACAACCACTGCTTATTCAAAATAGCGTAAGAGAAGCAGAGAGGGAGGGAAATGAAAATTTACAGTAATAACAACAGAAACTAGGGTTCCATATTGTGGATTGCAGTAAAATGGCTTGAAAATCATCTTTTTAACATTTTTGAAGACAACTGATGAAGATGGAAATGTCTTTACTTATCTGCTGGAGATCAGCAAATTGGTTTATTTAAGGGAAATAATTTTAATAGAGCATTCAAGGATATGATAAGACATTTCTAGCATTACCGATCCAATCATTAGGCATAGTGAGGTGAATGTCTGAGTTGTTGAATCACTGGAAGTAGCAGTTTGCCACCCCATGAATCAGACGACAACCATCTGTTGATCAAAACATAGGCCACTTTATTGGTAAACATAACAATACAATATTAACATGACCTGCAATTGGACATCCTAGCGGGTAAATGGTATTAACTTATGGGTATCTACCCATATCCTGATTATTGATTATGACCTTGTATGGAGTGATGATGTCTCACTCCATACCTCTTAAATCACAATTGCCTTCCAGCTGACAAGCCTGCTCCCTTGTAACTGAGGGTTCCTTTCTGCAACAGTAGATGCCTCCAGCACCTCTGTCCTTTTGTTATGGTCAGGAACCACCATTACGTATACTCAATTAACCTAGTTTTGTTTACCATTTACCCCACTATCACCACCAAGGATGTTCCTTTATGGACAGACGCCCCCACCTCAAGCCGCTAATTCGGCCTGGTACATCACAGGTCATCAATAAATTTTTGTAAACTTTCTTTTGATAAATGTAGTCCGTCCTGCCGGTAAAAGCCAGGAAATTCAATTTTGATTTCGGGATGATCAATAACTGTGCCAAATCCTTCAGCCATAAACTTAGTCATGGCTTTGTTCATGCTGCGGCACACCTCATCAATTCTGCATGGGTCTCTAGTACAGCACCAAGTAAAACATGGCAAGATCTCCAACCACACCAATTGGATATCGGGCCACCAACACTTGATGAGGGACAGGTCCCTTTTCACAGCCATGCTCAGTTCAATTCCCTTCATGAGGCTCAAATCATTGCCACCCAAATGGATGACCATAATATCCGGAGGCGTGCCTCCCCTTGCCAATTTCATGAACAGCACCAGCTCTCCCCAACGCATGCCCTTCTTCCTGTGCCAATCCACATATGCTCTGCCATACAGACCAAGGTCCTTGCCCCACGTGGAGCGGGTCACATGATATTTGGCCCAGAAAATACAGCTGTGACCAATGATCACAATCTGCCATGGGTGACGAGGAGCACGACCTGAAAAGCAAGGAAAAAAAGCATAGATCTAATATACATTTGGTCCCACTCTTTAACTGTCCTCACGGGAATAACCCTCCTCCGCCGTGGTGGATGCAGCCCTGATCCAAAAAGAGTGCATGCCGAAAAGCCGCACATCAACTCCTAAATGAGTAGAAACTCTCTTGGTTACTGCTCAGAACTGGTATTGGGTCAATGGGCAACAGTCCAAATGTTGGAATAAAATGCCAGTGTTGGTTCCTCGCATTCTCTAAGGCAACACGAGGGCAAACAGAAGCAGGGCCAATGCGAAGCAAAGTCACTCAGGCGCCCAATTGATCAGTCTTGGACCGACAGATTGTCAGCTCCAGTTCCCGGTCACCATGTCTCATATCGGCCATCTGCAAAACTTGGCCGTCCTCACTTGTCTTTGACGGGGCCAAAAAATTGGCCGAATGGAAGGCTCTAAAAAATGCCATTACCACCGCAGCATGGAATAGGACTGCTACCTGCTCGCATAGGCAGCAACCCAAGTGGCCAACATATCTGTGAGCAATTTAGGGGAAATTGGTAAGCGGTGGTTGTAGCACCTACCCCACTCTCTGGTCCACCCCTCCAAGGTGTTAAGGATCCTGAAATCAGCAACTGCATTGGCATGTCCCATCGCTTTGATGTAAAATTTTAGGGCAGACAATTTTGAGCTGATGGTCCAGGGGGATATTCCCAAGTGATACACGTGAACCATAAATTGCACAATATGCTCCGCAGGTGCGGGCGAGTCTGGCAGCAACAGGCGTGTGCGACGGAACCCACAGAACTCTGAAATAGTCATAGCATAGCTGCGACGGGTTCCCTGCACAGTGGCTGCACATATAGTGCAGTCTACCTCAAGTCGCCAAGGTTCCATATCTCCGGCGGCATTACATCCAGGTCTATTGCAGCATCTGGGGCGAGGGTACAAAACCGTTGCATCTGCTACCAGGATAAAGCATCAGCAATTTGGTTATCAATGCCAGGGATGTGTTGGGCTTTGAACAATATATTGTACTCTGGATGTTCTCCCTCAAAGCTTGGGTGACACTGACTCGATGAAATGGCCAGGTCAGCCCCTTCATGGCGTCACACAGGCAACATGCAAAAACCCTGCCTTGTGTGAAAGCCCTGCCTAGTGCGACGACCTTGCAAGCAAAGTCTAAGTGACCATGCAAAGCCTGCAGCTCTTTCAGCGTCACTTTGTGTCTCGACAACATGTTACTCAGTTTGTCTTGTAACTGTGATAACTTGTCACACAGGGGAGACGAGACCGCTGTCTCGAAGTGTCTAGCAGGACTCCTAAGAAAATGAGGGAAGTGGCCTATCCCTCCATTTTGTTATCTGCTAAGGGGGCCAGTACCTGGAACTCATGCAGGAGATCAGCACATCTAGGATTGGGCAGGGCCACAAAAAAGGAAATCATCCAAATAATGGATCACGTGGCTGGATCCTGTGTGTTGGCGAAATGCCCAATCTAAAAAAAGTGCTAAAATGCTCAAAGGCTGCACAAGAGACAGAGCAGTTGGAAGGCATAGCCTTGTCTACAAAATATTGGCCCTCAAAGGCAAAGCCAAGTAGCTCAAAGTCCTTTGGGTGAACAGGTAATAGGCAGAAAGTAGATTTAATATCACACTTTGCCATAAGGGCATCCTTGCTGCACGATCAGACCATTCGGACCACCTGATCAAAGGAGGAATACTTGACTGTACATAACTCATGTGGTATTGAATCATTTACCGACCCACCCGCCGGATATGATAAATGATATCATAAAACGATATTCCCCGGAACCCTTCTATGGAACCAAACCCAGGGGGGACACTTTCAAATTCTGGTAGGGTGGTCAGTCAAACGGACCTGCAACCCGTCCCATAGTCAGTTCCCTACCAATGCTGCGCCTTACAACTGGCTCCAATCAGATTTCCAAACGGAGTTTGGGCACCAACTGCGGAAAATGGGACCCCAAAGCAGGGATCCGGAAACAAAAAGTGAAACCTTCCCACAAATAGCGCGCCTCCTCAGCAGGTAACCTGCAAGACAGGAAACTAATATATTAAGCCTGATTGGGCTGGGTGCCTTTTGCAGGCTGCTGTAGCTCGGGGTTAACTCTTTTTACAACCCAGGAATCATGTCCCTTATGTCTCTGGGGACCACTTTTTGTGCAGGTGGTAGCCAGGTGGCTGCCTCTGCACATAGTGCACTCATGTCGGTATTTGCACACCTTCTTGGAACAACGCCCCTGACCAGCAAACTCCCAACAAACCAACCGTGCCCATCAACTGGTGGGTGGGAGGCGCCAGCAAGGGGCGCTGCACCAGGTGTCCACAATTGTAATGGTCACCGTTTTTGTCACTTATCATGGTCATTTTTGCTTTAAACGTTCCCAATTTTTTTGAAACGATCTCTAGTCCTACCCCTTATGTTGTTTACCTCTATTTCTTTGCACTGTTCATGTAGGTAAGTAAAGGTAAAGGTTTCCCTTGCTCGAAAGCCAGTCGTATCTGACTCTAGGTTTCAGTGCTCATCTCTGTTTCAAAGCCGAAGAGCCAGCGCTGTCTGCTTCTGCAGATATTTCCGTGGTCATGTGGCAGGCATGACTAGACACCAGAGCACATGGAACACTGTTACCTTCCCACCAAAGTAGTCACTATTTATCTACTTGCAATTTCTTGCTTTTGAACTGCTAGGTTGGCTCATTTAGGTAGGTTTCTTTATCTTTCCTTGCTTTTCTTTGAAATTCTGTATTCAATTGATTGAATTTTTTCCTTTTTCCGTTGCCTTTTGCATCCCTTCTTTCCTCTGTTATTTTAATATCCTCATCAGACAACCACTTTACTTTCTTTTGCTTCTTTTCTTTTGGTATCGTTTTCCTTGCTGTCTCCTGTATGATGTCCCGCCGCACCTCTGTCCATAAGTCTTCTGGCACTCTGTCTATCAAGTCTAAGCCATTAAATCTGTTCCACACCTCCACTGTGTATTCCTTAGAGATGTTGTCTAGGTCATACCTGTCTGGCCTAATTGTTTTCCCTATTTTCTTTAGTCTAAGCCTGAATTTTGCAATCAGTAGATTATGATCTGAGCCACAGTCTGCTCCAGGTCTCGTTTTTGCTGATTGTATGGAGGTTCTCCATCTTTGGCTGCAGAGTATGTAATCAATCTGTTTTCGATGATGGCCATCTGGTGATGTTCATGCGTAAAGTCTCCTCTTGTGTTACTGGAAGAGGGTGTTTGCTATGACCAGTGCATTCTCTTGCCAGAACTCTATTAGCCTTTGCCCTGCTTCATTCTGTGTTCCAAGACCAAACTTGCCTGTTATTCCATTTACTTTTTGATTTCCTCCTTTGGCATTCCAATCTCCTATGATAATGTGGACATCATTTCCTGGTGTCTGTTCTATGTGGTGTTGTAGGTCCTCATAGAACTGGTCAATTATGGCTTCATCTGCACCAGTGGTTGGTGCGTATACTGTATTTGGATTACAGTGCCAGTGGTTTAAAAATATATATCACATGACACTTTCAATAATACCATTAAAACCAAGGCAAATGACAGTGCTGAAAGAGTTTCCATAGTGCTATTTTGTTCTTCCGGGATTTCTTCTTCTGAGTAGATTATATAAGTCTCACAAGATCTCACAATGCATGCATACAGATATACCACAGAGATCAAAACTACAAAAAAAAATCCATCTCAATCATTCTTTTTTATAGCGGGAAATGGATGATGACACTTACTAGGTGCCTTATTTCACACTTCTGTCCCTCTGCATTCTAAATTTGTTGGTGGTCAATTTTCATCTCGGCTAGAGGTGAAATCTCTGATTTCAGGGGATTCTTCTTCATGCAATTAATTAAAATAAAACTCTCAACTTTTTAATAGTTAACCTCATTTTCCCATCACTTAAATTTCATCCTGTCACTTCTTGTTGTTGCTAGGATGGATCAAACAGCCACAGAGATTAACCCAGTTATGAGGGATTGTAAACCAGGGATGGAGGGGTGTGGGGTAGGTTTGGCAAAGGGGGAAACACATTTGATGTCAATTTTATTTGCAGCTTTCTTACTAGTGAGAAATTAAATACTATTTAAAAACAGCTGATGTTATATAGCTCCATTGTTGTCTAGGTTCTCCTGCCGATATGGACAAATCACTTAAGCTTTATGGTGGTGATTATAATTCAACAAAACCAGAACCTTATGTCATACAGATGGGCACGATTAATCCTCTCATCTGTGTTTACATCTGTGGAAATGTTTGTTTATGAAGTACATCCTCATACCCCCATGCTTTCAGTCCTGATTCTTATTTTGATGCCCTAAGTGAAGCAGTGAGGGATTAATTAACCCTCTCTTGGGAGAGTGGTCTGAAATCTTTCAGTCTTATTATGCCACATAATGCTCTTGAAGAGCATTTTTTTTGTTTTACTGTTGCAATCTTTCATTTTGTAAAAAAAAATCCTGCTAGAAAGGCTTTCACTTTGCTCTACAGAGCAGAAATAAACTGTCTTATCTAATATCTTTTAATATCACAGTCAGACCAATAATATAGGTGAATTCTATCAGTTGTATTATTCCTTTTCCTTTTTCCTTTTTGGGTGGGGGTTGGCAAGATAATTCATCATGCCTTATCATCCAATAACACTTAGTCCCTGTAATCCTATGACAGGGTAATTTCTGTTGCAATGTCCCTTGTGTCAAATCTGCTCCATTCCATTACTGCCTGGACTGCTCAGAGAGTCTTGGCTTGGTAATGAATATTCTAGCTTCGACGCTTTTATCTAAGGATTATAAAATGAATGAACGCAGAATTTAGCCAGAGGGAGTTACTGCTTCATTTTAATTTCTTAATGTCATTGGAACAAATGTGAAAAGCATACATTGATTAGAAAAATAAAATGGAATAAGAGGCCCCATTAGATCCATCCATGAGGCACAAAGTCACAAGATTGCAATGTGGGGAAGCTAGGAAAACTGTCTTACACTGAGTGAGATCATGAGATGACTGAGTAGCTGTCATCCCTCAGTGGTAGAAATGGCTGACTAGGGCAGGGGTTCCCAAACGTTTTGGGCTATGGGCTGGTCACATGGTTCAGCGGGCTGGTCATGTGGTTCCTCCCACCAGAAGCGGAAGTAAAATGCGCCTACACATGTGCAAAATGCTGCCATAAATGTACCAGTGGCTGTTGTAAAGATATTTCTGTTCTAGCTATGGGTGCATTTATGGTAGCATTTTGCGTATGCATGAGCGTGTTTTACTACCACTTCCGGGAGTGGTGTGGGCTGGATGATTTGGTGCCACAAGCTGAATCCAGCCCATGGGCTATAGTTTGGCCACCCCTGGCCTAGGGATTTTAGCAGGATTCTTTCCTCACTCTATGTGGGGATCTGTGATATTCCCTGGTGGTCTCCTATCCAGTGAATAAACAGGCTTGATCATGTTTAGCTGTCCAAATAATACCAGAGATATTGTGCTTCAGAATGGTGGTATGGTCACATATTAACTGTATGTATTTCTTGGAGGTAGGCATTCTTCTCATATGTCAAAAAACAAAAACAAAACAAAACTGACCATGACATAAAGGAACACACTAGCCACTCAGCCATGCTACAAAAATCTTTCCTTCTCTGTGTGGATGATTTCCAAGAGAGTTTATGTGCTGTGGTTGGAGAAATCTTCCTCTCTGACCCTTCTCTCACACTCTGAGTCTTCAGATTTCTTACAGTTTCAGGGAGACTCCATTAAACCACAAGGTTGCACATGTCTGGATTGCACGCCAACTTTGCAAAGTAACATAAACCAAACACCCACAAATAAATGAGTTTTTGTGTGGCAAAGTCTATGGACTGGAAATTGGATGGCAGAAAACTCCACTTTCCTGAAGGAATCAAATCAGGTTAAAATGGCATTGTTTTTATTAAAGATGGTGCAAGAGTCCAAAGAGAGTTTAAGAAAGTATAAATGCAAAAACTGGTTCAAAACTTCCTGTAATAGCAAAAGGGAATGAAGTCAATCTATGTTTCGAGAAATAGAGGTTAGAAGTTTGAGAAGAAATCCCCCCCCAAAATAAAAATAGGCCAGCAATCCTAATTCTAATGCTTACAGGGGTTCCCAATCCCTGGCCCATGCATATCATTGATTTGGCCCTTGGTGGCCACCAGGGAACTTCTAGGACTGCCCTCCCCACTACCAGAAGTCACAATACATCACTTACCGTGACGGTGGTGGTGGTGGCAATCTCATGATTTTTTTCAGGGTTTTGGACAGCCTCCACCTCTTCCCATGGTGGTGGGAGGTTTTTTGGAACAATTTTGCTCTGGTTTGGTATTTTCCAATGCTCCCCCATTGGGCTTCAGCAGCTGGAGTGGGACAGTTAGCTACTTCTGGTGCGGGCGGAGCTGACGTATGCGCCTGGGATTCAAGTGCCGAACCAGGAAGTAGCTCACTGGGACAGGATGCTCTAGCTGCCAAAGTGCAGAAACTGTCCAAAACCCTGGACGAACCATGCGATTCCCACCACCACCGCTGCTGCCAATGACAATGATGATGACGAAAACATAAGTAGTGTGCGCCAACACGCCTCAATCCCCCACAGCTGAGCATATTGGCAGGAACTGGTCCCTGGCAGGAAAACTTTGGGAACCTCTATAAGGTTTACATAGTACCAATATAGCTCTTTGGTCTTGAACTTAATTTCCTCCCCAAAAGATAATTTGTAGCTGTGAGACTTCACAAATTGTTCTTTCTCCTGCCTTGTGTCCATCAGTCTCAGGTGCCAGATAACTGAACTCCATCCTTTCTCAATGGCTTCAGATCCAAAGTTCCTCCATTTTTCCACTTTTGTGACTGCAACCCACCACCTTCAGTCTACACTACAGGAACTTTCATAGCCAAGGCATGCTGTTTTTCTCTTTATTTTTCTTGGAGGCTAAATATTCTTTGCTATTGGTTTCCTTCTTGTTTGGGCTTTGTTCCTCGCTGTGCAGTCATTACCACATTTGTGGATTCATGTATGATTGAAAAATAGATAATGTTTGTCCTATGACATTGGCTTTTTGGTAAATCAGATGATTGTCTTTACATTCACCTTTTTAAGGCATCCCAGACTAGATATGCACCCCTTAGTAGAATGATTAAGGGCTTCCTGGACAGAATTGGCCCTGTGATCTGAATGTATGATTAAGAATCTTTATGATGTGCTCCCTTTATGCCCGGGGTGATTAAAATGTCAGCTCAAGTTAGAAAAATTATCCCACAAAGTGTTTGTATGAATGATGGCATCTGTAGTTTGGTTCAGGTGTGTAGCAGTACTTTATATTCCTTATCATGTGATTTGGAACCAAATTTTAACATAAACAAACAGTCTAGTAGATCTCTTTCTTACATACAAGACCAGTGATGGACAAGCAATTAACTCAACAGCAGACTTTGCCATGAATGTGAATAACACAATGTGAAGAAAGTGGAACCACAGCAATTAATAAAGTTGTAGAAAAGTTTTATTCCCCCCTTCAACATTGATATTCCTCTCATGTAAAATTATTAATTAACTTTTAGGCTTAATAAAGTAATATCTGGTGTGATGCTAGTACTGATATATTTGAAAGCACTTTCAGTTTTGTGAAATTATCCTAAGAAAAGACAAAACTTGCTATCCAATAAGAAATACTGCCTTAGTGCTATACTTTTGATTCACAGTGTGGATCTTCCATAGCTTTACCTATAAGAAGGTGGTTGCATCGTGCGTGTCTGGCATACATGGCCACACCTGGCCCAACCATCCCGTACCGAGCTGCCCACACTTACCTTTAGACCCTGCGAGCATTGCCGCAAGGGTCCACTAATTGAGAGTGGGGCAACCGCCCCACAAAGATGAACAACAACAACAACAACAAAAACACTACAAGGCTCGGTGTCCTCCACGCTGCGCCACCCCATAGCCAATCAGGCTGAGGGACACGAGCGTGGAGGAGGCCGGGAAAGCGTTGTGCGCGAAAAAAAATGCCACCGCGTGCAGGCCCTGGTGACAAAGGACGGCCCCAGCCCCGCTGCGACTTTGGAGGGGTTGCGGAGAGAAGAGGGAGGCCTTCTCTCCACGGCCACGACCTCACTGCGACTTCGGCAGGGTTGCAGAGAGAATAAGGAGTCCCTCTTCTCTCCACGGCCCCGGAACCGGACCCTCCATGACTTTGCCGGGGTTGCAGAGAGAAGAGGGAGTCCCTCTTCTCTCCACGGCCCCAGCACTGGACCCTCTGCGACTTCGCCGGGGTTGCGGAAAGAAGAGGGAGTCCCTCTTCTCTCCACGGCCCTGGTGAAAAGCTTCCCTCTGGGAGACGGAGCCCAAGAACAGCGCTTCGTTCTCGGCCTCCATCTCCCAGAGGGATGACAACACCTTCCATGGAGGGTGAGGGCCAAAAGCTTTGGCCCCTGCCCACCGAGGAAAACGAACAGCTTCCCTCCGGGAGACCATCCGGAGCTCCCCCCTGTGTGTGTGTGTGCGCGTGTCCTCGCTGAGGCTATGGGGGAAGGAAGGGGAGCCCCTCCTCTCCCCGTGCAGTTTCAGCATGTGTGTGTGTGTGTGTGTGTGTAGTCCAAAACCATGCCTACCACCAACACCCTAAAAAACCCTACCCGGCAGTGCCGGGCAAAAAATGCTAGTATCTAATAAAACAGGAAGGCTGGAGCAAGACATCTATGGAATAAATAAACTGCAATGAACAATAGAATCTCAAACCATAAGACAATGCAGACTGAAAGTTTACCTGGTCACATATTTATTGGCTATAGCCGAAAGCAAAATTCAGAACAAGAAAAGAAAAGAGTGTTCCTGGACAAATACAAACATAAAAGTTTCATTCAGAAATCAATGCATTTCTGAACATTGATACAAAGTCTATTGTAGTTTAAAAAATAACAATGCTTAGTCCCATAAAATAATATCTTCCCCCAAGCCTCTCCTTGATAACATCACATTATTATAAATGCAAAGGCGTAGCACAAGGTTATTATAAGTTATACTAAAAAAAGTCATTGATTAAATGTGAATACATTAGGGAAACTAAACAACTGTGGTCGAAATAAAAAGCATGTGATGGAACCTAGTACAACCAAAGGTGTTGACAAATAGAGTGATCAAGGTTTACTAAATTAAAGGCCTTCTTCTAGTCATGCAGCCTAGAGCTGTTCCATGGGGATAGGTTCCAGTTGTTGGATGAAGGGGCCCACATCTTTTTTGAGGACTTGTGAAAAGGTATTGCAAATGTCCTTGAAGGTACTTGGAGAGAGAGGAGCCAACCTAGAGCTTGTCCTCTCTAGTGGAGGATAGTGCTGGGTTAGGGTGGTAGCGCGTGTCCCTCAGGTGTCTTTGAATGAGATGGCCATTGGGAGCATGGCCCTTTTTGAGCGAATTGGTTGTATACACAAGAGCCACCCTGAGGTATTTTTGCAGAACAACCAACATCCGTTCACATGAATAGAGTTGATAACGGCCACAGGTTATCCAGCTATGGTGATAGAGTAGACCATACTGCCAGCAACTCAACGCTGAGTGTCAGGCAGCGGTCAACTAACCTGACAACCCTGAGGACTAATGGCCTTGGGTGCCGAAGTTCACAAGGAAGGGTGATGGTCCCCAAGTGGATTAAATCCCACTTGAATCCATCTTGATGGAGGGCAGCAGCTTCATCACTATTGGCCTGGGGCCAATGAGGATTTTGCGTACCAAAAGGGCTTAGGACCATGAAAGTGACTCACGGAGCTGGATCAGAAGTAGGGACATCATGCTGCGATGCAGAAGGCAGATGAAAGGCCACTGCATTATATTCTCAGAACAGTCTTCATGGCTGATTGCCTCAATGATCGCCCACATTTGGATTCAGATACAGCAACAGCAGAAGAATGCCCACAGAGATGCCTCACAAGCTGAGCTGGCCTGGGCGGTAGCTGTCAAGGTACAACATCACTCATGGGTTAGGGACTCACCTGTAGCCGCTACAGTGGGGCCCAGGAGGACCTCCTGTTGTACCACCAGGCTTGCACTACCAGGCCCCTCCGCAGGTGGGATTTTCAAATAAATTTCAATAAATTGTGACCTCTGTTTTAGATCAATCTTCTTGTTTCTTACCTCTTCATCTGACAGGTTGAGAGGTAAAGCATTCTGCTTTGAATATAGTGAATTAGAATTATTACAGTAAGTGAACAAAAACTATCTTTACCTATAAGAAGGCCCGTTAACCGATCGTGTCCGGCATGCACGCCCGCACTTGTCCCTACTATCCTGTACCGAGCCACCTACACTTATCTGACCATCCTTGGAGCATCGCCGCAAGGGTCTGCCAGCCGCGAGTGGGGCAATTGCCCCACGAATGCAACCAAAAAAACCCTACAAGGCCCAGCATCCTCCGCGCTGTGCCACCCCTGAGCCAATGAAGCTGAAGGGCGCGAGCGTGGAGAAGGCGGGGCAGCCGGCGCACACAGTTAAAAATCCCCCACCAACGTGCTGACAGTCAACTTTTGCTGCCTTCCGCCCCACTGGCAAAGGCCGGCACCTGCCTCACCGTAGCTTGGGGGGGGAAAGAGGAGCACCTCCTCCCTCCATGGCTTTGGTGAGGTAGCAGGGAGACAAGTTCATCTCCCCGCAGCTCCGGAGGCCGGCACCGGCCTTGCCGTAGCTTTGGGGGCAGGAGACCCTCCTCTCCCCCCCGCGGCATCAGCGAAGGGTGCGCTGGGGAAAGGCACAGCCGGCAAAAGGTAAGTGGGGTGGGGGAGAGGGGCTGGGGTCATGGTGGAACAGGCGCGGAAACCACAATGCCCACCCACCCTGCCCCGCCCCACCCCCCAGTCCCTGTCCCCCACCCCACTTACCTTTTGCTGACTGGGCCCTTCCCCAACTTGCCCTTCATTGCTGGGACGTGCACCAGCGTCGAGGCCTGGAGGCCGGCAGGGATGGAGGGCAGGCCAGTGAATGTCCCTGCTCAGAAGGCCGGGGAAAGCCCCAGCAGACAAAAGATAAGTGGGTCAGGAGAGAGGGACTGGGGGGGGGGGTTGAATGAGCCCGGGAACCTCACTGCCCACCTGCCCTGCCCCCCTGCCCCCTGCCCCCCAGTCCCTGTCCCCCACCCCACTTACTTTTTGTCTGCTGGGGCTTTCCCCAATGCAGCCTCCTGGGTGTCCTCGCTGAGGCTGGCGGGGTGTGTGGAGGAAAAGCCCCTCCTCCCCCTGCACAGCTTTGGCAAGTGTGTGTGTGTGTGTGTGTGTGTGTGTGTGTGTGTGTGTGTGTGTGTGTGTGTGTGTGTGTGTGTGTGTGTGTCATCGCCGAGGCTTCGGGGAGAGGGAGAGCATCCCCTCTCCCCACGGAGCTACGGCATGTGTGTGTGATTGTGTTGTGTTGTGTGTTTGGTTGTGTTGTGTGTGTGTGGTTGTGTGTGTGGTTTTATTGTGTGTGTGTATTGTGTGTGTGTGAGTGGTTGTGATGTGTGTGTTTGAATTGTGTGTGTGGTTGTGTAGTGTGTGTGATTGTGCATGTGTGTGAGGTTGTGGGTGTATGTGTATTGTGTGTGAGGTTGCATTGTGTGTGTGTGTAGGTGTGTATGTTTGTGTTGAGTATAAACACACACACACACACACACACCTCTGCTGGGCTGCATAATACAAACCTGTCCGACAGGGCCAGGAAAAAAATGCTAGTTATAATATTTTGTCCATCTGTAGTGATGGCTTCTCAGACAATGGTACAAAGCAATCTTCCCATCTTCTACATATTATTAGCAGTGAGAATGAATACTGAGCATTAGGAAACACTGACTAAGTCACTAGGACACAGGCCTAGGTGACACATTAAAGTGCCTTTACATGGTTCAATTCATCAGTCCCTTTGTCCTGCTAATCCATTCATCAGAATGTCAGATATATATCTGACTCCTCCTGGCAAATGTCCAAGAGTTGAGCTTTATCTTCTCCTCTTTGTTATTTTTCTTGTGGGGTGGGGCGGGGGCGGGCAGGTGATAGTATAGATATCCATTCTTGCTTAATTTAATATGTACAACAGAGGAGTAAAAGGATGAGGTGAGTTTATTTGGCATAATTATCAGATATGTCAAGAATGTGCATTTCAAGGGAATAATATAACTGTCCTGGAGGCATCACCCCTTCGACAGCCTGTCAGTTGTGTGATGAGAGAAGGATAGAAAGAACACCTGCTTCTTTGAGAAGAAAATAGACTGTTAGAGAAATGGCTAAACTGCTATCATGTTTTTTCTTCCCTGTTTAGCATATGCTCTCACATCCTACTCCTCCATCCCCACACTTCTCTCTCTTTCCCTCATACATCTGTCACAAGGCCTTCAGAAGAGCACGGTGTGATCTGAAATGGATAATATCACTCTTCTCCCATGAGAAAGTGAGTCTTAATTTTCTTCTAATATAGGCTTGGATGGTTGGCAGGTCTATTCATGCCTGATACCTCCAAGGACTAAAAATAGAACCTACCAGAAACTGTCATCATTGTGCCCTGTTTAGGGGAATGTTACAGAGGTTTCTGGTAAGGAAGCCTCCCTAGCAATGCAGTTCTGACAATGTTTCCAAGAAATACTCCTGAAAAATAAATAAGTAACCTGAGAAATGAGAGGCAATACCAACACTCACTCACCTGATGCATGCATGTCATACAATTCTGCAAATGGTACATAAGCTTCAACAGTGTGGGAAATGTAAAGCAATATGGGGACATTCCCTGCTTTTGGAAGCCATGGGCAGCAGTTGCTGAATTTATCAGTGCAAGGCAGAGACACAGTAGTAAGAAAAGTAGCACTTGCACTAAAAGAAACAACCCAAAATACATCTATAAAAATTAAACAAAGTGGATCCAAGCCACATGCAGTCTTCAGAAATAGGTTCATGCCATGGGTAGCTTCCTAGAAGTCTCATTGTTTCAGTTCCTCAAACATGCAGAGCAGGAGAGACGACACAGTTGTATCTGTACTGAAGGTGGCTTAAATAGCGGTGAGATCTGGGTAGAACTCATATGTGGAACTATAGGCTTTTTGTTTCTACATGTTGCCAGCGATTGGCTTGGATAAGAAAAGAGAAATTCCTACAAGCAGAGGTTATCAAGTGCTCATTATATTGGGGTAGCTGATGTTTCCAAATGGTCAATGGAAAAAAATTCAGTGGAGGCTGAACAAATAGGAAATCCAGGCAACTAGACAATAAGAAATAGGTGGAAGATCCATGTCTAGCTTCTTAAACATGGGCGTGTGGAGGAAATGGATCAAGAATGTAATTCTGATGGAGTCTGGAAGAGTAAATCCTTCATACAGATTTTTTTCTTGATCCAAGGCTTGGTCCTAACCAGAGATGGAAAATGTTATTTTTTGGGGTTATGAATTCCACAATCCTCCTCAGAAGGTTCATCATTGATAATTGAGTCTTTTTAGAATTGCACTCAAAAAAATTACTTTTCCAGTGCAGCAGAAAGAATTAAAGTATATAATTCCCAGAGAGGAGAATTGGCTGCAACACTAGAGAATGCCGGTAGAGAATCAAAACTTTTAAAACACTTTCCTGTATGAAAAACTCCTGAGCAACATAACAACATAAGAACAGCCTTGCTGGAACAGCCACAGCCCATCCAGTCCAGCATTCTGTCTCACACAGTGGCTCACCATTTGCTTCAGGGTATTCCCAAGGAGATGCCTTCACCTGCTTAGGATTCCCTGGAAATGGCATTGAGAGATATCCTGCCTATCTCTCCAACCCGGAGGTTGTCCTTAGGTATCCATAATTATAGCTATTGACACCCTTGTCCTCCATGAACTTGTCTAATCCTTTCTTCAAGCTGTCAAGACTGACAGCTGTCACCACTTCTTCTGGCAGGGAGTTCCATAGACCAGTGATCCTCTGGGTGAAAAAGTACTTTCTCTTATTTGTTTTAGAACTAGTACTCAAAAGTTTCATGGAGTGCCCCCTAGTTCTAGTGTTATGCGATTGGGAAAACAGTTTTTCCTTATCTACTTTGTCCACAACGTGCATGATTTTATAAACTTCAATCAGGTCACCTCTTAGATGTCATCGTTCAAGAGTGAAGAGGCCCAAACGTTGCAGCCTCAGATGGTAAGGAAGGTGTTCCAGTCCCCTAATCATTCTGGTTGCCCTCCTCTGCACTTTTTCCAGCTCCATAATATTCTTCTGGAGGTATGGCAACAAGAACTGTACACAGTATTCCAGATGGGGCCTCACTATAGATTTATAAAGAGGCAAAATGACACTTGCTGACTTATTTTCTATACCCTCCCTAATGATCCCTAGCATTGAGTTTGCTTTTTTCACTGCTGAGGCACACTGGGTTGACACCTTCATTGAGCTGTCCACCAGGACACCAAGGTCCCTTTCCTGGTTTGCCGCAGAGAGTTCAGACCCCATCAGTTTATAAATGTAATTGGGTTTTTTTGCCCCAACATGCATCACTCTGCACTTACTAATGTTGAAGCTCATTTGCCACTGTTTTGCCCACTCCCCCCAGTGTCAAGAGATCCCTCTGGAGCTCCTCACAATCTCTCACAGTTTTCACTACCCTGTATAATTTAGTGTCATCAGCAAATTTGGCTACCTTGCTATTTACTCCTACATCTAGATCATTTTTGAAGAGGTTGAAAAGCAGGGGTCCCAGTATTGGATCTTGGGGGACCCCACTCTTTACTTCCCTCCACTTGGAGAAGTGTCCATTTAGTGCTACCCTATGTTTCCTGTCCCTTAGCTAGTTGCTGATCCAGGGCAAGACCTGTCCCTTTATTCCATGACTGACAAGTTTATTCAAGAGCCTTTGGTGTGGGACATTGTCAAAAGCCTTCTGAAAGTCCAGATAAACAATATTGACTGGGTCCCCCTTATCCACATGCTTGTTGACACTCTCAAAAAAAAAAAAATCCAACAGATTAGTGAGGCATGATTTGCCCTTGTAAAAGCCATGTTGGCTCTCCTTTAGCAGCGCCTTCTCTTCTATGTGCCTATTAATTCTATCTTTTAGGATGGTTTCCATCACTTTACCTGGGACACATGTCAAACTGACAGGTTGGTAATTTCCTGGATCACCCCTGGATCCTTTTTTGAAAATTGGTGTTACATTTGCTACCTTCCAGTCATCAGGCACAAACCCTGATTTGAGGGAAATATTATATATTTTGGCTAGGAGATCAGCAATTTCATCTTTAAGTTCCTTGAGAACTCGTGGATGGATGCCATTTGGTCCTGGTGATTTGCTGGCATTTAGTTTAACAAGACATGCAAGGCCCTCCTCCCTGGTTATTTCTATATGGCTTAATTCTTCGGTTTCCCTCCCTACAAAGATAGGCTCTGTTTTGGGCATGTGGTCTCTGTCTTCTTCAGTGAATACTGAAGCCAACAGGGCAGAAGAATGGCTGGAAGCCTTCTCCCTTTTGTGTAACTTCTGCTTATCTCAAGCTCCTTTAAGATATTGCTGTTGGAAAACTGTAAAATTTTAGGCTATTTCAGGGGACTTTTGTGGCTTCTGTTCACCTGTCTATGAAACTAAGTTGACAGTGCGTATGAATGAGTAAGATGTGGAAGGGGGGTGGGGGCAAACCAAAAAACACATGTCACTTGTGTTTAGCAGTTGTGCACCTGTGAGTGGTGAAAGATGTCAGGTTTTCATAGCACATGACTTTTCTCACTGTTGCCAGAGTAGCTAAGTGGTCCAGGCCCTGCCAAAGAGGGACCAGAAAAAGGTGTTTATGGATTCAGAAAAGCTAGCAGGACTCTGTTGCAACAAGAGTAAGAATATAGAAAATTGCAGCTATTTTGGCAGCAATCTCAGGATGGTTAGGAAAGAGAGGTGGGGTTAAATGTAGAGGCACGGTTATAAACAGTAGAAATATAGGAGCAAAGGAATACCTTTCTTAGGTCACTGAAAACAATTCAAACAGTGCATGAATTTTCATGATTCAAGTTCATGATTCAAGTCATGCACCAATTTTTTATGGATAGTGCAGGAAAGTTAGAAATGATAGTCCCAAAAGATAACAGCAGATGTCTGTGCCAGTCCCTATTTCTTCCTGTTACATAAAAGCAGCTTTGTTGAGCAGAAAAGATAAAATGAGAAGCTCAGCAGGGAAGTTAGTACCATAGGGCCCTCCAGGACAAGAGGGTGGGGGAAGAGGAAGAGGAGAATCATCATCATCACCATAGTCATCACTGCCGTCGTCATCTTCATCCTCATTCTGAAACATATTTCATGAGGGCCACTCAAGGCTGCTAGCAACATATTTGCTACCCTGATGAGATGTGAATCCCACAAGGAGCAGTGTAAGCTGAATTTATACACTTTCTAGTAACCAGTAGTCTAATATTCCTCAGACAAATATACAAAAATGGACCAAATCAGAGTATCTGTGCAATTCTGGAGCAACTATCGGGAGGAACAAGGAGCCACTCTTCATTTGTGCAGTGGAGCAACATCACAATCAGTGTTGCACTGCAGCTGGTTCTATCTGGTTCTATAGAACCGGTAGCAGAACTGGCAGGCCACACCCACCTCCCTTCCAAACCATGCCCGCCTCCTCCCCCACACTCCAGGCGCAGCCAGGGGCTGGGAGGAGGAGGAAGCGCACACCCAACCGCTGCCACCGCTGCTTGCCCGGAGCGGCGTGGCTGTGGGAACTCACCATGCCAGGCATGCTTCTTTCTACATACTTCCTGCATGCCTCCTGGGCGAGGCTCATGGGGGTGTTGCTGAAGGCATGCAGGAAGTACATAGGAGGAAGCGTGCCCGGCATGGCGAGTTCCCCCCCAGCCACGCCGCAACTCTAGGCAAGCAGCTGCGGCAGCGGGTGGGTGAAACAGCAGCTCCTCCTCCCCCTCCCCAGCACAGGAAGGATGGAGGAACTGTCACACCTGGGGCTCACCTTTCGGCAGCCCTAAGAGCTGCTCCATCACCACTACCAACTCTGGGGCTTGGAGGCCCCATGGAGCTCGCCCGGCGGCCGGCCGGAGAAGGAGGTGGGGAGGAAAGAACTGCCGCACCTGGGGCTCACATTTTGGCAACTCTAAAAGCCGCTCCCCCACCTCCATTGCCACCACTGATGCCAGGCCTTGAAGGCCCCCACGGAGCTCATGCACCTTCCCCCTGTCCTTGGACTGGCTGTGGGGGAGTCAGAGCACTTGTGCCCTGGTTGCCCTGACTCTGACACTGTCCACGCTCCTTCCCCCACTTGCGCAGCAGTGGTGGCAGAGGCAGACGAGGAGCAGTGGGGAGAGTGGTGGCAGACCTTTGGCGGACCTTCAGCGATGGCAGTTGAGGCCTAGATGCGGCTGGGCCTCACATCATGAATGAGGCTGGGGAAGCTATACCGGGATCTCCCACCTCTGAAGATGAAAGTCAGAGGAGCACTGACTCTCCAATAGCCTGGACAAGTGGCAGCCTGCAGGATAGGCACCTGGTTTCTGTTCTTTGGGGGAGGGGGCAAGGAAAATCCTGATTTTAGTAATTTTGTTTATGTATTTAGTCTTCACTAAGTTTTCTGTTTTTGTTTTGTTTTTATTATATTAGCTGTTTGGTGTGTTTAATACTGTTAGATTTTAATTTTTTATTTATATATATATTTATTTATATAGGTTCAATGCCCACAGAGTTAACCACGCCCACAAATTAGGTAGTAAAAAAAATTGTAGTGCATCACTGATCACAAAGGTTGAAGTCGTATAGCTCAGCATTAGAGAATTCATAACTTTCAGTCCATTCTTAACTAGCATGTTGTGGAATGAAACGAGACAAACAGCATTCCAGCATTAGTTAAAGGGGGCTCATGTGCTTCTGGTGAGAATACCTGAAAGTTATACTAAGAAACATTGCAATGGCATTCTCGGAATGCTACTGCCACCTCCCATCCTGAAGCTAAAACACTACCACCGACCCGGTGCATCTGAAATTCAAGGGTTACCATCAGGAACTGCGATGGTTTAACCACCCACACAATAAATCCCTAACACCAAAATCAGGTACGCCGCCCTGATTTTCAGGAACACCGGGTTACTGCCCGTAGTTCCTTAAGGATTTTAGGATTGCCGTCCTGTCCTTTTGGGGGTAATTAGGCCCCACTTCCACTTTGTAATCAAGTGGGCACACCCAAGTTACTTTATACTTGCCTGCAGGCTTTGAAATCCAGCTCCTAGGAGAGCTCCGTCTGCCTTAGCCCACCGGATCCTTGACTGGTCTGCTCGCTGACAGTTACGTGCCACCTCTTCACTGATCTCCTAGAGTAGAACAAAGGTCTACAATGCCGGCTTGGAGGGGTCTCCTGGAGAGGTGTCGTTTATCCTGTTAAGGCAGCCGTCCGGAGCGTCAAAGGTGCCTACTGCAAGTCAAGTCCCGGTTGAGTCGCCAGAAAATGTTGTGGAATGAAACGAGACAAACAGCATTCCACGGGCTAAAGCAGATATCAAACTTTTATTGCACAAGGTTCAAAGACACTTTCTCACGTCAAGCCTTTGAACCCCGAACAGATTTTCAGGCATTCCTTATATAGCATATAGTAAATAAGTAATTCCACAAATTATTACAATAATGACATTAGCCAGTTAGTTATTAATATGTGACATTTGTCATGTCTTGTAGATCATTTCAATTTTCATCAGCATTCTTATTTCTGTGTGTAAAACAGAAAGTCCCTGTCAGTTTCAGCAAAGAGAAGGTAATGTTTATTCTTGCTTAAGGACATAGTACACATTCTTATCTTGTGGACATAAGCCTCTTGTTGACTTAACCATGTTTATCATGAAACAGAACGACCGGGATATTTTAACCTATTTCTATTGCAAAGCAGCTGAAAAATGATTTTAAGCAGGAAATAATTTTTTAACTAAAATCTCATTTCTTTCATTACTACCACAGCAAATAGTAAGTCACTGCTCTGCTTCTCAGGGATGCATATGAACACATCAAGCCAGGGTGCATCCATACTCATGGAAATCACTGTGGAGACACTCCTCCAATAAAGTCCAAGAAATCTCTTAGGCACTCCAACTGCAGTCGTATTTGGTACGGCATTGTGCAGAATATATATCTCCTTGCAGTTGCTTTGCTAACCATTTCATGGAGCTATAAAGCAAAGAGAAAGACTTACATTGCTGTTTAGATAATTCTTTTGCATTCTAGTTTGTACTTAGCTTGGTTGAGTAATTATACAGTATTATATTGTTAGACTTTAGCATTTATTTTCTTTCATGGATGCCTGTACAGGTTCCAGAGTGGGTGGATGCCAAATGTGTGTGGCATTCTAATTTGGGTTAGGCCAAGTGGGCACATTTGGGCAAGCCAATCTACTGTCTGAGCAGACTATAAGACGATATCTCCCATACCCTGAACACATTTCCCCTGAGAATAGCTCTTGGGAAGTGGAAGGAAGTTGCTTTGCCTACAAACTGTAAGTTCATCACTTTCCAAAAGCTGATGGCTCTGCAAAGCACGTTTGATCTCATCATCATCATCATCATCATCATCATCATCATCATCATCATCATCATCATCATCATCATCATCATCATCATCATTATTATTATTATTATTATTATTATTATTATTATTATTATTATTATTATTATTATTATTATTATTATTATTATTATTATTATTATTATTATTATTATTACTTGTATGCCACCCACTCGACAATGCAACTCAGGGCAGTTCACAACAATTCCACATGTAATACATTATACATATATCTTTAATTTCCACATTTTCAGAGGTTTCCCCACTTCCCAATCGGGAAACATACACATATATACAAATATCTTCAGAAGGCCAGGAACCAGTTAGTTCAGGCAACCTTCACATCAGCTTGAGCACGCTCTTCCTGATTTGTATGACAAAGATGGATACAAATCAAGCTGGAAAGTATTCCCACACTCCTACCATTAATAATAATTTCCTGTCAGAAATTATTATGGGTTGCAAGGATTTTTGCTGGAGAAATTCTGCTCAGGGGATGCCTGAATTAGACTCCTTTTATGCCCCCAAGATCTTTTCTCACTGAAGTTGTCTCTATTTATCTACTTGTAATTTCTTGCTTTCGATCTGCTAAGTTGGCAGGAGCTGGGACAGAGATGGGTGCTCAATCTGTCATGCAGTACCTGGGTCTCGAACTGCTGACTTGTCAGCTTTCCAGCTAACAAGGCGAGCTTCTTAACCAATGACCATTGTAGCCCCTCACTCCTACCAATAAGTAGACATCAGTGTATTTGCCTGCTCCTTGAAGATTGTAGTATTTTTGAACCTCAGGATAATTTGGTGGAAATGGAAAAGTTAAGTACTGTATCTTAACCAGCTAAAGGCTTGTTCATCCTCCCTTTTGTTATTTGGCAAACATAGTCACTCTATATGCCTAGCTATTAGTGCACACACCGAAGAAGGATTCAAGAAGGATAAGAACAGCCTTGCTGGAACAGGCCACAGCCCATCCAGTCCAGCATTCTGTCTCACACAGTGGCTCACCATTTGTTTCAGGGTATTATTCCCAAACAGATGCCTTCACTGGCTTAAGATTCCCTGGAAATGGATGACCCATTCATTTCCAGCAGAGGGGCTGTGGTGGCTCAGAGGTTAAGAAGCTTGACTTGTTAGCTGGAAGGCTGGCAAGTCAGTAGTTTTTATTTATTTTTATTTTTATTTATTGTTAAATTTTTATACCGCCCACTCAGCCGAAGCCGACTCCGGGCGGTTCACAACAGTGGGTAAAAACAGATAAAAACAAATAAAACAGATAAAAAACAGCAATAAGAACCCACCCCTAAAAATAGAGGGGTGCAGGAACTGAAGAATTTAATTTAATTTAATAGTCATATTTATATATGCCGCCCACTCAGGCAGAACCCGACTCAGGGCGGCATTACAACAAGTTCTAAAAACACATAAAAACACTTTAAAAGACCCATATCCAACCCACTTTAAAAGACCCATATCCCACCCACCCATCCCACCCACTATAAAAAGAAGAAGAGAGAGTTCTTAATTGTTTACATAAGCCAGCAGGCGGGGACCGTGTTCCCATTAGGGCCCCACACCTGCCCTGCCAGCCAGGTCTTCAATCCTTTCCTGAAGGGCAGCAATTCTCTTTGAAGTCTTAGATCTGTTGGCAGGAGGTTCCAGAGAGTTGGTGCGGACACGGAGAAGGCCCTCCTTCGGGTGCTGGACAGATGTGCACCCCTAACTGATGGCACCACTAGAGAGCCCCTCCGGCCCGCTCTGGTTGGACAGGCAGACACTCTTGGGACGATGCGGTCTCTAAGGTATCCTGGCCCACTGCCATATAGGGCTTTAAAGGTCAAAACCAGCACCTTGAATTGCACCCGGAGACAACCTGGCAACCAGTGCAGCTCCCGAAGTAGCGGTGAGGCATGGGAATATCGCCCACATCCCATCACCACCCGGGCTGCCGCCTTCTGGACCAGCTGCAGCCTCCGAATGGTCGTCAAGGGCAGCCCCATGTAGAGCACATTACAATAATCTAGTCGGGAAGTGACCAGAGCATGGGTGACCATAAGCAAGGAGCCCCGGTCCAGGAGCGTGCGCAACTGGTGAATCACCCGAAGTTGGGCAAAAGCCCTCCTGGCCACAGCCGATACCTGTTCTTCTAGCAGCAGCCGCGAGTCCAGAAGGACCCCCAAGTTGCGCACTGGGTCTGTCTGGGGCAAAACAGCCCCATCCAGTACCAAAGATGGTAACTCCCTGGATAACACGGGGCCCCTTATCCACAGCTTCGGTTTAAGCCGAAGCCCATTGGCCCCCATCCAGACCCCAATGGCCTCCAGGCATCCGGATAGGATTTCAACAGCATCACTGGGGTCCCCATGGGCCGAGATGTACAACTGAGTGTCATCCGCGTACTGATGGTACCGCACCCCGTGGGAACGAATGATCTCACCCAGTGGCTTCATGTAGATGTTAAATAGGAGAGGAGAGAGCACTGAGCCCTGAAGCACCCCATACTTGAGCCTAGGGCTGGACCTCTCACTCTCTAACCACACTGACTGGGTACGGCCCTCCAGAAAAGAGGAAAACCAGGACAACACAGTGCCTTGGATCCCCAGAAACTGTGGGGCAGGCATCCTCCCCTATATTAACCACCCAACGGAAGCCACCCCTCTACCTGCACCCCAAACTTGGCCCGCCAGCCAGGTTTTTAGTTCTTTTCTAAAGGGCAACAACTCCGTCTGGAGATGCAGTTCCACAGGCAGGAGGTTCCAAAGGGCTGGTGCAGACACAGAGAAGGCTCTCCTCCTTGTGCCAGAGAGGTGATCCCCCTGGCCGATGCCACTATTAGAGAGCCCCTCCGGTCCGCTCTGGTTGGACGGACAGACGTCCTTAGGGCGATGCGGTCTCTAAGGTAACCTGGCCCACTACCATATAGGGCTTTAAAGGTCAAAACCAGCACCTTGAATTGCACCCGGAGGCAAACGGGTAACCAGTGCAGACCCGGGTACTTCATGATGGATTGAACACCTGTCTCTGTCCCAGCTCTTGGGGACATGAAAGGAGCTTCATTTGGGCATTCCCGCAAAAATGCTTTCAAACCAGAATAATTTCTGACATTAAATTATTATTATTTCAGCAGAGAATGAGCAATTGCTTCCTCCTCCACCCCACCTTGCAAAAAATGCCTAATAATAAATCCAACTAAAAATAATTACCTTGTTGTAAATTAGGGATTAGCATATGAATCAAAGGGTTTAACATATGAAAGGGCTTTTGATGCCATATAAAACTGTTTTAGGAAATGATTGTAACAGAATAGAAAATTACAATTTAGAAGGCAGCTTTATCTTGCACAGATTGAAGGTTTGATGGCTTAATGGAAAAGCCTGTGTCAGGTGTGTATGTATGCATGTATGCATGCATGTATGTATGTATGTATGTATGCATGTATGTATGTGGGATGCATGAATTGAATTGCCTGGGAGAACATCTGTTAAATTTAGTACTTTCCCAGGACATTTAAAAAACCCACTGGATATCCCACCAACCATTACCACCACTGCCACCTCCCATTTCCCCTGCTTTCCAGCTGGACTCACCATAGCTAGGTTTTATAAGACACTAGCATTTTTTGCCTGGCTCTGCCAGGCAGGTATAATTTGTGTGTTGGTGGTTGAGGTGGTTTTGGTGGGTACACACACACACACAACACAACCATACATGCAACACAACCACACACACACACAGCACACACAGCACACACAACACAACCACACACACACAACACAACTGCACACACACAAAATACACACACACAACACAATACACACACAACACAACCACACACAACGCACACTACATTACAACCACACACACAACACAACCACACACACATGCTGAAGCTGCGCGGGGAGAGGAGGGGCTCCTCTACCTTCCCCTGAAGCCTCGGCGAGGCCACACACATGCACATGCACACGCACGCACACACACACCGAAACTGTGCGGGAAGAGGAGGGGCTCCCCCCGAAGCCTCACCGAGGCCACACACACACACACAGCTCAGAAGGCCGCACTGAGTGCGAAAGGTCCAGCCGGTAACAGGTAGGTGGGTAGGTGGGGCAGGGGACAGGGACTGAGGGGGGGATGGGCGGAGGGGTGAGTTTGTGTTCCCCCTTTCTCCTCCCAGACCAGGGCGGGCGGCATGGTCCCCGGGCCTGGTTACCCCCTCAGTCCATGTTCCCCGCCCCACTTACCTGTTTGCTCTCTGTGCCTCCCCGGCCTGGCCTTCTTAGCTGGGCCGCTCACCTTCTGTACCTCCGTGGCGCAGCCTGTCCACCGTTCCCACCGGTGTCAAGGCCTTTGCTGGTTGGGCGGGGGGCACCAAAAGCAGGCAGCCCAGCTGGCAACCGGCGTGCCCACCCGTTGGCCGTGGTGAGCTGGGGATGGCTTCCCTCCGGGAGATGAAGTGGATATTTTATAAAAGGATATTTTACAACAGCCGCGGCTGGCCAAAGACCTCCACCGCCGCCGCCACAGCTGCTCCGGTGTAGTTCGGTTTCAGGAGAAGGAAAGAAAAACATATTTTTGGCGGGCCATTATCACATATGGCCACAAGAGGGCGAAAATCACAATTTCCCATTTAAATTAAGCTTCCTGGTCTGTGGGAACAGGAAATGTGACCCTTGGCTTTCCTGCAGCATGACTACAGTTATCAGCTCCAAGTAGGGAATATTCATATGGGACAAAGCTAGAAAAGGATACTTTTTTTGACAACAGCTCCTGAAATCCCATGGCCAACATAGATACCAGATTGCTATGCATTGTCTCAAACATGCACACATACTGCAAGTCCTGGTGCATTAGCAGGGAACCATTATGTGGAAGAGAGCATCTCAATGCATATACAGACACCCCCGATCTTCCATGGCTTTCTCCTGCATTTTCCTCCTTACTCTGTTTCCCAAAGCCAGGTCCATTTTAGTGAACTTGTTTCTGTACCTTGACCTTTAAATGCCTCCACAGTAGAAATAGCAGCGGCGGCATCTCCACCACCAACAAGCAATCTTAATCGAAGCTACCTGTTCTCTGCAATGTGCAGAAGTTCTCACTGAAATTAGGCCTTATTTTTTAAAAAGCTGGCAGCATTTTAAGGTTGTTGAAAAAGTGACAGTGATGAGATACATGGGAACATATTGTTTAGCAGCACCAACAACATCTCTAAGCTTATAATTTTGTTTTAGTCTAGATATTGTTCTGTTCCATTTCTTTTTTTTAAAAAAACACAAAACAGGAAAAAAATATTTGCCTCAAGGTAGCTTACTGGATCTCCTTCCTTTTCTATATGCCTCATTTATAGCAATGACCTTTCCAGACAGGGGACAAATAAGACAAATCAGCTACAACAAGATGAACTAAGAAAGAAACTGGCTGAAAACATTAGCTCTACTCAAAGCCTTGCCAGACTGGTAGATCTTGCCAGAGCTTATACTTTGCCAATATAGCTTTTGAGAGCTCAGTGTCACCTCCATGCTGTGATGAGATAACAGTGTGGGATTTGGGTATGGGGGTGGGGGTGGGGGGAGAGAATGTATTGTTCAGATTTCTAGGAGGAAGAAAATCACCTAGGAGCTCTACAATGGAACATCAAGACTTTTGAAAACAAAAAATACCACTTGTATTGCAAAACAGTTATCTAGCATTAATCTGATTGTGATTTTTTTTTTAAAAAAAGGTTGATTGCTCATTTCACCACAAGTGTTCTACCCCCAACAGACCACCCTCCCCATTAAGAAAAAAAACAATCATAATTGATCATTTGTGGTTGACCTGAAAATTATGGGTTCTCAATGATGAGGCAAAATAAGAATGATAGGAAGAGAAGAAAGGAATGTTTGCAATGCAAAGGCAGATCAACAGTCAGGAGAAGAGTATATTGTGCTGCTCCATCAGCTATTCATTGTGCAGAAAGGAGAGCTGTGAAATGCAGAAAGAACAGCACAATGATGGCATCCCATTAATGGCATCTTTTCTTCTTTGAGATGCTTTCAGAATGTAGATCTGAAAAAGGCTGAAAGGGAAGAGGAGAGGGGTCTCTTGTGTATGTATTTTAGTAAACGTCAGTATTTAACTTTGATAATTATGTAAAAAGACATTTAATAATATATTCTTTGAATTTTAAAGATAATGGGATAGGGGAAATATGGGGAATGGCAGAAAAGTTCAAAATTGTAGGTTTTCAACTATGGTCAGAAGAAACTTTTTATGTGACCACTTTCTTGCCAACTTTTTCACCAGCTTTTGTGGCTGTACCTTTAATAAGAGCTTGGTGTCTGATAATGAGTGGGTTGTACTTAGATTCATCACCTGTTTTCATGTTCTGTCAAGTCACTTACTGGATATGGTGAATCTAACAGAAATTCTGAAGTATGAGATGTGTTCAGGATTTATTCTGCCCCCTGGTAAGCAGGCCTGGGCTGGCTACCATTGGGGGGCACAGGCAGAAGTCATTGGGGGGGTGCTTATGGGAGGGAATTGGGGGGATCCAGGTCCCTGGGGCCAACAGCCTCCTCCTCCTCAGGCTGGGGGTGACGTGGCCGTGCCGTTCTCTCTCCACACCACTGATTTCCTGTGTTTTCCCCCTACTCCCTCCCCGCTTCGTAGTGTCTCTGGCCAGGTGTCTCTCCTGCTTTGGCCTAGGGAGGTGGTGAAGGCAGGTGGTGAGGGCAGCACCTTGTTCAGCTGCATATCTCTGGCAAGGGAGGAGGCAGCAGCCACAGAATGCCCAGAGCAAAGGTGGATCTGCTGAGCCAAAGGAAGTGGGGGCGATCAGGATGGTGATGCTGCCTTCTCTGCCATCCCAATGACTCAGGTCTCTTGCTCATTACGTGGGGTAACAAAAGGGCAAAAACAAAACCGGCCCTGTCTGCTGCTGCCTCAGCACTTTCTGGCATACCCAACGTCTTGCAATTGGACGTTGTCCCCTTGCCCCAAAACACCTCTCGCTTGGTGCACTAAGGCACCAATTGACTATTGGTATGCCCTTGTGTAGCTGGTAACATAAGCTGTTACCAGGAAGCTTTTGCCTTAGTGCACTTGGAAGAGCCAAGTTTGAAAGGCATCACTTGCCTTCAATTAAAAAAAAATCACCTGCCCACCTTTTGGGGGCACTAGTCACTGTGGCACACCGGGACTTAGCCTGATGTCCCAAATAGCCACCATGGGCCTGCCCATAAACTTCCAGGGATTGAAACTCAGATCTTCTGAACCCAAGTCAAAAATTTGTTCATGACATTGGCTCTCAAAACTAATCTACACTTGTAAAAAAAACTCCAAACACTAATTAATAAGTGTCAGGCTATAGTTTAAGACACTACAGATGTTAAACAAACAATTAACAACCTAAGCAGTTGGCAAGCCTTAGTGACATCATGGTGGAAATATGTAAAGAAAAAAAAAGGGAAAATGTAATTAGGATAGAACCAAATAAAATTTCAGTAGGTCATTCATTCATAGAAGAGATATCAGCATAAAGTGCTATGATTACAAGGATCCTAGCACTTGCATTTTAGGGTACAGAGGCTATTTATGTGATTGGAAACCCTGAAATTCTGCTTTAATGAGCACTTTTCTCCAAATTTAAATACAGTGGAACCTCATACAACAATCACCCCGTATAGCAACGAAACCGCATAACAATTAGTTTTTTTTTTGGGAAATGGCGTCCCACATAACAATTTTCCCTATGGGAAAAAAATCCGTACAACAAATTTTCAATGGGGAAAAACCACTTAGCAAAAAAATTGTTGTACGATGCATTCCATAGAGAGAATAGCTATACGATGTATGCATTGTATAGCAATTGTTTCGTACAACAACAAGCCCTGTGGAACGGATTAAAATTGCTGTATGAGGTACCACTGTACTAGGTATCCCCTTCCATGGAGATCCAGATAAGTACCTCAATCAGGGCCCAAAAGTTAAAATCTACTTTTCACACTCATGTTGTAGTCTGGATTTCGTTCTCTGCCCTGGCTGTTTGTGGAATGAAAATCCTGCACCAAAAGGCAAACTACATGATTGCCTCATGAAGCTTGGGCTCAGTACACACTTACTGAATATTGATCCCTTGATCTTCTTTTACTTGAAAAATTGCCTTGTGTTTCTTGATGGGGGGGGGGAGCTAGGGTACTGCAAGTGGGCTTTTGAGGGTGAAGATAGGGGTACTTTTTGGGTCATTTATCAGTTAATTGAGTAATACACTGATGCATGGTTTTAAAGAACAGAAGCAATGGGTTTTTCATCACTGCTGCTTGATGCTAATATGTTGCAGGCTGAAGCAGTTGAGATGAAAGCCAGCTGTTGATGAACATTTCTAATCTGGAGATACTGTTGGAAACAATCTGTTGATGGTATAAATTATTATTTCTAGACAAATAGCTTCATTAGAAACCAAGTTAAAGCTGTAAAGGTAGACCAATTACTTCTGGAATAGGAAAAAAACCCCACACAAAAACAAGCCTTATTAACATAAGTATCTATAAGAGAAGAAAAATGATGCTGCAAACTTTAGTAATTTTAAGATGAAGAATAAAACACACACAAATGTTTGAATGCCTGGAACTCAGAGATAAGGCTTTACTAGTCTATATTATATGTGTTTCTAAATACTGAGCATTTCTATGAGGTCATTCCAAGGCGTTTTTATCCAGCAGAGCTCAGAAGCACACATTACTCCAGCATGTACACAATTTTTCATCATTTCAGTGCTGCATGTGGTGTTGTCAATTTTTGCAAATGGCTCTTGCAGTTGTACTTGTAATATCAGATTTATTTGTAGAAATTGCAGAGGAAAGTCTTAGTTTTTATGTAGACAGGTTTGTGGAGATGTTTAGGACCTTGATACACTAATGGATTTCCTTTTCTTTATAAGTCACACTCAGATAACCCAGTTTTCTTAGACCTGGGTGGGTCAAAGAAAGAAAGAAAGAATTACCTGAAGGAGGGATGACTGAACTGGAAACAAAAAATTAAATGTTGGGGTGCCATAAAGGCTAATTGCTATATTTTAACATGAGCTTTTATGCTGTGACATGCAAATGAGGCATCTCCCTTTAGGGAATCAAGTTACCTAGACACATCTATTTGTACTAGGAGCTGACTCCTATTAATGTAAGTTTATTTATAATTTCATGATATTTCAGCTTTCATTCTGTGTTTATTTCTTTTTAAATCTCAATCTCTCTCCCCCCCCCCAATGTCAACCTCTAGTGTAAACAAAATGTTATTTTAGCAGTTTGAACTATGACCAGTGTGATTGGACCTCCTTCCCTTCCCCCTCATAGTTGTTCACACCTCCCCAAAACCTGATGTGGCTTCCCAGTCCACTAGAGCCCTTTTGTATGTTTACAGGTGACAACGGTCTGAAGGATGAATTGATCTTCCTCCCAATTCTTCTGATGGAAGGAGTTTCACCAGAGAAATGATCTTACTGGATCCCATCCTCTTTCATAATTTTTGTATGTAGCAAGGTGATAATCCTTTACAGACAAGGCAATAATCCTTTACAGACCCTTAAAGGTAAGGGTCCCCCTTGCTTGAAAGCCAGTCGTATCCGACTCTAGAGTTCAGTGCTCATCTCTGTTTATAGCCAAAGAGCCAGCGCTGTCTGCATCTGCAAGCGTTTCCATGGACATGTGGCAGGCATGCCTCAACACTGGAGTGCACGTAACGCTGTTTACCCTCCCATCAAAGTGGTCCCTATTTATCTACTTGCAATTTCTTGCTTTTGAACAGCAAGGTTGGAATAAGCTGGGACAGAGATGGAAGCTCACTCTGTCGTGCAGTACCCAGAAATCGAACTCTGACTTTTCAGTCATTGAGTTCAGCATCTTAACCATTTGAGCCACCATAGTCCCTTACAGTCTTTAGCCACCACAGTACCTTACAGACTTACCTGGGAGTAAAACACAGTCCCTTACAGACTTACCTGGGAGTAAAACCCAACTGAAACTTGGTGGGTACTCACCTCTGATTCAAGATGTGGTGGCTTTGTAGACCCAGGTGGTACCCCACTCTAAACTTTTTTTGGGGTAGTGATGGTTCTTAGTTTAGCTGCAAGCCAGCTGTGGCAGAACATTTATCAGCCTTTCAAGTTTAAGGACAAAGTCTTAGATCTATTTGTGCTTTTAAGAAGTCCAGTTAGTAGGAATCTTCAGCTATGCGCAACTTCCTTTTGTATTTGCCTGTCTTTAAACGGCCCTGTAGCACATAAAGAAAAAGGAAGATTTTGTGAGTGAAATTTCAGATGTGTGCTGAGCAAATGTAATCTGCTACAAATAGCCAAGTAATTGGTGATGTTCACATTGACAGGTGGAAGCCTGTCAGCATAAGTAGTCTTCTTGGCACCAGTCTGTGCTTAATGATGGCTGTTCCATAGGTGAAGGGGGAAAAGCTATCAAATATATAGATGGAGAGAAGGAGGGAGAGTGCTTTATAAGCTACCCATTCCAAATTCATAACCATATGAGTGAAACTAGTGAGAATCACACTTTAGTCTGAGGGTTAACTACCTGCTGCTTAAATACTAATTGCTGTGAATTATGCCCATTTATAACTGCACAGAGACTTTTCTCTCCTCTTCTCAGCAGGTGAGTAAGGGCTGAAAGAATTAGGCTTCTTATTTCAGTGAGAAACAGAGCAGAATATGTACATAGTAAGAACTGGAGAAAGAACAGCTTCAGGGGTTGTGAAGCTAAAACTGGTTTTCAGACTCTTATTAATTCAAATATACTGATTCAACCTGATTTGACTAGCATAGGCACAGTGATGAAACTGGCTCAGGTAACAGCTGTTGTGGGGCAGCAACAGCAGTAACATGCTGGTCATTCCATTTGAGCACCTCCTCTCCAGACATTCCCATGTCTCCAGGTGAAATAATGTGAGATATCAAATTTGTGCTTGGAAACTCGTAGCAAATTGGTTCTCCAGGGAAATCTGTGTCGCTGAACAAATGTAGATTTATAGTGTAGGCCCATGTTTACCTCTGAATTATGTGGGACTACTCAGTGGACTATCTCAAATCATACATGTGCTGTTAAATACAGTACTTCAGGGTCATGTCTTTATATAAGCTTCAGTCATTGAGAGCAAAATATTAGGTATGAGATGCTGTGAATTGTACTGATTCAGTGATCAGCAAGAGATTGCAGTTTGAATATACAATACCAGTTCTGTACACACAAAAATTAATTATAGGACCACTCTAAATCAGATATCAGTTTGAATGGAAGACTATCCTCCAGATGTTATAAAAAATTGTTGTTCAGTCACATAGTCGATTCCGACACTTTGCGACCCTTTGGACCATTTTTCTCCAGGCACCTCTGTCCTCCACCATCTTCCTCAGCCCGCCCAGCTCTGTGGCCATTGTGTCCACAATACCATCTAGCCATCTCATCTTTGGACGCCCCCTTCTTCTCTTGTCCCCCACCTTTCCCAGCATCAAGGCTTCTATCACAAGCATTTAAGGTACTGAACAGCTGCACTCCCATACTAAGTCTTGGGATATAATTTTGTGTTCTTCATTGCCACACAAGGAAACGAAGCATAGCCCTTGTGGAAATCTTCAGTTGAATTATCTTATAAATATGGAGGCAGAGCTGGAGCAAAATATCTTTGCTCACTAAGAGAAAGAATGAGCTACTGTCCCTACTCAATGCAATATGCAGAAGCCAGCTGGACTGTCAGTTAAAACTTGTTTCAGCACTGGGCAGGGAAGAGGGTCAGCCCCTACACCAGTGATGGCTAACCTTGGCACTCCAGATATTCTTAGACTTCAATTCCCAGAAGCCCTGATCAGCAGGAGTGATGACTTAGGCTTCTGGTAATTGAAGTCCAAGAACACCGGGAGTGCCATCACTGCCCTACACAATAAAATAACTTCAGAAATTATCTTGGTACCAAACTATAAGTCAATTGCAAGAATTATTCTACAGGGCACCAGGATAGTTTGTGACCTGCCAAGATGAACACAGATGAATAGTAATATATTTATTGTTTGAATCCCTTCCCTGTTTTTCCATTATCAGGAAGGCAGTAAAAACAGAAGGTCAATCAAGTTCACATTGGACCACTGCACATGCTTGGTAAGGTACATTTGGCTTGGCAGTCTATGAGGTATAGATGCTTTCTGGACTGTGTTGAAAACGGCTCTATTATCTTTTCTGCAAGTGACAGTTCTTGTTTTAAGATAGTTGTTTGGGTGGTTTACTATACGAGATACAGCGGGGGGGGAATGGAAATTGAATGTTTAACTTAAGAATGCAGGTTGTCTTTTGGCAAGTTCTACATCATTTGGGTCAGAGGAATGGAAAGTACCATTATATTACTTATAGGTAACTATGTCTAACCTGGAGAGGGAGATGTTGTTCCATATATGAGATTTTGACATGTAGAAGAAGATGGTACCTATGCAGGAGATCCTGAGCAGTAGATTTCTAATAAACAGACACTACATTTTTCTATGCCTAGAGCAGAGTCTGATAGTGCTCCAGCCAGGAGATTCTGGTCTGCAGCAATTTCTGATTGCCCACTCAGCAGGAAAAATGCCATTGGCATGAATTTATTTAAGGTGGATCCCAGCTTGCCATGAAGTGACCCACACACTATGATCATGGAGCCATCTCGTGTGGCACATATGAAATGAGACATGCAGGATTTAACACTGGGACTGCAATGGACTGCCATAGCCTTGAGGATATGCACAAGGTGCACCTTCTCAGCCAGTTCTTCTGGCATGGCATCTTCTGCCTCCATGACCATTGGGAATCAGAATGTTTCCTCCTCCGCTCATTTTACCGTTGGGCTCAAAATGGTGGTTTCCAGTGGCATTTCCTCTACTGAGGGGACCATCACCTCACCTAAAGGGGCTCATCCACCCATAGCAATTGACCCCTTTAGGAAGTCAGGTTATTTACACTCGGTGTTGAGTCGCTATTTGTATCGTTTGCTTCATTACCGTAGCAGGATGACTGGCTAGACATGCTAAACTTATGCACTAAACTGGAATGAATTCCCACTGTAAAGATTTACTACTCCTGAACTAGAGAAAGAGGTAGTGTTCAAGTAGGAGATGTTGACACATGTTCTGTAAAAAATAAAAGAAAGGTTGTTTCTGCTATGCATCTATGATTAAGAGGTCAAGGTAAGAGAGCAGGAATATTACCATAGTTATTTCTCTTAGCCAATCATATTCTGAAATTGCTATGCTGTCTGTTGAATTCTGGCAGTTCTTTTTCTCCCAAAAATATTTTCCTATGTCTAATTAGAACAGCACAAAGTGTCTAATTATTGTAATCCTTTAACTAGGAAAAGGTCTCTAGGGAAGAACATAAGAAGTTATTAAACCCACTCCAATCATTGATGGCTATCCTGTTTTTGCTGTTCTCAAAGAGAAAATAATATCTGAAGTACAAGATCTTGAAGCAGAACAAAGTAGCAAAAGTCTCTGAATCTCAAACTCTGTTTTGACTTACCAGCTGTTTGTCTTCAAGAATAATGGATATCACATCTATTTTTTTTGTTTTTAATACTCTGCCTTTCCCCCTTACCTAAACTGTGTACCATCTAGTTATGTCTGATAACGAGTTCTGAAAGCTCACCTCATTTGTACCCAATTTGTATTATTGAACCTAAAGATACCAGCACATTGCTGCTTCTCATTTCCGGCTAGAATAGCATGGAAAAAGTCTGTATTTTCTCTGATATGAAGTGGAGAAAGAGTTGGCTTCCCACCTGGAGATTCTACTGTCAAGAACTTCTCCTCCCTAAACTGATTCTATTTGACAAACCATAGCCAGAATCCTATTTCTTATTTATGTTGGTTTAGCGGTGTAACTTAGCAAATTGCTTATAGTGAAAAAGTTAAAGCTTGTACTTTTTATCACATACTAGCAGAGATTGCCCGGCAGTGCTGGGCTGTTTTAAATTGTTTTGGAAGTTTTTTAAAAATGTGTATTGTTATATAAAAAGACGTAAAATTGTGTTGGATAGTAAAGGGTTTGGTATTTTTTCTTGAACAAATGGTGCCAGGCTGTTTTAAATGGTGTTGAAAGGTTTTGTGATTTTTAAAATATTTATTTATATGCACGGGCTGTTATAAACTGTGATCAGCTTTTTTTGGTTTGTTTTTTTGGATTAAAAAAATGAGGAAAGGATGATATAATTTTTTCCAATTATTTTTTTTAACCAAATAATGTTTTACTATGCGAATTTTTTTTTAATAGTTGTACTTTGGATAAAAATTTTAAAAATGTGTAAGTATATGTTTTTTCAAATTTAATATTTTTAAAATGTTGTGTTTTTATTTTTGAGTGAAAACTGAACACAGGATTTTAGAAATGTGTGAATCATTTCTGTGAATATTTTTGACTGTTTTTTCTCCTGTGGCCTCTGGGTGGTGCTGTTCAGGTTTTCTTTTGCTTTGACTGTTTTTCTCTACTGGCCTCTTGTTGTAGCTTCTTCCAGTAAGTAGTCTCTTTCTTTCCTCATTTCATTTCCGGACGTCGTGGAGGGAGGACGTGGGGGTGAGTTCTCTGGTTTAATTTCTCTGGTGTTTTTTTTTTTTTGGGGGGGGTTCTGTGTGTTCTGTCTTGTTCTTATTTTTGGGTTTGATTTTGATTATTTTTGAATGTATTTGATTCTGATTTTTGTGTTTTATTTTTGGGGTAAGTAAAGTCAGCGGGCGGAGTGCTGTCTGCTGGCTTTTCTTACCTGGAAATGGGTTCAATGTGTGTGTGTGTGTGGGGGGGAGTTGGGGGGTTGGGAGGGTTTAACATGACCTTGCCTTGCTGGCCAGGCCGCGTTAAATCCTTGCATTGGGGTGGGGGTGGGGATTCTTTTATTTATTTATATGTATGTATTTTTTACAGGGGGGCTGGCTAGTGCCTTGTCGTAGCCTGGGTTTGGGGGGGGGGAAGGGGGGTATCCCCTCCCCCCAAGCTACAGGCTGGCTTGGGCAGGCCTCCGAGGCTGCGGGGAAAAACATAGTTTTTCCCCGTTGCCTCGCCGAAGCATGGGTGGTGGTAGAAGAGAAGGGTATCCTCTTTCCCCACCCCCATGCTACAGAGGAGGAATTGTTTCGCTTTCAAGGGGGGGAGGCAATGATGCCTTCGCCCTCCCTTGAAAGTGAAATACTTACTCGGCAAGTAAAGGTCCCGGGCAGAGCGCCGTCCGGTGCCTTTCCTTTCCGGAGGAATTGTTTTGTTTTCAAGGGGGGGGGGCAGCGAAGGCATCAATACCTCCCCCCTTGAACTTCCTCTGTTGTGGTTTTTTTCCACCCTGGCTCAACTTTTGTTGAGGCTGGTGGTGGTCTCGACGTGTTTCCGGCAGGGTAGCGTGCAAGAATGCCAGCGGGTGTTTGCGTCGCTTTGAGGCGCTGCATCTGCCTACGGTGGACTTGCGCTCCCAGTGTGTTTTTTATTTTTATTTTTCGCGCGCTGGTTTCCTCAGCGTTCTGCACGCTCATGGCTCACAGGATGCTGGGGCTTGTAGTTTTTGGTTTGTGTTTACCATTGGTGCAGCGGTTTTTTCCTTTGGCTTCATTTTGATTGGCCGCGGCTCATTTCCGAATGTTCCTTTTGCTCGCACCTCTCAGCCTGATTGGCTGTGGCATGGCGCGGCCCAAGGAACATTGGGAAATGGAGTCCTTTCTTTTTGTTTGCGGTTGGGGGGCTCCTGCCCCACTGATGCAAAATTCAACTCAACAGTTACCTGTGAACCCCAGTCGGGCGATTGCCCGGAGGCTTGGTCGGGGCTAGTGGGGCCTAGTGCAACAACCTTTGTCACATTCCAACGGTTAACACTCAGATTTATAGGTATAGATCAGTTCATGCAATGTATGAGTAACAAAAATTATGAGCAACAAATTCTTAACTAACTTACACCATTGAATTTAATCATGACAAGCCCAATTAATAGGATTCTGGCCATTTTACCAGAGTTTGGAAAAATACATTTTATTGATGTTATGCCCAGAATCCTTCAGCTAGCATCATCACTGTAGTCTAAAAGAGCAAAATACTGTATCTAAGTGCTGTAGTTTTCAATGTTGAGAGATTTTGCCATTGTTGCTGTTTTGTAAAATACCACTTGGCTATCTGCAGTGGTCCAGGTTTATGGGCCTGCTGGCTGGTGAAGTGGCTAAGAGAGAACAGAACCACATCATATATTCCTATGTGTGCTCAGAAGTGCTTGATCATCAGTAGTTTAATTGAACAAGACAATTCTATGCCCAATATCTTTAATCTTCAGAAAATAAATATTTGATATGGATTGAATCTGAAATTAAGATATACAACATTCACAACCTCATCCTCAGGAATATAATTGCTTTGTTTTTTCATTATCTTCTCTCCCTCTACAACTTTGCATGGTTGACACCCATGTCATTATATCCATTTTATACATGTTGTTTTATTTAGGCTTACAAGCTCAGTTGAAAAAATACTAGCACCTCCTTATTTCTTCTTTTTTGGAAGTGTAATATCAGCCTATCTTCATTTTCTGGATATACCCTAGTCCAGTGTAGGTGAACCTCAGGGGTGGCATGCAGAGCCCTTTCTGTGGGCATGCATGCTTTCACAGGCATGTCCTGTGCCACCCCGTGCCACCGCACCCATGGTAGCACTGCTTCCCCACCCACCTCTCTCCCTCTGTCAATGGGGAGGTGTGAGGGGAGGCTGAAATCCTGCCTGGGAGGTGGTGGTGGGGATGAGGTGAAGCTGCCAGGCACTCCCCCACCCCACTAAGGTGGCAGTGGTGGCTTATGCATGGGGGAAGGCTGTGCACCCACAGAGGGCATATGCATGCACTAACATGACATTGCCGGAGGCACATCAGCGACATGACATACCTGCGTGGGTACACACAGTGCCTGCTTACATGCTGCCTCCTCCTCCATGGGCACTTATTCTCTAAAAGGTTCACCATCACTGCCCTATATATTTGTTTCATGTTTAGTTGTAACACTACAAACTTTTCCATTCTGAGTAAAAGTATTCTGGCTGAGTAACCTTAATGCAGCTTCTTTTAGGTAGCCATGTCGCTAAAACAACCTCAAAAAATCAACAGTAGGGCCAAACGGTGAATATGCCAAGAAAATAAAAAAAAGTTTGAGATTCTGTAAAGTTCACTTCTTCTGTTTTAGGGGAAGTGGACTTTACAGAATCTCAAATGTTTTTTTCTTCTTCATTTTCTTGGCCTCTTTTAGGTAGACAAACTTGGTTTCAGTTTCTAAGGCCAGAAACAGATATTAAATGCAACCCACAAATTGAAGAAGGTAATTCATAACTAATGAAAATATCTGAGTGACACAGCATAATCTTCTCTCTGCTCAGAGATTAGTCAAATAAATTCATTTTCTTTGGTGATTGGTGTTCAATAAGCATGAGATGCCTTTGAAGTCTGATTTCGCAAATGTGGAATGAGTACCTCAGTCATCTTCTTGCAATTTTAATATTTGTTCAGGCTATCTCTGGTGTCTGTTTCCCCTCTTAGATGATAACTGATGCCAATCCCTTGACTTTTAAAAGTAGTCTTGGTTGCCACCGTTTCCGACCTTTTTGCTCCATATAATTCCATGATGTGCGCTAGTAAACTTTGTGTCATAGCTGGATATACCTATTATCTTTACTTTTGGATTTACTCTGCTGCTAGGGTACTCTTATCTTTCCTCTGATATGCTTATCAACAGATTTGGAGGAAGGGTAGGTAAAATCACTTTCGGTCTCTCTTCCACCCTCCACTCCTTTTTCTTGCATTGTCAAATATCATACAGGTGTGTTTAGGTCTAGCTATATAAACAGGCATATTTGACTACCAAGGGAACTGTGCTTTTTATGACATACTAACTAGATCTGCCCCAATCAAGATGTACCTAGGAAAATGCTGTAAAGGACCTTGTCCAGCCTCTGCAAAATATTTATATCTCTCTGAAGAATCCAATATTCCAGCATTAAGAGAACTGTTGTTCTGACCCAAGAAAAATGTGCACCCACTGAATCATGTGGAATAACTGTTTATTCATAATAGGTTCTAACTCTAATAAGCTTTGGGTCTTGTCCAGATGGTGTGTAGTATTCTGGGTTTTGTTAACAATGTGTAGATACACCTCAGCTACAAATAATACAGCTTGTAAGGTTTGTGTTTTAAGTCATGTCTGCTATTTTCTCCCTACAGAAGCTGGCATGGATTTCCCTTCAGTCTTCTCTGACAGTAGTTAAAGCTGTGACAGTGAAACCACCTGCTCCCACATGCTAAGGTAGACATTTTGTCAACCAAATTGTTCTACAACTCTGCTTTTTCCCCAGGTAGATGTTTATTCATTTGTTTGTTTTTGTGTCAGAGATTACTTTGGGTTGAAAGGATTTTTGCAGGGAATGCCCGAATGAAGCTCTTTTCATGTCCCCCATCGTGCAGCTCTCGGGGAATCAAACCCTGTCTTTTGTCAACTGGCCAATACTACAAATGGTGATAAAATGAGAAGCACATGTTCTTGCTGGGATTGACATAATATTGCTCAGTCTGTTACAACATCACCCTCTCTATCGTGTTTGCTTTTGATTTGGTGAAATGATTAACAGCCATTTTGGGAAAGGTTGTCCCAGGTGCCCCCCAAAGAAGGGAATAGTAAACCTTCATAGAAAACTCTGGGAAGGTTTGCCATAAGTCATAATTGACTTACAAGCAATTATTTAAAAGTAAACTGTAGTAAACATCTGGTAATGTGAGCCATATTTCTCATTTCCAAAATAATGATATATTGCTTACAGATTCTCTTCTCCCCCTCCTCTCAGTTTCTTTTCCCTTTCTCCTCAGAGGTGGTATCTTTTGGGAATATTCTGTTCTGTGGCTTTGGTGTGTTAAAGGGATTACTACACTGTTCCCAAAAGTATTCTCCAGAGGAAAAGGAATCTTAATGTAGATCCAAGCTCTCCCTCTCATTTCCTTTTATGTAAGTCACACTCTGCCAAACTCAAAACACAAGCCATTGTGAACATCAGGGATATGAACCCTTATTAAAATTTAGTGAAATTTTAAATTCAGTTTCTTTTCTCTATTGAAGTTTGGTGATATAAATAGCTGTTTGTGTCCTATGGGCAGCCATTTCTAGGAAATGGAACAGGAGTAGTAATCCAAACATAAACTCACCTATTGCTGCCCTAGAATAAAGGGCAAACTGAACTAATACAGTAAAACCCCGACTTACATATGCCTCAAGTTACATAAAATTCGACTTACATAATCATTTTTGCACTAAAACCATGTCCCGATTTACATAAATGTCCCAATTTAGATAACACAATTTCCTATGGGTTTGCTTCAAGTTACATAGAAAAATCATTTTTCCTATGGGTGTGCTTTGAGTTACGTAAAAAGGCCCTGATGCTGGGAAAGATTGAAGGCAAAAGGAGAAGGGGATAGCAGAGGATGAGATGGCTAGATGGCATAATTGACACAGTAGGCATAGATCTGAGCTGTCTATGATGGATGGCAGATGATGGAGGAACCTGGTGTATGGTGGTCCATTGGGTCGCAAAGGGTCGGATTCGACTGTAACAAATGGCCAAATCAACTGAACAAAACAAAACTGAATAACAAGAACTAATTGGTAGCCCTAAAGTCCTGCTGCATTGGTGGTTGCTATACTATGACCATGCTGCTTTTTTACACTAACATAGGGATTCTCAACCTGTGGCTCGCAGGCTGGATGTGGCCCCTGGCACAATTTCATGTGCCCCCCCCCCGACTGCCTCCAACACACCAGGAAGTGACATGTGGTGGAGGAAGGGCAAAATGAGGCTGTCCTTGAGGACCATATGGAAACTGCAGTTGGTCCAGAATGTGGCGGCCCGTGCAGTGGTGGGGTGTAGTCATTTCGTCTGCGCCTCACCACTGCAGCGGGAGCTGCACTGGCTGCCTATATGTCTCCGGCTGCAATTCAAGGTGCTGGTTGTCACCTTTAAAGCCCTTCATGGTAGCGGACCAGGATACCTCAGGGATTGCATCGTCCCTAGGACATTGACCCATCCCATGAGAGCAAACCAAGAGGGCACCCTTCAGGTACCATCTGTTGGGGAGGCTTGCCTCTCCAGCACAAGGAAAAAGGCCTTCTTGGTCATAGCCCCCACACTATGAAACCTCCTCCCGGTAGAACTATGCCTCCGGGCCCAGTTGCTACCATTTAGGAAAGAGCTGAAGACGTGGTTGGCAAAATAGGTCTGGGGGCCAGGATTGTCAACAAGCTCCCCTTTCTGGCTTGTCTGAGGCTCCCCCCTCCTGTAATTATTTTTTTAATGTTATGGTTTTGTAGATTTTATATTTGTATTTAGATAGTAAATGGCACAGAGTGTGTGTGTGTGTGTGTAATATTGCTATGTTTTTAAGGGTTTTTTAATTGTTTTATATTGGTTTTAACTTGTGTAGCTGCCCAGGGTTCATTGAATACGGCGGTATGAAAATCTATTAAATTAAACTAAATTAAAATGGCCATCCGGCTCCTGAAGCTGTCTGAGGGAGCATGATCTGGCCCCTGGCTTAAAAAGGTTGAGAACTCCTCCACTAACATAATGTAGTTGTCAAAATGTGCTAAGGCTGTATCTTTAGAGTTTATACAACTTCCCAAAGATTTATCAGGTCTTTCATTTTAACTGTCTTAACTGTTTATCAGCAAGACCACTTTCTGTGCTTACTTTCACTGTATACTTCAAAAACATCTTATGTTACTGTGATTTAAAACCTCATTAACTCTTAATTTTCCCTTTGCAATGTTTATTGTCAACTAATATTGTAAGGGGGATGCATATCTGTTAATTTTTATGTGCAAAGGTTCTGGGAATCCAGAGTCTCATAATTACCCTTTTCTTTGGGGACTTTGCTTATCAAAAAAACCCTCTTCTTCTTCTTCTTCTGGATCCGAATCTGAATATTGGCAATCATCATGGCGACCAGACATGAAGACTGTCCTGAGAATATAATGCAGTGGCCTTTCATCTGCCTTCCGAACTGATCCAGTTCTGTGAGTCACTTTCTGGTCCTGAGTCCTTTTGGCATGCAAAATCCTCCTCAGCCCCATGCTTGTATTGATGAAGCTGCTGCCCTCTATCAAGATGGATTCAAATGGGATCTAATTCACTTGGGGACCATCACCCTTCCCTGTGGACTTCGCCACCCAAGGCCGTTATTCCCCAGGGTGGTCAGCTTAGTCAACTGCTGCCTGATACTCTGTGTTGAGTCACTGGCAGTAGGGTCTACTCTATTAACATAGCAGGATAACCTGGCTTCTAAACATTTGAATAACTGCGTCTGCTGTGCATTTTACATAGGGATATTCCCCCCTTCCTGGATCCACTGGAGCCTTGGCAAAACATTCTCACCTTCATTCATAACAAAGAAAGCAGTGTGGTACTTTGGCTGGTTCCGACCGGTTCTGGCAAACCAGTAGTAGAAATTCCAGGCCACACACACTTGGCCAGCCACGCCCACCTCTCAGCCTCCCCCTCCCAGCACCGCCGGAAACGCATCCCATTTGTCTCACCCAGGGCCGAAGGCACGTTTTCATCTCCACACTTCCCTTGTGCCTTCAGCCAAGGGCGAGTCAAATGGGATGCGTTTCTGGTGGCACCAGGAGGGGGAGGCCAGCCCACCAACCTGCCCATTCACCTCCCATTAGTGCCACCGGCAGGGATGCATTTCCGGAGATGCTGGGAAGGGGAGGCCTGCCAGCGTCAGCCCACCAACCCACCAATCCACTCACTCACCTCCCAGCAACACTGCTGGCAGGGACACATTTTTGATGGTGCTGGGAAGGGGAGGCCAGCCAGTGCCAGCCCACCAACCCACCCGCTCACCTCCCAGCAGCGCCGCTGCTCTGGGGACTCCTCTGTCCTCCTCATCTCCCCGAAGAAAGAGAGCAAGGTAGGTTTCTTTCTTTATTTTCTTGGGGTGGGGATGGGGTGGGTGTTTGAGGCCTCACCCACAGATAGCCATGCCCACAGATAGCTACGCCCACTGAGTGGGTAGTAAAAATTTTCACAGTGCATTACTGCCTGAAAGGTCTCTTGAACAAATAGATAAAGATCTGGTAGGAGATGCTGAGAATTCTATATATAGACACTAGACAGTGTATACAACATGTTGTAACAGTGTCTTAATGAGACCAAGCATTTGAATGGGAGCATATCTTTTCCTCCAGAGCTTGGACTATAACTTTCAGAGTCCTATAGCCAGCATGGAGAGATTCTGGGAGTTTTAGTCCCAAAAGGAAAGTACTCCCCCCCCCCCCAAGCGAAGTTTATAAGTTTTGCTTTCCCCCCAAACTCTCAGCCAAGGAGTATGCAATCTAGAGGTATTTGTGGGTATGAATGGATATGTAAGAGCAGGAGTGAGTTGGCACGTAGAGGCCCAGGCGGCTGAAAAGGGAGGAAGATTGGAGACGGGAGGAAACTTCTCTGGTCCTAGCTAGCTTATTGGGAGGAGATTCCACCGGAAGGAGGGAGATGGCTTGGAGTGGGAAAATTAGGTGGGGAGGCTGCACGGTGACTTTGGCCTCTAATTACGTCTGTGAGAGCCATGATTGGATACTAACTATGAATGACAGGCGAGAGGTGGAGAATGGGTCTTGGAGTGATGAAATGATATATATAGGACATACCACAATGTTCTCTGTGTTTTGCTTGTTCTGGACTTTCTTTTCTTTTGTTTGGGGAAATGATTCGTGTCTAACCAAACCTGGTGGATGTGCATTGTTGTCTCATTTTGGGCATAGGCCCTGCTGGCCTAAAAATAGGTTTCTTATTTTGGCACTATTTGCTCATGAATACAGTGTATATGATAGAGAAAGAGAAAGAGAAAGAGAAAGAGAAAGAGAAAGAGAAAGAGAAAGAGAAAGAGAAAGAGAAAGAGACAATGTATACTTGTTGAGAGGGGAAAAAAAGCAATTGCAATTACACTTATTTACCATCCCATAGCACTTAGTGCACTCTCTGGGCAAATCACAAGGTAATTAATATCTTGCCTTCAACATGCTGGATACTCATTTTACTGACGTTGGAAGGATGGAAGGCTGAGTCAACCTCGTTCCCTGTCAGGACTGAACTCACATCAGTAGTTTTGGCTTCTGAAGTTAACCCATGTGCCACGAGCACAGGATTGCATATTCACCACCATTTCTTGCCTGAGGCAAAAGATCAGATAACATCTCCCCATTCAACATACAGAGGGTCCACTGCCATATTGGAGGTCGTAGACTACTTTTGGGGATTAAGAAGTAATATGTCTTTATCTTGCACCAGGAGGGAAAACCTAGAGATCCCAGGAAGAGCAACTAAAAGGCTGTTGATTTGGAACTTCAAGCATTTGCTTCTTGAGACAGTGTCCTCACTCTGTCTAATGGAAAGTCTGGCACTGAGAAAGAGGTGCAAAGAGATGAGATGAGTTTCTGAATTTTGCAAATTAGCCACATATAAGGGTGAAAGGTATATCTCTCTCTCTCATTTCCCAACATGGGAACAGTAAAGTTACATGCTCTGTGGAACACAACCCTCTCCATGTTTCTCTCATATTTTTCTTAAGACAGAAGCAAAAGGAACAGGGCCAACCCAGGATATTTTGCTATGTGAGACAAAAGACAAAAAGGGGGCAAACACTATGGAATACGTTCTAATTTAAAACAAAAAATTTAAGCATCTGGTCCCGTCTGCTTCTAAGTATATCCATATAGTTGGTTGCGGGATGGCTGGCTGGACGTCCTGTTACAGTAATGGAGTAGACCATATGGTAATGGAATAGACCAAATGTTGGGCAGCAATAAATAACCTGACTCCCTAAAGGGGCCAATGGTTATGGGTGGATGAGCTCTTTTAGGTGGGGTGATGGTCCCCTCAGTGGAGAAAATGCCACTGGAAACATCATATTGGGCCCAATAGCAAAATGAGTGGAGGAGGAACTCTTATTCCCAATGGTCATGGAGGTGGAAGAGGCCACGCCAGATGGACTGGTTGTGAAGGCGCACCTTGTCAATATCCTCAAGGTGGTGGCAGTCCATTGCAGTCTCGATAATAAATCCTGCATGTCTCATTTCATATGTGCTGCAGGAGATGGCTCTGTGATCATAGGGTGCCGTTCACTTCAGGGCAAGCTGGAATCCACCTTAAACAAATTCATGTCAATGACATTTTTCCTGCTTCAGGAGAAAAAAAAATGCATTCTTGAATACAAGTTGCAGCCGACAACAGGGTACTCTTAGAACATACACACACTCTGGGGAAGTGGGAGGTGCCTCTATCAATAGTTGGAGATATCTGGTAGCAGATGACCTAAGACACAAGCCAAAGGTTCATTACTGGCAGATAGGAGGCCCATCATGATGTAGCAGTTAGAGGGATGGACTGGGACTTAAGTGATTCCCCTCATCCATGAAACTTATTAGATGACTTTGGGTCAGTCAATCTAACAACAACCCTCAGAGGGTTGTTGTGTAGATAGAATGGGGAGGGGAAAGCCTTGTGTGGTGCTTTGAGCTCAGGAAAGAAAGGCAAAACAGAACTGGGACAAATGCATACCACAAATACAACAGAGGATATACTAGCAGTAAGTCATGACACTGGATGGGCTCAGCCAAGATCTGGGCATCCTCAGTGACCGTACATGCTCAGATAGTCAGTGATATCCCAGCCCTAAGTGGAGAAGAACAAATTTCCTTCTTCTCTTCTTTTGACAGCTTTCTGACAGTATAGTGGTGAGGATCCTAGAGGAAAATATCACCCTCTTAAAGCATTTGACAGATTTCTTTCTCTCTCTGCCAGCAGTAACATAAAAAGCCTGGAATAATGTTGTAGCTTTAACAGAATGAACATTTCTTTCTTTCCTTTAAAAAAGAGCCTTTCTTTCACACCAAGGCTGTAGCTTTTGGATCATAATTGGAAACATTTGATCAGGTTGAGTAGAGATAAGTGTCTTTCTTGTTAAAAAGAATAAAAACAACTATTTTTCAACCCTGACTTATGGTTCTTCTGCAGGCTATTTAATGAAAAGCAAAATCCACGAATTTCCTTATTGATTCTACCAGAAGCAATAGTCAGGGACAATATATTTAGCATAATGTCAGCATACTCTTTTATCTACTGAGTTATTCTTCCTATTCTAGCATTTACTGGGAAAATCTAAAATGCAAGAAAGCATTTAACAAGAAAGCCTAAAATGCAGCACCTCTGCACCTATAGGAACAGAGACTAAACACATGACAATACCCCCTCAATCTGCCCAGAGACAAATGTCTCTGTTAGTATGTGAAAACATTACTAGCTACAATATGAAAACCTTCTCCCCTCAAACATTAAAAAAGATGACAAAAGAGAGCCCATGGTTATCTTACTGCCTGTTGGTATATTGTAGCTCTCTGTGTGTTTTGGCCATTTGTTACTGTCATATTTGGAACAGCTTTTTGTACTATAGTAGGAAAATGTACAAGGGGACTGTGGTGACTTAGTGGTTAAGATGCTGAGCTTGATGTCAGGTCAGTAGTTCGAGACCTGAATGCTGCGTGACGGAGTGAGCTCATGTTGTCTGTCCCAGGTCCTGCCAACCTAGCATTTTAAAAGCCCATTCCACTGGCCCGGGGATGGGAGGCAGCTGCAGCCTCTGCCGCCATCCTCCGATCCCCGCCCGCTCAGAGGGCATGAAAAGCTGCCGGCTCCGGTGCTGCTGGTTCTGGCGGCGGTATGCAGGGCTTCGTTCAGCCACCGCATGTGACGTTGAGCTCTGGGGGCCCGTCCGCAACATTGAGCCTGGAGCTCCGTCGGGAACAATGAGCCCGGGCTCCATATCTGTATTTGTATTTATATTTTGTATGTATACATTTCTCTTGTTAATTATTTTCTAGGAGATTGATACTTTGTAATTTTGTAATTGTAGTGTATATTTTTTGTTGTAAGCCACCTTGAGTCGCACTTGTGCTGAGTAAGGCGGGATATAAATTTAATAAACAAATAAATAAATAAAATTGCAAATAGATAAATAGGTATGCCAAACAGGAAGCATATCTATCCCTTTTCCATGATCCATCCTCCAACATGAAGAAAGTTCATTTCCAAGAACTAAAGCGGAATTGCCAGGCACAAATAAGAGAAATTAAGAACACCTGGTGGGAACAAAAAGCTAAGGAACTCCAAAGGCTGTCTGGCACAAGTGTCCTAAGGAACCTTTATGATGGCATAAAAGAACTACATGGACCATCTCACTTTTCATCAGGCACCCTGAAAGTAGCTGATAATGCTACAATCCTTACAGATGGCCAGAAAATCCTGGAGCACTGGAAGGAACACTTTTGCACACTTTTAAACCAAAACTCTACCTCTGCTAAGGATTTTCTTCAAGAAGTGCCACAACTTCCACACCAGCCACAGATGGCAACTCCACCGACATACTTGGAATTCTGTGAGACTATAAACTGAAACCCAGAAAGACTCCTGGGCCAAATATCATCCCTCTGGAGTTAATCCAGAAGGGAGGGGCACCTCTAAAGACAAGGCTCTTCACACTTCTGCTCTTGATTAGGGAAACTAGTAAAGTGCCTAATGATCTTAAGAATGCTACCATTATCACCATCATTAAGAAAGGTGATTGTAGTACTTGTGGCAACTACCTTGGCATATCATTGTTATCCATGGCTGGAAAGATTTTCACAAGAATCCTGCTCAGCTGCCTTGCAAATTATCTCCAAAAGGGTCCTCTCAGAATCTCAATGTGGTTTCCGTATTTCCCAAGGTACAATGGACATGGTTTTCAAGACAATTTCAGGAAAAATGCATAGAGCAACAGAATCCGGTCTTCATAGTATTCTATGACATGGAACGGGCTTTTGATTCTGTCCCAAGACCTGCTATGTGGGCTGTGCTGAGACGCTTTGGTTGCTCTGAGCGTTTTGTAAATCTGGTCCATGAGCTTCATGATGGCATGTCTGGAAAGGATTCTCCATCAAAACAACATATCAGATGCCTTCCCAATCACCAATGAATTGAAGCAGGGTTGCATGCTTGCTCCAACCCTTTTTGCCCTTTATTTGGCTGCCATGCAATATGAGACTCCTAATAACAATACAGGTGTAGAGATTAAATACCCCTTCAATGGAGGAATCTTTAATTTGGCTAGACTATGCTCCTGAAAAATAACCAGTGTTAAAAGGATAATGGAAATACAATATGCTGATGATACTGCATCACATGCTCTCACACCTGAGCAGCTGCAACACTCAACTGTTTCAAGAATGCATGTGATCATTTTGGCCTCACTATAAATGCTTAGGAAACTAAGGTACTTGCACAACCTGCCCCAAGGACAACCCTTCCAGAGTTCAGTATCACCACCTCAGATTTGACACTGGAACAGGTAGACCAATTTTCTCAACTTGGTAGCATCCTGTCTAAAAACTGCACCTGTGAAGAGAATTGGTGCTGCCCATTCTGCCTTTGGTCGTCTATCACACTGGGTCTCACAAACAAAGATTTAACAATCCAAACTAGGCTCATGGTATACCAAGCTGTTGTTACCTCAACGTTACTGTATGGCTGTGAAACATGGACCCTCTATCGCCAAGCCATCAAAAAGCTTGAGCGTTTTCACCAACAGAAGCTAAGGCCCATCTTGAACATCAAGTGGGATGACTATGTCACCAATATCACAGGCAAATGTAAATAGCATTGAAGCTTCCATCATAGGCCATTATCTTAAATGGAGAGGGCATTGTGATGGCAGAAATCTCTTTATATGCTCGCCGGCAGCCTGATTTCTCCACACCTTCTCGCTCACACCTCATTTTTATGCCTTTCTGACCAACCGTTGCCCATCCCCTCCTCTTGGGGCAATTCCCCTCTTGAATTCCCCTGGACTCCACATGGCCCCTTTGGCTAGTGCAGGTATGCAAGGTACGTTATTGGTAGCTTATGTGGCCTCTGACTCGTGGTCCAGACCAGCTTCTCCTCCCAATTCAATAGACACAAAGATCTATATTTTATAGATTTTATTAAAGGTAAAGCCAGCAGGGTGAGCGAGCGGCGGAAGGGCCAGCCGCGCGGCCGCCGGGCAACCACCCCTAGCCGGGGGGTGGGGAGGAGAGCCAGCCAGCCAGCAGGGCGAGCGAGCGGCGGAAGGGCCAGCCGGGTGGCCGCCGGGCAACCACCCCCAGCCGGGGGGTGGGGAGGAGAGCCAGCCAGCCAGCAGGGCGAGCGAGCGGCGGAAGGGCCAGCCGCGCGACTGCCGGGCAACCACCCCCAGCCGGGGGGTGGGGAGGAGAACCAGCCAGCCAGGCGAGCAGCGGAAGGGCCAGCCGCGGCCGCCGCCGGGCAACCACCCACAGCCGGGGGGGGGGGTGAGGAAGAGGAGGAGGAGGAGAGCCGGTTGAGCAGCGGAAAGGCCAAGAGAAGACCAACTGAAAGACGGGAAGAGAGCAGAGGAGGAAAAGCAGGGGGCGAGACTCAGAGTCCCTGGCAAAGGATAAGTACCTGATATGCAGATGTAGAAGACTTAATATAGAAACTGACATAGAGATTTTATACTAACTAAATACAGAAATTGACATAGAGACTGTGTATAAAGTGTATAAAGTGTGATAATATGCATGACAATATGTTGTCTAAAATGTTTTAAACTTTTAAAAACTGTGATAAAATGTATGAGGAGGGAAAAATGGCGTAGACACCGGCAAACCACGCCACAAAGCTTGCCAAGAGAACCCTATTGACCAAAACAAAAGGCAAAACAAAAGGGCAGGCTAGGTGATACAGGATGCTTAACACCACAGAGGGGAGAAAGGGGAGGGACAGGAAAGGGGGAGGGGAAATGCAATGTTGTAAGGAGCAATACTGCATAGGGACATGGAATGTGAGATCAATGAACCAAGGTAAACTGGAAGTGGTAAAAAATGAGATGGAAAGAATAAGCATTGACATCTTGGGCATCAGTGAGCTCAAATGGACAGGGATGGGGGAATTCAGCTCTGGAAACCATCACATCTACTACTGTGGGCAAGAAAACCTTAGAAGAAATGGAGTAGCCATAATTGTCAATAAAAGAGTGAGAAAAGCAGTAATGGGATACAACCTTAAAAATGACAGAATGATGTCAGTCAGAATTCAAGGCAAACCTTTCAATGTCACTGTGATCCAAATATACGCACCAACCACTGGTGCAGATGAAGCCACAATGGACCAGTTCTATGAGGACGTACAACACCTCATAGAACAGACACCAAGAAATGATGTCCAAATTATTTTAGGAGACTGGAATGCCAAAGTAGGAAATCAGAAAGTGGAGGGAATAACAGGCAAATTCGGTCTTGGAACACAGAATGAAGCAGGGCAAAGATTGATAGAGTTCTGCCAAGAGAACGCACTGGTCATAGCAAACACTCTCTTCCAGCAACACAAGAGGCGACTTTACACATGGACATCACCAGATGGCCAACACCGAAACCAGATTGACTACATACTCTGCAGCCAAAGATGGAGAACCTCCATACAGTCAGCAAAAACAAGACCTGGAGCAGACTGTGGCTCAGATCACAACCTACTGATCGCGAAATTCAGGCTTAGACTAAAGAAAATAGGGAAAACACGGAGACCAGAAAGATATCACCTAGACAGCATCCCTAAAGAATACGCGGTGGAGGTGATGAACAGATTTAATGGCTTAGACTCAGTAGACAGAGTACCAGAAGAATTATGGACGGAGATGAGGGACATCATGCAGGAAGCAGCAAAGAAAACCATACCAAAAGAAAAGAAGAGTAAGAAAGCAAAGTGGTTGTCTGAGGAGGCTCTTAAAATAGCAGAGGAAAGAAGGAACGCCAAAGTCAAAGGAGAAAGGAAAAACTACAATCAGTTGAACACAGAATTTCAAAGAAAAGCAAGGAGAGATAAGGAAAACTACCTAAAAGAACAGTGCAGAGAAATGGAGGAAAATAACAAAAGAGGCAGAACCAGAGATCTTTTCAAAAAAATCGGCGAAATCAAGGGAACATTTAAAGCAAAAATGACCATGATAAGGGACAAAGACGGAAAGGAGCTAGCTGATGCAGAAGAAATTAAGAAAAGATGGAAAGAGTACACAGAGGAACTCTACAAAAAGGACATCAACACTCCTGATAGTCACAATGATGAAGAAATTGAACTTGAGCCAGACATCCTGGAGAGCGAAGTCATAAAGGCCCTAAAGAGCACTGCAAACAACAAAGCTAGTGGAGATGATAGTATCCCAGTTGAATTCTTCAAAGCGTTAAAAGATGACGGCGTCAAATTACTGCATTCAATATGCCAGCAGATTTGGAAAACAAAACAGTGGCCACAGGATTGGAAAAGATCAGTATACGTCCCAATCCCAAAAAAGGGCAATGCCAAAGAATGTTCAAATTATCGAACAATCGCGCTCATCCCACATGCCAGCAAGGTGATGCTCAAGATAATACAGGATAGACTTCAGCAACATGTGGAGAGAGAATTACCAGAGGTGCAGGCTGGTTTCAGAAGAGGCAGGGGGACTAGAGACCACATTGCCAACATACGCTGGATCATGGAGAAAACAAAGGAATATCAGAAACAAGTTTACTTTTGTTTTATTGATTACACTAAGGCATTTGACTGTGTGGACCATAACAAGATGTGGCAAGTAATTAAAGAGATGGGAATTCCAGAGCACCTCATATGCCTTCTGAGAAATCTGTACATGAAACAAGAAGCAACAGTTAGGACAGAACACGGAATGACAGAATGGTTTGGAATAGGAAAAGGAGTAAGACAAGGCTGCATTTTGTCACCATGCTTATTCAACCTATACACAGAGCACATAATGCGCAGTGCAGGGATGGAGGAATCACAATATGGGATTAAAATCGCTGGGAGAAACATCAACAATCTGAGATATGCAGACGATACCACCCTAATGGCAGAAAGCGAGGAAGACCTAAAGAATCTCTTGATTGGGCTGAAGGAGGAGAGTGCAAAAGCTGGCTTGAGACTCAATATCAAGAAAACCAAGATAATGGCAACAGGCCCCATCAGTTCCTGGAAAATAGACGGGGAAGAAGTAGAAGCAGTGACAGATTTTACTTTCTTAGGATCAAAGATCACTGCAGATGGGGATTGTAGCCATGAAATAAAAAGGCGACTGATTCTTGGGAGACAAGCGATGAGAAACCTGGGGAACATAATGAAAAGCAGAGACATCACATTGCAAACAAAAAATAAAATAGTCAAAGCAATGGTTTTCCCAGTGGTGATGTATGGATGTGAGAGCTGGACAATTAGGAGGGCTGAACGTAGAAGAATAGATGCCTTTGAGATGTGGTGTTGGAGGAGGGTTTTGAGAGTCCCCTGGACAGCGAGGAGAACAAATAGGTCAATCTTAGAAGAAATTAACCCTGACTGCTCATTGGAAGGTCAAATAGTAAAGATGAAGCTAAAGTACTTTGGGCATCAAATGAGAAGGGAGGATTCACTTGAGAAGGCATTGATGTTGGGAAAGGTGGAGGGCAAAAGAAGAAGGGGGAGGCCAAGGATGAGATGGCTGGATGGCATTGTAGACACAATGGGCACAGAGCTGGGAGGGCTGAGGGGGATGGTGGAGGACAGAGGCGACTGAACAACAACAACAACAACAAATTAAAGGTAAATTAAAGAAACAATTATAGCATAGGAATTCAGACTTTGCAGACTAGTCATTTACTTAGCTCTGGTACAAGACATCACAGAGCTCCTTTGAAGCACTATAAGGACAAGCTGAAACAAACCATGAAGGTGTCAGGTATAAACCCACAAATCTGGGAAACAGCAGCTGTAGATTGCCCACTTTGGTGCCAAACCATCTCTGCTGCTACCGATCACTTCAAAGGAGAACCCTGCAGACATGAAGAGACTAAGCAACAAACACAAAAGCTTTGTTAAACTCAACCATGCCCTTCACCATCTATTCAGTGCAATGCGTGTGGCCGCATGTTTCATGCCAGGGTTGGTTTATGGGGTCACCAGAGACACATTCAACAACTGAGAAAATGACTTCCAGGAAAATGTATACTTGGACATGAGTAGTACTTTGGTGGGAAAGGTAACAATGTTCCATGCTCTCGGGTGTCTAGTCATGTCTGCCACATGACAGCACTGGCTGTTTGAGTGTAAACGGAGATGAGCATCATCTCTTAGAGTTGACATGACTGGTTTTCAAGCAAGGGAGACCTTTACCTTTATTTTTAGGAGAAAGTATGTGCAGTGTCACAGCTGTGGAAGTGAAGTTTAGTTTAAGAGCAGGTAACCACTTTCTGGACTGCAGTGGCTCAAGTGGCTAAGTCACTGACTGGGAGGCGGAAGGTCAGCAGTTCGATTCCCGAGTACTGCAGGACAGAATGAGCTCCCATCTTTGTCCCAGCTCCTGCCAACCTAGCAGTTTGAAAGCAAGAAATTGCAAGTAGATAAATTTGGGCCACTTCGGTGGGAAGGTAAACAGCATTCCGTGCACTCCACATGACCATGAAAACGTCTGCAGAAGCAGACAGCGCTGGCTCTTCGGCTTTGAAACAGAGATGAGCACTGCACCCTAGAGTCAGATATGACTTACTTTCAAGCAAGGGAAACCTTTACCTTAACCACTTTCAGCCACACAGCCATATTCATTTCTGGAGAAGTTTGGGAGGGACATATTCCAGTTGTGGGTGGAGCTAAAAATAAAAGCATAGGCTAAGAAAACAATCACACTTTGGGTTAACTAATAACTAAGTAAGAAGACAGGCTTTTTAGTCTTTTAGGAGGACAACAAGCTGGACAAACCATTCAGTGATGGTATCATGACGAGGAAGGGAGTGTGGCTTTCAGGAGTGTACCACTGATGTCTAGATGAGAATCCAGAAAGAGATGCTTTGTGCATTCCTGATCCATGTGAAAAGGTGGTTCCACCTACAAGACCTTCTCCCATTTCTCTTTGGGCTTTTAAAAACTCCTTCTATACGAATTGTCCTCTTTGATAGTTTTTTATTCCCCCCTAAACAAAGTCTTACGTTGAGGTCCAGAAAATGAGACAAGCAGACACCTTTCACTTTTCTTACAAACAGTATTGTAATGAGCCTGGGTTCACAAGGTCAAAAGATCCAGGATCTTTGCAATGATGCCATTGGTAATATCTCACCATATACTGCATATCAGTTTCCCCTGTTGCTCTTGAACTTAGAATCTTCACAGTTGTTAGTAAGTGGGATATATTTTTATAGCAAAAATATGTTGTTGTGAGCTATTATAATGCAAGGCATATGAGGACAGTTTATTTCTATGCATGGACTATGATGTCCCATTAATTATATTAGTTATGACTTATATGGGAGCCAGACCTGAATCTGAATATCCATCTTCTTGTCACCTTTCCTGGTTTGCTCTCCTTTTGAGCCCCTGTTCTTGACATCTAAGTGTCTTTAGGATATGGCCTGAGTAATTCTGAATTTCTAAACAACTATTATGTATGCAAGAGACACACAAACATTTTTTGCATTGAATCAATGAGCACTGGTACTGATGGGGAAAAGAGAAAAGATGGGCATCCAGGAATTAAAGCAGCCACACAAAATACATTAAAAATTCCTCCCTCACAAGCATTGTTTGCCCTTAGAATAGTCGCCTGTAGACCTGGAGAGAAACAGCAGTCCCCAAGTCTTCAGCCAACACCCTGAGACATGGTAACTCTGGTTACAATTCACTCCCTCAGATATTAACAGTATGAATTCTGCCTCAGGTAAATATTATGTCCAGTGTACATAGTTATGAACATGGAATCAGGGCAAAAGAGGATACTGAGAATCACACCAGTGTAAACACTGATGATGGACTTTCAAAGGACTAGCTATTGGCCAAAATGGCTGGGGTATTCTGGGAGTTACTGTCCAAATATATATACAGTACAAATATACATGCAGCCAGTTTCTGCAGAATGAATCTATGAAAATAATGTCTTTGCTGTTGTGAAGGAACTTGTCCACATTTTCTTGAAGGACGCTTATAAACTTTTATTTATTCTATGAGAAGGAATAGATACTACCCGTAGAGATTGATGGTTTTCTTTCAAATCTTCATATTTACAGATGCAGCTTGGTAGGGCATATTTACAAATGTATTTCTATTGTTCTACTGAGGATTTTTCATTGAAATCTGCCTCTTATTTGTGATAAGGCACAGCCATTGCCTAATATCACAAATCTTGTTTATACCGCTCACATAGAAATCATATTTGAGCTTCCTGAATTTGTTGTATTTACCTTTGGACTTCTGCTTATTGATTTTGATAAGATATTAAGGGAATATAGAAGAAGCCTCCATGAAGAAAGTGTTGTGAATATACTCAAGGCATACCCTAGGCAACAGCATGCAGCCAGCTAAACTTTCATATCCAGAAGGGTAGCACTGTGAAGTTACTGATGAACAAAATGACCCAATGGTCTTTTTAACGATCACAAGTAACAAACATTTCTATTAATATAAAGGGTATATTTTCATTCAAGAAGAACTCTTGGCTTCACTCTGCCATCAAAGTTTTCTGGAATGTGTCTATTTGCTGAAAGGCTCCACAAACAATTCAGAATTACCATTTTGTTTTGACAATTAAAAAAAATGTTTGTTTGTTCATTTGTTTAACTTATAGCCTTCCATATTGGCCAATAGGCTACCCAGAGCCAGTAACAGCTCGGCAAAACACACAGAGACTTTGAAGTGAAATAGGAAGATCGAATAATAATAAAATAAAATGGGGATACTTAGATACAAGAGAACTGTACTGTGTATGTGCAGAAATACAATCAATTCAGCAATTATGTGCATGCAATATATGGCTCACCCATTTGTACAGAAAAAGATCTAGTAAATGGCTGAGATTACGCTTTTGAAAGTAGCCTACTTCTGGTCATAAAGTCTACTCATGTTAACATTTAAATTTGTTTCAATTTCATCTGTATTTCACATAAATCCATAATTTTAAGTTGTGCAGTGCTCTGATATGGATAAAGAGTAAGATTTTAAACAGGTAATTCCTATGACTCTTTGTTCTAGAATTATAAAAATTGATTTGTTTTTATTCTCTTGTCTATAAAGCAGTTGTTTCATGGATCAGATAATATGTTTACCCATATAGTCTAGTTCACATTGAGAACTATCCTTGTTAAGAACAGTCCTGCTAGATCAGATGCTGCCTAGTTCAGCATCCTGTTTTCCACAGAGACCAAACAGACTTCTTTGGGAAGTCAATAAATAGAACATGAAAGCAATAGAGTAATATTGTTCTCCAGTGACTGGTACTGAAAGGTATGTGATAACTGACACTGCAGATAGTATAGTTCAGCATCCATTACCACAATAATTTTACCTTCAATGAAGTAATTTAATTTCCTTTAAAAACTATTTAAAGAGGTAGTCATCAGTATTTAATGAGAAAACAAATTTCACAGTTTAAATTATGGTCCTTTGAGATAGGGTATTTCTTACTTTGTTCCACTTCTTCCCTCTACTTCTTATTACTTGGTGCTGAAGAAGTGGAGAATTACTGGGTTTTGCATCCAAGCAAAATGAAGACCGTATAGATTTAATCTGCAAGCCATTAAACTTTCCTTAGGGGACTTCCACCTTCCTGAAGAGTTGTCCTACTTCCTTAGATCCCACACCAACCTCAACATTAAAGGGTATTCAAGAAAGAAAAACCTCCAGCTAGAGAATTGTAAACTTCTTCCTGAAAGTCTCCCAGAACAGACATTGTCATACAAATGGGAAATAGTATAGCACTAAACTCCATGCTTAAAACAAAGAGATGTATTAAAAAAAGAAACTAAGAGCCTTGGGAGTATCTAAAAAGTAAAAGTAAAAAAACCCCATAAAATGGAACAAGGTTAGATAAGAGGAATATAGTCTGGATGTTGGGGAAATTTCTATTAAGATCACTGTTCAACAGGAAATTTAAATGAGTAGAAATGTTCTGTGTGAAGAGTGCTGTGTGAAGAGGTACTTCCTTTCATCACTCTGGAGCTTTGCAGCTTCAGTAAAGTACCCCAGGTTGTAGTATTTCAAAACAGGGAGAAAAGCTTCTCTTTTCCCATACCAGAACAATTTATTTATTTGTCACATTTGTATTGTCACCCACTTGGCAAGTGACTCTGTGGCAATAATGTGTCCAGATTTAGATAATTTAAGTTAGGGATTCTCAACCTGTGGTCCGTGGGCTGGATGTGGCCCATGGCACCATTTCATGTGGCCCCCTGCCTCCACCACACCAGGAAGTGCCATGTGGTGGAAGAAGGACAAAATGACCGTCTGGCCCCCGACGCTGTCCAACAGAGCATGACCCAGCCCCTGGCTTTAAAAGGTTGAAAAACTCCTGATTTAAGTGCAAGAGGCATGTTTTATCCTTATCTCATTTTATAGCCCTCTCAATGGGCAGGGGTTTACTATTAGTAGAGTCTGACTGCAAACTAAGTCTCACAAACTAAGAGCATTATATAGATTTCAAATTGATGCAGATATGTAGTATAGCTGTGCCGTTAGTGCTCAATCTCTCTCTCACACACATACATGCACACATGTTGATGGGAATGATTGTAGCAGAGATGTTTGTGAGAACTGTAGACTTTATTACAATGGGGAAATTGATGAGGTCACAGGTGGGCAACCCTATGGCTCTCAAAACATTCTTGGACTGCAATTCTCCAGTACCCCACCATTCTTTCTTTCTTTCTTCATCTAAGATGCACCACCAGTATATAATAACATACAAAGCTAAAATTAACACATCTAAAAACAAAATAGAATTAAAAAGGGCTAGATGATATCTGCTCAATATCAGGCTACTTCAACAGCATTTCCTCTTGCCAACATAAGGTCCTCCTTAGTGCACGTTGAGGGGCATTGTGTGCATTGTATCATATGGGAGATATTTTGTACTCCGCATTCACACAGGCTGTTGTCTACAGGGAAACCCCACTTTCTCAGATTAGCCCTTCCTCTTCCTACCCCTGCACACAGTGTATTTAAAGCTTTCCACACAGGCCATGGTTGTTCTTGGCCAGGCAGTAGAGAGTCATGTGGTTCTGCCCAGTTATCTGGTAGCATGTTGCTCACCTTCTATAGTTCAAAGGCAATCTGTGGGGGCTGGTTGTTTGGAGGGGTAGAAGTTGTGAGGAAGCTATACCCCACCATTAACTATGGCTGATGGATATTTGCCATTCAACAACATTTAAGGGCCAGTAAGTTGCCAGTAAGTTGTGGTGGCTCAAGTGGTTAAGGTGCTGAACTCGCTGACTGGAAGGTCAAAGTTTGATTCCCGGGTAGTGCACGATGGAGTAAGCTTCCATCTCTGTCCCAGGTCCTGCCAACCTAGCAGTTTGAAAGCAAGAAATTGCAAGTAGATAAATAGGGACCACTCCGGTGGGAAGGTAAACAGCATTCCGTGCACTCAAGTGTCTAGTCATGCCTGCCACATGTTCACAGAAACATTTGCAGACGCAGACATCACTGGCTCTTTGCCTGTAAACAGAGATGAGCACTGAACTCTAGACTCGAATACGACTGTCTTTCGAGGAAGGGCAACCTTTACCTAAGGTGCCCACTCCATACCTGATTATGGTTTACCTACTGTTAGAGACACAGCACTGAGAAGCGAGAACAACTCTTTGCCTCTAGAGTTGTCTGATAACCTTAACCATACTCTCATTCTCCTTGGCTCCTTCATTAGAAATGCATTTGTGCTCTTTCATAGTGCCACAGACCTCTGGTTGTGCCATATCAAAGCCAAGCACCTTAACTAATTTTGTTTCCATTCCCTTTTTGCTCATGACTTTCCCCATCCTCCTTTCTCTTTGTGTTAATTCTTTATGGACAAAGAATTACTTCACTGAGGGAGTTCTGCTTTGATCAAAGGCAGCCTTATCCAGCTCCTGTGATAAGCCCTGCCCAAAGAAAATAGGTCACCATCTGCCTTTTAAAGTGGAAAGCATGTGGGTGGCTAACAGCAATCACCCAATAATACAAGTAGTATGAGTTGTTTATTAGTTAGCCTTGTATGTTTTCTCTCTTCCCCTTCCCCATTTCTTTAGGAGCTGAACCTTAGGGAATGTTGCTTTTTGGACAAGGACTGTCAATTAGTAGCTGAACTATAAATGATATGCTTGCTGAGTACACTGAACCAAAGAGGAAGGTATTTATGTTCTTGTCATGTCCAAGAGTAGCATAAAAATATCTGGAGAGCTCTACTGTCCCATGCAATCGAGCATCCGATGCCTCAGAACAATAAAGGCAATAGTTCTCCTCACTGGTCTTCCTTGTTACCCCCAATTAGTTGGAGACTGCTGAAGTTGGAGACTACTGGTTGTTCTCATGGCTAATACTATCCATTAGCCTGTAGATGTTCAAGTAGAGGTTAACTTGTGGTGACCATAAGAGAGGTTTCAGGGTTACAAAGATATTTAAGGAATAGTTTCACCAGGGTCATCCCATACAAGTACGTTTCTATGGTTGAGCAAGTATTTGAACCCATGTTTCCTACGTTCTAGCCTGTCTGTAATTCCATCCAATAAATACAGTGGCCTCCATGCATTTCGCTCTCTCTCTTCTGCAACTATTGAAACCAGTGACCATCAGCCTAAATGATGATCTGAAGCACAGAGATGGAACACTGTTTTGCTTATAGGGAAAATAAAAACAGATTCAGTCCCTGCATCTTTGTGCAAAGTTGGGGTAAATACCTGCCAAAAACCCTGAACAGCAGCTGCTGGTCAAGGTACATAATTAACAAGGTAAATGGTACATAATTAACAAGGTACATAATTAACAAGGTAATATAAGATGGATTTTTTATTTTATTCAAGTTGGGTTCCACAACCTGTATGACCAATCCACAAAATGATGATGTATATACCTGTAGTCCACTTTCATTTTGTAAGTATGTGTAGGCCAACTTAGTGTTACCTGTATGGGCTATTTGCTTCAGGCCAATGGATGGTAGTGTCCTTAGAAAGGGATTGTGCTTGAGGCATTTCAGTTTAAGAAAAACAGGAAAGTGGAGAGGAAGGTGGTGGTCATGGGAATTCCTGTATACAGTAAAACATTGCATAAAGAGCACCTCACTTAGAGACTAACTCACTTAAAGAGCAGAATTTTCTCTGAATGGTCGCCTCGCTTAACAACTAAAACCAACCAAAAACCCGTTTAACAACTAAATCAGGGTTTGCAATCCCCCCACCAGAAGTCACAACTGGTCCTGTACAATGATGTTTCACTTAAAAAGCAAACTCGGGTAAAGAGCAATCCCGTGGAACACATTATGCTCTTTAAGCGAAGTACCACTGTAGTTCAGGGGCAGCCTTATCTCTTGGTGGCTGAGGTCCATATAGTAAATAAGAGCCTTGTGGCGCCTACTTACTGTCATTACAGCAATGGCCAATACAAGGTTGGGCCTAGTTGACCAGCAGTTGGCAGATGGGTCATCTAATAGCATTGCTGAAGTCTCAAGCTGTAACCAGGAAATTGTGACTATGACTTATACCTCCAATTATGTATCTATCCTTCTTGCCAAATCTGTCTGCAGGGCCACGCTTCTGTTTGGCATTCAAAGCATGGTTATTGGGAATGTGATCTCAGATTCTCTCTTTATTTGTACTACTAAAAACTGTTTTTTTTAAAAAAAATCACCTGCATTTTCATGTGAGGGCTGAATCCAGGGATGCGTTTTAAAACCAGTTTTGGCAGCTTAATGCTATCTTTTCAAGGAGAAACCAGTGTCATTGTTATGCTCACCCCAGTACATTTTCAGCTACATTGATGACTGACGTGAGCATTAGCCATCTTTGGGTCGATGCCAGGCCACTGACACCTGGGCATGTGCACTGCTAATGCAGAGCAGAAGATAGGAAATAACACAGCTTTCTATAGCAAGGATCTTGGGAATTCCTAGTTGGTGCTTTATGTTATATTATATGGTTTTTAGTGTACTTAGCATAATGGCTTTTCCAGCCCTGACATTCATTCTTAAACCTTCATCTCTGACATCTGGCTTTATCTTTAATGTGCTAGCCTAGTGATATTTTTCAGGGGCCAGCAAATGCTGTTTACAAATGGAGGTGGTTAACAAATTTCTCTCACACAGCTGTTCTCCTGGCTGCTTCCTGTAAACTAGAGGTAATATCAAGACTACTTAATGACAGCATAGTGGACTCATTTCCTACAGCCTTGGGTTTGGACTGCCTATCATAGCCCTGGAATGTATGAACCTTTTTTGCACATTGTTTGCCTTGGAAGACAGTTGGTTTCACTGACAGGCCTTCCCAGTAATAATAATTTTTTAAAATATATTTTGAGAAATCATGGTTTTTCAGGTGCTAAGAAATGTCACATTGAAGCCTTTTGTGTCTTAGGGAGCTTTTGCCATGGCCCCAAAACATCATTAATCTCAAGCCAATTACCTTTCTTCCAGCTCATTAACATCAAATGCTAAAGAGATAGAGGGTGGCACTATTATCTAGCAATTTATATGTAAATGCATAAGGTACCAAATAAAAGCAAAACCATTAGCATTCATTAAAAAAAGCACAGCATCACTGGAGTACAGTTTGAAAGGTCTGTGCTTTAAAGTACATTAAAACACCATAAAATATGTTTAAAACAATTCCATCGACATTTATCTTGATTCTGTTCGGCTATAACTACCATCTGAGTAATACCAAATTTGAATACCGCTCCACTGAGCTCAGTCCTGAGTCTGGATACTGACTAGAACTGTGATGGTGAACTTTGGCACTCCAGATGTTCTTGGACTTCAATTCCCAAAAGCTCAAGCCCGCTGTGAATCCACACAAATGGATTTACTATGGGTGTGTTTTACTTCTGTTTCCGGGAGCGACGAGAGCAGCGTGGGCTGGATGAATCACAGTAAATCCATTCATGTGGATTCACAGGGAGCTCAGGCTTCTGGGAATTGAAGTCCAAGAACTACGGGAGTGCCAAGGTTCGCCATCATGGGACTAGAAGGAGGTTTGCAAGATCTATTTTGAAAAGGAGATGTAGGCCACAGTTATATAGTAGTCAAAATACAAGGAAACAAAGCTGGAAATCATATGGAAGAAATTCAGAGAAGCGCACCAAAGCCAGAAAGAGCTTGTTGTTCAAGCAAGGTTCTAATCCACATAGGAAACTATTTGATAGCTCTTTGTTGCCCAGAGCTGCCAGCCTGAGTGGGCGGGGAGAATCTAGAGCAGAGGTGGCCAAACTACAGCCTGTGGGCTGGTCCTGGCCCATGGCACCATTTCATGTGGCCCGCCACCGCGTCCACTGCCACCGGATGTGGAAGCAGAAGATGGCATGTTTATGACAGCCATAAAATGCACCTGCACGTGTATAAATGCACCTATGCCTGCAGTAAACACTGCCATAAATATACCCTGTCTGTTGTAAACACATTTTACAGCAGCATCTATAGTGGGAGGAACCCCATGACCGGCCCGATCAGCTGTCCAAGGGTGCATGGTCAGGCCTGTGGTGTGAAAAGTTTGGCCACCCGTGATCTAGAGTCCACTTCAAACTGTGTTCCTATAGATCAGACAATCATAAGGGGATGCTGGACATGGAAATGAACATGTGGCATGTGGTCTGAGTGTTGGAAAGGGTGAGATGTCTTTCTCTTTGGACGATGGTAGTTGCCACAGCAGAAACTCTGGCACATTTTAAGAGGTTTCCTCAGCCCTGCTACCTGGTAATTTTGAATTGGACATTAATCATGAGGCGTACATGAAGAGGTATTTTATCCTGAATTATAGGCCCATTCCGCTGCTTACTTATCTGTGCCATATGATGAATGTGTGAAATTAGATGCATTTACATTTTTGGAACCTAAACTTGTACATGAATTCAGTCTGTGTTTATAATATAATATAATATAATATAATATAATATAATATAATATAATATAATATAATATAATATAATATAATATAATATAATATAGATTTTAGCTCTGTGGCTACTAGTCATTATTAAAGGAGATCCTACAACCATTGCTGGACATTTTCTTGTTCATACAGCAATGTCACATTGCTGCCAGTCATGTGCAATAACTTGTCAAAATTTCATGCACTTCGAAAATGCCAGTATGGATTTTTTTAGTGCACTAAGAGTACACACAGGGCAAGCTGTATGTATCATCTTCTCTGTTTCTGACTGATCTTAAACATATTGTAATCATGAACTAGAGCAGGGGTGCCCAAATTTTTGGGCTATGGGCCAGTCATGTGGTTCAGTGGGCCGTTCACCTGGTTCTTCTAAAACGCACCTTGCAATCTGTTTTGCAACAGGTTGAGATGAGATCTTAGGCTGCCATTTTCTCTGCTTAAACCGGGGTGCTCAAGCTACGACCCATGGGCCAGATCCATCCCCTGATGCCAATTCATCCAGCCCACATCGCCATTGTCACTCCTGGAAGCGGAAGTAAAATGTGCATTTACTTTCAGGAGTGACAAGAGTTGTGTGGGCCAGATGAATTGGTATTGGGGGCCATATCTGGCCCACAGGCCATAGTTTGGGCACCCCTGAACTAGAGAAAGAGAGTGGCAGTTTGGGATAGATACAGACTGAGCAAGGAAAGAGGTATGTTTCAGTTCTGTCAAGGGATCCTGGGGATGTTGGGTGATTCACTAGAGATCTAATGTGAGACCTGTGCACTTTGGTTGCTGTCTGCAATGGTAGATTATATCTACAGTTATGTTCAATTCATAAATCTGTAACCAAATTCAAATTGATAAACCAGCAAGAAGCTTTTGATAATCTTATTTCAAAGTAAACCAAACTCAGATAAGAACAGTTCCATGGGAGCTTCTCATCCTTTGAAAAACTGGAATGTAAATAAAGATATGTGAAGACATTAGGGCCCCATATATCTGTGTCTTTTCTTAGTCCATCTCTAAAAAAATCTTCTTACCTTGAAAACAGGTGTGTGGATTACTCAGCCCATGGTCCACATTAGAATCCATAGTTCCCAGTGTGGTCTCCAGATCACCGACTTAATGTCTGGTCAGGTTATCCTGCTATTGTCATAGACCAGTGATGGAAAACCTTGTCACTCCAGCTATTCTTGGACTTCACTTCCCAGAAGCCTTGATCAGCATGTTTGCTGACTTGGGCTTCTGGTAATTGAAGACCAAGAACAGCTGGAGTGCCAAGGTTGTCCACCAGGGGAATAGACAATAGTGCCAGTGACCCAACGCTGATTGTCAGGTGGTAGTTAACTAACTTACTAACCCTGAGGACTAATGGCCCTGAGTGGCAAAGTCCACAGGGAAGGGTCATGCTCCCCAAATGGATTAAATCCCACTTGAATCTATCTGGATAGAGGGGAGCCACTTCATCAATCCTGGCCTAGGGCTGAGGAGGACTTCATGTGCTAAAAGGGCTCAGGACCAGAAAGTGACTCGCAAAACTGTATCTGTGGTATGGGTGTCACGCTGCAATGTGGAAGAAAACTAGAAGACTATTGCATTGTATTGTTCCCAGGACAATCTTCAAGGCTGATTGCCACGATGATTGCCAATGTTTGGAATTGGAAACTTGCAGTTGAAGAAGAAGAAATGGAGACGTATGCCCCCAGAAGCTTTTGTTCCTCAATTTTCCATTTTACATCAATCTCCTTGGCACCAGTTATCATACAGATGCTTCCAGTCTGTATGTGATTTACAGTATAGTTGTAAATGGGACAGATGAAGCCAGCAGACTCTTCACATCTGGCTATGAAGATGGCAATGTATGTACTCTAAATTGAATATAATTATGCTGGCTAAGAAAAGATTCTACATGTAGCTTTCATGATGTTTCCCCCATTTGTTTTGCTTTGCTAGGAAAAGACATCCTGTCAATGGAGGAACATAGCTGATTTGGCTTGGGCTACTTTAATCACTGAGTGTCAATATTTGTGCAGCTGTGTTAAGAAAACCTTCAGGAAATTCACTGTGACATGCTCCATTCCAACAGGCTGTTTACAAGACAGAAATTAGTCAATGGAGTATTCCAGATCGAATCTTGTAAAGTTTTGTCCACATTATTATGCATACACCTGTGCAAATTACAAGCCATGGTGCCATCTTTTCGCCCAGCTTCTTCCAGCTTCTTATTAATCCTGCATGTTGTAATTTAGTCATATCATTTTCATCAAGCGTCTTGATCTTTACAGCCATTTTTATTCATTTTTATCATTTTAAATTTATTTTTCAACAGCTGCATAGCAGGGGGAAAAAGGGGGTATTAAAACTGAAGGGAGAGGATAACAAAGCCGTGCCAGACTCATAATACCACTATTAAAGATGCAATAAGAGATGCTGATTACTAGACTGCCAAGGAGAAGAGATTGCACTGTGACCAGTGAGTCTGAAGAAAAGCTTTTATTTGGCTAGATGCAGCAGTGATGGAGGGAGTGGATAAGAGTGTGCTCTCCTTGTGTGCTCAGTTCTACATTAGAAATATTTTCAGAGTAAACTTAAAAATCTGTTGAGTGTGCATGTTTTCATGTCAGAGATTACTCTGGGTTGAAAGGATTTTTGCAGGGGACACCAGAATGAGGCTCCTTTCATGTCCCTTACCATGTAGCTTGCAGGGAATCGAACCCCATTCCTTTGGTCTCCAAGCACAGTGCTTTTATCTACTGAGCCACCGGGGTGTTGTATCTGTTGAGCAAAACTGTTTTTTCCTATGAGGTTCATAACTTTAGTTCATATATATCTCATTAGCTTGATGATCCTCTCATGTAGGAGTGAGGCAGCATGGTGCCTTTCAGATGTTTTGGATCACAACTCAGCTCACTTGAAGGCTGTAGTTCAAAACATCAGGAGCACACCAAACTATGCACTCCTGTTCTAGTATATCTCAGCCTTTAGACAGAAGTGGCTATAGCAATATCAGCCTACTGCCCTGACATCTAGCAGGACAGCTTTGGTTCCAGTCTGAATTCTGGCACAGAATACTGCTCAGGACTGGGCATTAGCATCACAGTTACCTTTTAAAAAGACAGTACTGGATCTTAACTTTAAATCTCCTTGGTAGCCATGCTACCAGTCCCTGCTGTTTATCACTCATAAGCTATTCTAGGCATATTGATTGGTGAAGGAAAGGTATTGCACCCACTGACAAGCATTTTCTTTATTCTTATTACAGATGCACCAGGACTCAATCCAAGTATTAATAAAACAGATTCTATGGTTGGTCCTGGTCAAAATGATTGCTGTCATTCTTTCTACCTAAGCCTGAAATGCTCCTCTATTTCACTGTGATTTGGAATTTTTAAAGATTTCCCTGTACTTTGTTGAGCAAACATCGAAATCCAGTAATCTAAAAGATGTTCAGCATTCATAATCATAGCACTAGTGTGTAAATCCTATAAGCAAAGACTGTTAGTGTTCCAGAAATAATGAGCAGCAGCCAGCAATATGGGCCAAACACATAACTTTATTACAGGGTTCAGAACACAATTTTAACTGCGCCACAACGACTTATATACTGGTGCGGAAAGATACCTTTTGGCGGGCTTTAACAGGATTGGTTGAAAGAGAGTGGGGCGATCGAGGACTTGTTTTCAATCGCGCTTCTTGGAGTAAAATGTTGCGAACCCCAATCTTGCGTTAATTAGAAACTGAGGGGAACATAAAATGGTGGACACTTTATATTCAATACACAACAGCCTTGAGAAAATAAGACTGAAAGGAGCTAGAATAGCACTCTTCAGATACTTGAAAGATCATCATACAGAGGAGTGACATGATGAGTTCTTGACCATTCTAGGGTGCAGGACATCTAATAATGGGCTCAAATTACAGGAAGTTAGGTTTTGGTTGAATATCAGGAAAAACATAAGTGTTAGAACAGTAGGACAATGGAACCAATTATTTCAGGAAGTGACGAGAGCTCCAACACTGGAGGCATTCAAGAAAAAGTAAGACAGCCATTTGCTATTTGTATTCCTGCATTGAGCAAAGGGTTGGATTTTGTGGCTTTATAGGCCCTTTCCAACTCAATTATTCTATGACTCTATGTATTATTAAAACAGAATATATACTGAATGGGAAAACAATCAGCTTGCTGAACTCACCAGCCTCTTTTTTGCCATCTAGCATGCAAACAGATTTTTGAATCATAGAATAATCCATTGTACTTACATTGCTGTTGTTGTGTGCTGTCAAGTCAGAATTGACTTGTAGAGATCCTAATCAGGCTTTTGAGGTAAGAGAGCTATTTAAGGAGTTTTTTTATCAGTTCTTCCCCCAAGTGAATTTCTTTGACAGAGCTAGGAGGATTGAACTCACATCTTCTGAATCCTAGTCTATTACTCTGTCCACTACACCAGACTGGGTACCATGTACTTATGTAATTTAAGGCAATTCCAGATAATTTTGTTTGTCTCTAATGTGCCATATCAGGTTTGTGTTATTAAAATCTGTGAAGCTTGTGACTCATATACAGCTCAAGCATCATTCCTTGGCAGTATGCAAGTGGCTCAATAAATCTCCCATTTTGTTCTGGGAGATAAAATCAAATAAATTTTCAGATACATTTCAGAAAACAGTACATGGCTGTGAGATAGTTTTGGTCACAGGCCTTCAAATATGTGGTGGAATATGGTTATTCAAACTGGATGACCATGACCAATGTTGCACTAGTTTAGAAACAATGTCACACTGTGGGCTGACTTCTAATCTAAGAGGGCAGTGTTCTTCTTTGGTGTCCTGATCAAACCCTGGACTGCCAAAATGAAGCCACTTTCTTGGCTTTGCCATTGGCCAAACTTGAGTCCTTATCAATGCATACTACTGGCAGTAATTGGCAGACCACTAAATGAGCTGGATTCTGTATCTCTCCACATGCACACAGTGTGTTATTGCCTGGCAGCAGCCCCCACTTGAGCATGTTGGTCTTGCATTTAGGGACTCCGACCCTCATCCTATTCAGGGTTCTCTAAAGTGATGTAGGGGAGGCTGAGTTCCTCAGCTATATCTTCCTTTAATGTTGTTCCTTGTCCAGTGAGCTCCTTCCTCTATCTTCTAATTTGGTATTGCTCTTGTGTACCTTCTAGAATGTTTGTTTCAACACAGGACGGTGTTGATATGATATAAATTTAGGGGTGGGAAATTGAAACTTTCCTCCCCACAGAAGAAAGAGAGAGGAAGGCTTAAGAAGGGAGATTTTTAAATTTTCTTTATTTTCTTAAGGGAAGTGTGCCAAATAGGATCGCTTGAGGTGCATATGTCATGTGGATTCTAGGATCACATTGAATGACGTTGATCTAAGCAATCACGTTGATCTAAGCAATCCTCTTTAGCCCATTCCGGCTCACTCCAATTGAGCTGTCTAGCCAAACCCTGACTCAGATTCACTGTACTGCTGTTATCTTTAAGCTCTGCCAAACATATTGAGATTTTGGAGCCATCCCATCCAACATCAGTATAACTTGGGATAGGATAATTTTGCAAATTTGGAGTCACTTTGGTGAGGGGGCGGTGATAGAAATTGAATATAATAAATAAATAAATAAAAGGGGGATTGGTTTGTTTTGTCATCAGATAAAGTTTGCAGTTCAGTCAGTTACAAAGGATGCTTAACTGTAGTTTCTTCCTCCTCAGAAGTGTATGCTGGAACACAGAATGAAAATAAATAAATGAAGCATTCAAAACAGGAGACTTTAGAAACAGCAGATGTTTCATAAACTAATCTTTTAAAAACCAGACAATATATGCAAGTGCCTTGATTTGGAAAAAGGTATCTAGACCACACAGCTGCTGTGAAAGCCAAAGGAGGTCAGCTGCACGGTGACAGTGAATATGCATATGTTATATACAGTACATAATAGGAAATTTCTCCAAAGTGAGCAAAGAAGGGATCCAAGGGGAAAAAAATCTCATGCACTTTTTCCAACTAAAAAAAGTTATGGAGGGAAAATCAACTAAAAAAAGTTATGGTGGGAAAATCAATGGGAGACAAAAAGGAATACAGATGCAACAGAGTTTTGAAAGAATTTAGTATGAGGTCTAAGGCTAAGCTAGAATGTCTTTAAGTTGGAAAGATGGAACGTGACCTTCTTCTTCTTCTTCATTCTCACTTTGTTTCTTTGATAGTGCTGCTTCCTCCAGGGGAATGTGGAATGATAAGAAATTCCAAAAAGTAAGAGTTTGGTGTTTCTCCTTTCCCAGAATGCCTCTTGGATGCAGCTGCAAAAATATCCTTTGAAGAAATCAAAGTGGGCTTTAATTCAAGCATTTGGTTTGATTGATTACATTTCAACTGCATCCACTCAATAAAAGAGCTGAAATTTCAGACTGTATCCCTCTTTAATTACCCTCTTTTGTTTTTCTTTTGGCAATTATCTGTCTCCTTCCTCCATTTTTGGCTCTTCATTTCTAGAAGCATCTTCTCTAGCTGTATTGATGCACTTGAAGCTTTGTAGCATCAAACACCTTCAGGAAGCACTTATCATTTTTCTCTCTGTCTCTGTCCACCCCACACCTCTTCCTGCTTCTGGTCTGAGATCTGAGATTCTGCTGTTTTTTTAGATAAGGATTTGTTTCCTGTTAGAGTGCTCATGTTGTTTGTCTGCTGGGATATTTGGCAAAGCAATTTGTTCATTTCTCTCTCTCCCCAACTGTGGCAAGTAACTCATTCAGGTATGTGATTTGCCCAATAACTCTTCTCAGAGAAGAATCTTTTGGGATTGTCTTTCAGTTCTGACCTGGTATTTGGTCCTGTTTCCTGTTTTTTCCCCTTAGAATCAAAAGGGCCAAACCAGTTTATTTGTTTATCATGTCCCCTCACCCCAAGATGCTCCCCAAACAGTTAAAAATGTCAATTTGTCAATGCCTGTTTCTTCTCACCTATGTATCTTGTATTCAGCATGCTTTGTTGTATAATTGGTTACTGCAGGATAAATAAAGGCTCAAGTGGTTAAGATGCTGACTGGAAGGTGGCAGGTCAGCAGTTCAAGACCTGAGTACTGCATGACGCAATGAGCTCCTGTTTTTGACCCAGCACCTGCCAACCTAGCAGTTCGAAAACAAGAAATTGCAAGTAGATAAGTAGGGACCACTTTGGTGGGAAGGTAAACAATGTTCCGTGCACTCCGGCATCTAGGCATGCCTGTCATATGTCCATGGAAACATCTGCAAATGCAGACAGTGCTGCCTCTTTGGCTATAAACAGAGATGAACACTGAACACTAGAGTCAGGTACACCTGGCTTTCGAGCAAGGATTACCTTTACCTAATCTGCAAATTATGTTTATAAAACAAGGATTTTTGTTCCTAAATTGCAACTCACCTTTACTGTATGGGACCAAAGACAACAGAACAGCCGAAGGGTTGGCTTAACACAGGTTTATTGCATGATGTTCCAGTGGAGCATGAGGTAATGGCAGTGATACATCTCTATATATACAGTAGCATTATACATTTGAATCTTGTAGCACGGTAGCTCATTGGCTGCTACCGGCGTGGCCTCGCCCAGGCACGCCTCTCTTCAGTAGTTCTTTCTCCTGCTGCTGAATGCGGGGAAGGTTTTCCCGCGGTTGTCCGTGATTGAGCAATGTGAACCATGTGAGACTGAACGCTCGCAGCTGCCCTCTATGGGCTGCTTGCTCGCGTTCCTTTACAGCTGAGATACATTGTAATTGGAGTGGTTACATTCTTATCTTACAGTACAATGAGCATGCATACATAACATCCCTCCCCCCTAGGATGGGACGAAGTCCCGCAACCATTGTGGCTTGCCGCACGTGCGCTTGGGGCGTGCTTGCGCCTGACCCAGTACCGGAGAGCCTGTGATCCCTGACTCCGTGGGTGCTTGTCCTGCAACGGGAAACGGGGATTCGTTAGTGGCTCTGTGGGGCGTCCGTGCCTGCCTTGTGCTGGGGGATGGGAATGGAATGAACAGCTGGGACGTGAACCCCTGCCTGTTGCTCTCGGACCCCGGGGACCCTCCTATTGTGAACCGCGGGACCGATGAGGATGCCCTTGTGGTTCTGCTACCTTCTGTTCCCCGCTCGGGGGACCTTGAGACTGTGGTGGGCGGACTCGCCGTCGCCTCCTGTCTTGGGGGTGTCGGTCTCCGGGAAATTGGTGCTATGTTGCATTCTAACTCACAGGGGCTACTGGGACTGGAAGTACCAGGGGCTGAACTGAAACCCCTCTTTTCGCTAGGACGGGTGGGGGACCACTCCGCTAACTCCCCCTGGTACTGTAAATCAAGGTCTAAACTTCTTGGGGAATCTGTGTTTTGGGGACACTTCCGAGGGATATGTGTGAGATCGGGGCTCTTCCTTTCCGCCGCAAACTCCCGCAAAACATCTCTGAGGATCGATTCCCTTTCCTCCCCCCTTGGTGGGGACCCATGTCCCCCTTTTTCTCCCCCTTGGGCTAAGCGGGTGGGGGAGTACCCTAACGCTGATTCGTGGCTATTTTCGTCTTCGTCCTGCTCTCCGGGGATCCTGCGCCTGAGTTGATCCGCGTGCCGCCTCCACAGGAGGCCTGTATTGGTCTCCACGCGGTATGAAACGGGGCCGGTTTGTTCTATTACAGTGCCTGGCACCCAGGCTGGCCCCGCGTTGGCGTAGTTCCTGCAATGCACCGGGGCGCCTACGCTGAAACTCTTTGCGGGTTCCACCCCTACGTTCCGCCCTTTGTCCTCTACTCTCGTAGGGTCTAGCTTGGAGATTACCGTGGCCAGCTTCCTGCGCATTAACAGCTCCGCGGGGGAGTACCCTGACGCCAATGGGGTGACCCTGTACCTTAGCAGGAATTGGCACAGTTGTAAGTTAAGATCTCCGGGGCCCATGCGCCGCAGCGCGTCCTTAGTGGTGCGCACGAGGCGCTCTACTTGGCCGTTGGTGGCCGGGTGGAAAGGGGCGGAGGTGACGTGCCGAATGGCGTTGAGATCCATGAATGCCCTGAACTCAGCGGACGTGAAACAGCTAGCGTTATCGCTGACGAGGGTGTCGGGTAAACCGAACGTGGAAAAGACCCTCCGTAACTGTTTAATTGTTGTGGCCGAGGAGGTGCTCGAGACTGGAATGACCTCCAACCACTTGGAGAACGCGTCCACCACAAGGAGGAAAAGTGTTCCCCTGAACGGGCCAGCAAAGTCTACGTGAACCCGGGACCAGGGGCCCCTTGCTGCGTCCCACTCCCTATGTGGCAAGCGAGCCTCTTCTGGCCTGGAGCTTTGGCACGCTTCGCAAGTGCCAACCATGTGCTCGATGTCGGCGTCTAGCTGGGGCCACCAAAAGTAACTGCGGGCTAGTGCCTTAGAGCGGACGATCCCGGGGTGGCTGACGTGCAGCAGTTTAAGCACCCTCGGCCGGAGGGACGTGGGGATCACTACCCGCTGTCCCCACAAAAGGCAACCCCTCTCTAGGGACAATTCTAATTTCTTTTTGAAAAATGTGTCGAATTCCGCTGCTGGGGAAGACACGGGCCACCCTTTCTGTACCCAGGAGCAAACTGTAGCTAACGTTTTGTCCTTACCGGTCGCTTTGGCGATGTCGGCCGGTACTACTGGGGGGGAGTCTAGGACCTCTATCATTAAGACCTGGTGGTCCCTCTCTTCCTCGCCCACGTGGCAGCAATCCCGGGGAATGGGGGACCTCGACAGGGCATCCGCATGGCTGATCTCCTTCCCGGGCCGGTGCACCAACGCGTGCTGATACGCGTTGAGAAAAATGGCCCACCTGAGCATTCTCGGGGACAGGATTTGGGGTGTGGGCTTATCTGCGGTGAAAATGCCTAGCAAGGGCTTATGGTCGGTCACTATGGTGAAGGGGCGGCCATACACAAAATCATGAAATTTCTTGGTCCCCGCAATTATCGCTAGTGCTTCCCTGTCTGTCTGGGTGTAGTTTCTCTCCGCTTGGGACAAGGACCTAGAGTAGAACGCTATCGGGGCCTCCCTCCCGTTCTCCAGCACGTGGCATAACACCGCCCCCACCCCCACCGGGGATGCATCGCATATCAGGACCACTGGGCGTTTGGGATTGAAGTGGGTCAGTACAGCATCTGATGCCAGGAGTCGCTTCAGGTCATTGAAAGCCTTCTCATGGTCGTCGCCCCACTTCCATGCCTCGTCCTTTTTTAACAATTTGTGTAGCGGTTCCGCCACGGCTGCCTTCCGAGGAAGGAAGGAGTGGTAGAAGTTGAGCAGCCCAAGGAACGACTGCAGCTCGGGCTTGGAGGTGGGGCGAGGGGCCTTCTTGATGGCGGCCACCTTGGATTGGGATGGCCTTATTCCCTCGGGAGTAACACGGAACCCTAGGAACTCAACCTCAGTTGCGAAGAAAACGCATTTGTCTTTCCGCAACCGCAACCCCGCCTTTTCGAATTTTGCCAGGACCTTTCCCAACCTTTCTGCTAATTCGGCCCGGCTCCCCCCTGTAATCAATACGTCATCAAAGTAGGGTAACACCCCCTCTAATCCCTTCAGGAGGCGTTCCACGAGTGACTGGAAGATCCCGGGCGCCGAATTCACGCCGAATTGGAGGCGCGTTACCTGGAACGCCCCTTTGTGGGTGACTATGGTCTGCGCAGCAGCTGCGGCGGGGGTCACCGGGAGTTGCTGGTAGGCTTGGGCCAGGTCGAGTTTAGCGAAACACCTCTCCCCGTGTAACCTGGCCAACAAGTGGCTGACTACCGGCACCGGATACGCATTAGGGCGGATCGCCTTGTTGATGGTGCACTTGTAGTCAGCGCATATGCGGACCTCCCCGTTGGCCTTGAGCGCTGTTACAATTGGAGTTTCCCACTCCGCAGAATCAACAGGAACAAGAATCCCCTGGCCCACCAATTTGTCCAACTCCGCCTCTATTTTGTCCTTTAGTGCGAAAGGCACTCTGCGCGGTTTAAGTCTGATTGGACGTACTCCAGGGTCCAGGTCAAAAGTCACTGGGGGGCCCTTGAATTTTCCGAGTCCCTTTTTGAAAACCTCAGGGTGCGCATCGCACACGCTCTGTATTGGATCAGTCCCGGCGGCGTGTACTCCCACGGCGTGCACCCCCCCAATGAACAACCCCAGGGGCTGGAACCATTGAGTCCCGAGGAGGCTGCATTTACCTCCCTTGAGGACAACTAGGGGAAGCGTTGCGGCGCGCTTTTTGAACTGGACCTGGAACTTCCCAACCCCCAACACCGGGATGCGGTTCCCTTGCACGTCCTTCAGCGTGGACCTCAGCGCTTTGAGCTTGGGCCGCACGTGGGGGGCTATTTTTAGGAACTCTCCCTGGGAAATGATAGAGTAAGAAGAACCCGAGTCCACCTCCATCCTAACAGGGGCCCCTTGTATTACTACCTCTACGAAGTATCGGGGGTGCTCTGTGGATACGCTGAAAACCGGAGCGTCGTGCTCACTGTCGTCGGAGATGCGCCCTACTCCGTCCCGCTTCCTCGTGGTCCGGGTGCCATCCTTGGGCGTCGTGGTGCGGTCCTGCCTCGCCGAGCGGTCTGGGGAACTCCTCTTGGCCTCGCGCCGTTTTCGGCAGATCTAGGCGATGTGCCCACGCCGGCCGCAGTTGTGGCACTCGGCCTTGCGGAACGGGCATCTGGCGCGGGCGTGGGTGGCGCCGCAGCCGTCGCAGCGCCGGCCTTCCTTCTGGACCTTCCGGACGTCCTCGTCGTCGCCGCTCTCCGCGGACGAGTTCGAAACTCGCCGGGCCGCGCGCACCGAGCTCTCTGCCTTGGCGGGTTTTGGGCGCCAGTCCTGGAGCTCTTGCACCCCGGCCGTCGTGGCTTCCGCGGCCTGTGCCGTGTCGAGGACTTGCTGCCACGTGGGAGGCGGCTCCTGTCTCATCAGCGCGCGCTGAGTCTCGGTGTCCCTCAGGCCGCAGAGCAGGCAGTCTCGGAGGGTGACTTCTGGGGTCTCCCACTTGCATGGGCCAGCGGCCAGCCGCAGGGCCGCGGCGAACTCAGCGACCGATTCCCCGGGCGCCTGGACTTGCCTCCAGAACGCGCTCCGAGCGGGGAACATCGCTATCGCGGGCCGGAGGTGGGTGCGCAACACCGCCAGGAGCTCTTTGGCTTTGAAGTCGCTCACCCTCCTCGGTGCGATCAGGTCCACCAAGGTCCTCTTGGTCTCGTGTCCGAGCATGCGGATGAAGATGGCTCTCTTCTTGTCCTCATCTGAGACTTCGAGCTCCACCAGCGCTCCATTGAAGTCTATCTCAAACAGCTCCAAGTCTCCCGGCTTCCTGATCTCGTAGCCGGCGCATGTCTTGGTCCCGTGGGCAGCCATTATCCCACCTTCGTCGCCAGTTTACTGTATGGGACCAAAGACAACAGAACAGCCGAAGGGTTGGCTTAACACAGGTTTATTGCATGATGTTCCGGTGGAGCATGAGGTAATGGCGGTGATACATCTCTATATATACAGTAGCATTATACATTTGAATCTTGTAGCACGGTAGCTCATTGGCTGCTACCGGCGTGGCCTCGCCCAGGCACGCCTCTCTTCAGTAGTTCTTTCTCCTGCTGCTGAATGCGGGGAAGGTTTTCCCGCGGCTGTCCGTGATTGAGCAATGTGAACCATGTGAGACTGAACGCTCGCAGCTGCCCTCTATGGGCTGCTTGCTCGCGTTCCTTTACAGCTGAGATACATTGTAATTGGAGTGGTTACATTCTTATCTTACAGTACAATGAGCATGCATACATAACATCACCACAAACTGCTGTTGTGATCCAGCACTGTCATTCTCTTCTTTCCATGTAGTTATGCCACCATTTGTATTTAGCAAATCATAAAACATGTCCTAATGTCCGTCTGACAGCTATGGTGGCGGGGTTGTATTCCCATGGTAGGTTCAACCATGCCACAAAGGGGTCAGCTAGTGGTCCAGAACAATTCTCCATTCTCTAACCGCAGGTCAGCTAAGTGGGGTTGGGTACTCAGGCAATACACCTGGACAGTGCATTGCTCTAACATGGCTAACTTTGACATAAGCCCAGCCAGCTTTGTCGTTGTATTTAAAATGGCTAAAGGAGCATCAAAAACATGGGTCTCAGTTCCCTGTGCACCATTGGACCCTGCTATGGTAGCAGTATGACCTCCCGATGACAAGAGCCCACAAAAATTTTATGGGAGACGATGCTTCGATCTGCCACATCAAGCACAGAGTCGTTGGTGAGTTGGGCGGCAATAGAAATTTGAGGAAATAAATAAATAAACCAAGCCAGTTTAGTCAAGAGCTCTTTTCTTATAATTTGAATCCAACATGAGGAGAGGCCTCCAGGTGGAGAAAGAATGATGTATCCTTGCCTACTTATGTCCTATTTTAGAACTATTTTGGAAACTACAGATTTAGGAATATGCATTTCCAATATAATGGTAGTCTGCCCTGACATCTAGGTAAGTTTGGCAACATTACTGTAGTTTGGCCAATGACTGCCTTGGACAGGGATCCTCAACCTATGGCCTGTGGGCTGAATCCAGCCCATGGCACCAAATCATCCGGCCTGCAACCTTGCTCCAGCTGCTGCTTCTGCTGCCACCACCACCTCAATCCTTGTCCCCTTGACTTGGTGTTGTAAGGCTTCCAATATCTGCCCTGCTATGGAGCACCATTAGGGACACACCAAGCCAAGCGGAGGAGACAAGGATTGAGGTGGCGGCAGCAGAAGCGGTGGTGTTTCTGGTGGCTGTGGGTGCATTTCTTTCACCCATGCGATGTGTGTGGGACTTTTTGGTGGTGTGGTGGGCTCAGGGTATGGTGGTATTAGTGGTGGTGGGACTACCAGTCTGCCCCCCCAACAGTCTGAGGGAGTGTGACCCGGCCCCTGGCTTAAAGTGTTACTTTAAACTTGGGGCCTTCAAATCCCATCAGCACCATAATCTAGGATGGTGATAATACTGAGATGATTTATTTAACCTTACTTTAAACTGATAGTGCACTGACAACTGTCCCCCCCCCCTTAAACTTCCACCTCTATTCTGTTCTCTTGCATCAATGTGTACTTTCAAGTGCTGTAAGAGGGAGAGAGACTTATGCATACTCTCTGGTTCCTGTGCAGCACAAGCTAAACGAATATGTTGCAACTCTCCTGAAGAAGCTTAATTCCTTAGCTCAACCTGTCAGGTCTTGTGCTTTAAAATATGAAAGTCCTTAGATTGATCCGTGGGGTGACAGTTATCAAAGTAATGGATCTTAGTGAGATACTGGCATTGCTGCCTCTGTCACTTCAAACTGACTTCCCCCTCTACTGAAGAAAAAAGGTGGCTTTAGTGTCTTGCTCTGTCACCCAAGGATAAAGTGGATGGATTTAGCATTGCTTAAACATAAGTGTATGGCAGAGTTCTTCTGGCACTGTTTCATTGATTTCTTTCCCTTTCTGAAAATGAGAGGAAGGGTCAGTAGCATATTAATGCTCTCCGTCTGTTTCCTTTCTCACAAAAGCAGGTATGAATTGAGATATATAGCACCTACAGCTAAAGAGAGAGGTTTACAGCCCTTCCAAAGGTGGAGAAATATAGCTAAAACCTGAGAATGGATATCATTCTCACTAGCAAATATGGTGAAGATGGAAGAGAGAATTTATTACCTCTAGGATAACGCAATGTGACTTTTTGTCTCTCTGTCTTTGGAATCCGGTGACAACTGTGAAGAAAGCTGGAATGTCTATGAAAGGCTTAGGACAGGGGTACCCAAGCTTTTTGGGCCACGGGCCAATCATGTGGTTCAGGGGGCCGATCACCAAGGCCTGAGGGCCAGATCTGGCCCCCGATGCCAATTCATCCAGCCCGCAAAGCCCTTGTTGCTCCTGGAAGTGGAAGTAAAACATGCCATAGGCTGGATGAATTGGCATCAGGGGGTGGATCTGGCCCCTGGGCCATAGTTTGGGCACCTCTGGTTTAGGATGATTTCAAATTCTCGATTTGAAACTTTTGAGTGCTTTTGGCTTTAATTCCTCCCAAGAGGTCTTTCATCAGGGAAATATTTTTTGTGAGTTCCTTTCCTCTTCAGGTCCATTTAACAGTTCCCAAACCATTGGCTTTTTGATCAGTTGGTCCTCGCAGCTGCACAAAACAACTGTTGGTGGCTTATCGGAGAGAAAACAAAATAAAACAGCAAAAAAAAAAGAGATAAAACTGTTCTGGTACCTTAAAGACTAACTCCTATATTTAAATGTGAGCTTTAAATGTTAGTGGCTTATGCACCTTACAAAATGATAGTTCTCTCAGAGTGTACTGTACCAATGCATGCGAGCCTTATGTGTGAGATGGATTATAACATGCTGAGGCACTAAGCTACATAATGTTAGGATTTTTGAAGTGGTAGCCATGTTAGTCTGTGCAAGTATATCAGAGAGTGTTGTGTTCTGTAAAGCTGTGCCTTTAACAATGTACCTAGCCATGTGGTAACAATGTAACCTTTCTGTGTGCAACATTATAACCTTCAGCTGTATCACTGTAACCCTTAGAAGAGGACGCGAGCTAGTGACCACTAGATGGCAATAGCGAGCGTCCAGCTCTCATGGCTCAGATTCACCTGGATCAGCAGCGCGGGAAGATTCCCCGCCACCTCTTCACCTGGACAAGAAGGGCGTGACCGTCTACGACGTCACACAGGCAGCAACCAATAGACTGTCAACGAGCCACATTCAAATGTATAGCCAGTTGTATATATTGAGCTACCCATCCGCCATTACCACATGTTCCTCTGGGTCATCATGCAATAAACCTGTGTTAAGCCAATCCTTCGGCTGTTTCATTGTCTTTGGTCCCATACACTAAACTGGCGACGAAGGTGGGATGATGGCTGCCCACGGGACCAAGACATGCGCCGGTTTCGAAATCAGGAAACCGGGAGACTGGGAGATCTTCGAAATGGACTTCCAGGGAGCACTGGTTGAATCCGAAGTCACGGATGAGGCAAAGAAACGGGCCATCTTCACCAGGATGCTCGGACCAGATACCAAAAGAATCTTGGTGGATCTGATCGCACCGAAGAGGGTGAGCGATTTCAAGGCCAAAGAGCTCCTACAGATGCTGCGCGAGTATTTCCGGCCCTCGACGGCAATGTTTCCCGCTTGGAGCGCATTCTGGAGGCGAGTCCAAGCGCCCGGGGAGACGGTCGCCGCCTTCGTGGCGGCCCTGCGACTGGCTGCCGGCCCGTGTAAATGGGAGAACGCCGAAATCACCCTCAGGGACTGCGTGCTATGCGGCCTGAACGACGCCGAAACTCAGCGCACGTTGATGAACCAAGAGCCACCCCCCACGTTGCAGGAGGTCCTGAAAGCGGCGCAGGCCGCGGAAGCCACAAGGGCTGGGGTGCAAGAGCTCCAGGACTGGCGGCCGAAGACGAGCAAGGCAGAGTCATCGGTGCACGCAGCCAGGCGAACTTCGAAATTGTCCGCAGAGAGCAGCGACGACGAGGACGTCCGGGGGGTCCGGAAAGAAGGCCGGCGGTGCGACGGCTGTGGAGCGGCCCACGACCGCGCCAAATGCCCGTTCAGGAAAGCCGAGTGTCACAACTGCGGCCGCCGCGGGCACATCGCCAAAGTATGCAGGAAGAGGCGCGAGGCCCGGAGGAGCTCGACAGACCATGCAGCAGGACAAGACCGCTCGACGAGACCCAAGGACGGCGCCCAGGCCACGAGAAAGCGGGACGGCGTGGGCCGCATCTCCGACGGCAGCGAGGACGACGCCCCAGTGTTCAGCGTGTCCGCGGGACACCCCCGTTACTTTGTTGAGGTACTAGTGCAAGGGGTCCCCATTAGAATGGAAATTGACTCGGGTTCCACATTTTCAATTATTTCCCAGAGGGAGTTTTTGAGGGTTGCCCCCCACAGGCGACCCAAGCTCAAAGCGCTGAGGTCTACGCTACGGGACGTGCAAGGGAACAGTATTCCAGTGTTGGGGGTTGGAGAATTTCAGGTCAAGTTTAAAAAGCACGCCGCGACTCTCTCCCTAGTCGTGCTTAAAGGGGAGAGTTGCAGCCTCCTCGGAACTCAATGGTTTCAGCCCCTGGGTCTGTTTATTGGGGGGGTGCACGCCGTTGGGGCTGGGGTGCATGCCGTTGGGACTGACCCGATACAGGAGGTGTGCGACGCGCACCCCGAAGTTTTCAAAAAAGGACTGGGGAAATTCAAGGGGCCCCCAGTGACATTCGACCTAGACCCGGAGGTCCGCCCAATACGACTCAAACCGCGCCGGGTGCCGTTTGCACTCAAGGACAAAATAGAGGCGGAACTGGATAAGTTGGTGGGCCAGGGGATCCTTGTTCCTGTTGATTCTGCGGAGTGGGAAACTCCAATTGTAACAGCACTAAAGGCCAATGGGGAGGTCCGCATATGCGCTGATTACAAGTGCACCATCAATAAGGCGATCCGCCCTAATGCGTATCCGGTGCCGGTAGTCAGCCATCTGCTTGCCAGGTTGCACAGGGGAAAGTGTTTCGCTAAGCTCGACTTAGCACAGGCCTACCAGCAGCTTTCGGTGTCCCCTGCCGCAGCTGCTGCGCAGACCATAGTCACCCATAAGGGGGCATTCCAGGTGACGCGCCTTCAATTCGGCGTAAATTCGGCGCCTGGAATTTTCCAGTCACTTGTGGAACGCCTCCTGAAGGGGCTAGAGGGGGTGTTGCCTTATTTTGATGACGTGTTGATAACGGGGGGAGTCGGGCTGAACTGGCCAAGAGATTGGGAAAGGTCCTGGCAATATTCGAAAAGGCGGGGTTGAGGCTGCGAAAAGACAAATGCGTCTTCTTCGCGACCGAGGTTGAGTTCCTAGGGTTTCATGTAACTCCTGAGGGGATAAAACCTTCCAAATCTAAGGTGGCCGCCATCAAGAAGGCCCCTCGCCCCACCTCCAAGCCCGAGCTGCAGTCATTCCTTGGGCTGCTCAACTTCTACCACTCCTTCCTCCCCCGGAAGGCAGCAGTGGCTGAACCGCTACACAAACTGCTTAAAAAGGACGAGGCATGGAAGTGGGGCGATGACCAAGAGAGGGCATTTAGTGAACTGAAACATCTCCTGGCGTCTGATGCCATACTGACTCATTTCAACCCCAAATGCCCGGTGGTCCTGATATGTGATGCATCCCCGGTGGGGGTGGGGGCGGTACTGTGCCACGTGCTGGAAAACGGAAGGGGGGCCCCGATAGCATTCTACTCCAGGTCCCTGTCCCAAGCGGAAAGAAACTACGCACAGACAGACAGAGAAGCGCTAGCGATAATTGCGGAGACGAAATTGGAATGGGACGCGGCTAAGGGGCCGTGGTCCCGGGTGCACATAGATTTTGCGGGCCCGTTCCGAGGTGCCCTATTTCTCCTTGTTGTGGACGCCCTCTCCAAGTGGTTGGAGGTCATCCCAGTCACGAGCACCTCCTCGGCCCAGACCATTAAACAATTGCGGAGGCTCTTTTCCACGTTCGGCATACCCGACACATTAATTAGCGACAACGCAAGTTGTTTCACGTCCTCCGAGTTTAGGGCATTCATGGAGATCAACGCCGTTCGGCACATCACCTCCGCCCCTTTCCATCCAGCCACCAATGGCCAAGTAGAGCGCCTCGTCCGCACCACGAAGGACGCGCTGCGGCGCATGGGCCCCGGGGACCTCAACCTGCAATTGTGTCAGTTTCTGCTAGGATACAGGGTGACCCCGTTGGCGTCAGGATACTCCCCCGCAGAGCTCTTAATGCACAGGAAACTGACCACAATCCTCACTAGGCTAGACCCCACGAGAGTAGAAGACAAGGGAAGGAACATTGGGCTAGAGGCCACAAAGAGTTTCAGCGTAGGCGCCCCGGTGCATTGCAGGAACTACGCCAGCGCGGGCCCAGCCTGGGTGCCGGGGGTTGTCGTGGAGCAAACCAGCCCAGCACAGGTCTACTGTGGAGGCGGCACGTGGACCAGCTCCGGCGCAGGGCCCCCGATGAGCAGGGCACAGACCGAAAGGAACAAAAATCAGCGTTAGGGTTCTCCCCCACCCGTTCAGCCCAAGGGGGAGGAGAAGGGGGCCGCGGGTCCCCACCAAGGGGGGAGGAAGAAAGGGAGGATGTTCTCATAGATATCTTGGGGGATCTTTCGGAGGAGGAGGAACCCGACCCCATACATATCTCGCGGAATTCCCCCACAAATACGGATACCCCAACGGAGTTAGAATTTGATTTTCAGAACCGGGGGAGTTTTTCGGAGTGGTCCCCCACCCGTCCAAGCGAGAAGAGGGGTTTTTCGTTAGCCCCGAGCGCCCCCGGTCTACCCACAATGGAGTTTTTCCCTTCCCCTAAGGTTGCCAAACCGCGGCAAGCCGCTAACAAGTCTCCCTCTCCCGTTTCAGGACAAGGGACCAGGGAACAAAGAAGCACTAGCGCCCCTGGGGCAGGTCAGCCCACATCACAGCCCAAACGCACGTGCAATAAGCCATCTTGGCTGAGAGACTTCGTCTCATCCTAAGGGGGAGGGATGTTGTGTTCTGTAAAGCTGTGCCTTTAACAATGTACCTAGCCATGTGGTAACAATGTAACCTTTCTGTGTGCAACATTATAACCTTCAGCTGTATCACTGTAACCCTTAGAAGAGGATGCGAGCTAGTGACCACTAGATGGCAATAGCGAGCGTCCAGCTCTCATGGCTCAGATTCACCTGGATCAGCAGCGCGGGAAGATTCCCCGCCACCTCTTCACCTGGATAAGAAGGGCGTGACCGTCTACGACGTCACGCAGGCAGCAACCAATAGACTGTCAACGAGCCACATTCAAATGTATAGCCAGCTGTATATATTGAGCTACCCATCCGCCATTACCACATGTTCCTCTGGGTCATCATGCAATAAACCTGTGTTAAGCCAATCCTTCGGCTGTTTCATTGTCTTTGGTCCCATACACTAAAGAGAGTAAACAAAACAAAAAGATAAAAACACTGTGGCAACTTAAAGACCAACTACTGTATTTTAATGTTAGATTTTGTAGATCAAATCCACTTCATCAGACATAAGACTGATACTTAATGGCATCAATTTATACACATCAGGTACAGAGGCACACAATGTTTGGCTAGCATAACAGATATGTTTACAAATCAGTGCATCTTTTTACAACTAGTAAAAGATCCCTGATTGGTATTCAGATGTGCTATGAAGTTCGGCCCTATTGAGTTGCAAATGGTTAATAGATGGATGCAGAACAAACATTTTGGCATTGCACATTTGCTAATGAGTTTGCCCTTCAGACCTAGCATCTGTTGATAATGCTGTGTATAAGCAGACAATGGTGTGAGTGACCCAGGCAGAGCACCTCGTCCTTCCTTTGTTCTGTGAGGTGGCCTGAGTCTATGGATGAGAGTCACTGACCATCCTTCTGTAGTGTGTTCTGTAAAGGTGGTGTGGGAAATTGCAGCATATAACAACCTGTTAGTTTGGGCGTAACACATTTGATAATGTCCCAGAAACCCTTGACTAATATTCAAACCTTTGGGATGGGTGTCCAGCATATGTATATATTTTAGCTCTGCTGTCTCTCTCTGGATCCTTGTCTTGTAATTTTTCTGTTCCAAAATGGCAACTTTTAAGTCTTGTCAAGGTAGATTGAAATGATTTGAAAGAGGTTTCTGTGTATTGCCGTTCCTGATGTCTAAATTATGTCCATTAACTCTTTTGTGCAGAGATTGTCCTGCTTGTCCTACGTAGAATACAGAGGGGCAAAAGACAGCATAAATCACATTAGCAGAAGAACAAGTAAAACTGTCCTTAATGTTGTGTGTGACGTTGTTGGAGCCAGTAGTAGTGTTGCCAGAGTAAATGTTGGGGCATAGCTTGGCATCTGGGTTTGTAGCAGTGTTTAGTTCCCATCTCTGTTTCACTGTTGCATAGTCTGTTGTGTGTCAATAGTTGCTTGAGATTGGGTGGTTGTCTGTAAGCAAGTAAAGGTCTGTCACCAAGAGCTTTGGAGAGTGAAGTATCCTTGTCAAGGATGGGTTGGAGATCTTTCATTATGTGTGTGAGAGGTTTTAGTTGTGGGCCGAAAGTGGCAATGAGCAGCGCTCGATTGTTTTTTCTTCTGGGCCTGTCTTGCAGTAGGTTGCTTCTGGTTCTGGTTCTTTAACCATATTGGGTGGCTATTGTATAATTCATGATTGTCAATGTCCCGTTTTAAGTGGGTTCCCTATATTTGGCTCCACTTTCACCAACATCAGCTTCAGTCCCATGCAGCTTTGTATATGTGGCCTAGACAGATCGTCTTGAAAGGAAAGCAGCCCTGAACAGAAAAAAAGAATATTAAAATAGAAAAAAGAGATTATTAATTTCTCCTGTTAAAATATGACTATATGAAACTCTCTCTTCATTCTTTATACCCTGGCTATGGATCTAAGTTTAGTATCAGCCAATGGGTGATTGATGCTGCAAGACGATTTGACCTGTAACGATTATGACTTTAGATTGACCAGAATAAGACTCCTTGCCCACTATCATTTGTTCTATTTCTTCACTAGGAAAAAAATTCTGGAAATCAAGAAACTGAGCAGGCTTCTAATTTTGTGCTGAAAAGGATCATTGATCAGTGATACACTATTTGTCTGCAATTCAAACACTCAGGATGTTCAGTCTTAAACTTTATCTTTTCAGCTAAATCTTCTTTTTGTACCGTATCTGATTTCGAATATTGGCGATCATCATGGTGACCACATCATGGTGGCCAGCCATGAAGACTGACCTGCGAATATGATGCCATGGCCTTTCATCTGCCTTCCTAAGGCTAAGAAGACATATGTCTGAATTTCAAACCTTGACCCCATGGAGAACCACTTTCATTCAATATATAACCAGTGCTCAGTTTAGGTATAGATTTATAGAGTTAAAAGATATCCCAAGGGTCATCTAGTCTAAAATTCTTAAACTTAGTGGTTTGATTCAACATAAGACACATTCTATGTTCTTAGAATGGACTGCTTTTGATACATTACAGGAGGAGACATGATGTGGAGAAGTAGAAGGACCTATGGGCTTTTCACTTTCTGCCCATTAGTTCGTATCATCTATAGTAGTTGTGCCTCTAGACTCCAACTATCTGCTTGGATGGCTTTCAAAATCTTTGCAGCTTTCTATTTCTACATTTGAGAAGTGCAAACATCAGCAAACACTTGGGGAAGTGAGAGCAGACAGAAAATATGCATGCCATTCATAAATATCAAACTTGATTTCACTGGAAATAAAAGAATTTCAATTGCTAAGCTATCTTCAAGTCACAATTTAGAAGAAAGCAAAATCAAGGAACTTGTTACAGGGGAATTTCAGAAAAGGTTTTTAATATGTAAGTGTCCTGGCTCAATCAATACATTTTGCAGAGGGACCCTTCCTACTCCTACGTTCACAACACTTCATTTCCCATTCTATTTCCTATGATTTTTTAAAAAATGGCCAAGGAGGGAAAGATGGAATAATAGATGTACATTGTCCTCTGAATGGCTGCACCCTTGGAAAAAAGTCAGCAAAATAAACTAAAATTTGAGGAAATATTGAGAAAGGTGAATGTCTTACCTGAATTAATTAGCATGGCAGTCTGTCCAGGTTATCCTACTATGTTAATAGAGTAGACCGTACTGCCAGTGACTCAGTGCTGAGTGTCAGACAGCAGTTAAGTAACCTGACAACCTTGAGGACCAATGGACTTGGTGCTGAAGTCCACAGGGAAGGGTGATGGTCCCCAAGTGGATTAAATCCCACTTTAACCCATCTTGGTGGAGGGCAGAAGCTTCATCAATACTGGCCTGGAGCTGAGGAGGACTTTGTGTGCCAAAAGGGCTCAGGAACAGAAAGTGACTCGCAGAACTGAATCAGTGGTATGGGAGTCATTCTGCGATGTGGAAGGCAGATGAAAGGCCACTGCATTATAGTCTCTGTACAGTCTTCATGGCTGATCACCATGATGGTTTGGACTTGGATGCGGCAGAAGAAGAAGAAGAAGAAAAAGAAGAAGGTCTTAGCAGTTTGTTTTCTCAACTCTCTGTCTGAACACATTTTATAAATAACTGATTTAAGGATGTGACCAGTTAAGCAAAAAGTTGCTGCTGTCGAGTTGCTGGAGCCGCACACCATCTTGGTTCCCTTCTCCGGCCCGGCCAGTTGGGGGAGGTGGGAGCAACCCAGCCCAGCTGTACCTTGTCCTTGGCGGGACCTTGAAAAAGTCACCGATGCCAAGACACTGAAGCCACACACCATCTTGGCTCCCTCCCCCAGCCCAGCCGGTTGGGGGAGGTGGGAGCAACCCAGCCCAGCTGTGCCTCATCCTCGGCAGGACCTTGAAAAAGTCGCTGCTGCCAAGACACTGGAGCTGCACACCATCCCGGCTCCCTCCCCCTGGCCAGTTGGGGGAGGTAGGAGCAGCCCAACCCAGCTGTCCCTCGTTTGTGGCGGGACCTTGAAAAAGTCACCACTGCCAAGACTCTGGAGCCGCATACCATCTTGGCTCCCTCCCCCAGCCTGGCCAGTTGGGGGAGGTGGGAGCAACCCAGCCCAGCTATGCCTCATCCTCGGTGGGACCTTGAAAAAGTCACCGCCGCCGAGACGCTGGAGTCGCACACTATCTCGTCTCCCTCCCTCAGCCCGGCCAGTTGGGGGAGGTGGGAGCAGCCCAGCCCAGCTGTGCCTCGTCCTCGGCGGGACCTTGAAAAAGTCACCACTGCGGAGACGCTGGAGCCGCATACCATCTCAGCTCCCTCCCCCGGCCCGGTCGGTTGGGGGAGGTGGGAGCAATCCAGCCGTGTCTCGTCTCTGGAGCCACTAGGATACTTTTGTCTCAGCTGGGTTGGGGCTGTTGTCCCCCCCTGGCTCAGTTATGGACGGCCGAGCCATGGGGCCCTCTTTGCGGATGTTCGAGCCTTGGGGCTCCGTTCATAGACATTCCAAGCCATGGGGCTCTGTCTGTGGACGTTTTGAGCCTTGGGGCCCTGTTTGAGAGGTTTGATAGCTGATGGTAGTGCATATTTGGTTTTGCTTGGATAATATGTATTGGTTTTGTAAATCTTGTGAGCCATGAACTTTGTATAATTGTATTGTAATCGTATTATACCTATCTTGTACGCTGCCTCGAGTTGCACGTCATGTCGAGTGAGGTGGGATAAAAATTTAACAAACAAACAAACAAACAAACAAACAAACAAACAAACAAACAAACAAACAAACAAACAAACAAACAAACAAACAAACAAACAAACAAACAAACAAACAAACAATAATAATAATAATAATAATAATAATAATAATAATAATAATAATAATAATAATAATAATAATAATAATAATAATAATAATAATAATAATAATAATAATAATAATAATAATAAGCATTTGTTCTGCTCTTTATCTAGTGTCCTTTACCAATCACTTCAATATTTTCTTCAAAGACCCAATGACATTATTGCAACACTTGCATGGATTCAGTCTTTTAGCTTGAGTGCCCACTACATTTTGTTCTGCCTGGAAAGGCTTGGTAGTAGTGGTGACCTTTATTGTTGTGTACCCCTTAGCACTTTAAAAATCTCAGATAGATTGAGTGTGGTCTGCTAGACTTGTCTTTCTAGACTGTTGCTGAGCATATTTTGACAACACAGATCATGACATCTTGCTGTTGAGGCATAATGTGGAAGCAAACCACTTCCCCATGGCCTCAGATTGCAGTGATAATGCAGAGGCTACAATGACAGTAATCTCTCATTTTCTTAATGTGTATACAAACATTCAAACGCAGGATGAGTTGCAGAGTTAAGTAGTGTAGCACTAATTACATTACTCCATCATACATTATTGTATGCTATCAAACAGTAAAACAAGCTTTTGTTGTTAGACCTGTCAGATGATACTCATTAAACCATTTCAGTGCTAAATCAGTTTCTAAAAATAAAAATAAAGACTTTGAATTGATAATAATATGTAAAATGAAATAAATGCACTACCAAAACCTGGTTTACTATATAATTTCCAAAAACGTTGTGTATATAGACCGAGTAATGGCTGTCAGTGGGTAGATGGAGTCATGCCCCAAACATGCTGAGTACTCATTTTACCAACCTTGGAAGGATGGAAGGGTGAATCAACCTCGTGCCCTGGCTAGGATCAAGTTCACAAACGTTTGGTTGCAGTACAGTAGTTTAACCACTGCACAACCAAAGGAAGTGAAAGGAAGTGAAAGGAAAAGAAAGGGGGAAAGAAAAGAGCAGAGTAGACAGTAGTGATGCTAGAAGAGAATAAAGGGAAAAGGGTGATGTGTGACAGGTCTCCCTTGCATGAAAGCCAGTAGTACTGTAATACCTCGGATAACGACCACACTGGATAACGACCGCATCGGATAACGATTTGGTTTTTATGCACACATGATGCATCGCATAACGCTAAAAGCTGCTAAAAATAATTGTTATCCAATGTATTTGGTAGTTATCTGAGGTATCACCCATTTTTTGATCATTATCCAAGGTATCACCCATTTGAATCGGATAGCGACCAAAATGGCCTATTAAGCCATCAAGACCAGCTACCTGCTTCGTGCAATTTCTTCTTGAATGCCTCCAGTGCTGGAGTGCTCACCACTTTCCTGAGGTAATTGGTTCCACTATCACAGTGATGATGAATCTTGACTCTCCAGGTATTCTTGGACTTCAATTACCAGAAGCCCAAGTCAGCACTCCTGCCAATCAGGGCTTCTGGAAGGTTGGCATTCGAGACCCGAGTACTGCACAATGGAGTGACAGTATCTCTGTCCCATCTCTGTCCCAGTTCCTGCCAACCTAGCAGTTTGAAATCAAGAAATCAAGAAATTGCAAGTTGATAAATAGGGACCACTTTGGTGGGAAAGTAAACAGCATTCTGTGCACTCCGGTGTCTAGTCATGCCTGCCACATGTCCATGGAAATGTCAGCAAATGCAGACAGCGCTGGCTCTTTGGCTATAAACAGAGATGAGCACTGAACCCTAGAGTCGGATATGACTAGCTTTAGAGCAAGGGAGACTGTTGTGTATTAAGGCATGATTGCAAGTTGCGTGGGCAGCGCCTTGCAAGAAGAAAATGGTAGTTTCCCTCCATCCAAATTAGGAGCCAAAGTTGGTGCGAAAACCCCCCGTCCAGGGTGTGCTCATTATGCTAATCCAAGCCCTGTGATTGGTTACAGTTTTGGATCTTGTTCCTCATTGGTTAATTACATATATACCCTGTTATGATTGGTTAGTTATAGTTGTCCGGTGGGTCGCTACTTTGTATCAAGGAGCCACCACTGGGGAGACACTATATAAGCCCCACGAGTAAACAAGGGTGGGGCTTGAACGGATCTATACTACCCATTCAGTACAGGTAGCCAGCAACGTGCTAAGCCTGGGTCTCCTCCACATGCTACCGCTTCTAGTGTAGCTCAACCCATGCCTCTTCTACGGCAGACTCTGGAGGGACTGCTTTAATGGGATTGTATAGCCATCTCTGTGTCTGGAATGCCTTGTAAGCATAACCTGAAAAGACTGTTTAATAAACTGTAGTTGCTGTTCTGTTCATCGTTGCCTCGACTATTGCTTATAAGAGCCGGATTTGACAGTGACCTTTACCTATTGTATCTCCACTCACTCTTCTTTTCTCAAGGCCTAGTTCTTTCAGTATTTCCTCACAGGGCTTCATTTTCAATCCCTTGATCATCCCTGTTACCCTCCTCTCAACTTAGTCTACTTTGTCAGCATTCTCCTTTAAGTGTGTTGTCAAGAATTGGGCACAGTATTCAGGAAGGGCTATATTTGGAAGAATTTGTCTCCCAAAAGATATCCAGATCATTGAAATCGCCCAGTACTACTACATCATGTATCTTTGGCATTCTTGCTATTTCAAAGGTTTCTTTTTTAAAAAAAAAATTTTATAGGCCTTTACAATTCCACCACATATGTTCCTAAAGAGTTTTTACATCTCCAACACATTTTACTTTTAGCATTGTCCATTTGAAATAATCTCTCAGTAGTCAAATACCACTTCCATAACATTTTGTAATTATGCTCTTTCATTCTTACCGACATAGTTCTCATATATCTTTTTCCCCACTTATCTTTCCAAATTTTTTCCTGAATTTTTATGTTCAAATCCTGATCCCAGCATGAGTTTGTATACTAAAAGAGATATTAATATAGAAAAGTTGAGAGAACAGTTAGAAAAACAGGTGCAAATAAAAATAGAATTGGAACATAAAAATAAAATGGAGGAGCGAATAACGGAAAAAGAGGTAAAAGATACAATAGCCAACCTGAAGCTAGGTAAATCCCTGGGTGAGGATGGACTGACAGCGCAGTTTTATAAGGAATTTAAAGATAGTGTAGTTCCAAGATTAGTGAAATTGTTTAACTATATATTGGATGGGGGAAAGATACCGACATCATGGAACAAAACTATAATTGTTTTGCTGCCAAAGCCTGGAAAGGATGTTGAAAAAGTGGAATCTTATAGGCCTATTTCTCTGATAAATCAAGACGCTAAGATATTTACAGTAATAATAGCAAAAAGATTAAATGGGTTCATGGGCAATTATATAAAGGAGGATCAAGCGGGATTTTTGAAAGGACGTCATATGTTTGATTTAATTAGGAGGGTTCTGGACTTGATTGACATAGCAGGGCATACAAAAGAGAAAGTTGGATTATTGTCATTAGATATATTTAAGGCTTTTGATTCTCTGCAATGGGTTACAATTAAAGAGATAATTCGATGTTATGAATTTGGAGATAGATTTTGTAACATGATAGATCAGTTATATCAATTTGGATTTGCAAAAGTCAGGGTAAATGATGAAAATACAGGAGAGATAAGATTAGAAGCAGGTGGGTTGCCCATTATCCCCAGTATTGTTTATAATGGCAATGGAGTTGTTAGCGAATATTATAAGAGGGGATAAAGGCATTGAAGGGATGGCTGGAAATAAAATAAGTTTGTATGCAGATGATACTTTGATAATAATGAAGCACCCTAGAAAGGCATTGGAAAAAATACAAGGACATCTAAAAGATTTTGAAGAGATAACAGGTCTGAGAATCAATTGGGATAAATCAGAAATGATAGCCTGTAATGTTGAGAAGGAGGAACAAGAGAGAATTAAGGCTAAATTTAAAATTCAAATTAAAGAATGTTTGAGATATTTAGGAATAAGTATTTCAAATAAAATTGAGGACCTTAAGCGATTAAATTATGATAAACAGAAAAAAGAAATTAAAGAGAAAATAGAATTGTATAAAAAAATCAAATTGTCATGGTTTGGTAGGATAGCGTTAACTAAAATGATGTTGTTGCCAAAAATAAATTTTTTATTTGATGCGTTGCCGATTAGGTTGTTTGATAAGGAAATTAAAGATTTTCAAAACATAATAAATAATTATTGTAATGCAGGAAAAAAGCCTATAATTGCTAAGATTTTTTGGTACTCAGAAAGAAGGAGGATTGGGAATACCTAATTTAAGGAATTATTATAGAGCTTTCCAAATTAAGAATATGATAACACTTTTAGCAAGGGAGAAGGTTGTCTGGGAAGAAATAGAGATGAAGGAGTTAAAAGTGGGTAAAGGGGTATTTCTAGGCGATAAGAAAGGGAAAATTAGTGTTAAAAATAGAATGATGAAAACAATGTTGGATGTTTGGAACAAGGTCAAAAAGAAATTGAGTCCAGAACTATCTCCTATAATAGAATTAGATGATATCAAAAGTTTTCCGATACAATTAGATAATAGTTTAAAGATGGTACTGGAAAGGAAAAAATGTTTCTTTGTTGAAGGACTGGGTTCGTGCCTGTAAAGATAGCGAGAATAAAGAAGTAATTTATTCACAGTTGAATCTGAACTGGCTTCAGAAGGTAATGTTGGATAGATGGACTGATAAATACAAGGAAGAAAGTAGTTTAGAGAGGGATAAAACAGAATTTGAGCAACTGTTGTTAAAAATACGAAAAGGAGATATAGGATTAAAGGGTATAGTAAGCAGGATTTATAAAATTTTAAATAATGAAGGTTCTCAAAGGTTTCATTTGCATTTTCTTCCTAATTGGGCAGTTGCTAGTAGACTCCAACTACCATGTTCCTTCGTTTTTTCTTCCAGTAATATTAATCCAGATGCTTTTGATTGAACAATTGAGCTGATCCTCCTGTATTTTTATAGATAGATAGATAGATAGATAGATAGATAGATAGATAGATAGATAGATAGATAGATAGGATAAATAGATAGATAGATAGACAGACAGACAGACAGACAGACAGACAGACAGACAGACATTCTGCACTGCTCTGGGTGGCCCCGGTAGCATGGCGGTTAAACTGCTGTATTGCAGCCAAAACATTGTGAGTTTGTTTCTGCTGGGATCAGGGTAGATTCAACTGTTCATCCTTGCGAGGTTGGTAAAATGAGTAATAAGCTTGTTGGGGGCAAAATGCTAATTAACTTGTGAACCACCCAGAGAGTGCACTAAATGCTATGGGGTGGTATATAAGTGTAATTGCTATTGCTGTTGCTAGTGGCTACCCAATATTATGTGTTTTTGACATATACCTAGGGTTCTCAACCTATGGCCCATGGCACCAAATCATCTGGCCCCCTCTGCCCTCGCCGCTCCTGGAAGCGGAAGTAAAACACACCTGCATGTGTGCAAAACAATGCCATAAATGACCCATGGCTGCCATAAATGCTTTTACGACAGCCATGGGTGCATTTGTTGTTGTTCAGTCGCACAGTCGACTCCGACCCTTTGCGACCCCATGGACCATTTTCCTCCAGGCGCCTCTGTCCTCTACCATCCCCCTCAGCCCTCCCAGCTCTGTGCCCATTGTGTCTATAATACCATCTAGCCATCTCATCCTTGGCCTCCCCCTTCTTCTTTTGCCCTCCACCTTTCCCAACATCAATGCCTTCTCAAGTGAATCCTCCCTTCTCATTTGATGTCCAAAGTATTTTAGCTTCATCTTTACTATTTGACCTTCCAATGAGCAGTCAGGGTTAATTTCTTCTAAGATTGACCTATTTGTTCTCCTCGCTGTCCAGGGGACTCTCAAAACCCTCCTCCAACACCACATTTCAAAGGCATCTATTCTTCTGCGTTCAGCCTTCCTAATTGTCCAGCTCTCACATCCATACATTACTACTGGGAAAACCATTGCTTTGACTATTCTAATTTTTGTTTGCAATGTAATGTCTCTGCTTTTCACTATGTTCCCCAGGTTTCTCATCGCTTGTCTCCCAAGAATCAGTCGCCTTTTTATTTCATGGCTGCAATCCCCATCTGCAGTGATCTTTGATCCTAAGAAAGTAAAATCTGTCACTGCTTCTACTTCTTCCCCATCTATTTTCCAGGAACTGATGGGGCCTGTTGCCATTATCTTGGTTTTCTTGATATTGAGTCTCAAGCCAGCTTTTGCACTCTCCTCCTTCAGCCCAATCAAGAGGTTCTTTAGGTCTTCCTCACTTTCTGCCATTAGGGTGGTATCGTCTGCATATCTCAGATTATTGATGTTTCTCCCAGCGATTTTAATCCCATATTGTGATTCCTCCATCCCTGCACTGCGCATTATGTGCTCTGTGTATAGGTTGAATAAGCATGGTGACAAAATGCAGCCTTGTCTTACTCCTTTTCCTATTCCAAACCACTCTGTTATTCCATGTTCTGTCCTAACTGTTGCTTCTTGGTTCATGTACAGATTTCTCAGGAGGTATATGAGGTGCTCTGGTATTCCCATCTCTTTAATTACTTGCCACATCTTGTTGTGGTCCACACAGTCAAATGCCTTAGTGTAGTCAATAAAACAAAAGTAAACTTGTTTCTGGTATTCCTTTGTTTTCTCCATGATCCAGCGTATGTTGGCGATGTGGTCTCTAGTCCCCCTGCCTCTTCTGAAACCAGCCTGCACCTCTGGTAATTCTCTCTCCACATGCTGCTGAAGTCTGTCCTGTATTATCTTGAGCATCACCTTGCTGGCATGTGGGATGAGCGCGATTGTTCGATAATTTGAACATTCTTTGGCATTGCCCTTTTTTGGGATTGGGACGTATACTGATCTTTTCCAATCCTGTGGCCACTGTTTTGTTTTCCAAATCTGCTGGCATATTAAATGCAGTAATTTGACGCCATCATCTTTTAGCGCTTTGAAAAATTCAACTGGGATACCATCATCTCCACTAGCTTTGTTGTTTGCAGTGCTCTTTAGGGCCTTTATGACTTCACTCTCCAGGATGTCTGGCTCAAGTTCAATTTCTTCATCATTGTGATTATCAGGAGTGTTGAGGTCCTTTTTGTAAAGTTCCTCTGTGTACTCTTTCCATCTTTTCTTAATTTCTTCTGCATCAGCTAGCTCCTTTCCGTCTTTGTCCCTTATCATGGTCATTTTTGCTTTAAATGTTCCCTTGATTTCCCCAATTTTTTTGAAAAGATCTCTGGTTCTGCCTCTTTTGTTGTTTTCCTCCATTTCTCTGCACTGTTCTTTTAGGTAGTTTTCCTTATCTCTCCTTGCTTTTCTTTGAAATTCTGTGTTCAAATGGTTGTAGTTTTTCCTTTCTCCTTTGACTTTTGCGTTCCTTCTTTCCTCTGCTATTTTAAGAGCCTCATCAGACAACCACTTTGCTTTCTTACTCTTCTTTTCTTTTGGTATGGTTTTCTTTGCTGCTTCCTGCATGATGTCCCTCATCTCCGTCCATAATTCTTCCGGTACTCTGTCTACCGAGTCTAAGCCATTAAATCTGTTCATCACCTCCACCGCGTATTCTTTAGGGATGCTGTCTAGGTGATATCTTTCTGGTCTCCGTGTTTTCCCTATTTTCTTTAGTCTAAGCCTGAATTTTGCGATCAGTAGGTTGTGATCTGAGCCACAGTCTGCTCCAGGTCTTGTTTTTGCTGACTGTATGGAGGTTCTCCATCTTTGGCTGCAGAGTATGTAGTCATACTCTGCATTTATGGCAGCACTTTGCACATGTACGGGTGCATTTTACTTCTGCTTCTGGGTGGGAAGAACCACGTGACCAGCCCATGGCCCAAAAAGTTTGGGAACCCCTGACATATACTGTGACTCGTCATCCCTTTCTGCCCTTTCTGTTCTTTTTGAACAGTTTACACCCTTCAATTTCTATCTCCCAGTAATGGGAATTATCACACCATCCTTATCAAGTCATATTTGTTCTCATGAAATAAGATTTCCAGTTCTTTTGGGTTTTCCCCTCATACTCATGACATTGATTTAGAGATATTGGAGATTGTGTGATTTGTGGCCTCCTTTCCTTCCTTCATTTCTATGAAGATTGTCATAGGGCTCCATTGGAATTGCTAAATCTGTTCCTCTCATTGTGCATAATCCCTCATCTGTATTTACCTCTGAGCTTGCATCTCCCTCTCCCTTCCAGCAACCAAAATTTTATTAGGACCTCTTCTGCTGATCTTTCCCATCGAACTTCCCAGTCAAACTGCTGTTTGTTCCTTTTTCACAAGCAAACTCAGATAGACTTATAGCAACCTTAAATTTAAGCTAGCCCTGGACAGTCTATGATATGATCTGAAATCACTAAATTCAGAATGTAGTTGTGGCTCATGAATTTGGGGCAGGAAGGTGTATGGATAATAAAGGGGGAAGGGTGAACCTGTACACTAAAATGAAGATTTAAGCACAATAGGCTTCTATTTGATGTACTGGATGGTATTGTTGGAGGAAACAACAGCAGAAACAGCTAGAATGCAAGCGCGGCGCCAAAATGGCCGCCGCGCCCTTTGCGGGCCCCCCCCCCACAGGACAGAGAATCCGGGTAGTTAGGGGCGTGGCCAGCTCCCTTATAAAAGGGGTGGCCACGAGGCAGCCGAGCTGCCATTTTACCTCAGCGACGGAGAGGAGAAGTCTTTTCCCCTGTGTCTCCGTCGCTCTTGAGCCTACCGGGAAGCCTTTTGGGTAGCGATTCTGCCTTGCCGGCTTCCCTTTGCTTCGGTGGAAATGCCTTCGAAGAAGAAGGCAGCTCCGAGTGCAGCTCGCGCGGTTAGGAGGCGCAACCCAGGTCGGAGGACCGCGGTGCTGCCTCCTCAGCTGCCGCCTTTGCTCGCCCCTGCCGGGGCCGGCGGAATGGGGTCTATTGCCCCTTCGCCCGGAGTGGGCAACCAGAGTGCGGGCGCGGAAGGGGTTCCGGCCCGCGGCCCGCGAGCGGTGGACACCGCTCCTCCACCTGCTTTCGGGTCCTGGGTACAGGGGCCTGTACCCACGCATGGACCAGGCGGGCCAGCCGGCCCTTCGCCCCAGGTTAACGTGGAAGTCAGGCGGGGGCCCCCCCTCCTTTGGGGTTCCTTTTGAGGCGCTGTCTTCAGGAGGACAACAGCCGACGGGGAGGGTTGAGCTGCTGCAGGCGCGTGGCGCGGTTTCGGCCACTGCCTCGCAGCTCCCCAGCCAGCGGCCAGGTGCAGGTTCTCCGGGGATGAGCTCTACGTCGGTCGTGAGCTCCGACGCCCCCAGTGGGCTGGAACCCCCGGTGGGGGCGGCCCGCGGGGGTGCAGCATGTGAGTATACGGTGTAAGCGAGTACATCCACACACATTCCCAATATGGGGGGGGGCTTTCCAATCGCTTTGGCCTCGCGCGGGTGGTGCGGCGGTGCACCCGCTGACGCCTCACCCGGCGATGACAGCTAACACCCAGGGCCCCGTGGTGGGGGGTGTTCCCTACCCTTAGGGGAATGTTTTGGGTGGCCGGGTTGGTCCAAGCCCCTATTCCATACCGATGAGTGACCACTTGGCACAGGCCGCCAGAGAGTAAATTTGGCGGGGGGAGTACGTGGATATCTTCTCATTCCTAAACAGTGTGCCCACCAAGGAGAGAGGGAGGGGCAGAATGAGAAGGATAGTGGCAGGCACGTTGTCGCAAGCCACCAAGTATGTGGGCCAAATGGTTGCCGGCCTGCATCGTATGCATGGCGGTGTACCTTAGGGCATGGCCGGATTTGGCAATTCCGATGGTCCAGTATTTGGACAACGCCTACCGGGCGATGATTTACTTTCCGGGCCCAGCGTGGTTGGCTTGTGACGAGGGATGCCGTAGGCGAATTTCCCCGCACCCCGAGATTAGGCAGGATGAGCCAGGCCAGAGGCTGTGGCTTTTGTACGTGACGCCCACGCGCCCTGCACCCGGGGAGATATACCATTGTGGGCATGCGGTTCAGCGGGCGGCCCCAGCACAGGTCACCTGCCAGGGGGCGGGGCGGGGGGTTCCAGCCCGCCGGCTGTGCTGGACTTTTTGTCCAATGGCTCCTCTAAGGGGAAGACTTGCAAATACAGACAGGAGTGTCCCACCTGTGTTGGGCCCCATGCGGCCTCTGCCTGTCCCAGGCCTAGAAGGATGCGGGGCAGAGGGTGGGGCAGACTGGGGGCTGGCAAGACTGCCGCAGAGGGATCTAGTTCACCGAAGGGCTCCCTACCCATTTAAGGTGGACATGTTGGAGCGTTGGCTCACATGGTGCCTGAAGGGTGAGGATGCGGGTATCCTTCAGGGTTCTAGACAGGGGTTCCGGATCCCTTTCATGGGTAATAGGTCCCCTCAGGATGCCCCCAATCTTTTATCCCTTAAGGGGAGGGAGGAGGTGGCTGCTGCCAGCTTTGACGAAAGGGTCTATGCGGGCAGGGTCGTTGGCATTGTCCCGCACCCCCGTCCTGGGGAGCATATTGTTCAATGATGCCATGCCTTTTGGCTATTCCTTTGGGGCTCGGTATTCGAGCGTTTCACCATTTTCCTAGATTGCGCTTTTGTCCGCAGGTCAGGGTCCCGGTCTGTAGCCCATTCCCTGGATGGTTTTATTCGGGGCTGAACGGGGCTGGGACACGTACCCACGTCTCCTCATCACATTTCAGACGCTAATGGAGGAACTTGGTGTCCCTTTAGCGCCCGAAAAGACCGAGGGCCCATCCCCACAGCTAGTATTCCTGGGGTGGAGAGTAACACGATAGCGCAGGATTCTAGGTTGCAGCAGGATAAGGTGTCAAGGCTAGTGGCCCTTGTCTCGGTCTTGCTGGCCGGGCGCATGGCATCACTGAGGTTACTTCTGGTGCTACATGGTCACCCCAGTTTCGCTGGCAGGGTCGTCGCACCGGGCAGGGCATTTGCTCTGCGCTTGTGCGACGCCATGGCGGGATTATCCAGGCCCCATCACAGGCTCAGATTTACCCAGGGTATCGGGGCATACGTGCTTGTCTGGCCATAGATTCAGAGGTAGTTCAACGGGGTGTCATTTTGGGGTCTGATTTCCTGGCTCCCCCTTGCTTTCAGATGCGGTCCGATGCCTCATGATTCCTGGGTTTCTGGGATGTACTTCAATTGGAAGTGGGCCTATGGTGGGTGGCCACCATCCTGGGCAGGCAAAGGGTTGCCTGCATGGTCTCACGTATCTGGAATGTTTCCCTATCCTGGGTGCTTTGATGCTATGGGGCAAGAGGTGGGCCAACTCGGTTGTGCAACTTGGGCATGGCAACGCGGCTGTTCCGCATCGTCACTGCACAGGATTCCAAATCGCCCGGGGTTATGGGGCTAGTTAGTTGGTTTGTGTTATGCAACCTGTGCCTCAACGTTCCCTTCAGGGCCAGGCATGTCCCAAGGGTTGATAATGATATTGCTGCTGCTTTGTCCCGCCTGCAGATCTCCCGGTTCCGTGCCTCGGCCCCCGGATGCGGAGGAATTTCCCTCGCCACTCCCGGATGTGAGATGGACCGTTGGCAAGGAGAGGTGAACCGGGCGATTGGCCTGTCACTAGCGCCTTGCATGAGTAAGGCGTATCACCACGCATTTAGTTCCTTTAGAGTATTATGTACCCGATTCTGACTGCCAGGAACCTGGCCTTTTCCAGTAGCCCATGTTCTGCGGTTCACGATTTACCTGTATCCCCAGGGCCTTGCACCACGCACCATAGCATCTCAGCTGTCGGGTTGGCTTTTATGGCCAAGGTGGGAGGTCGTGTGGAAAGCACCAATGACTTCTGGGTGAGACATGTTGGGAGGGGTGGGTGCGCGTGCCCGGGCGTTTCCCGGGCGACCGCCACCCCATTTACCCAGGGGTTTTTTGACCCAGTTGGCCCGGGGCTGGCCTGGCCTCTGTTTGGATAGATGAGGCAGCCCACTTCATGCGGCTACAACGGTGGCCTTTTTGGAGTCCTCCGCGTCGGCGAGCTTGAGATGCTGAGTAAGGCGGATGCAAGAGTTTCCCAGGGTTTTTACCCAAGTGGCCCGGGGCTGGCCTGGCCTCAGTTTTAAGAAATGAGGCAGCCCACTTTATGCGGCTACAACGGTGGCCTTTTTGGAGCCCTCCGCGTCGGCGAGCTTGAGATGCTGAGTAAGGCGGATGCAAGATTTTCCCAGGGTTTTTACCCAATTGGCCCGGGGCTGGCCTGGCCTCTGTTTTGGAAATGAGGCAGCCCACTTCATGCGGCTACAACGGTGGCCTTTTTGGAGCGCTCCGCGACAGCGAGCTTGAGATGCTGTATAAGGCGGATGCAAGTGTAGGGCACTGGAACTCGAGGATGTCTATATTGCCAAAGACTGGGCCCAGTTGAGGATACGCTCCTCTAAGACAGATCAGCATGGCGTAGGCAGTGGTGTAAGACTGCTACGGTGTTCTTTGGCAGACATCTGTCCGGTTGGTGCCCTACAGGAATTCCTGGCACTGCGTGGCAGGCACCATGGCCCGTTTTTCTGTCACCAAGATGGGTCTCCCCTTACTAAATTTCAGTTTTGGAAGGTGACGGCCAGAGCCCTCACCAGGGTGGGCCTACCAGGTGCCCGTTATGGCACACATTCATTCCGTATTGGTGCAGCCGCTACAGCAGCTGCTTTTGGGTACTCTGGGGCTGACATACGCAGCATGGGGAGGTGGGGCTCGCAATGTTTTCAGTTTTATGTGCGCCCACTCCTGCCATGAGTACCAATCCAGTCACCTTACCGCCTTTTTTCTCAATTTTCTTGCAGACCCTGGGTGTCGTATTACACCGGTGACAGTATGGCTGGTGGGCCACAGCTATGTGCACAGGGCAGCGCGTTACGCTGCGGCGACAGAGTGGACCCCGACTGGGACTGGGTGAACACGCCAGTCTCGCATGGCATGGTAAGCCTGGGATGTTATGGCGGGGGCTGCGGCCTTTCCCTTTTCTGGCCTGAGTGCTGACCCGCCTGACATTCTCATCATCTACCTTGGGGGCAATGATTTGTGCCAGGTCACCGGCTTATCGCTCAAGCATGCGATTTGCGAGGACCTCGCCTACTTGCATTATGTCTGGCCTGCCACAACCCTAGTTTGGTGGACATTATCCCGCGCCTTTCTATAGAGGGGGCGTTCACCTCCTGGCCCTTGACCGCGCTAGGCGCACGGTCAACGGGGCGGTGGCGCGGTTTCTTGCTGACAGGGCTTGGGGACGGGTCAGTCATCACCCCGATATCAGTCTACAAAATTATGACTTGTACGCAGGGGATGGGGTCCATCTGTCGCGAGGAGGTATGGACCTCCTGTTAGGTGATTGGCGAGCAGGCCTGTTGACCGAGCTGACGGTCTGGGTGGGGGCGTCAGGTCTTCTTTGAAGCCCCTCCGTGTGGCGGGTAGCACTGGTAAGGTAAACAGTATGACCCACAAGTATCCGGCAGGTTCGCAATTGACTGGACAACACTAGACAGGAATAAATTAGTTAAACGTTGTCCGGTCAACGACGAATCAGGCGATGGGGTGATGACGATTGCTAACCAGCATGCATCACCCCTGTGATTTCACGGATACGCGTCAGAGGGTGGGGTCATGAGTTAGTTATTGACTACGGTCAACAATTTGTTTGTTGTCAACAAACAAATTGATACAAATTGATACATTGTAACCAATTGCCGTTGGCAATTTTGGGGTGGTACCTTACCAGTGTTACTTCGGCCTGCTTGCCTTAGGAATTATGATTGGTCGTTTTACCAATACAAATTTATAATTCGGACTAGGGCATTGAATCAATAAATGTGGCCCTATGCTGTTATCCACTTTCAATGTTGTCTGTGTCCGTTATTGGGGGGTGCGCCTGCAATGCAAGCGCGGCGCCAAAATGGCCGCCGCGCCCTTTGCGGCCCCCCCCCCCCACAGGACAGAGAATCCGGGTAGTTAGGGGCGTGGCCAGCTCCCTTATAAAAGGGGTGGCCACGAGGCAGCCGAGCTGCCATTTTACCTCAGCGACGGAGAGGAGAAGTCTTTTCCCCTCCACCCCCTCCCTAGTTAACAGTGTGATATTTTGGTCGCTTCGGGGCCGGGTGGGAATTTTTGGCTGGGACCCATATTGGCTTCCGGGTCCTGGCTTTTTTGCCCATCCCACACTGTTGCTATGGTTTGATATAGGGGTCTTTCTGTGTTCCTAATGTTGACTTTGGTCACATTGGCGGGTAGCACTGGTAAGGTAAACAGTATGACCCACAAGTATCCGGCAGGTTCGCAATTGACTGGACAACACTAGACAGGAATAAATTAGTTAAACGTTGTCCGGTCAACGACGAATCAGGCGATGGGGTGATGACGATTGCTAACCAGCATGCATCACCCCTGTGATTTCACGGATACGCGTCAGAGGGTGGGGTCATGAGTTAGTTATTGACTACGGTCAACAATTTGTTTGTTGTCAACAAACAAATTGATACAAATTGATACATTGTAACCAATTGCCGTTGGCAATTTTGGGGTGGTACCTTACCAGTGTTACTTCGGCCTGCTTGCCTTAGGAATTATGATTGGTCGTTTTACCAATACAAATTTATAATTCGGACTAGGGCATTGAATCAATAAATGTGGCCCTATGCTGTTATCCACTTTCAATGTTGTCTGTGTCCGTTATTGGGGGGGTGCGCCTGCAAATAGTGTTGGTTTTAAGGTTCCATTTTTATGAAATTGCTGAGGGTAGTGAGAGGGAAATTGTTTCAAATTTAGTCTGGATTAATGTTTATTTTTAAAATGTAGTATTTGTATAGTAATTTAAACTTCTAACTACTGTATAGTTTTAATCTTTGTGAACACCTTGGGTCTCCAATGGGGAGAAAGCTGGCATATAAATAAAATAAATCAACCAACTGACCAACCCAATGTGATATAGTTGAGGGACCTGGGTATCTTTAGCCTGGAAAATTATAGACTGAGAGGAAATGTGGTAGACATTTGTTAGCTATTTGAAGGGCTGTTATATAGAACAGGATTGCAGTGGTTCAAGTGGTTAAGAAGCTGACTGTAAGGCAGAAGGTCAGCAGTTCAAAACCCGAGTGCTGCATGACGGAGTGAGCTCCTGTCTCGGGCTGAGCTCCTGCCAACTTAGCAGTTCGAAAGCAAGAAATTGCAAGTAGACAAATAGGGACCACTTCGGTGGGAAGGTAAACAGCGTTCTGTGCACTTCAGTGTTTAGGCATGCCTGCCACATGTCCACGGAAACGTCTGCAGATGCAGACAGCGCTGGCTCTTTGGCTAGAAACAGAGATGATCACTGAACCCTACAGTCGGATATGACTAGCTTTTGAGCAAGGGTGACCTTTACCATATAGAAATCACAGGAAGCTTGTTTTCTGCTGTTCTAGATGGTAAATCCTCAATTAATGATTGCAAATTACACATCCACCCACCAGTGAACTAGAAGGCAAATATTTTAGTTTTTATTTTCAAATGGGATAGAGTTTTTTAAAATTTAAATTTCAATTACTATGGTAGCTAAACACTTCAAGCATTTCTAGAACTGTAACTGTGAGAAATTATCTTTTAAAAGTAACTTTATGAAGCCTTAGAGGCAGCATTAGCAACATAAGATTGCATCTTCTCAGCCTCCCAATGCAAGATCTGAAAACCAGTTCAGATCATCAACTGTTGTTTTTGTACATGTAGCCACCCAGTCAGGCTCTCACATTACAAGCTATCATTGTACATCTTCCTGTACTAGACATGAAGGGAACACACCAATAGCGTGTTCAACAGTGATATATTTCATATGCAAAACACAGGGGAGGGGAAACAAAGCCAAACTAACCTTCCAAATTGCCAGACTCTCTTTTGATGAAAGTGGTTGCGCTTATCCTTTTGAAACTTTGCAGGTTTATTACAAAGGATCGCTTCATGCTGGCTGTCATTTTCAGAGGAATCGTCTACGAGAAGTTGCGGAGGGTAAGCCTATAATTTATTTGGACACACTCCAACTAGAAAGGATGCTGTGCTTGCACAAAATTCCCAGCACTTGTTCACTGAAACTTGGAAGCCTTAGTTTCCTCTGAAGAGGCAACTTTGCCTACAGAGTTCTTCTACATCTGCCAAGAGAAAGAAAAATCGTGGCTGGATCCTTTTCAAATGTAAAGTTTAAAGATGTATAAAGCAAACATTTCTGGCAAGCACAATTTCTCTCTAAGCTTCAAAAGTTATTTTTTGACTGCAACTTCCAGAATCAACTCATCCTACCAGATGAGAGATTTTAATACATCTAAAAAGGCAAATTTCTAAGCCTAAGGAGATAACTGTTTCAAAGAAGTTAATTTAGTTCTCACAAATAAAATAAAAGGTCAGTTCTTTGACTCTCAATGGGAGGTGTAAACTTCCAAATATCCACTAAATGTGGACTCCAGTTTAGGGCCTGAAAGCCAAGGCACACCATTTCTCAAAGCAGAAAACCAGGGTCCAAACTGAAATGTATGTTCAGTACATATCCTTGCCTTATTCACATTTGTAAACTCCTTCCAACCTAGCAGTTCGAAAGCAAGAAATTGCAATTAGATAAATAGGGACCACTTCGGTGGGAAGGTAACAGCGTTCGGTGCGCTCCGGTGTCTGGCCATGCCTGCCACATGACCATGGAAACGTCTGCAGAAGCAGACAGTGCTGGCTCTTCGGCTTAGAAACAGAGATGAGCACTGCACCCTAGAGTCGGATACGACTGGCTTTCGAGCAAGGGAAACCTTTACCTTTAAGCCATTTCTGGAGTCACTAAATGAAAAAAACATACCTGTGAACTGGCTTCTTGATGCTCACGAACTGGTATATAAAAGTGCCAACAGAGCATCTTAAGATGTTATCAGCTTAGGGCAGTAAACATAAAAACTGGCCCTAAATGATTTCTCTTGTTTGCAAGCTGAAATGAAAACTCTACCCAAGCTTTTATGTTCAGATCATGGCATGATTGCTGTGCTGTGCTAGCAGCAAAGGAATGGGATTTAGATCTGTTTTATTTCTAATATTAGGGCTAAAATGTAACTGCTGCTTGGATAAAAGAAAGGTTCACAAGCCCCAATAATTGGAGAAAGAAATAAAGCTAAAGGAATTGAGCTTGTTAAAAGGGAAGATGAGGTTAGGAATGGGAGCAAACCTGAAGAAGCCCAAAGGTGTCTGGAGGACAGAAGCTTTTATATGCACATTTAAATTATTCAATTCCACCACCACCCCTTCATACAGTTTCTATTATCTCCTCTCCTTTTAAATCATTTCCAAACAAATCATCTCAAAAATGTCAGTTTAATAAAAGGTGTCTTAGCCCAGGAGCTCTTCTGCTGCCTTGTCACTTTATACTTCCCCTGGCTTCTTTTTCCTCCGCTCCAAATGCAACATTAGGCTGAAAGCACTTTTAAAAAGAAGAAGAAATGGAAGAAATTCAGTGAGATAGTAAAGAGTCCTTGAAGCACCTGGTTTATGGTTGGCTGGCTGTCCTTGATTATTACTGAATTTCAGCGTAGAAGACTTGGGGCTCTGTCTCCAATATCCTTGCCTGACATAAAAACAAAGGGTTCTTTCTTTTTTCTTTCTGTTTTAAAAGAGTCTTTTCTAATTTTTCTGAGTTGTTTATTATTAGATATGAATAGTGAGTGTTAGGAGAAAAAGATTAGAAATGTTAATCTTTAGGTTGAACCAAGGACCAAATCGATCGGAGGTGCCCAATTCTTTTGGGCCACGGGCCAGTCATGTGGTTCAGCAGGCCGGTCATGTGGTTTGTCCCACTGGAAGTGGAAGTAAAATGTGCCTTGCAATCTGTTTCGCAACAGGATGAGATAGATTTTTAAACTGCACATTTTACTCCCACTTCCGGGAGCAAAGCCGGTGGCTTGGGGCAGATGAATTGACATCAGGGGCCAGATCTGGCCCATGGACCATAGCTTGGGGACCCCTGAAATACATGAGTCTCAGAGGCAGCTTGTGGATCAGGATGGGAAAGGTATTGTTTTTTTCGGCACAGGAACACCAGAGACCAGCAGTAGTGGGGTCAAAGTTTAATCCTGACCTGGAAAAGGATCGCCTGGAGAGGGCTGGAGCAGAGTCTAGCCATATTATCTGGGATCGGTTTGATCCGGTTGCCCCTGATGAAGTGGACAGGCTCCTTGGAGCTGTGAGTGATACCACTTGCTTATTACATCACTACCCTGCCTGGCTGATTAGAGCAGCCAAGGCTACAACGGGCAGTTGAGTCGGTGTGATGGTGAATGCCTCTCTGCGGGAGGGGGTGGTCCCAGCAGTTTTCAAACAGGCACTGGTTCGCCCTCTCCTGAAGAAGCCATCACTTGACCTGACTGTTATTTCAAATTTTAGACTGATTTCCAACCTTCCCTTCATGGGGAAGGTGTTGGAGAAAGCAGTGGCACAGCAACTCCAGGGGGTTCTGGATGATACGGATTATCTGGACCAGTCAGGATTCAGGCCCAGTTATGGTACAGAGACAGCATTGGTCACATTTTTGGATGATCTCTGTCGGGAGCAGGATAGAGGTAACCCTTCTGTCCTTGCTCTTCTTAACCTCTCGGTGGCTTTCGATACCGTCGACCATAGTATCCTTCTGGGCCGGCTCCAAGGACTGGGGGCCCAGGTCACGGTGTTGTCCTGGTTTTCCTCATTTCTGATGGGCCAGACTCAGTCGGTGTCTTTAGAGAGTGGGTTGTCCAGCCCTAGGCCGCTCCTTTGTGGGGTGCCTCAGGGCTCGGTACTCTTGCCTCTATTGTTTAATATCTACATGAAACCGCTGGGTGAGATCATTCATTCCCATGGGGTGAGGTATCATCAGTATGCAGATGATACCCAGCTGTACATCTCGGCCCCTGGGGACCCGAGTGATGCTGTCAAAGTCCTAACCAGGTGTCTGGAGGCTGTTCGGGTCTGGATGGGAGACAATGGGCTTCAGCTGAATCCTGGCAAGACAGAGTGGCTTTGGGTGCAGGGCCCCGTGTTATCCCAGGAAATACCATCTTTGGTCCTGGCTGGGGCATCTTTGCCCCAGTCAGATCCGGTGCATAATTTGGGGGTCCTCCTGGACTCGCGGCTACTGCTCGAGGAGCAGGTGGCAGCCGTGGTTAGGAGGGCTTTTGCTCAGCTTCGGGTCATCTACCAATTACACCCGCTCCTGGACCGGGACTCTTTGCTCTGGTCACCTCCAGATTGGATTACTGTAATGTGCTCTGCATGGAGCTGCCCTTGGTGACCATCTGGAGGCCTCAGCTGGTCCAGAAGGCAGCTGCTCAGGTGGTGATGGGGTGCAGGCGCTATGCCTGTGCCTCACCACTGCTCTGGGAGTTGCACTGTCTCCCAGTTTGCCTCTGAGTGCAATTCAAGGTGCTGGTTTTGACCTTTAAAGCCCCGCATGGCATTGGTCCAGGACATACCTGTCAAGTTTTGGATTTGAAAATAAGGGAAATTTTGGCCACACCCCTCTGTGGGCATGGCCAAATCTGTGGGCATGGCCAAATATAGCCATGTGACTTGCTGGGCTCTAGTCATGCCTGCCACATGGACATGAAAATGTCTGCAAACACAGACAGTACTGGCTCTTTGGCTGTAAATGGAGATGAGCACTGCACCCTAGAGTTGGATACAACTGGCAGATTTTACTTTCTTAGGATCAAAGATCGCTGCAGATGGTGATTGCAGCCGTGAAATAAAAAGGCGACTGATGCTTGGGAAACAAGCTATGAGAAACCTGGGGAACATAGTTAAAAGTAGAGGCATCACCTTGCAAACAAAAAATTGCATAGTCAAAGCAATGGTATTCCCGGTGGTCATGTATGGGTGTGAGAGCTGGACCATTAGGAAAGCTGAGCGCAGAAGAGTAGATGCCTTCGAAATGTGGTGTTAGAAATAGGTCAATCCTAGAAGAAATCAACCCTGACTGCTCATTAAAGGTCAAATAGTAAAGATGACGCTAAAGTACTTTGGACATCAAATGAGAAGAGAGGATTCACTTGAGAAAGCCTTGATGCTGGGAAAGGTGGACGACAAAAGAAGGAGGTGGCCAAAAATAAGATGGCTAGATAGTATTGTAGATGCAATGGGCACAAAGCTGTGTGGGCCAAAGTACCCTTTCCCCATCTTCTTGGGGGACTTTTGTTTTGTTTTGTTTCTTGTTTACTCATTTTGACTTAATTTTTTTTCCTGGGAAGCAAAGTGCAGAATAGTAAACTAGCCCCCTAAGGTTACCAACTGATTCCAAATATTGGCTTTATGATTCCAAATATTGGCAAGTCTCGTGGTGATCAGCCATGAAGATTGTCCTTGGAGCAATGTAATTCATTGGCCTTCGTTTTGTCTTCCAAATTACAGCATGACACCCATACCATTGATCCAGTTCCATGAATCACATTCTGGTACTGAGCCCTTTTGGCATACTAGGTCCTCATAGGCTTTAGGCCAGTATAGTTGACACTGCTGCACTCCATCAAGATTAATTCAAGTGGGATGTAATTCACTTGGGGACCATCACTCTTCCCTGTGGACTTTGACACTCAAGGCTGTTAGTCATCAGGATTGTCACTTAGTTAACTGCCACCTGACTATCAACATTGAGTTGCTGGCAGTATAGTCTACTCAATTACCATAACAGGATAACATGGCCAGACTATTTCATCAGTCTTACATATTGTAAAATTACACAACAGGATTCTAGCAAATATGCACCATAAGCAGCAGGAGTGGGTCATTCCATCCTAAAATGTTGGGATAAGGTGCCCCCTATGTGCCCATGGAATGCAATTCAAAACAACCCAATGTCATGTTAGAATAGGCTAAATCATAATACTTCTATATGGTCTCTAGCTTGCAGAAGTGCAAGTAGAAACGCTCCCACCCCCAACTTAGAGGAACAGGGCTTTCTGCTCACACAAGAGGTAACCCCTTGTGTAGGCTCTGAAAAGGCCAATCTGTTCAATCTGTGGACCACATGCCCTTGTGATAAGGAGGAAGAAGATTCTACTCAGGGTGTTCAAATGATGGAAAAAAATGAATAACAGGGAAAGAAGATCTTGCTGAGGCCATTTAGCTTAAAACGATTGTCTCTATCTCTGTATCTATATTTAGATATAGTTACACATTCTTGCACACACTTAGGTGACAATTCATAGATGCATGTAATAAAAACCTGGATTTTTAGCAGATTTCAGTAAAGAGTTGATGGAGGTTTGGTGATTTCTTCAGTATCCTTGTTGAGAATGGAGGTAAATGATTGTTACAATTCTACCTGTGTATTTTTTGAGTTATCTAACCTTTTGTTAAGGAAAGATGTACAGAGCCAGGAAAAAGTGGACACACCCACCCATTCACACCCACCCACACTGCCTACCACTGATAATTATGCTACATGAAACAGGCAATAGTTCCCCTGGTAACTTGGAGACCAGCCTTGGAGTTTATGAATAAAGTCTCAAAGCTTCCAGGGAACTATTGCACCTATTCTATGGAAGGTCATAAGAGCACATGGTAGCTATTTACACAGTTATAGTTGAAATGAATCCATCATATATTCACGAATAATGCCAATTTTTTTAAAAACTTCATTCTTATAGTTTTAGATCATTCATGGAAAACCTTTTTGTAGTGGGCCAGAAATCAAGGCTAATAGTCAATCCCTTTGGATGCATAAGGTCTCCTTGTAAAATGGGGAATGGTGGAATTTAAAATTGCCATTTAGTTGCAAAAATGTTGGTGTCGCCCATGAAAAGAAAATAAGATAGTAGACACCAGCAGGAGTCTCACAAGAGGATGAAGTGGAAATTGTAGTAGATTCCATTATCTCGAATTTGTTCCATATACAGGTAGTATTCTAAGATACTATAAGAGAGTATATGGCCAGGTTATCCTGCTATGATAATTGAGTAGACCATACTGCCAGCAATTCAGTGCTGAGTGTCAGGTGGTGGTTAACTAACCTGACAACCCTGAGGACTAATGGCTTGGGTGCCGAAGTCCACAGGGAAGGGTGATGGTCCCCAAGTGGATTAAATCCCATTTGAATCCATCTTGATGGAGGGCAGCAACTTCATCAATACTGGCCTGGGGCCAATGAGGATTTTGTGTGCCAAAAGGGCTCAGGAACAGAAAGTGATTCCACTGGATCAGTGGTTATGGGTGTCATGCTGCGATGCGGAAGGGAGATGAAAGGCCACTGCATTATATTCTCAGGACAGTCTTCATGGCTGACCACCATGAGGATCACCTATATTTGGATTTGGATCTGGCAGAACAACAACAAGAAGAACTATCCAAAGAGCCATTGCACATTGCACAGAAAAGCAACCCACAACCAAACAAACATCAGTGTAGGAAATAATGCAAATCCTTATATTGTCCCAATTTGTAAGATAATCACCAGAGCACATTTCATTGTAAGCACTTTATGTGTCTAAATAACATAATAGCCAGTTGCCAACCAGAGCTGTGAAATGGCCTAAACAGATATTTCAGGAGTAATCCTGCTCAAAATCTTTGCTCCCAGGGATGTCAGATTAGCTACTTAGTAGACGCACTAGCATCCTTGTATCTTTGCATTTCTCACGGCAAAAAGAGATATTTTATTAAGTAGACAGAGGAGCTAAAAAGTTCTCTGTAACTGGGTAGTGAAAATTCTAGTGCAAGTTACTTGAGGGGAAAACAATCTCACCAACAGAACACTGCACAATAATACAGAGAAGTCCCTGTAATACAATTAAAGATCCCTGGCAATATTTGGAGTGTGTGTGTGTGTGTGTGTGTGTGTGTGTGTGTGTGTGTGTGTGTGTGTGTGTGTGTGTGTGTGTCTATCTATCTATCTATCTATCTATCTATCTATCTATCTATCTATCTATCTATCTATCTATCTAAAGCAGATTCCATTGCAGGCGCACCCCCCCAATGATGGACTCAGACACAAATGAAAGTGGATAACGGCATGGGCCACGTTTATTGATTCAAGCCCTAGTCCGAATTATAAATTTCTATTGGTAAAACGACCAATCATAATTCTTAAGGCAAGCAGGCCGAAGTAACACTGGTAAGGTACCACCCAAAATTGCCAACGCCAATTGTTACAATGTATCTATTTGTATCAATTTGTTTGTTGACAACAAACAAATTGTTGACCGTAGTCAATATTTAACTAATGACCCCACCCTCTGACGTGTATCCGTAAAATCAGGGGGTGATTCCAGCTGTCTAGTGGTAACCATCACCCCCTCGCCTGGTTCGTCGTTGACCGGACAACGTTTAAACAACTTATGCCTATCTAGTGTTGTCCAGTCAATTGCGAACCTGCCGGATACCTGTGGGTCATAAATGTTTACCTTACCAGTGCTACCCGCCAATGTGAACAAAGTCAACAGTAGCACAGACAAACCCCTATATCAAACCATAGCAACAGTGTGGGATGGGCGAAAAAAACCAGGACTCAAAGGCCAATTGCGAGTCCCAGCCAAAAATTCCCACCCGGCCCCGAAGCGACCGAGAAATCACACTGTTAACTAGGGAGGGGGTGGAGGGGAAAAACTTCTCCGCTCCGTCGGTTCGCCAAAATGGCAGCACGGCTGCCTCGTGGCCAGCCCCTTTTATTAGGGTGCTGGCCACGCCCCTAACTACCCGGATGGTTTCGTCCGGTGGGGGGGGGGCGCAAAGAGCATGGCGGCCATTTTGGCGCCGCACTTCCATTGCAGGCGCACCCCCCCAATGATGGATTCAGACACAAATGAAAGTGGATAACGGCATGGGCCACATTTATTGATTCAAGCCCTAGTCCGAATTATAAATTTCTATTGGTAAAACGACCAATCATAATTCTTAAGGCAAGCAGGCCGAAGTAACACTGGTAAGGTACCACCCAAAATTGCCAACGGCAATTGTTACAATGTATCTATTTGTATCAATTTGTTTGTTGACAACAAACAAATTGTTGACCGTAGTCAATATCTAACTAATGACCCCACCCTCTGACGTGTATCCGTAAAATCAGGGGGTGATTCCAGCTGTCTAGTGGTAACCATCACCCCCTCGCCTGGTTTGTCGTTGACCGGACAACGTTTAAACAACTTATGCCTATCTAGTGTTGTCCAGTCAATTGCGAACCTGCCGGATACCTGTGGGTCATAAATGTTTACCTTACCAGTGCTACCCGCCACCCGGAGAGGCTTCAATAAAGGCTCGACGCCCCCCCCCCCCAAGACCGTCAGCTCGGTCGACAGGCCTGCTCGCCAATCACTCAGCAGGAGGTCCATACCTCCTCGCGACAGATGGGCCCCCTCCCCTGAATAAAGCTCATAATTTTGCCGACTGATGATGGGGAGGCGAATGACGCGTCCCCAACCCATATCAAAAGGAACCGGGCAATAGCCCTGGAGCGACGAGCCCGGTCAAGCGCCTGGAGGCCAAACGCTCCCCTGTAAGCGTACTGCGGTATCATGTCCGGCCAAATGAGGGGTGTGGCAGGCCACACATAATGTGAGTAGGCCAGGTGACTGCAAATCGCAAGCTTCCGCGATAGGCCAGTGACCTGTCCGAAACCATTGCCCCCAAGGTGAATAACCAGGACATCAGGCGAGTCAGCATCCCTGATGTAGAAAAGGAATGGCAACAGTTCCCGCCATAACATGCCGCGCTTACCACACCACCTGAGATGTGCGGATGCACCCAGTCCCAGTCGGGGTCCCACTCTGTCGCCGCAGCGTAACGCGCTGCCCTGTGCAGCGTAACGCGCTGCCCTGTGCAGCGTAACGCGCTGCCCTGTGCACGTGGCAACGGCCCACCAGCCCTACTGTCACGGGTGTAAAACGACACCCAGGGTCTGTCAAGGAAAAAAGGGGGGGTGAGAAACATTGCAGTGACTAAACTGGCACTCACGGTTGAAGAGGGTGAACACAAAACTGAAAACAATGTGATCCCCACCTTCCCATGCGGCGTATTTCAGCTCCAGAGTACCCAAAAGTAGCTGCAGTAGAAACCGCCCCCATCCTGCAGGAATGGCTGAGTGAGGGGAGACCCACCCTGGTGACAGAAAAACGGGGCATGGTGCGTGCCACACAGTGCAAGAAACTCCTGTAGGGCACCAACCGGACAGATGTCTTCCAAGGAACATCGTAGCAGTATTACTCAACTGCCTACGCCGTGCTGATCTGTTTTAGAGGAGCGTATCCTCAACTGAGCCCAATCATTGCAACATAGACATCTTCGAGTTCCAGTGCCCTACGACTTGCATCCGCCTTAGACAGCATCATTAGCTCGCTGATGCGGAGCGCTCCAAAAAAGGCCACCGTTGTAGCCGCATGAAACAGGGCTGCCTCATACCTATCGAAACATAGGTCATGCCAGCCTCGTGCCAGTTGGGTAAGTACCCCAGGGGAAATTGGGTGACGGTCGTCCAGGCAACGCCCACGTTCCCGCACCCACCCCTCCAAAACATGTCTCACACGGAAATCAGCGGTACTGTCCGCGTGACCTCCCACCTTGGCCTAAAAGCCAGCGCTGATAGCCTAGATGCTATGGTGCGTGGTGCCAGGCCCTGGGCGTGCAGGTAAACCATAAAACGGAGGATGTGGGCCACTGGGATCGGCCAGGTATATGGCAGGCGAGATTGGGAACAAAAGGTCCGAAATGAAACCAACGCGTGGTGATACGCCTTACGCGTGCGTGGCGCCAGTGACATGCCTATCGCCCGGTTCACCTCTCCTTGCCAATGGTCCATATCTCCTGCGGCAGTGGCGAGGGAAATTCCTCCGCATCCGGAGCCAAGGCACAGAACCGGGAGATCTGCAGGCGGGACAAAGCGTCAGCAATATCATTATTCACCCCCGGGATATGCCTGGCTCTGAACAGTACATTGAGGCGCAGGCTGTGCAATACAAACTGGCGCACAAGATCCATGACCCTGGGATTTTTGAGGTCTGTGAGTTGACAATGTGGACAACAGCCGCATTGTCACACCAGAAATGCACCACAGAGTTGGCCCACTCCTCACCCCATAGCATCAAGGCCCCCAGTACGGGAAAATTCCAAATATGTGAGATCCCTCAGGCGACCCGTGCCTGACCAGGCTGGTGGCCATCCACCATATGCCCACTTCCCATTGAAGTACATCCCATAACCAAGGGATCCCGAGGCATCAGACTGAACTTGAAACTGGGGCGAGGCCAGGAGGTCAGACCTCCAAAATGAGACCCCATTGAACTCCCTCAGGAACTGGAGCCATACGTGCAGATCTGCCCTGATGCCCCGTGTCAGTCTCACCCTATGATGGGGCCTGGATAAGCCTGCCATGGCGTCGCACAAGCGCCGAGCAAATGCCCTGCCAGGTGTGACCACCCTGCAAGCGAAATTGAGGTGGCCATGTAGCACCTGCAATTCCCGAAGGGATGCCTTGCGCTTAGCCAGCAAGTCCGATATAAGGGCCACTATCCTTGCCACTTTGTCTGCGGGCAACCTAGAAGCCTGCGCTACCGTGTCAATTTCCACCCCCAGGAATATTAACTTATTAGACGGGCCTTCGGTCTTTTCGGGCGCTAAAGGGACACCGAGTTCCTCCATTAGCGTCTGAAATGTGTTGAGGAGACGTGTGCACGTGTCCCAGCCCCGTTCACCCCCGAATAAAAAGTCATCCAGGTAATGGGCTACAGACCGAGACCCTGACCTACGGACAAATGCCCACTGCAGGAAGGTACTGAAACGCTCGAAAGCCGAGCAGGATATGGAACAGCCAAATGGCATGGCTTTGTCAAAATAATATTCACCCCGGAGTTTGAAACCCAGCAACTCGAAATCACCCGGGTGCACGGGCAAGAGGCGAAACGCCGACTTAATGTCGCACTTAGCTAACAGTGCACCCGGGCCACATGAGCGCACCATGCACAATGCCCGGTCAAAGGATGTATACCTGACAGAACAAAGGTCATCAGGGATAGCATCATTGACCGAGTGGCCGGCTGGGTAGGATAAATGGTGAATCAAGCGGAACTCGCCCGGGGACTTCTTGGGCACCAGTCCTAGCGGAGACACTTTAAGGTTGGGGAACGGGGGTGCGGGGAAAGGGCCGGCGACCCTGCCCGCAGCAATCTCCTTATTAATGCTGGCGGCAGCCACCTCCTCCCTTCCCCTAAGTGACAAAAGGTTAGGTGCATCCTGCGGTGACCTATCCCCCGTGAAAGGAATACGAAAACGCAGTTGAAAACCCCGAAGGAGGTACACAGCGTCTGCTCTCCTCGGGTACAATGCGAGCCAACGCTCCAGCATGTCGACATTAATTGGGGAGGGGGCCTTTTGGTGAACCCGCTCCTTCCACGGCAGTCTTGCCTGTCCCTTGTCCGCCCCTATCCCTGCCCCTGTATCCTCCTGGCCTGGGGCAGGCGGAGGCAGCGTGGGGGCCAGAACAAGAGGGGCACTCATGCTTGTACTTGCAATTTTTTCTGTTGCAAGAACCATTGGACGAGAAGGTCCAGCACAGCAGGCGGGATGGAACCCCCTGCCCCGCCACTTGGCGGGGTGCCAGTACTGGGGCCGCTCGTTGGACCGCATGTCCACAATGATATCTCTCCCCAGGCGCCGGGCGCGTGGGGGTCATATACAGAAGCCACAGCTTCTGGCATGGCTCATCCCACCTCATCTCTGGGTGCAGCGGAATCCTCATGCGGAATTCTTCGTCGTAAGCCAGCCATGACGGACCCGGGAAGTCAACCATAGCCCGGTAAATATTGTCCAGATATTGGACCATAGGGATAGCCAAATCCGGCCTAGCCCTGAGGTAAACGGCCATGTAAATCAGGTATGCTGGCAACCAATTTGCCCACGTGCGTGGCGGCTTAGGACGACGAGCCTGCTCCTTGTCCTTCTCGTCCAGCCCTTCCCTCTCTTCCTTGGTCGGCTCTCTATTTAGAAGTGAGAAGATATCTACATACTCGCCCCTCCAAATCTTCTCCTTGGTAGACTGGGCCAAATGGTCCCCCAAGGGCAAGGAATACCCTGCTGTTGGCAAAGCCGACACCGGCACTGAGGGAACTACGGGCAAAGGAAAATGAGCCTGAGCCAGCCCGGGGATTCCGAACACATTTCCCAGGACATTGGGGGCACCACCCCGACCCAAGCCCTGTGTAACGGGGAAAGTCGCTGGGTGGGCTGGGGGCCATTGGGCCGCCGTGCCACCCGAGCGAGGCCAAGGCCATTGAACAGCCCCCCCCAATGAAGTCAGTTGTGTGGGTGCATTAGCTTGGACTGCATACTCACCCGCTGCACCCCCGCGGGCCGCCCCCACCGGGGGTTCCGGCCCGCTGGGGGCGTCGGAGCTCACGACCGAAGCTGAGCTCATCGACGGAGCCAAACCAGCACCAGACTGCTGCACCTGTGGGGTGGGGAGCTGCGAGGCAGTGGCCACCACTGGCCCACACGCCTCAGGCGGCTCAACCCGACCCATTGCCGGCCGCTGTTCGGCGGCCAAAGGGGGTACCTGAAAACCTAGAGACACCCCTGTTTGGTTGGCCCTTGCCAAGGACGCTTCAAGGGCCGCCACCCGGGCAAGGAGGGCCCCCACGTCGACATAGGGCCCTGCCCCGACAGGGGGCAAGTGGGCAACCGGCCCATAATCCACGGGTACCTGTCCAGGTCCCTGAGCCTCAGGGGCCAGATAAGGCCAAGAGCCCATGCTCAGCCCCTGGGAAGCCGTAGGAACACCCTGTAAAGGCAGGGAACCCAACCACCCTCCGTGGCTCGCACCCCCCATAGGGAACTGCGCACCCGGGCAAGACGGCCCCGCCGCACGAACCACGGCAGGGGCCGTGGTCGTTGTTTGCGGGCCAAGGGCCGAGGCCCCGTCCGGGGCAGCGGGTATGCTCCGCGCATCAGGCCAAGGAGCTACCGATCCCATCCCACCGTTCCCGGTGGGGTCCGCTAAAGGTGGCTGCGGAACGGGCGCAGTCGCGGTCCTCCGACCCGGCTGACGCCTCCGCGCCGATCGAGCCACGTTCGCGGCTGCCTTCTTCTTCGAGGGCATGGCTAAGGTAGCTAGGAAGCCTAAAACAAGAGAAAGCTGCCCGAAAAAGGCTTCCCCCAAGAGGACACGAGCAACAGAGGTAAGGAGGAAAAAACTTCTCCGCTCCGTCGGTTTGCCAAAATGGCAGCACGGCTGCCTCGTGGCCAGCCCCTTTTATTAGGGTGCTGGCCACGCCCCTAACTACCCGGATGGTTTCGTCCGGTGGGGGGGGCCGCAAAGAGCGCGGCGGCCATTTTGGCGCCGCGCTTCCAGTCTTTACTTAAACTGCCTGTGCACCGTCCAAGAGTAATGGGTCAGATGATTAGTCCCTAAATGTTCCGATCATTAGGACACATGTCTGTCACCAAGCTAATTTCTGAGACTTCAGTGGTGAGATTGCTTTCCCTACTTTTATTGCCTCGAAAGTTTTAAAGATGGAAGACTGGATGCAATTTATTTGCTGGCACAACTATTGATGAGGGAACGTGGGCTGGAATATGATAAAGAGAAATAGCTGAGCATGCACTGAATGCAAAACTAATGCAAAACACAGTAAGATTAAGAGTTGAGCTGGAAGAGGAATCTGAGGATACAGAAGGAGAAAGATGATAAGATGCACCAGTAGCTTACTGCCTGCTATAGGTAAATGTAAAGGCTTCCCTTGCTCAAAAGCCAGTTGTATCTGACTCTAGGCTCATCTCTGTTTCAAAGCTGAAGAGCCAGTGCTTCCTGCTTTTGCAGACATTTCCTTTGTCATGTGGCAGGCATGACTAGACACCGGAGCACACAGAACACTGTTTACCTTTCCACACCAAAGTGGTCCCAATTTATCTACTTGCAATTTCTTGCTTTCAGTCTGCTAGGTTGGCAGGAGCTGGGACAAAGACAGGAGCTCATTCCATCCTGCAGTACTGCAGTAGCTTAAGTGGCTAAGACTGCCTGCTATACCACACTTAGAATGCTGTAATATGCCATTGGTTTAATTTATTGCTTTTTTTAAATGTAAAACTTAAATTAAAATGGAATCAACAGTGCCTCTTATGCAGTGGTCCAGCCTCGCTCATTTTTAGGTTGCTAAATGAACATCTGAATAACCAAAGTGGCTCTTTGCTTATATGGCGAAGTGGCTGATAAGCCACTTTACCATGCAGGCAAATAAAACACTTTTCCTGCTTCTCTACAAAGCCCCCCTTTTTCCCCCTTTGATTGCCATTCGAAACCATGATTGCAGTCTGTTTAGAGAGGAGTAGGGAAAGTGTAAAATGAAAACACTCAGTAAGTTAATTTGGTCCAGATGTTGACAGAGGAAGCAGCCTTTGAAGGTGCTTGGGATGCCATATTTTTGAGTGATTTAAAAAAGTAGAATCTTCTGATGGATGTAGAAGGTGCTCAGCATCTATGAAATGCAATTGCATCACACGTAGACAGATCCCCTCCCACAAGAGCTTGAAAGAGTGTTGTAAGTGTTCATGTAGACAAACTTTTGGTTTGTTTTCATGTTTACAGGAGATCTTATATGGGAGTAAAATTGTTCTGATGTGGACTTCCTATTGATATTAGAGTCCCCACTATAAACGCTCTGTTGTCCAAATTCTCTATTGCTCTATTTTTTTGTAGCCTCAAACTAACCCGTCTTTAAGTGAATAGAATCCTCTTTTATTAAATGTATCAGATGTTCCATTGACATTTCAAGTAAATGAAAAAATAACATCTACAAATATATTTTTGATACTCTTGAGTGCACTGAAGAATTTCAGAAGATCAGTCTGTGCTTTATGGACTACAGCAAAGTCTTTGATTGTGTGGATTATGAGAAATTTTGGCTGGTTCTGAAAGAAATGGGGGTGCTTCAACCCTTGATTGCCCTGATATAGTGGACAAGATTTTATGATAAAATCTAGAGAGTCAAAATGATTTTCGATAGACAAAGGTGTTAGATAACGATGCACTTTATTCCCTTTTATGTTCAACCTGGATGCAGAATATATTATGCAGAAAGCTAGACTACATTCAGACAAAAAAGTGAGACTTGATGGAAGAAATATCAATCATTTAAGAAATGCAGATGATACCATCTGCATTTCTGGCAGAAAACAGCAATGACTTGAAATGACTTTTAATGAAATTGAAAGAAGAAAGTGCTAAAATAGGACTGCAGTTGAACATTATGACAAAAATTATCACTACAGAAGAACTACACAACATTAAAGCTGATTATGAAGAAATAAAGTTAGTGAAAGATTTTGTATATCTTGGTTCAATCATCAATCCAAGAAGGGACTGCAGTCAAGAAATCAGAAGGTGATTGAGAAAGGTAGACAACTCAGAAAGGTAGCAATGAAAGAATTAGAAAAGGCCATCAAATGAAAGGATGTTTCACTGGAGACTAAAGACAAGATCATTCACACGATTGTGTTCTTGATCACCATGTATGGATGCAAAAGCTGGATAGTAAATAAAGCTGTCAGGGGAAAAATCGAATCATTTCAAATCTGGTGCTGAAGGAGAGCTCTGCAGATAGCTTGGACTGTCAGAAAGATGAACTCCCATCAGAGCCCAGATGGTGCAGTGTTTAAATTGCTGTATTACAGCTGAAACATTGTATGTTCGATCCTGACCAGGGGTTAAGGTTGACTCAGCCTCCCATCCTTCTGAGGTCAGTAAAATGAGTACTCAATGTGTTGGGGAAAATGCTAATTAACTTATGAACGCTCGGAGGGGAGAAAAGCTGTCGCCATCACCACACCAGAGGACCCTAGGGCTCTCCCCGGATCCATGTCAACACTCCAGGGATGGGAGCCAGGTGCGCCTGCCACCCCCTCCGCCCCCTCCAGGCCATGCCCACTTGGAGGGGAGAAAAGCCACCGCCACCACCACACTGGAGGACCCTCAGGCTCTCCCCAGAGCCACGCTAATGCTCTGAGGATGGGAGCCAGGTGCGCCCGCTGCCACCCCCCTCCGGGCCATGCTTGCCCGAAGGGGAGAAAAGCTACCACAGCCACCACACCGGAGGACTCTCGGGCTCTTCCCGGAGCCATGCCAATGCTCTGGGGATGGGAGCCAGGTGCGCCTGCTGCCACTGCCGCCCTCTGGGCCACACCCACTCAGAAGGGAGAAAAGCCACTGCCGCCACACCAGAGGACCCTTGAGCTTTCCCTGGAGTCATGCCAATGCTCCGGGGATGGGAGCCGGGTGCGCCCACCGCTGCCGCACCTGTGGACTTTCTGTTTCTCCCTAGAACCACCCATTGTATTATTGTATTTTTGTATTAATATGTATTTATTATTTCTTGTATATTGATATTTGTTGTATTGCTTTTGCAGCTGTTGTGTGCTGAACACTTTGTTGTTGAACAGCTTTCAGCCACCTTTGGGCTGAGAAAATGTGGTATACAAATAAAAGTGATTATGATGATGATGAACTGCCCAGAGAGTGCACTAAGTGCCATGGGGTGGTATATAAGTGTAATTGCTATTGCTATATGAGGATCCTAGAGCAAGTTACACCTGAACTATCTTTAGAGCCAAAAATGATGAAGCTGAAGCTGTCCTACTTCAGGTATATTATGAGAAGGCAAAACTTTTTGGAAAAGACAATAATATTGGGAAAAGTGTAAAGCAGCAGAAAAAAGAGAAAGACCAAACATGAGATGGATTAATTCCTTGAGTTGAGGAGGGTTGTTGAGGACAGAATACTTTGGAGATATCTTATTCATAGGGTCAACCTGACAACACTTGACAACACATAAGGTTTATAACCACTAATTTATTCTGGAGAGAAGAAAATTAGTGGGACTGGTTTAGCTGTTTAATTAACTGTTAACTTAATATCTGTCTCAATAAGGATTCACTAATGCAAGCGCGGCGCCAAAATGGCCGCCGCGCCCTTTGCGGGCCCCCCCCACAGGACAGAGAATCCGGGTAGTTAGGGGCGTGGCCAGCTCCCTTATAAAAGGGGTGGCCACGAGGCAGCCGAGCTGCCATTTTACCTCAGCGACGGAGCGGAGAAGTTTTTTCCCTGTGTCTCCGTCGCTCGTTAGCTTACCGGGAAGCCTTTTGGTAGCGATTCTGCCTTGCCGGCTTCCCCTTTTTGCTTCGGTGGAGATGCCTTCGAAGAAGAAGGCAGCTTCGAATTCAGCTCGCGCTGTTAGGAGGCGCAACCCAGGTCGGAGGACCGTGGTGCCGCCTCCTCAGCAGCCACCTTTGCCAGCCCCGACCGGGGCCGGCGGAATGGGGTCTATTGCCCCTTGGCCCGCTGTGGGCGAGCAGAGTGTGGGCGCGGATGGCGCTCCGGCCCGCGGCCCACGAGTGATGGACACCGCTCCTCCTCCTGCCCACTCCGTCGGGCCTATTCCTTTTGGGCCGCAGCCTCTCCCCGGGCCCTCTAGCCTTGGGGGGTGGGGCGGCCCCCTGCCTTGGCAGGTTTCTCCACCAGCTCTGCCGGGCTTCGGTGCTGGCCAATGGCCATATACGGGCCCCGGGGTGCAGGAACCTGTACCCGTGCCTGGATCAGGCGGGCCGGCCGGCCCTTTGCCCATGGTCAACGTGGACACCTTACTGGCCCGCATTGCGGCCCTGGAGGCGTCTTTGGCCCGGGCCAGTCAGGCGGGCGCCCCCTTCGGGGTTCCTTTTGAGGTGCTGTCGGCAGCAGGACAACAGCCGGCGGGGAGGGTCGAGCTGCTGCAGGCGGGTGGCGCGGCTGCGGCCACTGCCTCGCAGCTCCCCAGCCAGCAACCTGGTGCGGGTCAAGCCCCGGTGATGAGCTCTAGGTCGGTCGTGAGCTCCGACGCCCCCAGTGGGCCGGAACCCCCGGTGGGGGCGGCACGCGGGGGTGCAGCATGTGAGTATGCGGTGCAAGCAAGTACATCCACACACATTCCCAATATAGGGGGGGCCTTTCAATGGCCTTGGCCTCGCGCGGGTGGTGCGGGGGCCACGCTGTCTACGGCCCACCCGGCGACAACAACTGCCACCTTGGGCAATGGGGTGGACATTGGTCCTTACACTGCGGGGAATGTTCTGGGGGTGGCTGGGTTAGCTCAGGCCCCTTTTACTAGGCCGGCTGTCCCCTTTTCGGCTTTGCCGACGGCAGGGTATTCCTTGCCATTGGGTGATCACTTGGCACAGGCTACTAGAGAAAAGATATGGCGAGGGGAGTACGTAGATATCTTCTCACTCCTGAACAGAGAGCCCACCAAGGAGGAAAGGGAGGGTCAGGATGAGAAGGATAAGGAGCAGGCACGCCGCCGTAAGCCGCCGCGTACCTGGGCCAACTGGCTTCCCGCTTATTTAATATACATGGCGGTATATTTGAGGGCGCGGCCGGATTTAGCTATCCCCATGGTCCAATATTTGGACAACATATATAGGGCAATGGTTGATTTCCCGGGCCCCTCATGGCTAGCATATGATGAGGAATTCCGTATGAGGATCCCTCTCCACCCTGAGATGAGATGGGATGAGCCGTGCCAGAGACTGTGGCTCTTGTACATGACACCCACACGCCCTGCCCCGGGGGATAGATACCATTGTGGACATGCGGTCCAGCGAGCGGCTCCAGCGCAGGTTACCCGCCAACCGGCGGGGCAGGGGGTTCCAGCCCGCCTGCTGTGCTGGACTTTCTCGTCAAATGGTTCCTGCAATCGGAAGAATTGCAGGTATAAGCATGAGTGTCCCACATGTTCTGGCCCCCACGCAGCCTCTGCTTGTCCCAGGCCTGGGGGGGCACGAGGCAGAGGGAGGGGTGGACAGTGGGCTGGCAAAGCTGCCGCGGATGGAGCTAGTCCTCCAAAAGGCCCCCTCCCCAATTAAGGTGGACATGCTGGAGCGCTGGCTCGCATCGTACCCAAAGGGGGAGGACGGGGAGTATCTACTTCAAGGTTTTAAGCAGGGATTTCGTATCCCTTTTATGGGTGATAGGTCCCCTCAGGATGCTCCCAACCTTTTATCCCTCAGAGGAAGGGAGGAGGTGGCTGCGGCCAGCATTAAAAAGGAGTTAGACGCGGGCAGGGTCGCTGGACCTTTCCCCGCACCCCCGTTTCCCAATCTTAAGGTTTCACCACTGGGTTTGGTGCCCAAAAAGTCCCCAGGTGAGTTTCGTCTTATTCATCATTTGTCCTACCCAGCCGGCCGATCAGTCAACGATGCTATCCCTGATGACCTTTGTTCAGTCCGGTATACATCGTTTGACCAGGCGCTGCGCATGGTGCGCGCGTGTGGCCCGGGTGCCCTGCTGGCCAAGTGTGACATTAAGTCGGCTTTTCGCCTCTTGCCGGTGCACCCGGGCGACTTTGAATTGCTGGGTTTTAAATTTAAGGGGGAATATCATGCTCGGCTTTCGAGCGTTTTAGTACCTTCCTAGAGTGGGCCTTCGTCCGCAGGTCAGGGTCCCGGTCTGTAGCCCATTACCTGGATGACTTTTTATTCGGGGGTGAACGGGGCTGGGACACGTGTGCACGTCTCCTTAACACATTTCAGACGCTAATGCAGGAACTTGGTGTCCCTTTAGCGCCCGAAAAGACCGAGGGCCCATCGACCAAGCTAGTATTCCTGGGAGTTGAGATTGACACAGTAGTGCAGGCTTCTAGGTTGCCGGGTGGTAAGGTGTCCAGGATAGTGACCCTTATCTCGGAATTGCTGGCCAAGCGTAAGGCATCCCTGAGGGAACTGCAGGTGCTCCATGGGCACCTTAATTTTGCCTGCAGGGTGGTCGCTCCGGGCAGGGCTTTTGCCCGGCGCTTATGTGACGCCATGGCAGGGTTATCCAGGCCCCACCATAGAGTCAGGCTTACCCGGGGTATCAGGGCAGACATGTTCGTCTGGTTGCAATTCCTGAGGGAGTTTAATGGGGTCTCATTTTGGAGGTCTGACCTCCTGGCATCCCCCAATTTCCAGATCCAGTCTGATGCCTCAGGATCCCTGGGTTATGGGATGTACTTCAATGGGAAGTGGGCCTATGGTGGGTGGCCGCCGGCATGGGCAGGCACAGGTCGCCTGCGGGATCTCACATACCTGGAATTTTTTCCCATTCTGGGGGCTTTGATGCTATGGGGCGAACAGTGGGCAAATTCGGTGGTGCATTTCTGGTGTGACAATGCTGCCGTTGTACACATTGTCAATGCACAGACTTCCAAATCGCCCAGGGTTATGGATCTAGTGCGCCATTTTGTGCTGCGCTGCCTGCGCCTCAACATCTTGTTCAGGGCCAGGCATGTCCCAGGGATTAATAATGATATTGCTGACGCTTTGTCCCGCCTGCAGATCTCCCGGTTCCGCGCCTTGGCCCCGGATGCGGAGGAATTTCCCTCGCCACTCCCGGACGAGATGTGGACTATTGGCAAGGAGAGGTGAACCGGGCGATTGGCCTGTCACTAGCGCCACGCACGCGTAAGGCGTATCAACAAGCATTCAATTCATATAGGGCATTTGCTACTCAATTTCACTTGCCAGAGACCTGGCCAATTCCGGTGGACCATGTTCTGCGGTTCATGGTTCACCTGCATGCACAGGGCCTCGCACCTCGCACCATAGCATCCAAGCTTTCGGCGTTGGCTTTTATGGCCAAAGTGGGGGGTCACGTGGATACCACCTCTGACTTCCGTGTGAGACATGTTTTGGAGGGGTGGGTGCGCGAGCGCGGGCGTTGCCCGGACGACCGGCACCCTATTTCCCCAGGGGTTCTTACCCAGTTGGCCCGGGGCTGGCCAGGCCTCTGTTTTGATCATTATGAGGCAGCCCTTTTTCATGCAGCCACAACGGTGGCATTTTTTGGAGCGCTCCGCGTCAGCGAACTCGTGATGCTGTCTAAGGCGGATGCAAGTGGTAGGGCACTGGAACTCGAAGATGTCTATGTTGCCAAAGAATGGGCCCAGTTGAGGATACGCTCCTCTAAAACAGATCAGCATGGCGTAGGCAGTGGAGTAAGACTGCTACGGTGTTCTTTGGCAGACATCTGTCCGGTTGGTGCCCTACAGGAATTCCTGGCACTGCGTGGCATGCACCACGGCCCGTTTTTCTGTCACCAAGATGGGTCTCCCCTTACTAAATTTCAGTTTTGGAAGGTGACAGCCAGAGCCCTCACCAGGGTGGGCCTACCAGGTGCCCGTTATGGCACACATTCGTTCCGTATTGGTGCAGCCTCTACAGCAGCTGCTTTTGGGTACTCTGGGGCTGACATACGCAGCATGGGGAGGTGGGGCTCGCAATGTTTTCAGTTTTATGTGCGCCCACTCCCGCCATGAGTACCAATCCAGTCACCTTGCCGCCTTTTTTCGCAATTTTCTTACAGACCCTGGGTGTCGTATTACACCGGTGACAGTATGGCTGGTGGGCCACAGCTATGTGCACAGGGCAGCGCGTTACGCTGCGGCGACAGAGTGGGACCCCGACTGGGACTGGGTGACCACGCCAGTCTCGCATGGCATGGTAAGCCTGGGATGTTATGGCGGGAGCTGCGGCCTTTCCTTTTTTCTGGCCTGGGTGCTGACCCGCCTGACATTCTAATCATCCACCTGGGGGGCAATGATTTGGGCCAGGTCACCGGCTTATCGCTCAAGCATGCGATTTGCGAGGAACTCGCCTACTTGCATTATGTCTGGCCTGCCACAACCCTGGTTTGGTCGGACATTGTTCCGCGCCATTCTTACAGAGGGGGCGTTAACCTCCTGGCCCTTGACCGCGCTAGGCGCGCGGTCAATAAGGCAGTGGCGCGGTTTCTTGCCACCAGGGCTTGGGGACGGGTTAGTCATCACCCCGATATTAGTCTACAAAATTATGACTTGTACGCAGGGGATGGGGCCCATCTGTCGCGAGGAGGTATGGACCTCCTGTTGGGTGATTGGCGAGCAGGCCTGTTGACCGAGCTGACGGTCTGGGGGGGGGCGTCAGGTCTTCTTTGAAGCCCCTCCGTGTGGCGGGTAGCACTGGTAAGGTAAACAGTATGACCCACAAGTATCCGGCAGGTTCGCAATTGACTGGACAACACTAGACAGGAATAAATTAGTTAAACGTTGTCCGGTCAACGACGAACCAGGCGATGGGGTGATGACGATTGCTAACCAGCATGCATCACCCCTGTGATTTCACGGATACGCGTCAGAGGGTGGGGTCATAAGTTAGTTATTGACTACGGTCAACAATTTGTTTGTTGTCAACAAACAAATTGATACAAATTGATACATTGTAACCAATTGCCGTTGGCAATTTTGGGGTGGTACCTTACCAGTGTTACTTCGGCCTGCTTGCCTTAGGAATTATGATTGGTCGTTTTACCAATACAAATTTATAATTCGGACTAGGGCATTGAATCAATAAATGTGGCCCTATGCTGTTATCCACTTTCAATGTTGTCTGTGTCCGTTATTGGGGGGGTGCGCCTGCAATGCAAGCGCGGCGCCAAAATGGCCGCCGCGCCCTTTGCGGGCCCCCCCCCACAGGACAGAGAATCCGGGTAGTTAGGGGCGTGGCCAGCTCCCTTATAAAAGGGGTGGCCACGAGGCAGCCGAGCTGCCATTTTACCTCAGCGACGGAGCGGAGAAGTTTTTTCCCCTCCACCCCCTCCCTAGTTAACAGTGTGATATTATGGTCGCTTCGGGGCCGGGTGGGAATTTTTGGTTGGGACCCATATTGGCTCCGGGTCCTGGCTTTTTTGCCCATCCCACACTGTTGCTATGGTTTGATATAGGGGTTTTTCTGTGTTCCTACTGTTGACTTTGGTCACATTGGCGGGTAGCACTGGTAAGGTAAACAGTATGACCCACAAGTATCCGGCAGGTTCGCAATTGACTGGACAACACTAGACAGGAATAAATTAGTTAAACGTTGTCCGGTCAACGACGAACCAGGCGATGGGGTGATGACGATTGCTAACCAGCATGCATCACCCCTGTGATTTCACGGATACGCGTCAGAGGGTGGGGTCATAAGTTAGTTATTGACTACGGTCAACAATTTGTTTGTTGTCAACAAACAAATTGATACAAATTGATACATTGTAACCAATTGCCGTTGGCAATTTTGGGGTGGTACCTTACCAGTGTTACTTCGGCCTGCTTGCCTTAGGAATTATGATTGGTCGTTTTACCAATACAAATTTATAATTCGGACTAGGGCATTGAATCAATAAATGTGGCCCTATGCTGTTATCCACTTTCAATGTTGTCTGTGTCCGTTATTGGGGGGGTGCGCCTGCAATAGTTATTGGCCAATCTTTTTCGCAATTTTCTGTCCTTATATAAGATAGATGTCAATCAATAGGCATTTACAGACTTCATTCATATACAGTAAATGGCTGGTCTACATTTCCCCCTTGTGGGAAATTATCCTAGCTGAGTTCTATCAAAGGTTACCAAGGTACTTTCCAGAGTCCATATTGCTATGGATGGCTATGGACATCTTCATCAATAACTTATTTTACTGGCAGAAAAATGCCATGTAAACCTATTGTAATGGATAATAATATTGCACTAAGTTGACTATACTAGGTCTGAGAATGTCAGCTGCTGTTATTAGACCATGGCATATTGGCCACTGAAATTGCATTTTGGGGTATATTTCAAGCCAATTATTGGACTAAATCATTTTGTCTAGCTATGTCAGTGTAAAACTAATGGTGTAATTGTTGAAAGTGAATTGCCTCAAGTTAAAACATTATCAGTTAGGTGCTTAGTGTACAAAAGATATTGTCTATAGTAATAGTGAGTTTTGTTAAACAATGAGTTAGATGGGTAGTTAACCAACCAACCAATTTTTTTAATTTGAGAAAAAGTTCCATCAAAAGTTGCACCACTTGTATTCTGCTGGTGTAATTATGCAGGAGGACTTTGACCTTCATTAAATATCAGTAGAATAAGTTTTAGAGGGAAGTATTTTTAAAATATATTCTTGTGACAGTTTGTAACTTTTGTATCTTCTAATTCTAGATGTATTATGTCTTTTTAAAGAATAAGGTATCCAAGTAGTATTGGTAACAGCAGCATCAGCAACTACTCCCCTAATTATTTTGGATGGTTGGATCGACTAGTTATTTTTGGAGCAAAATCCTCCATCGTATCATTACTAAAGATTAACAGTACATGGGGAACTATCTGAGTCCCTCAAGCACCAGCTAACCTCTGCCTTAGAAGATTTTTCCTTACATCTTAAAAACAAACTGCTGAAACCAAACCTTTTTAAAACACAGTTCTGTTTCCACTTAAAGAACAGAGAAGCAGAGATGAAGCTCTGAGTTAGCTGGGAAGGCAAGATTTTAGAACGTTGTCCTCCCCAAAGCATTTGGCACCAACCATGATTACAAAAAACATTGCCTAAACACCAAACAAACTCACAAACAGTATGAACAACAGATTTGATGCTCTACAGTGGAATAGGTTAGTGGTATATGGTATAAATCAGTATGTCAAACAAGCAGATATAACTCTAAATAGATCATTCAGGATTATTGCTGGCTGCCTGAAACCTGCCCACACTGAAATTTTATTATTTTACAGGCATTGCCTTTCTGGATGCACGCTGAGAGGTGCTTTCTTTCTTCATATCAGAGCATTGCACAATATAAAGTTATGGGCTTTAGAGTGCCCTCTTTTATAAAGGTTCCAATTCCTTCTGTTTCCCCAATATAGATTTTTTCATGTAATCAAGCTTTCACAAGGGATGTGATATGAGGGGAGTTTATCAGGGCCTCCAAGGTTGTTGTTGTTGTTTTTTTGATATGGAAGAAAGGATATGATATGGCGACTAAACCAGCCTTCATTTCCTTATTGGAGGGATTTATTAGTAGCCTCACTCCCCAATCTCCCAAACTTTGCCATGTGACCAGGTTATAGCCTCCTCGAAGCATGCTGACATTGTGTACTGCCATTTCAGTAATGGGGTACATTGCACAATCTTAGAACTAGCTAATATCTCATTCCAATTCCCCATTTTGGCAATTATATCTACTGTAATGGGACATGCATCTTTTTGTGTTCTTATGCTCTCCATCCACCACTCATCTGTTATTGATGAGAGAAGAGGTATCAGGGAGCTTTTGCCAGAGTGTAAATCCCTAATAAATCTTTGTAACATGGCCAGAGTGACATCTTCTTTCATGTCCAGGTCAAACTTTGAACTGGAAAAATGAAGCCACTTTCTTGGTTTTGTCTTTGTTAAAAATTAAGGCCTTATCAGTACATGTTTCTGGTGGTAATCGGTAGACCAGCAAATTAGCCAGATTCTATATTTCTCCACATTCACAGTGCATGTTGTTGTCCACCAGCAGCCCCCACTTCACCATGTCCATCTTACATTTAGGAACTCTAACCCTCAGCCTATTCAAGGTCCTCCAAGTGACATTGGGGAGGCTGAATTCCTCAACCATATCCTCCTTTAATGTTATCCTTTGTCCAGTGAGCTCCTTCCTCCATCTTCTAATTTGTTGATGCTCTTGTGTACTCTCAAGTGTGCTTGTTCTTGCCATAAAGCTCTTCCTGGACCTGAGCTGACAGACTTGAGGCACACACCCATTTAGAGGATGTTGAGAGCCAGGGTGGCATGCTATCATATGTTGTCATGTTATGTTCTATAACATGTATTATGTTTTCTCTAAAAGTTTCTCAGCTGGGTTTGTGCCTATCTTTGACATAGATAGATAAAATCTAATGATGTTTCTTAATGGCTAGTATCATGAATACATTGGTAGCTTCTTCTTATATCTCTCGGAGAGAAGATATGGAGCCATTTTTTCTTTCCTCAGTTGGTAATCTTTCAAAGCTGCAAATGATCAAGAAATTATTTAGCATGCGTTTCTTCTTCTGAGGGCTTGCACACTCAAAATGATACCAGATTCAAGGATCTCTATGAAGGAATCAGCACATTTCTGGACTGGAACTGGAGAAGTATGAATTCAATTTGGCAGCAGCACATCAGAATCTGAACCTTTGCTAGCCTAGGCATTAAAATATTCTCATTTTAAAAATGCTTTCTGTCTTTCTGCATAACATTAATATGGAGAAGCTACACCAGAACTTTGATAGAATAATTCCTTCCTGGTGTAGCTTTGTTTTTAGAATATGGAAACACACACACACACACACCCTAGTGTGTAGTAGCAGGTATTCCTGCTAAAGCAGCCAAGATGCTAAAGATAGAGAGGATGCAGGGCAAATAAAACTAAGGAAATTTTTTCTGTAATGCAGAGATGATAACAGGGATGTTGGACACCTTATTGTAAAAATAGCAAGTCCCAGTTCTTTCCTTCTTTACCTTTCCTTTAGATTGCTTCACTTTAAAATGTTTCTTTGGTAGACTTGCTTCAGGCTTTGCATCTGGCACAAAATAGCCAAGAACTAATGGAATAAAGAGCACCATGGGGAAACTAGACAGCTTTCTGGTGTTTTACTCTGAGGTTCTTTATCTGAGAGTCTGCTTTTGCTTAAGAGCTTTTCTCAATGATTTAAGCTATCTGTTATTGATTTTATGTAGTTTTGATGTTTGGGAATTGAAGAGAAGCAGCCAACATGAAAGGGCCAAACACAGCTTTATTGAAACGCAAACCGAACATGAACAGCAATGGTGCAACAGCTCCTTATATACACTGTACCATTTGGGCGGGAAACAATATGATTGGTTAGGAGAGGAGTGGGGTGTTTGAGGGGTTACCGGACCTGAGTGAAGACTTTGCGTGTCTTGTTAGAAAGGGCGGGAATGCAAATCCTGCGATAGTTCAGTACTAAGAAGAGGACAAAATGGAGGATCACCCTGATCCCATAATAACAATTACACAACGTTACAGCAATAATTAAAGTTACATACACAACAGTAGTTATATCACACTCTTTCCCATTTCTCCTGTAGATCTCTTTGAATTATCAGTACATAAGGAAAATATGCATATGTCTATCTTCAGATTACACATACTGGGGAACCAAAGAAGTGGCAAAATAGCACAATCTTGTGATATTTAAACGTCTGACTTCTAGCCAAGGATTCTTGCATACTTGCCTCAAATTATTGGTCATATTATTCTACACATTCTCAATCCATGCAGAAAAAGTGACCAGATGTGTTATTTTTAGTCATCACAGGTTGCAACTCAATGGGTAAATAGTACAAAATGGATGCATTCTTTTTTTTAAATTGATCACATGATGGAACGGCTAATGAAAATCAGTTGACCCTTTTTACTACTGGTTTAGATCCCCCCCCCCAAGTTGGGGGCATCTACTTTTTCCCAGTATTCCCCAAAAGGACGGGAGGGCCATGCCTATGGATAGTATTATGATGATGTACTAAGCTGGACATGATGTTTTGGACAGTGAGGACACTCATTCCTGCATTCTTTCTGTCTGATTGCTTTGAAATATTTATTTTATTTTTATAATAAACAAACTAACACATTTAGTGCTAGGTCACCTTATCACTGCATTGATATATTAATTTAGTGCTAGATTATCTCTCTACAGACAAAGCTCCAACCAAATATAGCAGACTACTATGTTTTTGTGGTACATGTATATAACTTTGTACATTATAGAAAACATCAGAAAACTGTCCCTCTTTTTTTAACCACATGCAATATGTTGAAAGCCCAGTGGCCTTACAGTGAACCAAAAAAAGAAAGCCAGGAATTGGCATGGTAGAATACAAAGAAGGGTGGATGTGGGCTATAGTGTGGATTGAACCACATCAGATTAAGGGACTAGTGTGGACAATTACACGAAAGCAATCCTCAGTTCATGTGATCCCCAGATCCAAATAAAAGTGTAAAATAGCCTGCAAATCCAAATGCAGCAAAGCGGAATCACTCTAACTTGGCTTGCAAATGCAGTCAAAAACAGTCATTTCCCCATGACTTCCAAATGATGTTCTTCTTATGATGCTCTGTACAGTACTGGGTTTTAAATATGGTTCCAACATGTTTCTCTTTCTCCCCAAACTTATTATTTATTTTTTGTGATGCTTTGTATTGAGGAAATGGTGTTTAGTGCCATGGCTTTTCCCAGACATTCTGGCAGACAAGAGCATGTCCAGCACTGATACCCCTACTCTGCTCTGACTGCAGCCTGCTATTTCCCTGATGAGAGTAGAATGTTTGCTTTTGCCTTGGGTAATCATCCATCACAATTTTATTTCTTGAGTTACAGGTCTGGCATTAAACAAAACACACAAACATTGCTTACCACCAATGTTCCAGTAGAATATGCACTCCTTTATTGTAATCTTCAACAGAACAGATAGGACAAGGAGCTTTAAAGGCCCCTCAGGACCTTAGAACTAGACAGTTCCAGATTCTCAAGTATAAACTACACGATCACTTAAAAGTATAGTTAACTCTTATTGCCTTTTATTCAAAAGGTAGACCAGGGGTCCAAATCTGGAAGAGAACTCCAGGAAGTAATAAAGGAGGTTTAACTCTTCAATAATTAGGTCAAGGTAAAATGGTCCTTGCTTGAAAGTCAGTAGTTTCTGACTCTAGGGGTCAGTGCTCATTTCTGTTTATAGACAAAGAGCCAGTGCTGTCTGTGTCTGCAGATGTCTCTGTGGACATGTGGCAGGCATGACTCAACATGCCTGCCACATGCACAGAATGCTGTGTACCTTCTCACAAAAATGGTCCCTATTTATCTACTTGGAATTTCTTGCTTTCAAACTGCTAGGTTGGCAGGAGCTGTGACAGAGATGGGAGCTCATTCTGTCATGCAGTACCCAGGAATCGAACTCTGGCTTTCCAGTCAGCAAGTTCAGCGTCTCAACCACTTGAGCCACTGCAGTCCCCTTCAAACATTAAGGCAACACAAATCATGACTACAGAAGACCTGTACAACTTCAAGGTTGACAATGAAGAAATAGAAATTGTGAAAGATTTTGTATACCTAGACTCAGTCATGAACCCAAATGGGGACTGCAGCCAAGAAATTAGAAGACAACTTGAAATGGCAGCAATGAAGGCATTAGAAAAGATTATTAAGTTTAAGGACATATCATTAGAGACCAAGATCATCCACACAATTGTATTTCCATTTGCCATTTATGGGTATGAAAGCTGGAAAGTAAAGAAAGCTAAGAGGGGGAAATTGATTAATTTGAAATGTGGTGCTGGAGGAGAGCTTTGTGGATACCTTGAGCTGCCAAAAAAGACAAACAAGCGGTTCCTAGAGCAAGACAAGCCTCAACTGTCTCCGGAGGCAAAAAGATGAAACTGAAACTGGTCCTACTTTGGGCACATCATGAGAAGACAGAAATGCTGTGAAAGATAGAAGGTAGCAGGAAGCAAGGAAAGCCAAAAGCAAGATGGATTGATTCCTTAAGGGAAGCTACAACTATAACTTAAAGGAGTTGAATAGAGCTGTTGAGGACAGGACTTTTGGAGATTTCTCATTCATAGGGTCACTGTAAGTTGGAAACAACTTGATGGCACATAACAATGATTCTTTGCTCCACTGATATCAGGTCAGAGCTGTATACCTGGACATCTCCAAAGAAGATAATTTTGACTGATTGGAATAAAATTGAAATGATTTTTCACAATCCAATTCGTAGCTGAACCCTCTCCTAATTTGTATTTTAAATATGACGGCATTAAATCTATCCCGGTGTACTAGAGTCCCAATTTGTACTGAATCTTCTGCTGTTTCTTTTGAATGAGGAGAAAAAAAGAAGCAATGTAGTTGTCTGCCAAGTCTTTAAAAGAATGCTTGGTTTGACCTTAGATATATATGTCATAGTAACTGATTGCAAGAAGAAGGCCTGTCTGACAATTTAAATGTGAATTGGGCATCATGTCACTTTGCTGAAATACTACAGACTCTAGTTAAGTTGTTCGCCACTAAGGCGGAATGTTCATTTTGGATTATTGTTGAATGGTAACAGATCTTTAACAGTTAAGGAAGAACTAAATAAATCTGTTAATTTTCAAAAGTGTTATGTTCCTTATTGCAGCTGTCAGTTAAGTCATAATTTAGCATATACGCCAGGATGGAACAAAACATGTTCCCTGGACTGGTGCTAGACTTGAATTTTCTCTCTTAACATATTATTTCTGGAATAAGTGCCAAGCTCCATCTCAGTTTTCTGCAGAAAATGTAAAATACCCAGTGGATCCAAACATAACAATAGAGCTATCAAGAAAAAGATACATTTTGGTTCGGAGAAATGACTGAATTCCCATCTGAGAGACAGAGAGCTGCATGTCTGTTATTGTTGCTGAGTTTCTGGTAAAAGCAAACAGCTGGAAAAGAATACAGTCTCCTTCCATAGGATCCATTTCAGAGAACAAGATCTAGTTTCCAGCAGACTTGGATCAGGCTTGAACAAGTTGCTACTCATTGAGTGGAATCCAGGCCATTGGGACTATATTGTATCTTAAGAAGTGCTTGACAGTCTTATCTAGGCAGCTCTCTGCCTCCACCCTACTTATCCTTTAGCATAGGTTTTGCCATCCATGGACCAGTAGTCTGGACCTTTTTTTGAGTCCTCCAAATCCTAAGGTTGCCTCCTCTCCCTGAGACTTCAAGCCAGAGCCTGAGACCAGTATACCCAGCTAACCAGGTAATATGCAGCTGTTCAGATTTGGAGGACACTTACCTCCAGGCCACAGCATTTCATATCCTGTACCACTGCTTCCAGTGTTTCTGTAACATGGAGTAGCACAATGCTCACTACCCAGTTCCTTCTTGGCTTTTTCTGATGGATCAACATTTTACAAGTACCTTTTTTTAGTGGGTAGAAAAAAACATGTTTATGTGTTGGGTGGCGATGAGCAGATAATCCCTTTTAGGTGGGATGATGGTCCCTCTCAGTGGAGGAAATGCCACTGGAAACCATCATATTGGCCCCAACGCCAAAATGAGCGGAGGAGGAACTCTGATTCCCAAAGATCATGGAGGCAGAAGAGGTCATGCCAGATGGACTGACTGTGAAGACACCTTGATAATATCCTCAAGGCTGTGGGAGTCCATTGCAGTCCTGGTGTTAAATCCTGCATGTCTCATTTCATATGTGCCACAGGAGATGGCTCCGAGATCATAGTGTGTGGGTCACTTCATGGCAAGCTAAGATCCACCTTAAACAAATTTACACCAATGGCATTTTCCCTGATTGCCTCCGAAGATGAAGGTGGTCCAGAACCAGCTGGGCCTCCAAAACCAGACCTCCTGGTGCCCCGGGGCAGGGAAAAAAGTATACTCAGATTGAGTTGCAGATGATGACGGCGATGACAAGAAAAAACAAGTCACACTCACTGTAGAAGGTGTTAAAATGTTTTCTGTGCAGAGACATGATTGTGTGACACTTCATGACTGAGCATATTTACAAAGTCAGTCAGTGCTTAATTCTTGATATCTAATTGCAAAACAAGAGCAAGCTATTTAGATACATGCTGAGCAGAAAAATGTCACATTAGGATAAAAAAATAAGTATTTACAGTTGTTCTCCTTTGTAATGATGTGTGAACTATATCATCTCTTTCAACCTCGGATGATAAGACAATGGAGATTTCCAACTGGATGGAAAAGTTCTCAACAATAGCAGCATATCTCTAATTAGTGAGTAATGCTATAACACTGCCAATTAGCCAGAGATAGAAGTGATTCTTTTTTGAACACCACTTCCTAGCAAATTAGTTGGGTGGAGGATTCTGGGGACTGCAGTAAGAAAAATGCCCTTCCCCAAATCTTTAATTGTGCACTGTGCTCACCCACTGAGGGGAGAAGATTACTACCCTGCATCTTTATCAGGATCCCCTCCCTCTCTGGCTTTGTTTACACTGTTTTGCAGATGTATATGCAAATGTAATTAATATCATCTGAATTAATCTCCCTTACACAGAGGGGAAGAAGAAAAAAGGCCCAGATTATTTTAGTTCTCCATGCATGCTCCCCTAGTTGTCATAACATCTGTGTGAAATAATAGGACTGCTCAAAGGACCATTTAATATCCAGCCATGTCATTATAGAGCTCTGTTTGCAATGCCCTGCATGGAAGGATAATCACTGTACCTGCTGCTATTGGATTTATCAGCATGAGCAGCAATTATTGGCACCTGCGGATGGGCACAGAAGCTCATTCAAGCTCCATGAAATGTCAGAGGCAATGTCAGGGTGGTGGTGGTGGTGGTGGAAAGTATGAGAATGCTCTGCTCCCTCCCTTGCTATTTTCCCTCTAGAGTCACAGAAAACCTATCATAAAGTGTGGAGACGCAGGTTTACCTTCCTCTCTTGTGTTGCATGAGCTTTTCTGCAGAGGAATAATATAATATACAGTAGAATTAGAAGGAAAGTAAGAGCTCTTTGTCCAGAACTTAATATGATTTGGGCACATAGCTAGAGATTAGGCATATCATGGAATAAACAAAACAAAACAAAAATGCTGTAGCACTTTAAAGACAAATGTTATATTCCAACGTGAGCCTTTATGAATCAAGTCCACTTCATCAGACATGATGAAGTCCACTTCATCAGACATAATGAAGTGGACTTGATTGTGTGATGAAGTGGGCTTGATCCATGAAAGCCCACATTGAAATATAACACTTAGTCTTTAAAGTGCTTCAGTGTTTTTGTTTTGTTCTGTTTATTCTCTGATATGCCTGAAACAGAGACTAACACGGCTACTATTAAAAAAACCAGCTAAAGATTAGAGAGTGCCATGTGTTCCGATGTAGAATAATGTGGGTGTCCCTGTTATTTTTGCTGGATGTTAAGAAACAAGCAATGTGTAAAAGTGTTTCCAATTCATTGCATTTCTCAGAATCCTATCAGCACATGAACAAAATCAACTGCAGGAGTTTCTTGTTTTTCTCAGATGTGTTGTGTAAATTGCAATAGAGGTAGGCCCACTGAATCAGTGGGGGATTTGGTGAGTCAACTCATCCATTGGTTCAAATAAACCCACTTACTTTAGCATAACAAATTGCAACTAGAGTAGGCTCGATGGAACATAGGGAGTATTTGACTTATCAATTCCGCACTAATTCAATGGGAGTCAGAGAAGTGCAGCTTACTACACTGAACAACAGGATTTTAGCCACTGTTTTGTAGTTCTGGTCTAGTAATCAAATTTGGTACAGTAAAGCCTGTTGGGCTGCTATATTCCAACAACTTTTTGAACTGCTAACATTCTTATCTCAACTATCTGAATATCCAAACATATTGATGCCTTAATGCAGGAGTTCTCATCCTTTTTAAGCCAGGGGCTGGGTCACGCTCCCTCAGACAGCTTCAGGGAGCTAACGGCCATTTTGCCCTTCCTACACCACACGGCACTTCCTGGTGTGGTGGAGGTGGGTCACATGGAATGGTGCTGCGGGTCACATCCGGTCCATGGACCGCAGGTTGAGACTCCCAGTTTTAATGAATCTCCACCTGAACAGCTGTCTTTAATATTTATGGTTTTTTTGTTTTCACTTGGTTGCATTTCTTTAACTTGTGGGAAAATATAGGGATTACTGGATTATGAACTGAGTGTACTTCACTGCTCGTGTTTCAGAATACTTCTGCCTGCTACAACATTGTTCTGTGGGTTTTAAAGTGGCTATTGTGGAAAAATAAACTTAATAAGGGAGGGTTGGAAAGGAAGACAATGGAAACTGGCTGCATAAACAAATTTTAGTGCATCTCTAAGGACCTAAACAAAGATCAAGTCTTCTCAGGGCACTACATGCATTATTTACTCTGTTTTCTCTAATAGCTTTTTGGTGCAAAATAGCTGACTCCCTTGGCATATTGTAGAACATCTTTTTAAGATGTCACAAAACTCAACTTGAATAGAAAACTCTTTCACTAATGGGTTTGGCTCAATCACAACGATTTATGTTTAGAGGGTGTTGACACTTCACTGCCCATGTTCCCCAAAACCCTCAAAGTCTCTTTGCAGTGACACACTACATGTGGCTGGCAATGTGGACATTGGGTTGGGTAGTCTCCCTCTGAGCCACCTTCTCTTACTTGTCCATTAGCTTGTCCTGTCCACTGGGACTCATGAGTTTCTGCCTGGCATCTTTCCTGACATTCTCTTTCCCCACAGTAAAAAGGACTGTGGGTAACCTTAGCCCTGGCTTAGTGTTCTGCCTCCTCCACAGGTACTCCCATTCACACCAGCTTACCATTCCAGGGAGCCTCCTTGAATATAAAGGTCCACCCCAGTGGTAGGAACAAATCTTCTTCTGAGTGTCTTTTCCATTTTCCTCCTCTCTTCCACTGCATGTTCACCTTTTTTCTCCTCTTCTCCTTTCTGCTCCACCAATCCCAGATGCTCTATCTCTTTTGTGATGCTGTTTAATTTTTGCCTCTCCTTCTCCATGATCATGACTCTTAAATACACACACCCCAGTCATCATGACCTCAATTCACTGCAGAGCTAGAGGTCTTGAAGCCTTGACCCTTGTCTTCAGGGGTTGATGGGCCTCCTCCACCATTGGAGTCTCCTCCACACATATTCTGAGTTATGCCTCAGAACCAACTCTTGGCATTTCTTTGAAAGCCAAATCTATCTGGCATACAGTTTATCACTCTGGCTATAGCCTCCAGTTTTAAGTAGCTGCTGTGACAGTCCATTCCTGTGTTAATGATAAATTGTCACCTTGTTTAGATTTGGTATCCTCACATGTTCATGACCCTATCAGAAAGATATGTATAAATACAGAATACATAGCATGAGCACTCTGATTATCTGAAGAAGTGAATCAGGAAAGCTCTCACTGAAACAAATCTGTTGGTTTTTAAAGTACAACAATATTTTGTTATTTTTATTTTCTTTAATTTGGCAACTTGCTGAGTCAAACTAACAGGGCTACTTCTTTGGGAACCAGGATATAATTCATTTGTTGCTTATAGTATCATTCTTAGCTCTGTATTGCAGATATGTCTGTAATTTAAATGTGATTTTGGTGACTACAAGTTCTTTCTCACATAGCTGGATCATTCATTTTCCACACCCATTTTTTTAGTCTATATTCTCCAGCGCAATCTCCACACACTCATTTGCCTATTTTTGAATTAAAATCCTCATTTATGAAATGTAGGCATTAATTTTTGTATGTTTCATAACTGCTTTGAGTTCTTCATAGAACCTTCCTGTGTATGGACTCATCAAAATGTACAGGGGAAAAATAAAAATTAGTTTCAAATATGAAAAACAGTAATTTTGTTGTTGTTCAGTCGCACAGTCGATTCCGACCCTTTGCGACCCTTCCAGGCACCTCTGTCCTCCAACATCTTCCTCAACCCGCCCAGCTCTGTGCCCATTGTGTCTATGATACCATCCAGCCATCTCATTTTTGGCCATCTCCTTCTTCATTATGAAATGTTTTAATGTACAGATCAGATTATAAATTGCCTTGACCATATTTTTAGTTAAAAGGTCAGATCAAAATTATAGAAATACTATGAAGAAATACAACTCCTAGTCCTTTTTAGGGACCCCTTCATCTGTAGATGTCATGAAGCTAGAGTTGTTAAAAATTGTTTTACTTATCAGCCAACCAGGAAGTTCTTTGATTGCTCTGTTAAGAACTGCCCAAACTTGATTTGCAGCAGAAAGTAGTAGTTTGTCTTTTTTAAAAAAGGTTCCCAAGTAGTGCAAGAGTAATGGAAAATCAATATAATGTACATGCAGTAATTCCCTGTCATTATTACATGCAATATCTTACAAGTACTAAACCATAGGAAACAAAGAGAGGTAAAACAGACTGTAACTGATCGATTGCCTTTGATTTTTTATTTTTTAGAAAAGAAAAAAATAATTGTCTGCAATGAGGCATTTAATAAGAGATGATGTCATGTTTTTAAGCTCTTCCATCCATTTACCGCAAAAACCACTGTTTTGTGAACACCTACAAATCAATGCTAAATGCAGCTATACCTAACCTGTCAAATTTGAGAAAGATTCAGAGATGTAGTATGACAGGTCTAAGAAGTACAAATTTATCTAGTTCTTTGGGAAACAAATTGCTATGAACTCTGATATTCATAGCAATTTGTTTTCCAAAGAACTAGATGAATATGAACTCTACTATCGGGTAGACAAAAAGAGCCTCCTCGAAGATTGTGGTATTTTTGAACAATCGGGTGTACTCTGGGCAATGGCAACCTTATGTTGCTGGCTAATCTTTCTCAACTAGGTCAGTCAAAAAGAAAAGAAAAGAAATCCCATTACAGATTGAAATCACCAAAAGGTGCCTTCATTTTGGCAGTTTTACATATGGCCTAGGCATGGAAGAAGAAGGTAAGGTAAAGGTCACCCTTCCTCGAAAGCCAGTCATATCTGACTCTAGGGTTTAGTGCTCATCTCTGTTTATAGCTGAAGAGCCAGTGCTGTCTGCGTATGCACACATTTCCATGGACATGTGGCAGGCGTGCCTAGACACCGAAGTGCACAGAATGCTGTTTACCTTCCCATAGAAGTGATACCTATTTATCTATTTGCAATTTCTTGCTTTCGAATTGCTAGGTCAGCAGGAGCTGGGACAGAGACAGGCACTAATTCCTTTCTACAGCACTCAGATTTTGAACTGCTGACCTTCTGCCTCCCAGTCAGCATCTTAACCACTTGAGCCACTGCAGAAGAAGTGAATTCTTCTATTTCCACTTACAGGAGCCAAGCTTATTGGAAAGTGCAGTAACACAGGTAGTATCAACAAACATGATGTATCCTTAAAGATCCAGTTTAATTAATTTAATTTAATTTAATTTAATTTAATTTTCATATTTCTATAGCTGCCCTGCTCACAAGGACTCTGGGCGGCTTACAATACTAAAAAATGAAAACACAGATAAACCCCCCCATCAAAATACAAATACACCCCATTTTAAATGCTTTACACATCCACTTAACATGGTTCTATAATTTATAATTTATGCTTTCATAATTAGTGTCAAATTAGGACACTTTGATAGTTGTAGTTATTGAATGTGCTGAAGAGTTCAAGACAACTTCCTACTCAGATGCAACAGAGGATAGGACAGGAAGGGCCATTACAGATACCTTTCATTAGAAGGTGGAAATCTACTAATGTTCCAGGGCATTATTAAGACAGATCTTCATGACTAAGCAATCATCCTCACAACTGAACATGATGCTCACCTCCCAGAAGACAATTGCAAAAAAAGAGAAAAAAAGGAAAAAAAGAGCAAACTGATGTGTAGATTTCAAGATAATTAACAAGCTCCTATTATGGCAATCAGACGTTCCAATTAGAAGTGATGTCCCAGTTCTTCACGTGGGATGTTTTATAAAGTTTACCATGAAGTGAAAACTTCCATTTGCTTGGATCTATTTCAGACAGGCTTTAGCCTTATCATGGCACTGAAACTGCTCTGGTCGTACTGCATGACAACTTTCTCTGGGAAGCTGACAGGGGTGCTTTGTCTCTCCCGGTGCTCCGGGATCTCTCAGTGTCTTCTGATACCATCAACCAGGGTTTCTTACTGGGATGACTGTCGGGGATTGGGGTTGGAGGCACTGTTTTACAGTAGCTTCTCTCCTTCCTTGATTGTCACACTGATAGAGTCCAGCTTGGGGAGTTTATGATGGCTCCATTATTTATTTATTTATTTTATTTATTGTTAAATTTTTATACCGCCCACTCAGCCAAAGCCGACTCCAGGCGGTTCACAACAGTGGGTAAAAACAGATAAAAACAAATAAAACAGATAAAAACCAGCAATAAGAACCCACTGAGAACCCAATAAGAACTCCATTGAAAGATCCATGGATCCTTCAATGGAGTGTTCCTCAGGGGTCAATTATCTCCCCATTGTTATTCAATATCTACATTAAGCCACTGGGAGGAGTCATCTGGAGATTTGGAATGTGGATGACATCCAACTCTATCTCTCCTTTTCATCTTCCTCAGTGGATGCAGTCCAGTGCCATGGCGATTCTCTGGCCGTGGTGATGGAATGGACCAAAGCTAACAAGCTGAGACTGAACATACCTGTCAAGTATCCAGTATTGGCCAGGATTTCCCATTTTTCTGTGCTCATCCCTCCCCTTTCCTGCTGCTGTTCCGTATTTGAACGGCAGGGAAAGGGCTTACTACACATACGTGGCCACCATGCACATGCACAAACGGGTTACTGAGCGTGCATGTCCACACATGCACAGTAATTTCCCGTATTTTGTGGAGCCACGCTTGACGGGTATGAGACTGAAACCTGACAAGATGGAGGTTCTGGCATTGGAGGGTCCGTCGGCCTGATTAGGTGACCTGGCCCCTAGGCTGGATGAGATTGCTCGCTCCCCAAGGGACCAGATATGCAACATAGGGGTCATATTAGATCCTCATTTGATCCTCAAAGCGTACATTGCAGCGGTGAGCAAATAGCTCAGTGAGTCCCTACTTGGATAGGCAATCCCTCATAACATTAGTTATCTTAATGGTGATCTCATGTATTGATTACTGTAATGCTCTTCATATGGGGTTTCACTTGTACCTGATGCGGAGACTTCAATGGGTGCAAAATGCTGCAGATAGGCTGATTACTGGAGTGAGAAAATTTGAACATATATCCCCAGCCTTGGCAGGGCTGCATTGGCTACCTGTTCCTCTCCATATCAGGTATAAGTTCTAAATTTTAAGGCCCTAAATGGTTTGGGACCTTCCTACCTGGCAAAACTTCTTCCCCTCAGAACATCAGCCAGCATCACTCATGCCTCCCAGATGATGCAGTTCCAGGTGCTTTCCCTGAGATTAGCAAGAAAGGCTGTGACTTGGAAAAGAGCCTTATCAGTGGTGACACCAACTTTGTGGAACTCTTTTCCAGTTGAGCTGCACCAGGTCCATTTCTGCATTTATTTATTTTTAAAAAACAACTAAAATCATTCCTTTTTAAAGAGGCTTTTAAGGTTATACTGCCAGTGGCCGAGCGTCAGGTTGTGATTAACTTTTCTGTTGCCAATTGAGCTTTTTTGCTGGCATTTTAAAACAAAATGTATGGGTATTAATTTTGTTCTTCCTAATATTTATAATTTATTCAATTTTTAATTTTTTTACTGTAAATATTTTTTTAAAAATATGTTGTATGCCACCCAGATTGGCAGGATAGTAAAGATAAAGGTTTCCCTTGTTCAAAAGCCTGTTGTATCTGACTGTAGGGTTCAGTGCTCATCTCTGTTTCAAAGCTGAAGCGCCAGCGCTGTCCACTTTTGCAGACGTTTCCATAGTCATGTGGCAGGCATGACTAGACTCCGGAGCGCATGGAGTGCTGTATACCTTCCCACCGAAGTGGTCCCTATTTATCTACTTACAATTTCTTGCTTTCAAACTGCTAGGTTGGCAGGAGCTGGGACAAAGGATGGGAACACATTCCATCCTGCAGTACTCAGAAATTGCACTGCTGACCTCCCGCCTTCCAGTCAGCGTCTTAGCCACTTGAGCCACTGCAGTCCCAGGGTGGAATAATATCCTACATGGGCAGGTATAAATGTAATAAATAATAAATAAATTGATATTGGGGAAAATGGAACAGTTTTAATGTCCATCTGGGAGGCCCAACTAACACACACACACACACTTACATTTACGTATACCATTCATAGTAAAATAAAGCAAAATAAAAGTTTTATCTTTAAGCTGTGAAATGTAAATACTAATCTCTATACCCACTGTGTCCCTAGTTTCCATGGAGATGCAGCAAAACTGTGTGATCCACCTGGCCTTCAGAAGAGGGTGATATGCGAAAGAGAAAAAGATGTATTTATAGAAATGACACCAACCGGGACAGGCTTGTGTGACTGTTGGCCTTCAGTTTCAAGATCACCAAGCTTTTGTTCTCATTTAGTTTATATGCTCTTCTCTGTTGTGTTAGATTTTCTGGTGACCATTGACTATTGGCATGCTGATTGAGCAAAGGAAATGTTACCCCATACTGTTGTGGAATACTGAACTAGACAAAATCACATTCCACACGCTAAGACAGATTTAGGAGTTTTTATTTGTTAATATTTGGCCAAACAGATTCAGGAACGTTTTAACAAGCTAATAGTCCCTGAATGAATATACATTTTCAAAGCCATCTTTTTATAGCATAAAATTTGGAAATTTCTACATATTTCATCACTATGGGATAAGCCAAAATCATTAATTAATCTTTTGACATTGTCATTCATATCAGGTCAGAACATTCAGAATATTTGTTCATGTCATGTCATATAAGGAAAATATCATGTCTCATGTCACATCATGTCCTGTCACACAAATATTATTCACGGTTCCCTGTCAGCTGTTCAAGCTGTGCTGAGCTTGTGGACACAAGGCCTTCTGTTTACTTTAGCCTCGTCATCAGTTCTATATGATAGGTCAATCTGATCTGTTTAACTTTACAGAGTACTGAGAAAATAATTTTTACTTTTTAAACCAGAATAAATCTTAGAATTCTTTCACCCCTATTTCATTCCCTCCTGATTTCTTGAAAATTATTAAAGTTTAATAACTTTATCACATTCTATTGCAATAAATAAACATTTCTATCATGTTGATTGCAGATTCCTCAGGCTTCGGCTGGGCGTTGAAAAGACCGCCTCCAGTTTGGGTCTTTAGCCAAGCTGCCGTCTTCTCTCTTGCGTTGATTATTTAAGCAAAATCTATGCATTTCAATCTTTCCAGGGTCTTAAACTGCAAGAAAAAAGGATACTACCAACAGTATATAGTTTTTTTTAGTTTTGCAATAATCCATTTTATCAATGTTTAACTATAGTCAATCTCCTGGCTTAAAGCCATGTGTTGCCGTGGAGATGGGGAGGGCAAGCTTCCTGCACTGGTTCACATTATTGATTTCTACTGCAGTGACTGAGTTAATAATTTCCTAACTTCCATTTCCTTCTATGTGGGCCAGATCTGGCCGTCTCTATGTGTTCAGGACAGAAATTCAAATGGGGAAATAGGATACTTTGTACAGAAGGGAGTTCTCATATCATGCATTGTCATTGGCTAAAACCTGGACTTATTGATTTACTTTCATACAATTCCGCAATGCTTTCAACAATTCCACTTGCTTTCTCAACCTTCCCTAAGTGTAGATTAAATGAATAAGGATGATTCCACTAAGCCTCCCTGTTCTAAGTAAGTATTCCCTTACTGGCTTTTAATTTTATTTTCGTGTACTTTAGATGTTTTGTATTTTCAAGTCCTCAAATTCTTTAACCAAATACAACTCCTGTGTTTGTTTTGGCTTATTTAAACATAGCTGTTTTTCGCTTCGCTTCTGTTCCTTTTTGCCAACTGTGCCTCCTGTTTTCTGATTAACTGCAAGGGATTTAGGCATTCTGGGCAGCTTTGATCAGTCTTTGATTACTAACCCATAAATGTCCCTTATTTTCCAAATCATCTGGAGGGCATGGCCAGTATGTACTTGTACGTCTGCAGAATAAGTAAGCTGGTTATTTTGCCACTTCTGCTAGAACTTTTAACACTTATTTCTGCGGACTTTCACATACTGCCTGAAAAAGTTTGGACAAACCTAGTAGCCTTAAAGCTTGGGGCAGACTAGGGATTCAAAATTTTGGGGTTAGCTATCAAGTGCTCAGCTGTTTTTTTCTTCTTTCCTTTTTTTCTTCTTTTTCTGGGATTTCCCAAATTCCTCTGGTTCCTTCAATCATCCCATTCCATCTCAGCCAATTCATCATGTTCTTTTTGTCTGTATCCATAACTTCCTCTGCCAAATGGGTGTATTTTTCTCATTCCTCTCTCGGGGCAATTCCTCTGCCAATGACCCTCTTGCTTGCAGTAAGCACACTGATTGTTGCCTCTTTCCAAAGCAAGGGCGATCATCTCAGCTCTTTTATATTCTCTCATTTTCTCCTTCTTCTCTTCCTCCTCCTCCCTATTAAAATAGACCTTCCTCGCAATTTGCACCAGTTCGCTTGTGTTCTTTCCCAATGCTCCTTCCAGCGTTTGTAATTTCTTTCCCACATCTGGCGCACTCTGAGTAATGAATCTCTCATTTAACATCTGGCGGTTTTCAGTTTCCATATTAATCCCTGTGTTCACTTTATATGCCTCAATTAACCTGGCTAAGAAACTATCAGGGGATTCTTCTTTCTCTTGAATTATATTAGCAGGTTTGCAAATATTGACAGGATCTTTTGCTGCTTCCTTTAAGCTTTCCAAAATCAAATATCTGTACTGTTGAAGACTTGTCCTGTGTGTTGGATCATTAGGATTCAAATTTGGATTTTGTTCAGCAGCTGCTGCCATACGTACCACAGTCTGATTTGCGTCTGGGAAATTTCTACGGAGTATCTTGTCTTTTGCCAGTTTTAATTTTTGCTTATCTTCCATATTAAGGAGCATATTTATTATTTGCTGCATATCACTCCATGTGGGGTTATGTGTTTGGACTATGGTTCCAATTAGTTCAATCACCTCATTCAGCTTGGTACTAAAAGGTCCATAATGCTGTTTCCAATTTAACAAGTCTGTTGTGGTAAATGGTACATATTGAAAGATTGACTGATTTACTGGCTCATCATCTTCCCTCATATGGCTGGTTATCATCTCCCTCAATGGGGCCATTATCTCCTTTCTTTTTTTCATCATTGGCATGACGTGTGCCATTGGGGTTTGGAGGTGGCTCCCTACCAGCTTCATTGTTATAGGGAGAAGGTTGGCTGTACCTTTTGATTTTTTCTTCTCCCTCTTCAATTACATCTTTCAAGATCTCAGTCACCCTTTTCAGTTTTTCTGTGGTTGGGGAAGTCTCACTTCTGTCTGGGGTCTGAAATCTTCTTGCAGAGTGACTGCTTCCTGCATTTGCTAATGCATGGTCTGGATAAATATGTGTAACTTGGCCATCTTGTGGCGCTGATTTTGGCATGACATAAGGTGGAGGTCTTTGAAACAGAATTTCATCTTTTTCATTTCTGCTTAAAATTTTCAATCTTTCTTCTGTCTGCCATTCTACTTTTGGGGTATTGGATGTTCTGACCACTTTCATTCCTATTTTAGATTTCTTATCTTTGGATTTCTTTTCCTTCATTAAATATGCTTTTACACACTCAGCCTGGCATTTCCGTAGCCAAGGGGGGGGGGGGTGTCACGGCTTTCTGTATTACAGCTTGCCATGCTGATATGTAGGGATACTGATCCCATTGTTTATTCTGCGTTATTCTTCGAAACACTCTATTTATAAGACCCAAATCTAAGGAGCCTTCCGGAGGCCACCCTACTTGGAAACTGGGCCATTCATATTCACAAAACTTTCTTAACTCAAATTTTGTTAAAGGGGGTTCATGTGTCTCTGGTGTAAATATCTCAAAGTTGTCTAGGAAACACCTAGCGATGTTCTTGGAATGCTACTACCACCACCCATTCTAAACTAAACACTACCTGGGGCACCCGAAGAATCAAGGGCTACCGTCAGGGAACGTGATGGTTTAACCACCCATACACAATATATTTAAAATCTCACACACAAAAATCAGGTTCGCCGCCCTGATTTTTCCAGGAACACTGGGTTACTGCCCGTGGTTCATTAAGGACTTAGGAATCGCCGTCCCGTCCCCTTGAAGGTGATCAGGCTCCACTTCCACTCCTCAAATGAGTGGGCACACATAAGTATACTTCTACAGTTTCATATAGTTTCATACAATTTTATACTTGCCTGCAGGCTTTTGAAAATCCACCTCCTAGAGTTCTCCGTCTGTCTTAGCCTTCCGGATCCTTGACTGGTCTGTTTCTTCTGACAGTTACTCACTGCCTCTTCACTGATTTCCGAGAGTAGATCAAAGGTCTACTATGCCGGCATTTTAGGTTATCCCTGGAGAGGCGCCATTTTATCCCATCAGGAACAGCCGTCTAGAGTGACAATGGCACCTGCTATTTGTCAAGTCAGTCCCAGGTGGAGTTCGCCAAAAATGTTATGGAATACTGAACTAGACAAAATCACATTCCACACGCTAAGACAGATTTAGGAGTTTTTATTTGTTAATATTTGGCCAAACAGATTCCGGAACACTTTACCAAGCTAATAGTCCCTGAATGAATATACATTTTCAGAGCCATCTTTTTATAGCATAAAATTGGGAAATTTCTACACATTTCATCACTATGGGATAAGCCAAAATCATTAATTAATCTTTTGACATTGTCATTCATATCAGGTCAGAATATTCAGAATATTTGTTCATGTCATGTCATATAAGGAAAATATCATGTCTCATGTCACATCATGTCATGTCACACAAATATTATTCACAGTTCCCTGTCAGCTGTACAAACTGTGCTGAGCTTGTGGACATAAAGCCTTCTGTTTACTTTAGCCTCGTCATCAGTTCTATATGATAGATCAATCTGATCTGTTTAACTTTACAGAGTACTGAGAAAATAATTTTTACTTTTTAAACCAGAATTAATATTAGAATTCTTTCACCCCTGTTCTGGAATCCAACAAGCAGGCATTAATAGCTTATGTATGACTGTCATACATACATGTATGACTGTCATCAGGACTGTCTGTCCTGCTGAGAAGCATGGGTCTAGGTGGAAGTCTGCTATCTAATGAATATTTAAATTAATTTTTTAGAATGAACTGTCCCCCAGAGACCAAATTTAGTCTCTAAGTGTTAAATTGTACAAAATATCATATCCGAGGATTGGGGGAAGGAATGAAGAGTTATGGCTGGTTGCTGAGCAAGGGAGTTTATCAAGGAAAGATGTAGTGCTTAATTTTCTTCAGCAAATGTGTTGCTGATTCTTTCAGGGTGGTGAATTTTCATTAGCTCTCTGAAGATATACAGCTCAGGTTCTTTCATCACATGGGTGTCATGGGGCATGAATGGAATATACTGCCTCTCCCATCCCAACTATCCTCTGATGCATAATATTGACTAGCCAGCCTGACAGGGGAAGCACAACAATATTAACCCTATATTCAGTGATGCACTGCAAATTGTTTTACTACCTACTCTGTGGGCTGGCCAAATCTTGGGTGGGGCCAAATCTGTGGGCATGGCCAAACATCCTGCATTATGGGCTATGGAGGTGGGTGTGGCTAACCAAGTGGGTGTGGCCTGGGGAAATTTCTGCTACCGATTCTGCAGAACATGACAGAACCTGCTGCAGTGCATCACTGCCTATATTATACCAAAACTTAAATCTACATCAATTCGTGTCAATGACACAGAACACAGGGAGATAGCAAATGAAAGAATACAACAGAAGAGTATCACTAGATTGTAGTGGAGAGAAGGAGCAGTTGAGTGCTGAGAAGAGCTGCATAAACCAAATTTGATGCCCAGGAAATAGATAGCAATGTGCTACACATCACTGTCATCAGTCCTGCCTCTTCAGTCACCTCAAAGTGATACTCCCTAGTAACCAGCAACTCCCCCCCCCCCCTGTCACTATGGGTCAAAATGGTTGTTAAAGTGAAAGCTCTTTTCTTGCAATTAGCTCATTTTTGTTGCTATGGCACTATTTCCTCAGATGTCTCTCAGCGAACAAGCTTCCAACTGAGTTCATGTTGACTTTGCAATGGCATATTGCAAAACTGAACTTATAGGCATGTGCAGTTTAGAGGACAGGAAAGTCACATACTATGAGAAAGATAATTGTTGCCACTTGTAGGATGCCATTTTTAAATACATACTTTTCTTTGTCACATTTCAAGGAATGTGAAATATTTTTAGGAGTAGTTCCATTATTGCTAATCCTCAGTGGCCAAGACCTCCTGGTTTCTAGCCACTATCTCACACTGGCTTGAAAAATACATGCTAAGCCCATCATATAGTTTGACCCTAAGAATATACACAGAAAGAGCCTCCTTGAAGATTGTGATATTTTGAACTACAATTGGGTGTACAAGGCCGAGCATTGGCTACCTTGTGCCAGCTAAAGTTTCTCACACTAGGTCAGGTGAAAGAAACTACAGAATCAATTCCCCAAAGGTGACTTCATTTTGGCAGTTTCACATCTGGTCTAGAGACAGAAAACAACCCTAAGAATACATGGAACCTCATATAACAAGCACTTCATATACTGTATATACACAAGTATAAGCGGTTTTTTTAGTCCCCAAAATCAGGTTCAAAAATGGGACTTGACTTATACTCGGGTCAGTGTAAACACTAAAAAAAAATACCCACACAAATGTCTAAAATAATTAATTTTACCTTATTTTCATGTATTTTGATTATTGAAACTCAATAGCAGATGCTGCATTTTCTGCTCCCGACTTAGACCACCACCTGAGTGCCGTGGCAGCTGAGGTGGGCCCCACCTCTCCCTCCCCCACTCTTGCTGGGGAGAGATAAAGGGCCGTGGACTACCGGGGCCAGGCCGAAGACTGCCGCCCGGAGCACTACTGCAGCTGAGGAGGGCCCCGCCTCTCCCTCCCCCACACTTGCCGGGAAGGGATATAGGGCCGCCGGCCGCCGGGGCCAGGCCGAAGACCACCACCTGGAGCGCTGCCGCAGCTGTGGACAGCCCTGCCTCTCCCTCCCCTGCTCCTGTCAGGGAGGGATACTTCTTATCAATATCAGAACAGGAATGCAACTTAGGAGACACCAAAAAGAGGTTCAGGCAAGTTCTGGCATGCCAGATCTCATAAGATAGTGCACAAGTATGACCCAATGGTCAGAGCAGGGGAAAATACAAAATAATTCTTACTCAGCTGCTTTGAATTTGAGACCATTTGCAAATTGATGTCTATGGGTGCAGCAGGTGAATGGGCTCTGTGGAAGTTGGAACATGTAATGCTTAGTGCAAATGGGTGCCTGATGATTAGCTCAAGGGAAACTAAAAGGTACAAAGAACTTTATTTAAAACTAGCCGATTACCCGGCCTTGCTTGGGGTCACACACACACTTGCTTGGGGTCACACGCACGCATGCACACAACACACTCTTTCTGGAGAGAGAGAGAGGTTGCACAGCTTGGGTTCCATTACACACATTGTTTCCCTCTTTCTCTGCCCCATTGAAGTTAATGGAGATTGTACCTCACTCCGAGGGAGGGGGAAGGGGGGGGGTTAGCCCTGGCTGTCCCAGAGTCAAGAACAATTTAAAACGGAGGGGAAGTTCTTGTGCTGCTCCACTTGGTCTTTCCTCTCTCTCTCTTTCAGGCTGTGCACAGAGGCAGGCACCTGGTTCCGGCATCAGTGCTGATTTTGCGGTGGCCTCCCTGTACATTGAAAGGAAGCACAAAGGGAAGGGAGGGGAATGCCCGGGCGAGGGTGGGTGAGTGAGTGGGCCCGCATTTTTGATTACCAGCCTAGGAAGAGTGTGGCTCCTCCTCCATCTCTGCTACCCGGGCTCCCTTTGAGGCCCCCCCCCGACCTGGTCCGGGGCCTGGTCCGCTGCTGCCTCATCCGGTCAGCTGTCTGTGGGTGTGTGGCAGAGGCATCCCATTGGGGTGGCTCCTGGCTTAGCCTGGCCTTGGCTCAGGCCGGCCCCACTGAGGGATCAGCCACCACCTCCTCCTCCTCATGTGCCTCAGCCTCCGTGGTCTCCGCCGCTGCCATTTTGGCCACTGCCGGCTCGTTTGTCACCTCCCTGGCTGACATCGCACACATGCCACCGCCTGGAATGCCAGGTAGGCCATGTCACACACGTGGACTTCTGTGCGTGTGCACTACCGCCCTCTCTGGCCGTTTGCCCCACTGGCCCCCCCTTTACAACCCTTGTTTTGGGGCATAAACTCCTAAATGAGGTTCGGGACCCCTCCATTGCTGATCTCGCAAGGCCAAGGTAGGTGTGTGGCACGTTTCAGTGAGATCCGTATAGGGGTGTGGAAGCCTATTGAGCAAACATACAAACCCACACCTCTATTTTATAGATATAGATAAAACAAAATAACTTAAACTAAATGGTGGATCTCCAAATTTTGAGTAACACATCCATCCTGCCTGAATGTATGCTATTGAGTTTACAACTTGCATAAGTATATCAGAAAAACAAAACACTGTAGCACTTTCAAGACTAACTGCTATATTTTAATGTGAGCTTTCATGGATCAAGTCCACTTCATCAGACATAGGCGTGAAACTTCAAGGCATGAGCTTATATACACCAGATACAGAGGCACAGAGTGTGAGTATCTTAAGCATAAGTATGTTAAAGAATAAAATATGGCATAAGAAGACTAGATTTATGTCCAGGGTTCCTCACCCAATGACTACATTTGCCATACAGAGTTACTTTAGAGGTCCTAATATGAATAAGGAATATTGCCTCTCAAGAGCCTAGCATTAGAAGAATTGTGTATTTGTGTGGAATATGGGAAATGCATAGTCCTGCTAAGGTAGTAATAACCATCCTAATTGACAAGGATTGTTTAGTGCACTAAAATTGACTTCAGAAAAGTTATTTTTTAAGGAATGTGTTAAAGTGGAATATTTTTAATGAATGATTTACATGTTCATTTACATGCCATCCTCAACCTGCAGTGCTCCAATGTGTTCTATATAGTGCAAACCGTATGGGGAAAAACATGCAGATTGACATCAGAAATTAATAGAGTCATGGACTCACAGAATAATTGAGTTGGATCTCTGAAGCTATCAGGTCCATCCCTCTGATCAGGGCAGAAATCCAAATCAAAGCAGATCTTACAGATGGTTGTCCAATTTGCTTTCAGATGCCTCCAGTGTTGGAGTGCTCATTATTTCTCAAGGTAATTGGTTCCATTGTTGCACTGTTCTAGCAGTAAAGAGGTTTTTCCTGATACATGGTTTCCTGTAACTTGAGTCCATTATTACATGCCCTAGACTCTGGGATGATCAAGAACAAATCCTGACTCTCTTCTTTATGATTATCTTTCAAGTATTTGAAAAGTGTTACCTTATCCCCTATCAGTCTCCTTTTCTCAAAGCTAAAGCTGCCCAGTTCTTTCCATCCTCCCTCACAGGACTTGGCTTCCAATCCCCTGATTATCTTCTTAAAGTACAGTGGCCAAAACTGGTCACAGTACTCTAGATATGGCCAAACTAGTGCTGAATAGAGAGAAACTAGTACCACATGAGTTTTGGAGACTATACTTCTGTTAATGCCGCCTAAAATAGCATTTGCCTTTTTTGTAGCTACATCGCATTGTTGACTCACATTCAGCTAGTGATCTATTACAATTCCAAGATCTCTCTCACATGAATATTATTGAGCCAAGTGTTTTTTTTTAACTAAGCCAAGCACTAAGACACTCTGTCAGTGATCTCAAAGTGATCTTAAAGTGTATGACAAAGCAATTTTAAGGGGAGATTTTAAAGGAGGCAGCTAATTTGGGCTCACAAATCCCAGGCGACAAGTAGAGGTTTGAACAGGTATAAGGGCTTCTTAGCATGCTAAGTAAGGGGCTCCAGTGGCTTAGTGGTTAAGAAGCTCACCTTGTTAGTTGGAAGGCTGGGAAATCGGCAGTTTGAGACCCGGGTACTGCATGACAGGTTGAGCACCCATCTCTGTCCCAGCTCTTGGAGACATGAAAGGATCCTCATTTGGGCATCCCCTGAGTGGAGTTTCTCCAACAAAAATCCTTTCAACCGAGAATAATTTCTGACACGAAATTATTAACACACTAAGTATTAGTAAGTTCATTTTCACAATAGTTTTGTGGATTCCAGAACAAAATTTTGTTTTTCACAAGAACTCTAGCTTCAGTGCAACAAACTTCACTGAGAACTCTTGTATCAATGCTTCAAAGACAAAGGTTTAGCAGAATTGTACAGGGTGGCCTGTAAGTCCCTACTGAGTCTTTCTCTAAATTTGCCACTTTTTGTATTCAGGGTGACACCAGTATTCTTGTGCTCATGTACCCACATACTTGTCACAATATGCTCTTCAAGTGTACATGGGCTTAAATCGGCCATATTTCTCTGAAAAAAAGAAAAAAGTTATAATACATATGGTTGGGTAGGGACTTATGGGCCACATTGTACGTATATTAGCCCACAGACATTTAGCATTTACTGATTTATTTATCATGATGTTTATGTTAACCAACACTTTGAAAGTTCACTACCACTTTCTCTCACAAAATAGATGTTGCTACAGGAAGATAAATCTGGGGAATGAGGAGAAGGAAAGAAAGCATAAACCAGTGCCAAGGAACAATGATGACAGCCCAGCCCTGGCAGTAAATAGACCTAGTATTTCTGAGCTACCTTTTCCCCCTCCAAAATATTTCAGAAAATCCTCTCACCAAAAAGCAAAAAGGAATAATAGAAATGGAGCTTATCACTGTGTCCTTTTTTAAAAAATGTGTTACAGAGGAGAAGCTTTTCTGGCTGTGCAACCTGATCCCCCGAGACTCTCTATGTCAAGGGTGCCCAAACTACAGTCCGTGGGCTGGGTCCGGTCTGTGGGACATCATCATCCAGCCTACGGGCTGGATTGCTGCTGACATCAGGTGTCCCGATGTCACCGGAAAACACCATGTTTTCACACCAAAACACAGTGGAAACACAGCAAAAAATTTCAAAAAGCGCAAAAATGCTCCTACCTCACTTCTTCCTCCATGGGAAGTGATGGAGGCAGAAAAAATGCCCAGAAACGTGACATGAATTCAGCTCAGCTGTTTGAGGGGACGTGGTCAGGCCCCTGGTGGGAAAAGGTTAGGAACCTCTGCTCTATGTGGTAACTGGAAAGAATAAAGAACTTACCACATTACTGGCTGTTGCTGATGTGGATTCTCTGAGTATCTGGTTTCTCATCTGCAGCATCTAAAAGAAGTTTACTTTTTGGTTGATCAGTTTTTACAGTCTCATTTGTCCCAGCTCCTGCCAACCTAGCAGTTTGAAAGCAAGAAATTGCAAGTAGATAAATAGGGACCACTTTGGTGTGAAGGTGAACAGTATTCCGTACGCTTCGGTGTCTAGTCATGCCTGCCACATGAACACGGAAACGTCTGCAGAAGCAACAGCGCTGGCTCTTCGGCTTTGGAACAGAGATGAGCACTGAACCCTAGAGTCGGATACGATTGGCTTTTGAGCAAGGAGTTCTAGTGCAGGAGTTCTCAATCTTTTAAAGCCGCTGGTCGGGTCATGCTCCCTTAGACAGCTTCAGGGGCTGGACAGCCATTTTGCCCCTCCTCCACCAAATGGCACTTCCTGGTGTGGTGGAAGTGATGATGAGCCACATGAAATGGCACCACAGGCCGTATCCGGCCCATGGGCCGCAGATGACAATCCCTGCTCTAACGTTGTCCTCTGTCCTCAGGTGCCTTCTCCACCTCTTTAGAATCTACCTTTTAGATAACAATGAAGCTGAAAACCTGGCATATAGTACTCTTTCAGATGCAAATAGAGAAATATGAATGGGAAATGTGGAAGAGGCTTTCCATTTCTTGCACATGGAAAGGACTGGCATTGCCCCAAAAGAACCTAAAACAAAAGAAAGGTTAAAAAAAGTTGCCCATTTCCCAAATTTGCCTAAGACCACTCTGAACCAAGATGAAGGATGGGTTTCTTCAACCTCTGATACAAGCATTGTGCTTTTGTTAGTAAGTGAAAGACAAATTAAAGGTAAGTGAAGATTTGGGTTCATAATGCTTTGTAACTGCATTTTTCTCCTTCATCTATTGGATCTTTTAGTCTCCACAGTGAGGGGAGTTATTCTTCCATAACTGTCACAGATCATGTGAGGATTGATCAGTTAATGTCTGCAAGGTATCTGGAAGATGAAAAGTGCTTATTGTTAAGTTTCCACATGACATCAACTCTGCTTTATCCCAAAGCCTCCAGCTTCCCATCTCTCATGTTAGACAGGGATGCTTTGTAGTGTTAAAGCAAGGATCTTGCAGGCTGAAAAAAGATAATGTTTCTGTCTTGCAAATTTCTACTTTGCCCACATAGTCAATTCCTCCTCATTCTTTCTAAATGTTATGATATAGTACAATTGTCTTTGCTTGGAGCACTGAGATGGGGAAATGGCCTCTGTAGAATTGAACAGGATTCTTGCCTTATTGAGATGTTACAAGATCAAAGTGGGATTGGTGGTTGAGTAGAAAATCAAATTTCATAGCAGACCAGGCACAAGGCAAAGAGAGAGAGAGAGGAAGAATTTTGCTTTATATTGAATTATAATTTGTCAGGCTAGCGCTGTTGATACTCAAAGTCCCCCCTCTTCCTCTCATTACTGATATCTAAGAAATGACTGTCCTCCCATACATTTGATGCTTGAGCAGAAGCAACAAATGTTTACCGTTATTTCCTGCCATGTTGTACAAGATCCTAGTACACAGGTTAATGGAAAAATGCATGAATTTGGATAGATATCTAAAGGTCCCTTGCGGGTTGAGTCATCAATCTTTGTAGCCGGAAGGCACAGCTGACACAAATAGGCTTGCTCTAACTGGCTTCTTTACATACAAATGAGCCTTAGCCTTTTATTTAGTTGACAATATTATTATTTTGGACCCTAGAAGAATATTAACTAACTTCTGTTATGCTGTCTTCATTATGACTGATTGTTAGCCTGTGAATTGAGAAGAACACTAGTGGCAGCAGACTCAGTGTACAAATTTTGTTTTGGTTTGTTTTTTGGGGGAAATCCCCTAACAGGGTAGAAAATTCCTAAATCCATGGAATAATAATATAATTCTTGTTTCATGTGCTGTTAACTTACTTAAAATTTATGGTCATCCTGTCAATTAATGACCTCCAAAACAGGCTTGCTCAGGTCTGGGTAAAGTGGGGCACACAAAAAGCAGATACTGTAAATATATATAAGCAAGCATCCAAGATCAGTTCAGTGAGTAAGGATCCAAGTACAGATCAGATGTTACAAAAAGAGGAAAGAGCAGGGAAAAACTGGTTTTATGCTGGAGTCAGTCCTCTGGAAGCACAGAGAGGTTATATTCATTTATTTCTCTTCTTCATGTGATGTCTGCAGAAGTCTGAAGGTTCATTCAGCAGGATGTTCTCACAGAGCTTCTGGAACTAGGGGTCCTGTTTTATCAGGGTTGCTTGTCTTAGGGGTCGGGGAACACATTCAGCAATAAAAGGGCCACAATACTAGCATATTGTGTTGAGTCCTTGTGCCAGTGCCAAGGGGCTTTCACAAGGTCGGGCCTAAGGATGCTATGCTGTTGGAAGACCCTACATTGCTACTTACAAAGATATATGCATGGATGTTCTGAAGAACAATTTAGCAGGCTTGAGGTGGGGCTGGGCATACAGAAGAAACTGGGAAAGGAGGCCCTTGATTTATGGGAGCCCATGACAAATATCTGCAGTCTCTACTCCCAAACAGTCCTGCCTAGTACTGGTCTTCCTTGAAACATGGAAAGGGCAATTACAGATAGTGAAATATATGTGCCGTACATGAATTGGTCTCACATATATCTTTTGCAGGGTATAAAGGAGAAAGAAGTATAACTTCTCTCTCTCTAAATTACCTGAAAGCTTGGGAAGAGGATGGATATGTCACTAATACATCTTCTGTTGACATTTTTGTGAGACTGTGGAAAGCTGCTGTGGAGGAGACACATGACTAACATGCTAATGACATTCATAAAGCAGATTCACACAGATTGCCAAACATGAGACAGAAGAACAAAAGATACAGATCAGTGAGATTTAGCTTGAACATGTCCAAATAGCAGCTTATAGCATACTTGTTGTTCTAGCTGTGGGTATGGTGTTTAGGGTATGTCTGGAAGGCCTAAGAGATAGGGGCAGGGACTGGCAGGGTGGCACCAAGTGGCTACCTTTCTCTAATAGGGGTTAAAACTACATTGTGGTTTCTTACACAGCTGGTTCAGAACTACTCTCTCCAGGCTTTCCTCCTTTCCCTTCAAGCAGGAACGGCTTGAGGAGGAAGACAAGAGAGGCTGCCTCATGACATTTTGCAGCCATTGCAACAACTCCAGAGGTTGTGGAAACTCCTAAAAAGAAGTAGCATGTCCCATTCCAAAGGTCAGGTCCTTTAGCACGTCTCAGTTGCTGTAGTTTAATTTAATTCTCACACTTGTATGCCGCCCAATCAGGAAACCGGACTCAGGGCGGCTCACACAATAATTATACAGCAAACACAATAATACAATATAGACAATAATTATACCATATTCAAACTACAAAAGCACATATCATAATGTACAATGCAAGCGCAGCGCCAAAATGGCCACCACGCTCTTTGCGGGCCCCCCCCACCTGGACTCATACATCCAGGTTAGTCAGGGGGCGTGGCCATCCCTCTATAAAAGGGGTGGCCACGAGGCAGCCTCACTGCCATTTTAAAGAGAAGTGACGGAGCAGAGAAGTTTTTCCCTCCACCCCCTCCCAAGGGACAGTGTGACTTTTCTGGTCACTTCGGGGCCGGGTGGGAATTTTTGCTTGAACCTTCAATTGGCACTTTCGTTCTTGGCTTTTTCGCCCATCCCACACTGTCGCTAGTGTTTGAGATACGGGGTAAGTTGACTTTGGTCACTTTTGGTGGGTAGCACTGTTAAGGTAAAGATTTATGACCCATAGGTATCCGGCAGGTTCGCAATTGACTGGCCAACACGTAGATAGGTACAGGGGGAACAGGATTGGCCGGTCAAGGGCGAACCATGAACGGGGTGATGCTAGGAGCTTCACAGCCTGCATCACCTTGATATTTGGACGGATACACGTCATAGGGTGGGGTCAGTAGATAGTATATTGACTTTGGTCAACAATTTGTTTGTGTCAACAAACAAATTGATACATGTAGCCAATAGCCATTGGCATTTTGGGTGGAACCTTACCAGTGCTACTGTGGCCTGCTTGCCTTAAAGAATTACAATTGGATGATACACCAATTGAAAGTGATAATTTGGACTAGGGCATTATTCAATAAAAGTGGCCCAATGCCTTTAATCCAATACCGGTGTCTGAGTCTTTATTTGGGTGGGTGCGCCTGCAATGATATGACAATACAAAACTACAATGGCCTCTCCACTCTAGCTGCAGGCGAAGTTTGAGGGTGACTGTGGCGAAGTCCATCAAACATTACAAGGGGAATGTTATGGAAGCTCCAGGTTCATGCAGGATAGGTCAGAACAGCTTTGGCATCTTGGGTCTGGCTAACTCAAGGTTCTCCTCCACTGGCTTCTGAGCCTTAACGTTCATATTGAGGCAGCTGATGGACACCTAGGAGATAGCAGCAGACAACTCCCAGATGTTCAGAAACTACCTGTGTCAATGCCTGAATCTTGACTACAAGTATTTTTTGCACTACAGCAAAATAAAAAAATAAATTAAAAAAATGGTTCCGTAATGGTTCTTCCTGTGGTGGCTCAGTGATTAAGATATTAAACTTGATGACTGGAAGGTTGGCAGTCAGCAGTTTGAGACCAGAGTGCTGCACAATGGGGTGAGCTCAGGTCTCTGTCCCAAATCCTGCCAACCTAGCAGTTTGAAAGAAAGAAATTGCAAGTAGATAAATAGGAACCACTTTGGTAGGAAGGTAACAGCATTTCATGTACTCTGGTGTCTTGTCCTGGTGGTGCAGTGGTTAAACTGCTGTACTGCAACCAAAAAGGTTGTAAATTCAATCCTGACCAGGAATCAAGATTGACTCAGCCTTTCCACCCTTCTGAGGTTGGAAAAATCAGTACCCAGCATGTTGGACTCAAAATGCTAATTAACTTGTGAACTGCTCAGAGAGTGCACTAAGTGCTGTGGGGTGGTATAGATGTGTAATTGTTTTGATTTTGCTTTTAGTCATGCCTGCCACATGACCACAGAAATATCTGCAGATGCATACAGTGCTGGCTCTTTGGCTGTAAACAGATTGGTTTTCTAGCAAGGATGACCTTTACCTTTACTAATGGTTCTTTTCAAACATGTCAGTGGACAAAGCTAATGCCCTAGTTCCTGTAGGAGGAATTGTACCATACTTTTATCTGATCTATAATTGTTTTAAACATAGAAGAGGTCTCTTTCCAAATCCCAAAGTTACTTTTGGGAAAAAGCCCCATCTGGCATAAAATATCTCTGGGGTGAAATTTTGTAGGGAATGCAGGATTTCAATTTCATTTTTTTACAATTTCAATTTTAATTTATACCCCGCCTTTCTTGGCCAAGGCCAACTCAAGGTGGCAACAACATATCAATATCAATACAATATCAATACAATATAACAACATAATAATATAGAAATACAAAACAGCATAGATATATAGCACAGTACATAAATCAATACAATTAACAATACAGTACAATTACAAGGGAGTTAACAAAAAATACAAAAAATGTACAATTTATAACCTTACAAAATTACAGCACAAATACAAGTTATACAAAAAATATCATTTGAAGAGAGAAATAACAAAACTGATTGCACAATACCCCCGTTTGGTGTACTGGAACCAAGACAATAGAAGCAGCTGAAGTCTGGCTTAACACATCTTTATTGGCAGACTGGTAGACTGAACATGTGGTAATGGTGTAGGTACAGCTCCTTTTATATTGCAGCAATACATTTGAACATGGTTACATGGTAACGTATTGGCTGCTACCTGCGTGACGTCATTCTGAGTCACGCCCTTCTTCTCCAGATGTTCCTTGCACGGGAAGGTTCCCGCGGCTGACGGTAATTGGGGAATTTGTACCATGTGAGCTGAACGCTTGCAGCTGTCCTCTATGGGTAGCTAGCTCGCATTCCATTAACAGCTGAGATACATAGTGATCATTGTTAGGTTACATTCAGACATTGCAGTGGCTACATTCATTCTTAAAGCGATACAGTTTCATACACAACACCCCAGCTACCCAACGTCCACGATGGAGCCAGGGAAGAACCAGCCCTGACCCAGCCGAGGCAAGAAAGTGTCCCAGCGGCTCCAGCGTTGGTGGCTTAACACGGCCTTGCCGTGGGAAAATGTGAGTCAGCTGTTCTCCCACCTCCCCTGACCGGACGGGCCAGGAGCTGGAGATGGTCTGGCGGCTCAGCGGCGGCGGCTTTTCATGGCCCCCCTGTGGGAAAATGGAGCTGGAGATGGTCTGGCGGCTCGGCGGTGATGGCTTTTCATAGCCCCGCTGCGGGAAAATGTGGGTCAGTTGTGCTCCCACCTACCCTGACTGGACGGTCCAGGGGAGGGAGCCAGAGATGGTCCGGAGATGGTCGGACTTTATCCGAGGTACCACTATATACAGTGGTACCTCGGATAAAGTCTGATTTGGATAAAGTCCAATTTGGATAAAGTCGTGGTTTTCATGCCTCCGGGGGTGGAGGTGGGGTGGCATGCCTTTGTCCAAAGACAGATGCAGTAGCAGCACTTTTGGACAAGGCGCTGCTACCAGATCAGTCTTCAGAGAAGGCTGTGCTGGCTTTTCTAGGGGTGGGTGGTGGGTGGACCAGCTTTGTCCAAAGATTGATGTGGTAGCCGCACCTTCAGACAAGGCGCCACTACCACATTGGTCTCTAGAGAAGGCTGTGCTGGGTTTTCAGGGGTGGGGTGGCGGCACGGCTTTGTCCGAAGACTGATGCGGTAGCGGCCCCTTTAGACAGCGCGCCACTACCACACTGGTCTCTGGAAAAGGCCATGCTGGGTTTTCTAGGATGGGGGTGGGTGCGGTGGCTTTGTCTGAAGACTGATACGGTAGCGGCACCTTCGGACAGGGCGCTGCTACTGCATTGTTCTCTGGAGAAGGCCACACTGGGTTTTCCAGGGGGTGGGTGGGTGGCGTGCCCCTGGCTGCCTCTCTTGTCTTCCTCCCCAATTTTTGCAGTACAAATAAGGAATGGAGGAGGAAGACAAAAGAGGTGGCGATGGCCAGTGCACAAGGAGAACTCACCCCACCGGAAAAGCCACTCTTTCCAAAAGCCCATGGCCACCTCTCTCGTCTCCCCCTTCTGCTCCTTTACTATGCTGCAAGAGTTAGGGCCTGGTGCATTTGCAAGATTGTATGTCTTGTCCAAAACCACCGCTAAGGCAATGGTTTAGAAGTCTGGCACCTTAGCGGTGGTTTTGGAAGAGGTGTGCCATCTTGCCTGGCACATTGACGGGGCTTTTGGGGGGTGATACAAGTTGGTGGTGCAGATGTGTGTCACTAACATCATGTGGGTGCAAACGCACCCATGTGACATCAGTGGCATGTGTGATGGCTGCCCCCATCCCCCTCCTTTTTGGGCATTTGTTCCCAATTTTTTTTGTCTAGAACAATAACACCATTTTTGACATGCAAAATAGTTACATATTGTTGTTGTTTAGTTCCACAGTCGAGTCCGACCCTTTGCAACTACATGGACCACTGCATGCCAGGCTCCTCTGTCATCTGCCATCCTCTGTAGCCTGCTCAGATCTACACCCACTGCATCAACCATGCCATCTAGCCATCTAAAACAACAACAACAACAACAACAACAACTCATCCTCTGCTGCCTCCTTCTCCTTTTGCCTTTGATTTCCCCCAGCATCAGGGCCTTCTCCAGTGAGTCCTCTCTTCTCATTTGGTAACCATTGTACTTGAGCTTCAGCTTCAGTATTTGTCTTTCTAAGGAGCAGTCAGGTTTGATTTCCTTCAGGATTGACTGATTTGTTCTCCTTGCAGTCCAGGGGACTCTCAAGAGTCTCCTCCAGCACCACATTTCAAAAGTGCCTATTCTTCTGCACTCAGCCTTCCTTATGGTCCAGCTCTCACAGCCATACATTACTACTGGGAAGACCATTGCTTTAACTATGCAGACTTTTGTTGGCAGGGTGATGTCTACGTTTTATTATGTTGCCTAGGTTTGTCATAGCTTGCCTCCCAAGAAGTACCATATTTGTCAGCATATAAGGCACACCGGAGTATAAGATGCACCCCATTATCACCAAAATAACCCTCTGTAGGCCCCTATATACGGTATAACAGAGAGCAAACAAAACAAAACAAAAAAAGACAAGCAGTGCTGTGGTACCTTAAAGACTAACTCCTGTATTTTAATGTTAGCTTTTGTGGATCAAGTCAACTTCATCAGACATAACAGTGGATATCATGGTATACATTTATACATTTTTGGTATAGAGACCCAGAGTGGCTGGCCAAAGTTGGTTGGTTCAGGAGATGGACATACAAATCAATGAGTTATTTACAACCGGTAATAAAATGCAATCAGTTTGTCAGCCTAGTCTTTGAGGAGTTGGGTTTGTAAAATAAACATTATCTCCTAATGAGTTGATTGAGAAAGCTTTATGGGATAAGGCATAGCCAGAGGTAGAGGTATACAGTACAAGATGCACTCTATTTTTCCAGTGTATTTTAAGGGGGGGGGGGGAGGGGAGGAGGAGAGTGGGTTTTATACGCCAGAAAATATGGTAAGTACCTTTTTATTTCAGGGCTGCAGTCACCGTCTGCACTGATCTTAGATCCCAAGAAGGTAAAATCTGTCACTGCTTCTATTTCTTCCCCTTCTATTTGCCAGGGAGTGATGGGACCGGATGCCATGATCTTGTTTTTTTTGTTTTTTTATGTTGAGTTTCAGGCCAGCTTTTGCACTCTCCTCTTTCACCCTCATCAAGGGGCTCTTTAGTGCTTCTTCACTTTCTGCCATTAGGGTAGTATCATTTGCATATCTCAGGTTGTTGATATTTCTCCCAGAAATCTTAATTCCAGTTTGTGCTTCATCCAGCCCTGCATTATGCATTAATTACATATTACATGTTACAGCAAAGATATGCAGCTATAATATGCACGGCAAATTTGCTGTTTGCAGATGCTGATACTATCAAAGCCTTTGTTTCATTTCATTTCCTCCACATCACCAGAGTTGAATTCCATAGGGAGAAGGGTATATCCAACTCTAGGGTATGGTACTCATCTCCATTTACAGCCAGAGTCTTGCATCTGCAGATGTTTCTGTGGTCATGTGGCAGGCATGACTAGACGCCGTAGTGCTCAGAACGCTGTTACCTTCCTACCAAATTGGTACCTATTGATCTACTTGCAATTTCTTGCTTTTGAACTACTAGTTTGGCAGGAACTGGGACAGAGACCGGAGCTCACCCCATCATGCAGCACTTGGGTCTCAAACTGCTGACCTGCTGACCTTCCAGTCAGCCACTGCAGTCCCATGACTACTGGTATAGCCAGCATTAATTTAGGCTGAAACTTAAGGTACAAGCAGAATACATCAACTTGCCCAGCATTTGAGTGAGGGTTGGAGAGAGTTTGGTTTTTGGCCTGAACTTGTTTGTATGTTTGATTTTATCTTCAAGTATAACTTTTTGCTCTGAATGAAAGAATTTTTCTCCCTCTTCTTTTGGTATAAAATAGCAATTCTTGAGCAAGTCAGGTTACTATTTGGTAAATAACAAGTGAATGTTATTTTTATTGCTAGGCTTCTGTTTTTCCATCACTGATTTTTGCAAAACCTTTTGCCACATATTCTGATATTTCGCCAGTTGTGCTCTGCTTTGGTTACATCATATAACCTTCTATTAAAGCAATCTGAATTGTATTACAGTAACTTCATACCAGGGGAGTCCTATACGTAGAGCATTTGGAAGAAAGAGAAATTGTACTATCCCCAACATAAGCATATCCTTGAAAAAATAAATAGAGCTGTGAATTACAGTTCTTTATTCTCTGTCCCTGCAAAGCCTCGGCATTGTTATTTCAGATTTCTTTTTAAATAAATGTAGTAGCATACTTTGAAAGGCTGCTTTCCCTTGAAATCTTTGCATTTTGAAGATGATGAACCAAGCATTTATGATGCATTTTGAACCTCTCTGCTTCATGATTGCAGTATCTAAGGGTCTCTAGCACTAAAAAATAAACTAAAATGTAATCTTGTTTCTCAGCTATGCTTCAATAAGGGACTATTGGGAGCCACACACAATACACATCTAGAAGCAAACAATTCCAAATTGGAGAAGAAATTATTGAAAATACAAAAATACAATATCTATCTATAATTTCACCTAAAGTATGAAAAAGGCCTTCACGGTCCATGCTACAAGGGACATTTTGGGAATCTAGCAAATAACTGTCTCAGACGTTCTTTCTCTGATGGTTGGCAATATAACAGGTAGACCAAGTGGTATTGAAGGTAAGAGAAAATGTTGGCACTCCCTTGTTTATATCTTATCATACCTGTCAACCGTGACTCCAATGAATCCGCGACCTGCGCAAACTGGGTCTGTGCAGGTCGTGTTGTCTCCATGCGCGTGGAGGGCTATGCCACTTGCGTAGCCTTCTACGCAGGTGGCGTAGCCTTCTGCGCATGTGTGGAAGGGAGCTACAGAAGTGTAGAGCCCTTCCACGCATGTGTGCAACACGACCTGCGCAGATGGGCTGCGCAGTGACTCCTTTCCGCTGCTGCCAAATTACGGGTTTTTTGCAGCGCGGGTCGGGAAATGGCGCAAATCGGCGCCAAATTATGGGGTAATCCCAGCCAAATCGGGATGGTTGACAGGTATGTACCTTATGTTCTACTGAACTTTGAGTGTTACCAAAAAGGCACAGGGCAGGTCGGGGGAGCATCTCTCTCTTTTTTACTACTTAATTTATCCATTGTGTAAATGGATAGATTAAGACGGGTGCTCCATTTGCCTAGGGTGGCTGTCACTTCAATTTCTTACCCTTAAATCTAGCCCTCATCACTGACTTTCTAGTGCTTGGAATATTTTTTTATGTTGTGGTTATGACTAGGGATGCACATTTGTCTAGCACCCGAAGGAGGGCCTTCTCCGTGTCCGCACCAACTCTCTGGAACCTCCTGCCAATAGACCTAAGACTCCAAAGTCAACTGCTGCCCTTCAGGAAAGGAGTGAAGACCTGGCTGGCAGGGCAGGTGTGGGGCCCGAATGGGACTATGGTGCCCGCCTGCTGGCTTGTATAAGAACTTTCTCTTCCTCCTTTGTACAGTGGATGGGATGGATGGGTGGGACATGGGGTTTTTTAAAGGGGGTGGGTTGGGGGGGTTTTTTTATAATTATTTTTTATAATTGTTTTTATGTCTTTTGTGAATTGTTGTGATGCCGCCCTGAGTCGGGTTCTGCCTGAGCGGGCGGCATATACAAATTTGACTAATAAATAAATAAATAAATAATAAATAAATAAATAAATGACCACATCATTATTCTTTCCTCAGCTCTACACCAGCTGTAGTCACTAATGAGGTTGCAGACCTCCCAATTTGATGATATAACAAAGCACATAATTGATCATGAATGTTATGGGGAAATGAGAGATTGTATGTAAATGAAATTTTTGCAGATTCATCCCATGGTGATTTGGCTGGTTTTTGTAAGTCCGTTAATATCAACCATTAATATTTGGTAGATTCACAATGGAAGCCATCTTCATGCCATTTTGTTGGAGGTGACTGGGTGGAGCTCAGCTTTCACCAAAGAAAATGAATAGTTTTGCATAGCAAGGAGATTTTTAAAGCACACTTTCAGTGTCCTAGAGTATCCTATACCTGCCCTGAACTACTCTGACTTTTCCTCAACTTGGACAGATTTTTCTTGGACTTGTTGATGCCACTTCCTACTCACATTTTTCTTCTTCACCTTCTCTGGTAGTGGACAAAGGAGACAGGTTGCCTTTGTTCTTTGGAAGTGAAGGAATAGCCACCTCAATTTTAGTTAGGCAGAACTAGGAGCCTTATTATCTTATCTCAATAGATTTCTCTCACCAACACTTGCTTTTACATTTTTGTAGAATAAGGAATGTGGATATGATTTTTTTCCAAATCAAGAAGTGTGCTCTACTAACCATTCTGATATTCAGAGACTTGAATTACAAATTTAGCTTCAGCTTCCTCTGCTGACATGTTTCTTGGTAGAAAATACGTGCTAGGTGATGCAGGAAGTAGGATATTATTTACAAGCATATTTTTATACATATCTTCATCTTGGCTTGCCTGAGGAGTGACCAGGGCTCCTCACTATGTGTAGAGGGCAAAGAAAAGTGAAAAGGTAAAAGGAAGCAGGAAAAGGTTCATGGATTGGGTTGGAGGACTGACCTATACAGGTTGGGAAGTAAAGTTCAGTCAGTTTCATGCTGTTAAATTTGTTAGAATATAAATAATAATTATTTGCCATCAAGTCAACTTGATGACCCTTTCCAGGTTTTTTAAAAGCAGGGGTTCCCAACCTACAGCCTACAGGCCAGACCTGGCCCATGACGCCATTCCATCTGGCCCATCGCCACGTCTGTTGCACGTGGAAATGGGTGTGTTTACGTCAGCTGTAAATAAATGCGAAAGTGGGTGCATTTATGACAGCTGTAAATGTGCCCATTTCTGCTTCTGGTCGGCATAGTCCAGCCCACTCAGCTGTCCATGGTCAGCCCTGCAGTATGAAGGTTGGCCACCCCTGTTTTAAAATATAGAATATTCAGAGGTGGCTTACCATTCCCTTCTTTTGGGGATGTCCAGTGCTACACAATGTCACTCTTCACAGTAGAGAATTGAACTCCATCCTCTGGCTTTCCTAACATGTTAGAAAATAACATTAGTTTGTATAGGAAGGATCTTAAAGGCATGTACACTTTGAGCAGTTTCTATCTTGTTGGCCTCAGATTAAAGGCAGAAACCCTGTTGCTGAGAGAAAACCAAGCTCATGGATATTTGTTTCTCATAATTATTTGTTATAGCCAGCAGCAGTCACCCCTCTCAGGCAATGAACAAATATGCCTGATTTGGCCAGCCTGCCAAATAGAATCAGCTTTCAAAGGTTGTTGTTAGGCTCTTTGCAAAGGGATGATGACCCTGGTCTTTCTGTTTCTTCCTGTCTTTGTTTCAGAAGCCAGGTCTTAAGATGCTTTAAAAAAACCCCACCTTGCTCCCCATTGTGTAATGAGGTGGAAAGATTATTCTGTTTTATAATTACTTGCCATAATAACATGCTTCTGTAGACAACACCAGCTAAAATTACCTTTCCTAAGAACAAAAGATTGCTTGAATAAAAAGATCACAATAGTATTCCCATGAAACCATTCAAAACAGAAGAATCTTGGGACCCTCAGGTGGTAATATTGTAGAAGGTGATGGCAACTATTAAAAAGAAATGCATGTTGATTTGCCTCCAGCAATGCCATCACTACATAATCTGACATGACCTTTGGCATTATTTTCTCCCTTCCCTCTGATTACTAATGGTAGGATTTGATCACATGGATATTGGCATCTTTCTTTCACTATTTCAAGGTACATCTTGGTTTTAAATAAGACCAGTGATGCGCTGCAAACATTTTTACTACCCCCACCCTGGGCATGGCTAACTCTGTGGGCATGGCTAACTCTGTGGGCCACGCCCACTTGGCCAGCCATACCATGGCCTGGGGTAGGGAGGTGGGCATGGCCAGTCAAGTGGGTGTGGCCTGGGGGAATTTCCACTACCGGTGCCCGCGCACCTATGGGCACCGGGAGCAGCGCATCACTGAATAAGACAGTGTGCCAGACAAATCACAAACTCTGAATCAGACTGGTTGGATCTGGACATTTTACTCTAAATATCTGACTGAAGCAGAATGAACAGCTTTGGTTCCAGGGTGAAGTAGGGCATACATCAAATCGGATGAAGCACAAATTACCTCCGCCTACCAATTTTTTAAAAAAAGGAAACATAAATGGTTCTTAAAAGGGATTGCAATGGCTCAGTGGTTAAGAAGCTCTCCTTGTTAGCTGGAAGGTCGCCAAGTCAACAGTTCAAGACCTGAGTACTGCATGATAGAATGAGCACCCGTCTCTGTCCCAGCCCCTGCCAACCTAGCATTTTGAAAGCAAGAAGTTGCAAGTAGATAAACAGGGACTACTTTGGTGGGAAAAGATCTTGGGGACATGAAAGGAGCCTCATCCTGACCAGAGTTCCTCCAGCAAAAAATCCTTTCAAACCAAAAAGCACCTTTGTGTGCTTCTGACATGATAAAAAGATGGTTCTTAGTACATAAATTGGGGTGGCCAAACTATAGCATGTGGGACGGATCTGGCCCCTGACACCAACTCATATTGCCCGTGAAGCCCTCATTGCTCCTGGAAGTGGAAGTAAAACATGCCCGGGAGTGATGAGGGTTTCGCGGGCAGGATGAATTGGTGTCGGGGGACAGATCCGGCCCATGGGCCAACATGACTGGCCCCCTGAACCATGTGATTGGCCCATGGCCCAAAAAGTTTGGGCACCCCTTACATAAACCCTTGAAGCTTGCCTTCAGATGTTTACCCGGTTTACTGCTTTCTTTTGTTGTTATGTTTTATCATGCCTTCTTCTCTGACCTATGGCAATCCTGTGATTGTGAGATCTCCAAACTCTTATCTTCAACAACTCTGTTCATCTCTCGCAAACACCTGCCTGTGGCTTTTCTCATGGAGTAAATCCCAATCTTCCCCTTTTCCTGCTGCTTTTAACCATCATAGCTTTATTATCTTTTCCAGAGAATCTTGCTTTCTCATGTCTGTCACATCTCCAAATTACATGTACATGAAACAAAAACAGTCTAACTATTATGATTCTGCGATTAATGGACTTTTCACATGTTAAAATTCAGATTTAGGGTGGGGGAGTAGTCACAATTGGGGTACATTTGTGTTGTGTATGAAACACTAAAATTTGGAAGCCAGAAATTAGCCTACAAAATGAATCAAAGGACCCAAGCATAGCCCTGGTTCTAAACAGACATGGTAGAGCAGTAGCAGAGGAATTATTCCAAACGTTGGCAACGTATGCTAGCAGCATGATATATATAATATGCACAGTGTTTTCATGTACACAAAAATGTACTTCTCAAAGATTGTGGTATTTTTGAACCACAATCAGGTATACTCTGACAATGGTCACATTGTGTTGCCAGCTAATCTTTCTCACATTAAGTCAGGTGGAAAAAACTGCAGAATGAACTCGCCAAAAGGTACCTTCATTTTGGCAGATTCACATCTAACATAGACATGGAAGAAGAAGAAGAAATATAGACATTTGAGAATTAAAATGTGCAATTTCATCATATACAATTGAGAACTGTACTAAAAATTTGTAATTCTCTATTAATATAGCCCAAATGAGGCTATAGCCAGAAGTGAGAATTGTTTGTTTCAAGAAGTACAACTGCAGGACACGCAAAATGCTGGATGTGAGATCTGTGAATCTGTGTCTCTGTATTCTGTTACTCATTACGCTTCTGATAGTCATACAGTTACCATGTTTGGTTTTGGAGGGGGCATCATTCCACCATTCTAATGTCACTCTAAAGCACCCTAGGTCACAAGCTACCTTTCCACCCATGTGTAATGCTTAGATATTGTTTGAGTAAGGCTGAAGTCAAGATGAGATGTGAAAACTTTAGTTGGCAAATATTTGAAGGCTGGAATAATCTTAGAGATGATGGGGAAGCTCATGAAACATGCATGCTGTCTCTTTGTGGGCCAACCTACATTTTCAGTTACTGTCTCTGTGCCCTCTGGCCAATACTTTGAAGACGTTTCCTGTTTTTTATTATTTGTAAGAATCCATCTGGGAATTCATCTCCTCCACAATTCCTCTCCTCTTTCATCTCCAGTATTCCAAAGGCAAGGTTTTTATCTCTCATGTGCTCATTCCCCAATAGAAATTTCCACTGGTGTAACTGTGCTTCTCTGCAGTGTCACGTCTTGAGAGCTGATAATTTCCATTATGTAACATGCTGCATAGAACTGTAATTCTACAATGTTTATCTTTTTTCCAAACACATTACCTCTGCTGCAACCTGGTAGATTATGGACCTTCCAACTCTATGCAGAATGACTGCAGCAAAACAAATAAGATAGTTTATGCATTTCTCTATTCACCTTATTTTAATTATTAAATGTCAGTTTAGCTCTGTAGATACTTACCTAGGCTACACTTTCCTTTGGCAAAGCAGCTGCAATATGAAATGATAACACATGCTGTTGGTTTCTGAAAAACCGTATATTTGCATGAAAACAAGGCGTGTATAGACATCATGTACTTAGAGTGTCTGGCCAGACATCTTGCTATGGTAATAGAGTTGACTGAGTCAATGCCGAGAGTGTTTGGTGGCAGTAAATAACCTGACTTGCCTAAAGGGTCCAACGGCTATGGGTGGATGAGCCCCTTTAGGTGGGCTGATTCCTCCCTCAGTGGAGGAAATGCCACTAGAAACCATCATATTGAGCGGAGGAGGAACCACTTCTGATTCCAAATTGTCATGGAGGCAGAAGAGGCCATTCCAGATGTGAAGGTGCACCTTGTTAATATCCTCAAGGCTGTGGCAGTCCATTGCAGTCCCGGTGTTAAATCCTTCACGTCTCATTTCATACGTTCTGCAGGAGATGGCTCCGTCATCACAGTGTGTGGGTCACTTCATGGCAAGCTGGGATTCACCTTAAACAAATTCATGCCAGTGGCATTTTTCCTGTTTGTCATTCTTGAAAATGATTTCCAGGAAAAATGTGTACTCAGATATGAGTAGCAGCCGACAACTTAGAGGGTTCTGGGATTACAATTCCCCGCTAAAAGTATGAAAATCAAGTCTTTTCGCTACTGCCATCAAACCAGAACTGAGCAGCAGGGATATGCAATAGCAGTCACAAAAATGGTAGGGGTGGTGGCATATGGACTTCGTATTGCCCACCTCTCCCTTAAAATAAAGTATGTTAAAATTATATTGCAAGTATCAAGAAATGGCTGAAAGTATATAGAGAGTCAGCAGTTTTGGCTGCAGTATGGCAGTTTAACCACAGCGCCACCATGATGCAGGTACACAGGGAACATTATATTAAGCACTCTTGCAATACACACAGAGCATTTTAGCCCCCTCTTTTTCCTCAACAGATTCCAATGGAGAGCTTGCAATCCTGACTATGTCTTGACTTAGGCCAATGATGGCTAACCTTGGCACTCTGGGTGTTCTTGGACTTCAATTACCAGAAGTCTAAGTCAGCACTCCTGCTGATCAGGGCTTCTGGGAATTGAAGTTCAAGAACACCTGGAGTGCCAAGATTCACCATCACTGACTTAGGCTATGCTAATTCAAATCTTTTTTTCATGGGGCGGTGGCTCTAAGCATGTCACTATGCAGTCACCTATCTGGAAGCGACAAAAACGGTGGTGGAGGAAAGAACCTGACTTGTCTTACTTTATAATTTGTAGAAGGAGCAACAAGGTGATAAAGGTGAGATCATTTGAGCACTAACTCACTGTTGATGGTTTTACAGAGACACACTTTATTTAAAGGAAAACAAAAAAGGACAGGCTTGTTTACCTTCGCGTATTGACAGTTTTCAGAAATCTCCCCATCCTAGTTTATTAAGCATGTTATGTGAGGTGGTGATGAGTTCTTAATCAATGGTGCCCAAATCAATTTGCTCTTCTGTCCAGTTCATCTAATTTTCAGAGACAATATAAGTATTGATTTCTGAACAGTTCCCCTTTCATGTCTCTAAATATTAGACACACAGGACCCTAACTGAGGCCTGGATTAGTGCCAGCTGCCAAAATGCATCTTATATCAATGCAAGATAACTCAAAGCAGAGAAGACAGAGGGCTGTGTCTTATGCACCAATATTTGTCTGCACGGTGCTCTTGTTTTTGGTCATTTACCAATGTAATATCCTGTGGAGGCCTGAAGAAGGTGAGCATTGATGTGCATATGACATCATATTTCCAAGATGGTATATTTATCTCACATCCAGTTCTGGGTCCACTTCTGGTGCAGATTAGTCTATGGATGATATGCAGGTGTTATACCTACCACATTTTTAAATGGCAGGCTCCTTAAGTGGTAAAGGTTGTTCATCACAGCATGTGATTTTTCCAAATGTAGCATTCATTTAGCATAATCTGTTTTGTGATTGGTTACTGGAGGGTAAAAACAGAATTAATTTGCATGTTTGATGGCCAAATCACATATTTCTGAGGAAAATTTCATTATATGGGTGAAGTCAGGCTAAGCAAATGCAAGTAACAAAACAGAAGTGAAAAATAAAATAAAAGAAAGAAAGAAAAAACTTTGTGGCATTTTAAGAATTAATTGCTATATTTTAATGTAAGTTTTCATGAATCAAGTCCACTTCCTCTTCTTCTTCCTCCTCCTCTTCTTCTTGTCTTATCTGCCTGCACAGATGTAGGAATCCCGGGATGCCTTCAAAAAGGTGGAAGTGACTTACCAAGATGAGGGCATGGAAACTTGGTTGAAGATCAGCCCTATGAGTCATCTCCCCTAAAATAGAGGGTCACCTAACTTCCTGTTATTGCAAATTGTGTTCATGAGCACACTTCATGATGTCATTCCTCATGACTATCACTGCCCAGCCAATATGTAATGTCACATGACTGCTTGCACCAATCAGCACCTTCCCCAACCCATTTCCTGCCTTGTTATTGTGCAGTTAATAAAACAAGCTGGGAGGGCTTTGTTTTCAGAGGTCTCTCTCCAGGCCCAGGAAAAGTCGACTCTGGGTTTGTCTGTTTGTTTGTAAATGCATGACTGTGATCTTTCTGTGTGTGAATCCATTGGGGAGGCTGGTGTGAAGGCCTCTCCTGTTACAACATTCTGGCACCTGAACAGAGACAAAGAACCCTCCCATATGAGTGGACACCTTTCATCCATGGCTTATCCATCCGACGGAGACCAAAAGTGCACTTTACTCATTCCTGTCTCAGGAACTCCTCAGGTAAGCCATAAGGTTGCAGAAGGCTCAGGGGAAGAACTTTTTTTTTTCCATTTCTCTTTCATCCTTCATAGAAGTGGCTGGCTCCCTTCTGTTCTGGAATTCAGGGAAACAGATACAGGTGTTCATTCACTCTCAGGGGAAAAAAATTCCATGCTGAGAGCAATGGAATGGCTTCACATTCTAGCTGAAGGGCTGAAGGGCCAGAATGGAGTGGGCATCGCTGCATGATCCCCTATTGTGTCAGATGCATTCCTCCCTTGTCCTGACCCTTCCTCTTCCTTTTCTTCCTGTCATCTGTCCAGCTAAATGTAGCCCCCCTGAAGAGGGAAGAGAGCAACTGTCTGAAACAAAGAGAGATAATCCCAGGCAGGGGGGAGGGAGGAAACTGTGTGAGTGTGCTGGAGAGAGAGAGAGAGAGAGAGAGAGAGAGATATTTCTCACAGCAGAAGGCCCCTCCCCTGATGAGAGAGCTTTCCGCACCCCCCTTCTCCTGGCCCCCATCAGTCCTAGCATTGAAGCCAGGGGAGAGGGGGACGAGGGGAGCCAGAGAAGCCAGGAAGAATTGAGTGAGGCAGTGAACAGAGGGAAAGTCCTGGTCCTGGGCATGGCCTCTGATCTTTCAGAGGCAAATCAGTGTGTGTTGCTGCCTCAAAAAAGCATTCTTGAAATAATTTCTCTGCCGGCCTTAGGCCAATCAGTTCAAATTTCTGAGCAGGCAGCAGCAGACTCCATTGAGAATTGCTCTTCAGCTGCATTCAGAGCAATTCTGTTTGTTGGGCCAATCAGTGATCTTATTTTTTGTTTTGATGGAGGTGGAGAAAGGGGGAAGTTGCTTCCAGCAGCATGAGGTAATCGGTGCTCAGATGTTTAACCACGCAGCACCTCCTGGTGGCTTGCCATTAATGACTTCATGCAGTTCATTTATGAAGTTCCTGCTTTAAAACAGGCACCTGGGGGTTTGCCCAGAGTTCGTCATTCAACTTCTAATGGCTTTTGCTTACAGGATTTCTTTCTTCCAGATAACAAGTTTCATTTTTCATGATGCATTTGTCTTTAATTCTTCCCAGCATCAAGGCTTCCTCCAGCGAATCTTCCCTTCTCATGTGATATTGATAGCCATGGCTAATGACTTCTACAGCATTTGAGCTTTCTCAAGTGCATCCTCTCTCAAAGGCACTTTTAATTTCAACCATAGGCTTCAATAATTCACACTTTTTCATATCCAATAATTTGGATCAACTCCTATTTTCACTGGCTATCTATTGTTTATACGTTTCTTAGTTCTGTCTTTCTTTCATCAACCGATGCTGTTTCTCTTTGTAACCAGCTTTGACTTATGATACTTCTCATTATGTGTTCCTCAGATTTCTCATAGCTTGTTTCTCAAATTAATCACCTTTTCATTTCATGACTGTAGGGCAATTGAATGCACAGGAAGAGAAATCTGTATTGCTTCTTTATCTATTTTCCAGGGCCTGACTAGGCCTGCTGCCATTATTTTGGTTTTATTGTTTTTGAATTTCCAGCCAGCTTTTCAACTCAATCAAGAGATTTTTTTTGGGTCTTTTCGACTTTCTGTCATCAGAGAAATGTTGTACATTAATGCAGCCTTGTCTGGCTTCTTTTCCTATTCCAAACCACTCTGGGATTTCTCATGAGGCATATAAGGGCCTTGGTTTCTGACATTTTTCTGTTTTTTCCATGATCCAATGTGTGTTCATGTTCTCTAGTCCACCTGCCTCCTTTCCCCAGAAAGGATTTCATTCTCAATATGCAGTTAGCTTTGAATATGCCACTTTTTCTTTGCAGGAATAGATCTCATTCCATCTCTGGATTCTTTGCATTTCATGGAGAATCCTGCAAGGTTCCACAGGGCAGACAGTTGTGCCCTTTCTCACATGACAGTTAAAAAGAAGGGGGATAGATATCCCTCAGTCCATTGTGCATTTTTCAGCATGGCATAAAGCCCACATCTTCCAGCCAGGGTGCCATGGCCACATAGGCCATTGCCCGGCCGGGGGTGGGGCACCAGGGAAAGATCCTCTGGGTGGGGCCTCCCCTCACCCTCCAAGGGGGAGGGAGAAGGACTTTTTGTGGTTTCTCCACAGATCTGCAGCTGTGATTCCAGAACCGGCCAACTGATCTCTTCGGAGCATACCAGGACTGCCACAGGCCAAGCAGTTATCCAGATGCAAGCACCAAGTCCTTCACAGGCCAGCAAGCACAGTACAAAATTTTTACATAGCGGCTTGGTCCATTTTCACATATTGCCCAACCTTTTCACCTGTGTTTTATGCATTCTTCCACTTGCAATTTCACCAGCCATGGGGACCTTTCAGTACCTTGGCCAGTGGCCAACTTATAGCCTGGACACACAATGACATTGTCATACCAGCCCCACCTGCCCAGGACTTTGGTGCGGGGGCTAACTTATGAACTGTACCAACGCCTATGGACATATTTCCATACCAGCCACTGTTGCTTCCAGCAAGACAGGGACATTGCCATACCCCAGATGTCCTAGTCCTCATTTCTACAAGCCCAGTTTCATCTAGGTTTGTCACAACATATTAAGTTTGCCAAAGTTATTCCCATGAATTTTGCCAGGTTATACTCATGTTGCTTGCAATTGTTTTTGCTTCCCTATTGTATGGTACAATTCTTCCATCGAAGTCTTACTTTTCACCAAGTGTTATGATATTTGCTTTGTGTATTACTGATATTCATTGTAATGGATTTTTGCTTTTTATGTTATTTCATTTGTACACACCATTTTCTCATTGGGAACCTGCTATGCATATGATGCCATTTTCTGTGTATACTATTCATATAGCTTTTATGTTATACAGCACCATCTTTCCCATTGGGAAGTTTCACATAATGCTATTTTCTATGTTTGCATAATTAATTGCTTTAGCTTTCACAGAGGTCATCACCATGAACAGACCTGAGGTGGAATTGTTCTACCCTCATCATCTTCATGCCATTGGGCTTATATTCAATTATAATCTGATTGTCTTTGCTTTTGCTTTTGACCCTGGGGAAGGTACATGGAATTACATTCCAGCCAACTGCAATGCTGCCTTGGCAGCCAGTCATATGGTCACTGACCCTCACCATGCAACCAATCAAGTCAGCCCTAGCTCTTGGCAAAGGGCCACACTCTGGAATAAGACATGCATGCATGATCTCTCTTCTGCCAGAGGCGGAGCTCATAGCCGCCTCCCTTGTGGACATACATGGGATAGTGATTCCCAAACCTGTGCCTGAGTCAAGGAGATACATCATACTCCACAGTCATAAAAGCCCTCAGTGAAAGTCCGGCAAGCAGCTCAGGACCATGGGGCACCACTGGTTATCTTCTGTTGTTGCATCACCACAATGGTGAAAAAGTCGCATATTTTTTTTATGTTCTGATTTGTTTGACTATAGCACAATTGTATTGAATAGCTTCATGCTTTACATGATATAACTGACTCCAGTTAACCAGATGTCATTTCCACTTAAAACCCTTACTTGATATTGACCTCCTGGGTTGGGATAGTTCAGACCATATTTCTATATGCAATTGCTTTGCTATCCTAAGTATTTTTGGATGCTGCCATGATTACCACTTGTTGCCCCCATTTCGATTACCCTGGTGTAAGTCCATTTAGCACAAGGCGCTTGCCTACCACCGCCAGTGCAGGTTCTTTATTTAATAAGGAAAGATGGGATGTAGGAATCCCGGGCTGCCTTCAAAAAGGTAGAAGTGACTTACCAAGATGAGGGCATGGAAACTTGGCCGAAGATCAACCCTATGAGTCATCTCCCCTAAAATAGAGGGTCACTTAACTTCCTGTTATTGCAAGTTGTGTTCATGAGCACACCTCATGATGTCATTTCTCATGACTTGTATCACTGCCCAGCCAATATGTAATGTCACATGACTGCTTGCACCAATCAGCACCTTCCCCAACCCATTTCCTGCCTTGTTATTGTGCAGTTAATAAAACAAGCTGGGAGGGCTTTGTTTTTCAGAGATCTCTCTCCAGGCCCAGGAAAAGTCGACTCTGGGTCTTTCTGTGTTTGTCTGTTTGTTTGTGAATGCATGACTGTGATCTTTCTGTGTGTGAATCCATTGGGGAGGCTGGTGTGAAGGCCTCCCCCGTTACAACACACAGACTAACTTCATAGACAAACTATTTTACAGAAGGCTGTTTGAAGGTGCCGTCTATTTGATTTTCTAATGCACGGGTGCCCAAACCTTTCCTGCCAGGGGCATCACCATGCCCCCTCAGTCATGTGGTTCTTCCCGGCACTGGTGGTGCATGAAATTGTGGAGTGTTTCTGGGCATTTTTTGCTTCTCCAACACTACCCTTGGAGGAGGGAGCATTGGGAGAGCATATTTATGCCCTTTTTATTTTTTTTTGCACCAGTTTCAGCATTTCTGGTGATGTTGGAGCACTTCCAGTGTTGGCAGCTATCCGGCCTGCAGGCCGGATAAGGTTGTCCCATGGGTTAGGTCCGCCCATGGGCTGTAGTTTGGGCACTCCATTCTAACCAAACAAAATAGTTTAAAGAAAGAGGAGAGTGCAAGAGCATGGAATTTGACTGATACTCTCTAAAAAGAAAGGAGTTTTGGGGTTTTGAAACTGCCCATCAGCATTTAGCACCTGGATGAAAGACTAAACAGCAGGCAAACAAATCATGTGGTCACCAACTCCCCCATTATGGTGAACTATATTATATTTCTGTTTAAATCATAACGATTACTTCTAAATTTTCATCTATACATATTAATTAGAACATGCAAATGCTATATACAAATAAGTGTCCTCCTTTGTCCCCTTCCATCCTTTTTTGGTGATGTATTTCCTCTTCTTGATGACACATAAGTATTCATCCTAATTTCCCCCCCCCCCCCCAGCAATATAGAATAGATATGATGATGCTTTGGGGGAGAAACAGCAAAGGCACACAAACTTGTCTTACTAAAGTAATAATCATTGTTATGGAAGAACAGTGAAAGAGAATTAGCAAAGAACACTGAATTTTGGAATTGTCCTTTGTTCTGTTGCTTTAGCATCCATTTGTCAAAGCATTACTATTGGATGGTTCTGATAAAACCTTTCCTTGTGATTAGAACATATAACTGCCAATCATGAAACTCCACTTTCCCCCTCCTTTCATCTTTAGTTGTTGCTTTATATGAAAAGTTTGAGAGAAATGCAACAGTTTTTGGAGATATATTTTCTCTATTTCCAACAACCAGGGATTTTCCATTATTGCCAGTTGTAAAAAGCTACAATGCTACTTTTCTGTTATGCTGGCCAGCCTCTGTACCTGATGTGTATAAACTGATGCCATGAAGTATCACTCTTATGTCTGACAAAGTGGACTTGATCAATGAAAGCTCACATCAAAATACTGTACTGTACAGCAATTAGTCTTTAAGGTGCCACAACATTTTTTTGACTTTTTGTCTTGTTTTGTTTATTTTCTGATACAATATTTCTGTCTCTCACTAAATCCAGAATGTTCATGAAGTTCCAAGAATGTTCTGATTGAGATTCTGTCTGCTTCATAAGACTTCTGCTTTGAGTTGGCCATCACCTCATCAGCCCTGATTCAGTTTTGGGTTTAAGTGAATTCAAACCACACCTAGTGGAAACTAAAGTGAAAAAAAAATCTTATTGGATTATTTGGTGTTGAAATAACATTCTTTGGTGCTGTTTGACTAAAGAGGTCACCTTTTCTTGGGAGGAGAGGATACTGGAGAAGATAAAAGAGATTACTTAATTTCTTCATCACAGTTGGATATAATTGGATCTGAAAAGTTCTAGAGCTGAAAATGTTGTATTTCATTCTGTGTTGAGGAAGGAAAGAAAAGGAAAGGTTTCCAGCTCCATTAAGGAAAGTGAATGAGAAATAGTGACTAATCAAAAAGAACATGATGGATAGCTGTTAAAGGAATAAGAAAAGCTGTCTGCACTGATAATAAACATTGCAGCTGTTTCCATAATGGTTTCCCAGGACAGCTTCTTCAAACTATCATTGTGAAAGAAAAACTAAACCCACTCAGCCAAAATATCATGTGCGTTAAAGGAGAGAAAAGGTTTTTCAAAAAGTTCAGTGCAACTAACATAGAATTCTACTTGTCCTATTGCTATACTTATACATTGTTATTGTCAGCTGCTACTCATATCTGAGCATACACTTTCCCTTGAAGTCATTTTCTCAGTTGATGAATGTGTCTCTGGCGACTCCATAAACCAATCCTGTGCACTGAATAGATTGTGGAGGGCACAGTTGAGTTTGACAAAGCTTTCGTGTTTGTGGCTTAGCCTCTTCATGCATGCAGTGTTCTCCTTCAAAGTGACTAGTAGTATCAGAGATGTTTGGTGTCAATGTGGGCGATCTATGACTGCTGCCTCCCAAGTTTTTGGGTTTATGCATGACACCTTTATGGTTTGTTTCAGTTGGTCCTTATAGCACTTCAAAGGATCTCCATGAGGCCTTGTACTAAGTTCCCCATAAAGAATTTGATGAGGAAGCCTGGAACCGTCCATATGGCGGACACGCCCTATCCATCTAAGATGATGGCCTATGATGCTATATACATGTGCCTTCTCGAGAACTGTGATGTTGGTTGACATAGTCATCCCACTTGATTTTCAAGATGGACCTTAGTTTCTGTTGATGAAACCACTCAAGCTTTTTGATGTAATGGTGGTAGAGGGTCCATGTTTCACGGCCATGCAGTAATGTTGAGATAGCAACAGCTTGGTATACCATGAGTTTGGTCTGGATTGTTAAATCCTTGTTCATGAAGACCTGGTGTGAAATGAGATGGGTGTGAAATAATAATAATAATAATAATAATAATAATAATAATAATAATAATAATAATAATAATAATAATAATAATAATAATAATAATAATGATGATGATGATGATGATGATGATGATGATGATGATGATGTTTTATTTATATCCCACTTCCCACAATCCAATGGATGACTCGAAGCGGCTTACAGAAAATTCAAAACACAATATTAAAGACACAAAATTCAGAAAATACAGTATAACAACAATATAATCAAAAATACAATATTAAATATACAATTAATAATAATAAATAACAAGATGGTTAAGCATTGACTTGGTAACTGCAATTCCAATAGACTACTGCTTCTCGGACTATGTGCAGAACATCAACTCTTCATCACCAACACTCAGTTCTGACTACCCAACCATTTTAAGACCACATGGATGTATCCCTACTCCAAGCACTGGCACATCATTGACTACCTCTGCCAACAAACCACAGATAGTTTGTCCCCCAAGTGTGCTGATATAGCGAACCCAATCTATTTAATTAAACTATGGATACCACTGGTTGAATAGTGGGGCGTGTTTTGGTTTTTCAGATTCTGGCAAGTTGTTTCCAACTTATGCCCACTTTATGAATTAATGACCTTGGAAGGTTTCTATCATTAACAGTCCCTACTGAGGCATTTCAAGACACTGAGGTCAAAACATTGGTTTCTAGCAGGTGCTGGGGAGCATCAGTAGAGAAAGATGATTTGCCTATAGACAGACACAAGAATCTTGAAATGGCCCTTTGACTTGGCATATTCACAGAACAAATAAGTGGTGGTTAAACAACCTTTTCTGTTGGTTCAAATCAAACAAAGAATCAAAGAGAAGGAAGTTAGCATTACTTTTGAAAGCAGCTTTAGTGCAGGTTAAAGGCTAAACCTAAAATGTTGTTGTAGATGGGAGGCCAAAATCCAATTGCTAATCATGGCTGGAGCCTTCTTCTTCTTTGTTTCCTCTTTTACCCCATTGAGTGTTGAGTGAGATACAAGGTTCTTGTTCTGGAACTTCTAGCAGCCTCCAATGGTGTTATTTGGTGTTCTTGCAATGTTTCTTTGATGTTATCCCTCTACCTTCCTCTGGGTTTGCTTCGTGGTCTTTGTCCTTCTCTTTCCACATATGCCTTGTAAGGTATGGAATTCTCAGACATTCTCTCCAGATGGGCAAACCACTTTATTTGTTGTCTCTGTATGTAGCTTAAAAATGGTTCTATTCCAATTCTTTCACTTATAATCTCATTCCTGATTTTATCTTTTCTAGTCACTCCAGCAGCCTTCTTCAGACATATTATTTCTGTGGTGACCAACTCTCATTTAAGTTTTGTTGTAAATGTCCATGTTTAGCACTGACAACAGAGGGAATGAATATGCCTTGTATGATGTGTTACTTTGTGCTGGTTGGTCTTGGCTACCTGGATGGTAGATCCTCTAAACCAACAACTGAATGGCAAGTATTTATTATGTAGAACTCAATGAGTCCAAGGGTCTAACCAGGCAAATTGGGTGGCTGGCTGGCTTGCTCAGTGAAGGCTGTGATGTTGTAGGAAGTAAATCCACTGGGCTGCCCTTGATGACCACTCGGAGGCTGCAACTGGTCCAGAATGCGTCTGCCCGGGTGGTGATGGGGTGTGGGCGGTATGCCTGTGCCTTGCCACTGTTTCGGGAGCTGCACTGGTTGCCACTGTGCCTCCAGGTACAATTCAAGGTGCCCTACATGGTAGTGGGCCAGAATACATGAGAGACCACGTCACCCTGAGAACATCTGTCCATCCCACCAGGTCAGACCAGAGAGGTTCTCTCATTGTGCCATCCGCTAGGGAGTCTTGTCTCTCTAGCACTTCTCTGTGTCTGCTCCAGCCCTATGGAACCTTCTGCCAATTGAGCTGCGTCTCCAAATGAAGTTGCTGTCCTTCAGGAAAGGGCTAAAAACCTGGCTGGCAAAGCAGGTGTGGGGCACCAGCAATGTGGTGACCCGTGCCTGCTGGCTGATTTAGTAAGAACACTCTCTCCCTCTTTTAATCTTTAGGGGCTGGAGTAATTTTTGGTGGTAGTTTTAATGGGGTATTTATTTGTTTTTAAAATGTGATTGGTTTTATTTTCTGTGAGCCGCCCAGAGTCTTTGGAGTTGGGTGGCAATATAAATCAGAAAAATAAATAAATAAAATAAGTAAATCCACTCAGGAATTTTAGTCCAAGCTTTGAAGGGGCCTTCTAAGGTATTGCATTTTTAGATAGACTTCAACACCTTAGACCAGGGGTTGCCAACCCCTAGCTTGTGGGCCTAACTGTCCCATGCATATCATTAATCCAGCCCATAGTGGCTACTAGATCCGCTCCCCACCTGCCCCCCACCCCTGGAAATTGCCATATGTCACTTACCACAACGGCGGCACAATTGCAATTTTCCCTAGGTTTTTTGACAGGCTCCGCTGCTTCCCAGGGCAGTAGGAGGCTTTTTGGAGCAATTTCGATTCAGTTTGGAATTTTTCTGCCCCTTCCCCACTGTGCTTCGGCAACTGGAGCACGACCATAGGTGACATCTGGTGCTGGGTGGAGCTTATGTCAATACCTGGGATGACTGTGCAGAACCTGGAAGGAGCTCACGGTGCTGCTCTAGCTGCCAAAGCGCAGTGGAGAAAGCTCAGAAAATTATCAAACCAGAGTGAAATTGCTCCAAAAAGCTTACCACCAGCCTGGGAAGTGGTGGAGGCTGTCCAACCCCCCAGAAAAACTATGTGATTTCGCCATTGATGACGACAATGACGATGATGATGAAAATGTAAGTAGTGGGCACAGCAAAGCCTTCGGCCCCTGGTGGGAAATGTTGTGGGTGGGTCCGGCCCCTGATGGGAAAACATTGGGAATAGCTGCCTTAGACTGTTCCTCTTAAACTTCAGATTGATATCAGAAGCATATTCACCGTCCCCTTAAATTTGCCACCAGCGTCCAGCTGTTATGTTCTCCAAAAAGGACATGAGAGCTCCACTAGTAGTCTATTAAATCCCGATTAGTCTATTAAATTAAGGGCCAGTAGAACCTGTGAACACTTGTTATTCCTCTTGTTACCTAAGCCACCCACCTTCTTTATATGAAAAGAAACCTGCAGAGGTATGTCTCCTGAAATCTATGCTTTAGAAAACGAAGTGAAAAATGAATAGCGTGTCAGCAGTTTAGCTATTTTGACAATATATAAAATCAGGTCAAGAAATATTATCATCCTGGCCAATATTCTTGTTAATTAAAAATGGATGTTATGACAAAATGCGGCAGTCATTAAATATAAATTAGGATCTGAGTGTATTTAAAACACTGCCTCTACCATAAATTTTGAAGCCTCATAAAAATATGGCAAGTTTGCACTATTTTAAATGTAACTGATATATTGTCCTATCTATCTGAATATAGCCAACATAATAGAAAATTCATCTCAGCAGTGATTTTGTTCAGTCATTACAGACGGAGCATACAACCATATGAGATTGGATCAGCAGAGATAAACAGAACAGGAGCTGCTTTGATTCAGATACACATCAGCCTTGATACCTGTATCACATTGAAATGCTGCATTCAGTCAATAATCCTTCATATGTATGGATGTGCAATTACATTTTCCATTTGTTTGGCATTCAGTGCCCTTCTCTGGGGCTATGCCTGGTCCATCATGAAACCATGGGTTTAATGGCATAAGATAGGAGGTTTGATCCTGTTCAGGCCACAGGCAGCTGCCTTCTGCCAGGCCAGATTGTTTTTTTCTACCTGCCAGAGGGTCAGGCAAGAATTGTTCTCATTGTTTGTTCTCAGAGGTTGAAAACTGTATCGTGTTGGTAAGATTTTCAACAAGTCATTTCTTTGGATCAGTGAAACTTGATGCCTCTTTCGCAGAGCAACTGGGGTTTAGGTCAAAAGTGGCAGTGACACCTACAGTACAGACAACCAATCTATACCTATAAAAAGGTGTGTGGGCCATTGGTGTCTGGCATGCATGCCCACACCCGTCCCTACTATCCCGTACCGAGCCGCCAACACTTACCTTTAGACCCTGCGAGCATCGCCGCAAGGGTCTGGTTGTTGAGAGTGGGGCAACCGCTCCATGAAGATGAACAAAAAACCTACAAGGCGTGCTCTGCACCGTGCCACCCCTCAGCCAATCAGGCTGAGGTATGCGAGCATGGAGGAGGCAGGGAAAACGCCATGCACAAAAAAACCCACCGCCATGTCCAGGCCAGGCCACAGTAAAAAAGGCTGGGGCCGGCCCTGACTTGGCTTTGCCGGGGTTATGGAGAGAAGAGGGAGGCCCTCTTCTCTCCATGGCCCTGGTGGAGAAGGCCGCCGCCTGCCCCAATGTGGCTTCACTGGGGTTATGGAGACAATAAGGAGGCCCTCTTCTCTCCACGGCCCTGGCGGAGAAGGCCGCCGCCTGCCCCAATGTGGCTTCACTGGGGTTATGGAGACAATAGGGAGGCCCTCTTCTCTCCATGGCCCTGGTGAAAAGCTTCCCTCCAGGAGATGGAGCCTGAGAACGCTACTCTGTCCTCAGCCTATGATTCCTAGAGGGAAGACATCGCCTTCCACAGAAGGCGAGGGCCAAAATCTTAGGACCCCACCAACCGAGGAAAATGAACAGCTTCCCAATGGGAGACAGAGGCCAAGAATGGAGCACCATTCTTGGCCTCCTTCTCCCATAGGGAAAACCATCCAGAACTCCCCCCACCCTCTGTGTGTGTGTTTCCTTGCCGAGGCTATGGGAGGGAGGAGGTGCCCCTCCTCTCCCCATGCAGCTTCGCCGTGTGTGTGTGTGTTTGTGTGTTTGTGTGTTTGTGTGTTTGTGTGTGTGTGTGTACAACCCCAAAACCACCCCTACCACCAACACCAAACAAACAATAAAATAAAATAAAAACAACTGCCCGGCAAGGCCGGGCAAAAAAATGCTAGTGTAATATAATGGTTAGCAAGCTGGATTGCGACTCAGGAGGTTTGGCTCAAATCCCTGTTTGATTGTGAAAGTCTAATGAGCCCAGTTACAGTCGCTCAGGCTAATTTACCTCACAAGATTGTTGTGGAAATTAAGTGAGAGAAGAGTTATGTATGTCCCGTTAAACTTGCTGAAGGCAAGCTAGAATATAAATATGTAATTAATAATTCATCATTAACAACAATATCATTAAAATGGCTACGGGTTTCTCCTTCTGTATTCTCCTTTTAAAACAAGGGTCCCTTAGTTTCCAAAGAAGGGGTATTTTCTTTACATTTCACATTCCTCTCTGTGTGTATACATACAAAATATCTGTCTACTGAAGCTATTGCTTCAATCATTTGAAGAAATGGATTACAGTCCATGAAAATATGTGTTGTGTATTGAGGCACATTTGCAAGAAGTGCGAGCAGTGCTCTTGCAAGAGGAAAATAGCGGTTTCCCGCCATCCAAATTAAGAACCTAAAGTGGTGCGAAAACCCCTGCAAAGGGCATGCTCGTTATGCTAATCCAAGCCCTGTGATTGGATAAAGTTTTGGATCCTGTTCCCCATTGGTTAAATAATATATTCCCTGTTATGATTGGTTAGTTATGTTTGTCTGGTGGGTCGCTACTTTGTATCAAGAAGCTACCGCCAGGGAGACACTATATAAGACCCATGGGTAAACAAGGGTGGGACAGGACTAGACATATACTTCCCACTCCATACAGGTAGCCTGCTAGTGCTAAGCCTGGGTCTCCTCCATTATGCTATGCTTTTATGGTAGCTAGTTATTGCCTACTGCCAGGCAAGAGTCCGGCGGGACTGACTCCACTGGGATTATATAGATATCTCTGTATCCGGAACGCCTTGTAAACTCATCTCTAATAGACTGTTGAATAAAGACTGTTGCTGTTCTGTTCATCGTTGCCTGGACTGGTGCTTATAAGGGCCAGATTCAACAATATGCCAAATAGTTTTTTTCTTTTTTAGCACTATTTGTTGGGTTTGCTGCATCTGGGTACAAAAGAAGACCAACAAGAGGACAAATACCATCTAATCCCTCACAAAACTAGCATTATGTGAAACCAACTGTGCAATGTGTGACTTTAATGGACATTTGGTAAGCAGTTGGCCAGGGGGTAGATTTGTTTTAGAAGACTTCCAGCATCGTCAGGGGCATATCTGCTGTGAAGAATGGTCCCATGAGAATATGAAAACATATATGAGATTGCAGTCATTGCCAACTATCCATCACACATTCACTATTTTTCAGCTCATAAGTATTGACCTCAGAGAGGCGCATGGGAAGAATGAATCCTCCAAGAACCACTGCACATTATAAATGGAAACACGATCTGTCCTTATGTGAGCCCTGCCTTAAACCAGGGGTTCACAACATTTTCCTGCCACAGGCCAGCTGTGGGGGCCAGAGGCGAGGTTGCTCCCATTACATTTTTGTCATTGGCATCACCAGTAATTGTGCCATTTTTGTGACTTCTTGCACAGCCTCCGTTGCTTCCCAAGGCAGTAGAAGGCTTTTTGGAGCATTTTTGCTCCATTTTGGGATTATTATTATTTTGCTGCTTCTTTGCTGCATTTTGGCAGCTAAACTGTGGTGATTGGTGACTTCCTGCTTCCGTGGTGTGAACCCAGGCACTGACGTAAGCTCCACCTGGCACCAGAAGTCCCCAACTGCTGCGGTTTAACTGCCAAAATGCAGTGGGGAAGTGGGAGGAGGGGAATCCCAAAATTGAGCAAAAATGCTTTGAAAATCCTCCCGTCACCCTGGGAAGTGGTGGAAGCTGTGCAAGATGCAGCAAAAATGGTATGTTTTTTGCCACGGCCAAGGTGGTAAGTGACGTATTGGGACTTCTGGTGGTGGTGGGAGCTTCTGGAGGTGCCGGGGTGGCCACCGATGGGGGTGGTGAGGCGGCAATACTTCACCACCCTTATTGCCTCCGCTGATAATCGCCCAGCCGCCCTGTTCTGGGTAACCAGGTCCCTCCTCGGTAGGGGGAGATCGGTGCCCATTTGGCAGGGTCGGCTGAGGACTTTGCTGACCATCTGGTGGAGAAAATCGATCGGATTCATTCAGGGCTGAATCCCAGTGTGGATGGGGAGGGTTGGGGGGGGCACCGGAGCACAGTCTTGCTGTACGATCTGGGATCGGTTTGATCCTGTTGTCCCTGATGAAGTGGACAGGCTCCTTGCAGCTGTGCGTGCCACTACATGTCCTTTGGACCCCTGTCCCACCTGGTTGGTGAAAGCCTTCAAGGTGGTGACAGGTGGCTGGGTCGGGGCGATAATAAATGCATCATTACGGGAGGGGGTATTTCCTGCACCACTAAAACATGCTTTGGTGCGCCCCCTCCTGAAGAAAATATCCCTTGACCCAGCTGTCCTTAACAACTACAGGCCGGTTTCCAACCTGCCCTTTCTGGGTAAGGTTTTGGAGAAGGCGGTGGCACGCCAGCTGCAGAGTGTCCTGGAGGAAGCGGATTATCTAGACCCCTTTCAATCAGGATTCAGGCCCGGGTATGGTACGGAGACGGCATTGGTCACACTGATGGATGATCTCTGGCGGGAGCGGGACGGGGGTTATCCATCCGTCCTTGCTCTTCTTGACCTCTCAGCGGCCTTCGATACCATCGACCATGGTATCCTTCTGGAACGGCTCAAAGGACTGGGGATCCAGGGCACCATGTTGTCCTGGTTTTCCTCTTTTCTGGATGGCCGTACCCAGTCGGTATGGTTAGAGAGTGAGAGGTCTAGCCCTAGGCTCCTCAAGTATGGGCTCAGTGCTCTCTCCTCTCCTATTTAACATCTACATGAAGCCACTGGGTGAGATCATTCGTTCCCACGGGGTGCAGTACCATCAGTTGTACATGGTACACCCAGATGACACCCAGTTGTACATCTCGGCCCTTGGGGACCCCAGTGATGCTGTTGAATTCCTATCCGGATGCCTGGAGGCCATTGGGGTCTGGATGGGGGCCAATGGGCTTCGGCTGAATCTCAGCAAGACAGAGTGGCTGTGGATAAGGGGCCCCGTGTTATCCAGGGAGCTACCATCTTTGGTACTGGATGGCGCTGTTTTGCCCCAGACAGACCCAGTGCACAACTTGGGGGCCCTTCTGGACTCGCGGCTGCTGCTAGAAAAACAGGTAGTGGCTGTGGCCAGGAGGGCTTTTGCCCAACTTCGGGTGATTCGCCCATGCTCTGGTCACTTCCCGACTAGATTATTGTAATCCGCTCTTCATGGGGCTGCCCTTGATGACCATTTGGAGGCTGCAGCTGGTCCAGAATGCGGCAGCCCGGGTGGTGATGGGATGCGGACGATATGCCCATGCCTCACCGCTACTTTGGGAGCTGCACTGGTTACCAGTTTGTCTCCGGGTGCAATTCAAGGTGCTGGTTTTGACCTTTAAAGCCCTATATGGCAGTGGGCCAGGATACCTTAGAGACCGCATCGTCCCAAGAGTGTCTGCCCGTCCAACCAGAGCAGACCGGAGAGGCTCTCTAATAGTGCCATCAGCTAGGGGTGCACATCTATCCAGCACCCGAAGGAGGGCCTTCTCCGTGTCCGCACCAACCCTCTGGAATCTCCTGCAAACAGATCTAAGACTTCAAAGAGAATTGCTGCCCTTCAGGAAAGGATTGAAGACCTGGCTGGCAGGGCAAGTGTGGGGCCCTAATGAGAACACGGTCCCCGCCTGCTGGCTTATGTAAACAAGAACTCTCTCTTCTTTTTATAGTGGGTGGGATGGGTGGGTGGGATATGGGTCTTTTAAAGTGGGTGGGATATGCGTCTTTTAAAGTGTTTTTATGTGGTTTTAGAACTTGTTGTAATGCCACCCTGAGTCGGGTTCTGCCTGAGTGGGCGGCATATATAAATATGACTATTAAATTAAATTAAATTAAATTAAATTAAATTAAATTAAATTAAATATTAATGAGATCTGTGGGCCACATCGGGCTCACAGGCCATAGGTTGGGAACCCCTGCCTTAAAAAAGGTATGGGAACCATGTGTGTTTTACATGTGCAAATTATAATAATCATGAGATTAAAGGTAAAGGTTGCCCTTGCTCGAATGCCAGTAGTATCAGACTCTAGGGTTCAGTGCTCATCTCTGTTTATAGCCAAAGAGTCAGTGCTGTCTATGTCTGCAGACATTTCTGTGAATATGTGGCAGGCATGCCTCAATACAGAAGTGCACAGAACGCTGTTTACCTTCCCACCGAAGTGGTCCCTATTTATTTACTTGTCAGGATTCAGGCCTGGATATGGTACTGAGACTGCATTGGTAGTGCTGCTGGATGATCTCTGGCGGGAGCAGGATGGAGGCCATCCATCTGTCCTCGCTCTTCTTGACCTCTCAGTGGCCTACGATACCATCAACCATGGTATCCTTCTGGGACGGCTCTGAAGATTGGGGATCCAGGGCACTGTTTTGTCCTGGTTTGCCTCATTTCTGAAATGCAGGGCCCAGTCGGTGTGTTTAGAGGATGAGATTTCCAGCCCTAGGCTTCTCTGGTATGGGGAGCCCCAGGGCTCGGTTCTCTCCCCTCTTCTATTTAACATTTACATGAAGCCGCTGTGGGAGATCATCTGTTCCCATGGGATGAGGTATTATCAGTATGCTGATGATACGCAGTTATACATCTCAGCCTGTGGTAATCTCAGCGATGCACTCAGAGTCCTTTACAGGTGTCTGGAGGCTGTTGGGGCCTGGATGGGGGACAACGGGCTACAACTGAATCCCAGCAAGATTGAGTGGCTATGGGTTAGGGCCCCCACGTTATCCTGGAAGCTACCATCTTTGGTTCTGGATGGGGCTACTTTACCCCAAACAGACTTGGTGCATAATCTGAGGGCCCTCCTGGACTCACATCTACTGCTCGAAGAGCAGGTGGCAGCCATGGCCAGGAGGGCTTTTGCACAACTTCGGGTCATATGCCATTTATGCCAGCTCCTAGATCGGGACTCCTTGCTTATGGTCATGCACGTTCTAGTCACCTCCAGAATTGACTACTGCAATGAGCTCAACATGGGGCTGCCCGTGATGACCATACGGACACTGCAGCTGGTCTAGAATGTAGCTGCTTGGGTAGTGATGGGGTGCAGGTGGTATGCCCGTGTCTCGCCACTGCTTCGGGAGCTGCACTGGTTGCCGGTATGCCTCTGGGTGCAATTCAAGGTGCTGGTTATTACATTTAAAGCCCTATATGGTAGTGGACCATGATACTTAAGTGACCGCATCACCCCAAGAACATCTGTCCATCCCACCAGAGCGGATCATAGAGGCTCTCTGAAGATACCACTAGATAGGGAGGCTCGGCTTTCTAGCACTAGAAGGAGGGCCTTCTCAGTGTATGCTCTGGCCCTATGGAACCTCCTGCCATTCGAGCTACGTCTCCAGATGGAGTTGCTGCCCTTCAGGAAAGGCTTAAAAACCTGGCTGGCAGAGCAAGTGTGGGGCACCTGCAATACTGTGACCTCAGCCTGCTGGCTGATTTAAGAGTGCTCTCTCCCTCTTTTTTAACTGGTGGGAGGATAGTGGATTTTTTGTTGTTGTCACTTTTAATTGTCATTTTTAAAATTGTGATAGTTTTAACATTTGTATGCCGTCCAGAGTCTTTGGAGTTGGGTGGCAATTCAAATCCACAAATAAATAAAAAAATAAATTTCTTACTTTTGAACTAAAAGGTTGGCAGGAGCTGGAACAGAGACAGGAGCTCACTCCATCATGCAGTACCCAGGAATCGAACTCTGATCTTGCAGTCAGTGAGTTCAGCATCTTAACCATTTGTGCAACCGCAGTCCCAGAATCATGGGATTAGCATTCTTTTTAAATTATTTTTGTAGACATTTTGAACAAGTATCTATTTTTAATTCAGGAGAAAATTATACAATATTACTTTTGATTTTTGAATTGCACGTCGTTGACCTTTTTGCCATTTTTTCAAAGCTCTTAGTTTAAAACAAAACAAAACAAAAATTACATGCAAGCAAGGAAAACAAAAGGACCCTCAAATTTAGGCTTTAGTAAAACTTAATGGTTGGTTTTGAGACTTCAGGCTGTCGTTCTGTCTGGACAAATAACTGAAATCTTGCATTTGTTATAGCTGCTGCTAGCAGTGAGCGATAAGATAGGCAGTCTCTGCCTTTAAGTTTGAAGTCCAGTGGATAGTTTGGTACACTTAAATCCACTCATTTTGCCTGGTCTTAGATATGCTTAACTCTGGATAGGATCAAGTCATGTGGCTGAAAAATATGGGCATACAGTAATACCTCATACAAAGTCCGCTTCATACAACATCGAATTCATACAACATTGCCTAATTCCTTGAAAAAAGTTGCCTCATACAAAGTCGCTGAAACTTTGTATGAGGCATTGGGGTTTTCCCCAGGTTGCATTGTGCCTGGGCAGTATAAAAGGCAGGACACATGCATGCATTGGTCTTGTGGGTTTTGCACAAGGCTAAGAGTGTTTAGGAGTGGTTTTGAGCGTGATTTTGGATTTTCTTGGATTTTTTTTGTCAGAATTTTTAGAAGCATTCCTGGGATTTTTGCAGCATTCTTCAAGTTCTTGGACAATCAAGGTTGTTTGACATGTTTTTGTAATGTATTTAGCCTTTAGACAATGATTTCTTAAAGTTCTGTCAGTTTCCTGTCTGTTTCCTTGACTTTGCCCTGAAGTCTGTGCTGTTATAGTACAATGTATCTCTATGGAAATGACGTTGTTTGAGGCATCGCGGCAAGGATTTGGACGTTGTATGAGGCATCGCAGCTAGGATTTTGCATGCCTCATACAAAGTCCAAATCCGTATAAAGTCCAAATTTGTGGAACCAAGTTTGGACGTTGTATGAGGTATCACTGTATTCTGAATTTTGAAGGGAAGATGATGGAAGAAAACGCCCTGTGCACATATGAATTACAGTAATTCTCTGTAAGTGCAAAGCTAAAGCTTTTTGCCAAGAGCAAAACATGAACTTGCTACACAATCGCATGGGTTTTGAAGTTTCTGTGCTTTACATTTTCTGCTTCTAGATCTCCATAGAGCACTCTCAGAGCCTGCAGATCAGCTGCCTTTGGTAAACAAAATAATTATAATTATGGACTATTTCCGGATTCCTGAATGTACTGAACAGCAGATATTTATATGACAAAATATGGAACAGCCATACCATACTAAATATCCTCTCTCTGATAAGTTCTCATACATAGTCAAGTTAGACATGACAGCAGAATTTTGCCTGCTGCTGAAAGTCACATGTAGCTCCCTTTCCATATAGTTTTGTGTCTATATTTTTATGGAATTGTTGTTGTTGTTCAGTCGCACAGTCGATTCCGACCCTTTGCGACCCTATAGACCATTTTTCTCCAGGCGCCTCTGTCCTCCACCATCCCCCTCAGCACTCCCAGTTCTGTACCCATTGTGTCTACAATCCCATCTAGCCATCTCATCTTTGGCCTCCCCCTTCTTCTTTTGCCCTCCACCTTTCCCAACATCAAGGCCTTCTCAAGCGAATCCTCCCTTCTCATTTGATGTCCAAAGTACTTCAGCTTCGTCTTTACTATTAGACCTTCCAATGAGCAGTCAGGGTTGATTTCTTCTAAGATTGACCTATTTGTTCTCCTCGCTGTCCAGGGTACCCTCAAAACTCTCCTCCAACACCACATTTCAAAGGCATCTATTCTTCTGCGCTCAGCCTTCCTAATGGTCCAGCTCTCACACCCATACATTACCACTGGGAATACCATTGCTTTGACTATTCTAATTTTTGTTTGCAATGTGATATCTCTGCTTTTCACTATGTTCCCCAGGTTTCTCATGGCTTGTCTCCCAAGAATCAGTCGCCTTTTTATTTCATGGCTGCAATCCCCATCTGCAGTGATCTTTGATCCAAGGAATGTAAAATCTGTCACTGCTTCTACTTCTTCCCCATCTATTTTCCAGGAACTGATGGGGCCTGTTGCCATTATCTTGGTTTTCTTGATATTGAGTCTCAGGCCAGCTTTTTCACTCTCCTCCTTCAATCCAATCAAGAGGCTCCTTAGATCTTCCTCACTTTCTGCCATTAGGGTGGTATCGTCTGCATATCTCAGATTGTTGATGTTTCTCCCAGCAATTTTAATCCCATATTGTGATTCCTCCATCCCTGCATTGCGCATTATGTGCTCTGTGTATAGATTGAATAAACAGGGTGATAAAATGCAGCCTTGTCTTACTCCTTTTCCTATTCCAAACCACTCTGTCATTCCGTGTTCTGTCCTAACTGTTGCTTCTTGGTTCATGTACAGATTTCTCAGGAGACATGTGAGGTGCTCTGGTATTCCCATCTCTTTAATTACTTGCCACATCTTGTTGTGGTCCACACAGTCAAATGCCTTAGTGTAGTCGATAAAACAAAAGTAAACTTGTTTCTGGTATTCCTTTGTTTTCTCCATGATCCAGCGTATGTTGGCAATATGGTCTCTAGTCCCCCTACCTCTTCTGAAACCGGCCTGCACCTCTGGTAGTTCTCTCTCCACATGTTGCTGAAGTCTATCCTGTATTATCTTGAGCATCACCTTGCTGGCGTGTGGGATGAGTGCAATTGTTCGATAATTTGAGCATTCTTTGGCATTGCCCTTTTTTGGGATTGGGACGTATACTGATCTTTTCCAATCCTGTGGCCATATATGGAATATAATTCCCAAAATCTCCAATCATCATGGCTAGAAAAGGTAATATTTTCAAGCTAAAATGCTCTGAAACTTGTAAAAAACGGGAAGTAGAAAAATCTGAATATTTAGTTAGAAGGTAGGTCAAACATTTCTACCAGAGGAATTTCAACTTTGGATGTGCACTACAACTGGACAAACCCAAACAGAAATGGACTGGTTAATATCAATTTTGCTGAGTACCTGTTTGAAGCAGAATGGCCATTTTTTAAAAAAAATGCTTGTTGAGGTACTTCAGTATGGAAATCCTTTCTGAAAGAGCCCAGTCAAGAATTCCACAGATTCTTTACTTTTATGTTCAGGTTCTGTCTGATGGTCATGTTTCACACTCGGTCATGCATGGTTTTCTTCTCGACCTTCCTCAGATATCGCATCTCCATTGCTTGCAATTAGCTGTAATGCCTGGAGGTGAGAGACCATTACTTGCTGTGATATATGAACATAGGAACAAAGGTTGATTTGTAGACTGCCATCTTAGCGGCCTTGCTGACTTTGTCTTTGCTGAGGAAGCCCCAATTGATCATGTAGAAGAGTCTGCCAGAAGCTGACACCCTCTGATTGATCTTGGGATTGACTTGTCCCTTTTCATTGACTATAGCACCAAGGTACTTGAAGTCTTCAACCATTGAGGAGTACAATTGAGAAGTGCCAGCTATGCTGGTTTGGCCACGTCAACCAAATGGCTTAAATCAGGATCCCACGGCAGGCATGGGAGGCTTGAGTGCAGGGTGCAAAACCCTGAGGCAGGCCCTGTGTCAAGTGGATTGATAACATCAAGGAGGCCCTTCATGTTCGCGGTAGTGACCTGATGCGAGCCACGGAGCTGTCCATTGAGAGACCCCAATGGAGATCCTTTGTGGAAGCCTCTACACTGCAAGGTAGAAGAGGTGATTAAGTAAGTCTTTCATTTGAGAAAGAGAGGAAAGCTGTGTAAGATTTGCATACAGATGAGACCTGATGCCGATGTAGCTTCAAGTTTAGACTACAGCTAGCAAAACTGAAGCCGTTGTTCGACCTGTGGACCTCAGACTAACTTTGAAGGCTTTTTTTTTTTTTTTGCAGGAGAAGAGTTCAGACCTTTGGCAAAAGCAATTTGACCTTTCCTTGGTAAACTGCTAGACAGGAAACTGAAGGGGAAGAGGAGAGTCAGAAAAAGAGAGAAAATAGGGAGTTTGCTCACTTCTGGCATTCCTGCCCATGACCAGTATATGGCCTATGACAGATTACCTGTGCAACGTTGAAGCTCTGAACAGAAAAGAATGTTCTCCACCAATTCAAATCTGCATTCTGCAGATAAAGGTCATAATTTGACCTGCACCCAGTCAGTGTCTCTTGATTTAACCCATCTCCCAGGTGAGTTGTAAAGAGAAGAAAGGAACAGAGATCCACAAACACCACAGGAAAACATCACAAACTAACAAAAAAAAAAAGAGAAGTGCTGGTGGATGGTTCTCAGGACAGTTGACAGAGCAGGATGGGTATTTGACTTCTAGCTGGGTCTCACACACAGCATCCTCAATTAACTAATTAGCAGATGTGTAATGTCAGAATGTTATTTTGTACCCACTAAACATTTACAATTTAGCAGAACCAAACTTCAAGCTAATCAAACTAATCCCAATCAGGGATTTTCTTACTGTTGTAAATAGCCACACCGATCGTATGTTATTACTGGTTGTAAATAGCACACTGATTTACAAACCTATATGTTATGCCAACCAACCATTCTGTGCCTCTCTATCTGATATGTATAAATCGATATCATGAAAACTCACTTTTATGTCTGATGAAGTGGACATGATCCATGAAAGCTAACATTAAGATACAGAAGGTAGTCTTTAAGGTGGCACAATGGATTTTTCTTTGTCTTTTTTGTTTTGCTTTTTTAAAACTCTCTGATATTCCTGTTACAAGAACAGAAGCCTCATTTTCCCTATATGATGTGTGTGTGTGTGTGTGTGTGTGTGTGTGTGTGTGTGTGTGTGTGTGTGTGTGTGTGTGTGTGTGTGCAATGAAGAGAATCTAAAACTGTTAAACCTTTTTTAAACTGGATTTTCTCCTTGGTGCCATCTCACCTTGATGTCATTTTAGCTTTCAGATGATATGGCGAATACTAATTTGGCTCTAGTCATTTTGCTAAGCATAACCATCTTTCTGTGCCTTATCACTTGGTTCAGCCACATTTCATTTTTAATCTCTCTCTAACTTCAAACAATTTTTCTTTTTTCATGATACCTAATTAGTCTGCCTGCTCCAGATAATCATGTGAGGTGTTCATGCGTATGTTACAGCCCTGAGTGAAAAATTGAATCTCTTTCCTCTGTGAATGGATCCATGGGGGATTTTGGCAATTAGTCTCTAGCAAACACACATTTAGAAACATCTGTACAAATTTAAGCTGGTCCAGGGAGCAAATTTGAGCCCTAGTATGAACTAAAGGGATTGAAATAAATGTATAATAGAAGTAGCTAGGAGAGCAATAGCATTTATACTTATTTACCACCCCATAGCATACTATCTTTCTTCTTTTAACTCCTCTCTCCTATGGTGTCGTTATGGTCAAGGACACAAATTTGCAGCCAATACTCCAAATTGCAGTCACAAGGGCCAAGAGGTGTGATGTCGGCATCTGGCCTTGTAATGTTAAGACTGGTAGGGATGCAATGTCTATTTTTTAAAACAAAAGCAAAACACAATAGCACAATCTGAATAGCAATTTTGTTCATTGCACGGTGGATCCAAAAGGTAGGGAGAATTTTCTGTATAGCATACCTGAGCCTTCCTTCTATTTTGTTTTGATTCCCCTGAAGGAGGAGACTCAAGGTGGACCACAATGATTCAAGCAAGTTAAATGAAAAACACAACAAATTACAAAACTGAAAACAGCTAAACATACAATAGTAATTTAAAAATATTATTAAAATATAAAAGCTTTAAGGGAGCACATGCTCAACAATCAAAAGATTGTTAACTGTCACTGGCCATTTCTTCTACTTGCAGAGATACATAGATACTGTAAACCTTTAACTAAACCTGACTTCTGTAGAAAGGAAGAAAGCTCTCTTGTCCACTGACTACTAAGATACAGTAAAACCCCTACTTACGAAAAAAAGTCTGTTCTGTAGGCTTTTGCTTAAATCTGTTTTTATGTAACTCGAAGCAAACCCATAGGAAAAAATATTTTATTACGTAACTCAAAGCAAACCCATAGGAAAAATGAAATTTTTATGTAAATCGAAGCAAACCCATAGTGAAATGAATTTTTATGTAACTTGAAGCAAACCCATAGGAAAAATAATCTTTATGTAACTCAAAGCAAACCCATAGGAAATTGTGTAAATCAGGACATAGCTTTAGCATAAAATCATTATGTAAGTCAAATTTTATGTAACTCAAGGCATATGTAAGTTGGGGTTTTACTATATAATAAATTGAGTGAGGAGGAGAGCAAGAGCCAGGAGAAAGTTAAGCAACTTAGGCACTGTGGTCTGAAGGAAGGGGCTCAGGAGAAAATGAGAACATAGAAGGAGTTTTTTCAAGGGAAAGAGGCTCTGGGGGCCATTCCTTTTGAATCTCATGGACAAGATAATGGGAGTCACTGACCTGCTGGCTTGAAGCCCTGTCTTTAGCTTCCAACTGGTTTCTCATTGTATTGCCTCTATGGAGAAGATGGGACAGAAGTGAAGATTGTTGCAATCAATCAACCGTTCAGAGGTGCACGTTGGGGCTTGTTCTAGTGCCCTAGAAATTGCCAACTTATCTAAGTTTCCATAGCCTTCCAACTTTGAATAAAACTAGATGATACATTTGCTATGTTTTTGCATAGATATTCTCCCAAATGGTGTAAAATGTGTGCTTGTCATACTAGACGCTTTTTTTTGCCTCTGTGCATTGAACACTTTTTGTTTCAACCTTATCATCTGATTCGCTATGCAGTGAACAACACGCTGTGTGCATGTGGAGAAATACAGAATCCGGCTCATTTGCTGGTCTGCTGATTACTGCTGTAAACATGTACCTATAAGGATTTAAGTTTGGTCAATGATAAAGACAAGAATGTGGCTTCATTCGGGCAGTTTAAAGTTTGACCTAGACATGGAAGAAACAGAAGAAGAAGAAGAAAATGAAGAAACTTTTTTTTAAAAATGATTTTCAATGCTTTTTTTTTCCTAAGGAAAAACTGTGATGGGAGGAAAAATAATTGTAGAGAATAGGCATGCCCAGCTTGACTCTCAGTCTAAATAGTCCTGTCCTGTTTCTTGACATTGCTGTTCCATACCATTTTGAGTGTAACTTGGATGATGAAAGGTTATGACCTCCCCTCTTTCCCTGCCAGGATATTGAGCAGGATGCACCATGAATTCAAAACCACAGACAAATCCCAGCATTAAAACAGTCTTGCCATCGATATTAAAATGAATTCTTAAAATCTTTCTGCCTTTATTTTAAACATTTTGTGTTTGTGATGTGTCCTTATTTGCATATATTAAACTTCAAGTTAATGTACATGGTATATGTCTTCTGTCTCACTTTAAAAAAAAAGATTTGTAAATCTCAGCAGATGTCATTTTAGCGAACAGAAAGCGAAAATAAAAAAGCATGTCAGATTTCACCCCTAAATGCATCTGCATAAGAATCAACAAAAATCCCTGGAGAATTCAGCACTATGCTTTCCCACCAATGAATAACAGTACTCAATAGGAGGGGCTAGTTGGCTGTGGAAACTAACAAACATATACAGGTTTCAGACAATTTTGTTCTAGTCTTGTAACAGTTAGCAAGGAGCGAGCAAAAATAATTTATAGACATGCACTGCTGAGATGCAAATTTGTTATTCATTTTTGACAGGTGTCACAATGCCTTTTCTCGTGCAACAAACCTCTCTTTCTCTCTCTCTCTCTGTCTCCACCCACCCAGAGTAATGGTTGAGAGGAACTGAAAATTGACACGGTGTCAGCCTGCCATAGGAATTATTGTTTCTTAGGGAAAACTACATATTACAAAGGAAATACATCTGTCCTGACCCTCTGTAGCTAATAATATTTGTATGTGTGGGATTGGCGCAGGGAGGTTATTGAGGGACAGACCCTGTATGGTACAACTGGCAGATGGGAAAGCCTTCTTCTTCAAGTGCCATATCTATTCCAAATATTGGTTTTCATCATCAGAGTTTTCCTGTTCTTAACTCACTGGAACAGTTCTTCCGAGGACGTTCTACACCAGTCTCTCAGGTTCTTCAGCCATGAGGTCCGTCTATGTCCAGGGCTTCTCTTCCCAAGAATCTTCCCTTGCATAATGAGTTGGAGTATACTACATTTTATATTGTTTCTCATAATATGCCCAAAGTAGTGGAGCTTTCATTGTTTAACAGCCTTAAACAGTTCTTGTTTTTTTTAAAATCCATCTGGCGCAACACTTCTACATTAGTCACATGGTCAACCCATGATATCCTTAGCAGCCATCTATAGATCCACATTTCAAAAGCTCCAATTTTCTTTTCAGATGCTTTGGTCAGTGTCCAAGCTTCAACTCCTTATAGCAACACTGGGAATGCAAGCGCGGCGCCAAAATGGCCGCCGCGCCCTTTGCGGCCCCCCCCCATAGGACGAAGGCATCTGGGTAGTTAGGGGCGTGGCCAGCTCCCTTATAAAAGGGGTGGCCATGAGGCAGCCGAGCTGCCATTTTCCGAAGCGACGGAGCGGAGAAGTTTTTCCCCTCTTGTCTCCGTCGCTCTTACCTTGCCAGGGAAGCCTTTTTGGCTGCGAATTTTCTCTTTTGGCTTCCCTTAGATTCCCTGCCTGCGAAGAGGAGGGCGGCCGCGAGCGCGCCTCGCGCTGTTAGGAGGCGCAATCCGGGTCGGAGGACCGCGGTTGCACCTCCCCAGCAGCCGCCTTTGCTGGTACCCACCGGGACCGGTGGAATGGGGTCTATTCCCCCTTGCCACCCGAGCATGGGTCCAGTGAGGGCTGTGGCCCGCGGCCCGCAAGCGGTGGACGCCGCTCCTGGTGCTCCCCATCCTGTTGGGCCTTCAGCCGCGGGGGCGCAGCTCACCCCGGGGCCTTCTAGCCTTGGGGGGTGGTGTGGCCCCTTGCCCTGACAGGTGCCTACATCGGCCCTACCGGGCCTCGGCGTGGGGCGATGGCCCTATTCGGGTCCCGGGGTACAGGGACCTGTACCTGTGCCAGGAGGGCCGGCCGGCCCTTGGCCCCACGTCAGCGTGGAGGTTTTACTGGCCCGCGTTGCGGCCCTTGAGGCGTCCTTGTCTCGGGCCAGCCATACTGGGGCTCCCTTTGGGGTTCATTTCGACGCGTCGTCTGCTGGGCAGCGGTAGGCGACGGGATGGGTTGAGCTGCTTGAGGCGCTGCACAACCTCGGCCTCTGCCTCGCAGCTCCCCAACCAACAGGCCGGTGCGGGTCAGCCCCCAGTGACGAGCTCTACGGCGGTCGTGAGCTCCGACGCCCCCAGTGGGCCAGAACCCCCGGTGGGGGCGGCCGCGGGGGTGCAGCACGTGAGTATGCGGTCCAAACTAGTGCACCTACACACGTGGCCACGTTTGGGGGGGGGCTTTCCAATGGCCTTGGCCTCGCGTGGGTGGTGCGTCGGTGCACCCGCTGACGCCCCACCCGGCGATGGCAACTACCACTCAGGGCCCCGTGGTGGGGGGTGTTCCCTACCCTGAGGGGAATGTTTTGGGTGGCCGGGTTGGTCCAAGCCCCTATTCCTTACCGCTGAGTGACCACTTGGCTCAGGCCACCAGAGAGTAACTTTGGCGGGGGGAGTATGTGGATATCTTCTCACTCCTAAACAGAGTGCCCACCAAGGAGGAGAGGGAAGGGCAGAATGAGTAGGATAGTGGCAGGCACGTTGTTGCAAGCCACCACGTATGTGGGCCAAATGGTTGCCGGCCTGCATCGTATGCATGGCGGTGTACCTTAGGGCCCGGCCGGATTTGGCAATTCCGATGGTCCAGTATTTGGACAACGCCTACCGGGCGATGGTTTACTTTCAGGGCCCATCGTGGTTGGCTTGTGACGAGGAATGCCGTAGGCGGATTTCCCCGCACCCCGAGATTAGGTGGGATGAGCCAGGCCAGAGGCTGCGGCTTTTGTACGTGACGCCCACGCGCCCTGCGCCCGGGGAGATATACCATTGTGGGCATGCGGTCCAGCAGGCGGCCCCAGCATAGGTCACCTGCCAGGGGGCGGGGCGGGGGGTTCCAGCCCGCCTGCTGTGCTGGACTTTCTTGTCCAATGGCTCCTACAATGGGAAGAATTGCAAATACAGACAGGAGTGTCCCACCTGTGTTGGCCCCCATGCGGCCTCTGCCTGTTCCAGGCCTGGAAGGATGCGGGGCAGAGGGTGGGGCAGACAGGGGGCTGGCAAGACTGCCGCAGATGGATCTAGTCCACCGATGGTCTCCCTCCCCATTTAGGTGGACATGTTGGAGCGTGGCTCACATGGTACCCGAAGGGAGAGGATGCGGGTTATCTCCTTCAGGGTTCTAGGCAGGGGTTCCGGATCCCTTTCAGGGGTAATAGGTCCCCTCAGGATGCCCCCAATCTTTTATCCCTTAAGGGGAGGGAGGAGGTGGCTGCTGCCAGCTTTGACAAGAGGGTCTATGCGGGCGGGGTCGTTGGCCCTGTCCCTACACCCCCGTCCCGGGGAGCATATTATTTCAATGATGCCATGCCTTTTGGCTATTCCATTGGGGCTCGGTATTCGAGCGTTTCACCACTTTCCTAGAGTGGGCTTTTGTCCGCAGGTCAGGGTCCCGGTCTGTAGCCCATTCCCTGGATGGTTTTATTCGGGGCTGAACGGGGCTGGGACACGTACACACGTCTCCTCAACACATTTCAGACGCTAATGGAGGAACTTGGTGTCCCTTTAGCGCCCGAAAAGACCGAGGGCCCATCTCCACAGCTAGTATTCCTGGGGTGGAGAGTAACACGGTAGCGCAGGATTCTAGGTTGCAGTGGGATAAGGTGTCAAGGCTAGTGGCCCTTATCTCGGACTTGCTGGCCGAGCGCATGGCATCACTGAGGGAACTTCTGGTGCTACATGGTCACCCTAATTTTGCTGGCAGGGTCGTCGCACCGGGCAGGGCATTTGCTCTGCGCTGGTGCGACGCCATGGCGGGATTATCCAGGCCCCACCATAGGCTTAGATTTACCCGGGGTATCGGGGCAGACGTGCTTGTCTGGCCATAGATCCAGAGGTAGTTCAACGGGGTGTCATTTTGGGGTCTGATCTCCTGGCTCCCCCTTGCTTTCAGATGCAGTCCGATGCCTCAGGATTCCTGGGTTTATGGGATGTACTTCAATTGGAAGTGGGCCTATGGTGGGTGGCCACCATCCTGGGCAGGCGAGGGTCGCCTGCATGGTCTCACGTATCTGGAATGTTTCCCTATCCTGGGTGCTTTGATGCTATGGGGCAAGGAGTGGGCCAACTCGGTTGTGCAATTTGGCGTGACAACGCGCCTGTTGTCCGCATCGTCAAGGCACAGATTTCCAAATTGCCCGGGGTTATGGAGCTAGTGCGCTGGTTTGTGTTATGCAACCCGTGCCTCAACGTTCCCTTCAGGGCCAGGCATGTCCCAAGGGTTGATAATGATATTGCTGCTGCTTTGTCCCGCCTGCAGATCTCCCGGTTCCGTGCCTCGGCCCCGGATGCGGAGGAATTTCCCTCGCCACTCCCGGACGAGAGATGGAACGTTGGCAAGGAGAGGTGCACCGGGCGATTGGCCTGTCACTAGCGCCATGCATGAGTAAGGCGTATCACCACGCATTTAGTTCCTTCAGAGCATTATGTACCCAATTTCGACTGCCAGGAACCTGGCCGATCCCAGTAGCCCATGTTCTGCGGTTCATGGTTTACCTGTATGCCCAGGGCCTTGCACCACGCACCATAGCATCTCAGCTGTCGGGTTGGCTTTTATGGCCAAAGTGGGAGGTAGTGTGGACAGCACCAATGCCTTCCGTGTGAGACATGTTTGGGAGGGGTGGGTGCGCGTGCGCGGGCGTTTCCCGGGCGACCGCCACCCGATTTACCCAGGGGTCTTTTTACCCAATTGGCCCGGGGCTGGCCTGGCCTCTGTTTTGATAAATGAGGCAGCCCATTTCATGCGGCTACTACGGTGGCCCTTTTGGAGGCGCTCCGCATCAGCGAGCTTGAGATGCTGAATAAGGCAGATGCAAGATTTTCCCAGGGTTTTTACCCAATTGGCCCGGGGCTGGCCTGGCCTCTGTTTTGATAGAGGCGGCAGCCCATTTCATGCGGCTACTACGGTGGCCTTTTTGGAGGCGCTCCGCGTCAGCGAGCTTGAGATGCTGAATAAGGCGGATGCATGAATTTCCCAGGGTTTTTACCCAATTGGCCCGGGGCTGGCCTTGCCTCTGTTTGGGTAAATGAGGCAGCCCACTTCATGCGGCTACAACGGTGGCCTTTTTGGAGCGCTCCGCATCAGCGAGCTTGAGATGCTGTATAAGACGGATGCAAGTCGTAGGGCACTGGAACTCGAAGATGTCTGTGTGGACAATATTGGGCTCAGTTGGGGATACGCTCCTCTAAAACGAATCAGCACGGCGTAGGCAGTGGAGTAGACTGCTACGATGTTCCTCGACAGACATCTGTCCGGTTGGTGCCCTACAGGATTTCCGTGCACTGTGTGGCACGCACCATGGCACGTTTTTTCTGTCACCAAGGTGGGTCTTCTATTCTAAATCCCAATTTGGAGGGTGGTGGGAAGGCACTAGATAGTGTTGGCCTCTCAGGGGCTCGTTGCGGCGCCCGTTCACTCTGCATAGGGGCGGCTTCTGCTGCAGTTGTTTTTTGGGTACTACAGGGCTGAAATACGCCGCATGGGAGGGTGGGGATCACAATGTTTTCAGTTTTGTCTTCGCCCTCCTCAACTGTGAGTACCAGTTTTAGTCACTGCACTGTTTCTCCCCCCCTTCCCTTTTTTACTTGACAGACCCTGGGTGTCGTTTTACACCGGTGACAGTATGCCTGGTGGGCCGTAGCCAGGTGCACAGGGCAGCGTGTTACGCTGCATGGGGCAGCGCGTTACGCTGCGGTGACAGAGTGGGTACCCGACTGGGACAGGGTGCATCCGCACGTCGGACACGATACCGCGGTACGCTTACAGGGGGGCGTTCGGCCTCGGGGCTCTTGACTGAGCCGACGCTCCGTGAACGGGGCTATTGCCCGGTTCCCTTGACAAGGGCGGGGGATGCGTCATTAGCCTCCCCGCCATCAGTCTGCAAATTTACGAGCTTTACTCAGGGGATGGGGCCCATCTGTCGCAGGGAGGTATGGACCTCTGGATTACTGGACTGGCGAGCAGGCCTGTCGACCGAGCTGACGGTCTTGGGGGGGGCGGTGAGCCTTTGCAAGCCTCCCCGTGTGGCGGGTATCACTGGTAAGGTAAACATTATGACCCACAGGTATCCGGCAGGTTCGCAATTGACTGGACAACAATAGACAGGCATAAGTTGGTTAAACGTTGTCCGGTCAACGACGAACTAGGCGACGGGGTGATGGCGATAGCTAGCCAGCATGCATCACCCCGTGATTCCACAGATACGCGTCAGAGGGTGGGGTCATTAGTTAGATATTGACTACGGTCAACAATTTGTTTGTTGTAAACAAACAAATTGATACAAATTGATACATTGTAACCAATTGCCGTTGGCAATTTTGGGGTGGTACCTTACCAGTGTTACTTCGGCCTGCTTGCCTTAAGAATTATGATTGGTCGTTTTACCAATAGAAATTTATAATTCGGACTAGGGCATGAATCAATAAATGTGGCCCGATGCTGTTATCCACTTTTACCGGTGTCTGAGTCCTTTATTGGGGGGTGCGCCTGCAATGCAAGCGCGGCGCCAAAATGGCCGCCGCGCCCTTTGCGGCCCCCCCCATAGGACGAAGGCATCTGGGTAGTTAGGGGCGTGGCCAGCTCCCTTATAAAAGGGGTGGCCATGAGGCAGCCGAGCTGCCATTTTCCGAAGCGACGGAGCGGAGAAGTTTTTCCCCTCCACCCCCTCCCTAGTTAACAGTGTGATATTTTGGTCGCTTCGGGGCCGAGTGGGAATTTTTGGCTGGGACCCACAATTGGCTCTCGGGTCCTGGTTTTTTCGCCCATCCCACACTGTTGCTATGGTTTGATATAGGGGTTTCTGTGATGCTGTTGACTTGGTCACATGGGCGGGTATCACTGGTAAGGTAAACATTATGACCCACAGGTATCCGGCAGGTTCGCAATTGACTGGACAACAATAGACAGGCATAAGTTGGTTAAACGTTGTCCGGTCAACGACGAACTAGGCGACGGGGTGATGGCGATAGCTAGCCAGCATGCATCACCCCGTGATTCCACGGATACGCGTTAGAGGGTGGGGTCATTAGTTAGATATTGACTACGGTCAACAATTTGTTTGTTGTAAACAAACAAATTGATACAAATTGATACATTGTAACCAATTGCCGTTGGCAATTTTGGGGTGGTACCTTACCAGTGTTACTTCGGCCTGCTTGCCTTAAGAATTATGATTGGTCGTTTTACCAATAGAAATTTATAAGTCGGACTAGGGCATGAATCAATAAATGTGGCCCGATGCTGTTATCCACTTTTACCGGTGTCTGAGTCCTTTATTGGGGCGTGCGCCTGCAATACATAATAGCTCACTATTCAGATCTCCGTAGCAAGAGTTAGATCTCTACTACATAACAAATGTCACATTTTTATGAAGGCGGATCTTGCTTTCTCTATTTGCATTCTAATCTCTACCTTGTGATCCCACTTTTTATTTAAAATACTCTCCAAATAGACAAACGACTACTTATGGTTAATGGTTTGTTCCCATCCTTTCCACTTCTCCATCTCTGCTTTACAGTACAGTTGGATACAGTATGCGCAGTTGTGAAAGGAATGTGCTGCTAGGATGAGTTATCCACAATTGTGTATTGGACAGAATGACAAATTAAGACTCTGGAGACCTGGATTCAATTCTCTGTTCAGTCATGGAAAGGCATAGGGGAGGTAGGGAACTGGTAAAACCACTCCTTAAATATCTCATTTAGCTTGAAAGCTCTATTAAGGGCTGCTGTAAGTCTGTTCTGACTATACAGCACATTAACTAGGAAGCTAAGAGATTTTTTTTTTGGAAAATAAAGGGAAATGGGGCAGAAACTCTACATTTGAGACACAGCAAATTATTCTTGCATGAAAGTGCAGACACTTTTGTAGTAGCCTGAAAAGCACATCTTGGTTAACAGCCAAAGAGCCAGTGCTGTCTGTGTCTGCAGATGTTTCCGTGGTCATGTGGTAGGCATGGCTAGATGCTGAAGCACACAAAACATTGTTAGTTTCTGCTGAAGCAGTACCTATTTATCTACTTGCAATTTCTTGCTTTTGAAGTGATAGGTTGGCAGGAGCTTGAACAGAGATGGGTGCTCACTCCATTGTGCAGCACTCAGGTCTCAAACTGCTGACCAGCCAACCTTCCAGTCATCAAATTCAGCATCTTAACCACTTAGCCACTATGGCCCCTATATTTCTTTTGGAAACTATATTTCTTTTGGATACTGCCTTTCAGATTTCTGTATAATGTATGATATTAGCAACAATTCATCTCTAGTAATTCACTTACCCTTGTTGTCATCCTCTGCCAATACCACCAATCCATTCTCCAGCTTTTACATTCTCTTGTATACCTTGTTGCTAACTACACACAGTCTAATCTAGCACATAACTTGTTTCTGTGCAGAATGCAGCTGCCCGTGTGGTGATGGGGTGTGGGCTTTATGCCCATGCATCACCCCTGTTGCGGGAGCTGCATTGGTTACCGGTGTGCCTCCAGGTGCAATTCAAGGTGCTGGTGATGACCTTTAAAGCCCCACATGGTAGTGGACCAGGGTACTTAAGAGGCCACGTCACCCCAAGGACAACTGCGCATCCCACTAGAGTAGACCGGAGGGGCTCCCTGATAGTTCCATCTGCTAGAGAGGCTCGACTCTCTAGCACAAGAAGGATGGACTTTTCTATGTTTGCTCCGGCCCTATGGAGCCTCCTGCTGATGGAATTACATTTCCAGATGGAGCTTCTACCCTTTACAAAACACCTTAAGACCTGGCTGGTGCAGCAAGTGTGTGTGGGGGCAGCTGGGATGATGGCAACCCCAGGGAGGTTCATATGAAGGCTACTCAGGCCTTCAAATTCAGTTCTTTTTAAGAATTTTTATAATGTGGTTGCGGGGGGGGGGGGGGGTTACACTAAATTTTAAACAATTTATATTTTTAACATTTTTATCTTATTGTTTTTTATTAGCTGTATTGTGATTTTTATATGTGTAAGCCACCTGGAGTCACCTAGGTGATAGGGCAGTAGCATAAATGTGACTAAATAAATAAATAAACTGTACACAAATCAATCCAAATGAGTTCATATGGAGTAATAAGGAACCATGGTGGTGCACGTTACTCCAGCCAAAACATGAGTTTGATCTTGACCAGTGCTCAGGGCTGACTCAGCCTTCCATCCTTCCAAGCTCGGTAAAATGAGTACCTAGCATGTTGGGGGCAAAATGCTAATTAATTTGTGAACTGCCCAGAGAGTGCACTAAGTGCTATGGGGTGGTATATAAGTGTAATTACTATTGCTATCATAGAATTTAACGAAGGTGAAGAGAATTTGGAGAATATTTTTAAAGAAGGTATTTAAAAGGATTATAAAAGAGATAAAGAAAAATTATAAAATTTAAAAATATATTACACATTTGGAGTTAATATAATAAAGTATTTAGTACAATAATTTCCCCATTAACCCAGGTAGTAGATTTGGAAAAGTTTCCAGATAATTTAAAGAAGAGTTTACTAAATAGGATTGGTTGAAGAAAATATTTGATAGAGATCAATTAAAGGATTTATTAGAATGTGAAAGAGAAAGGATATCCCGGTAAATTGTGATTCAACTAGATAGATGGAGTAAAGGTTGGGTAAAGAAATATGGGAAATGTAGACATTGACAAAGTTTGACAAATTAATACTGCAGAGGGAGATTGATGAAGAAAATATTAAAAAGGAAAGATTAGTAAGTAAAATTAATAGAAAATTAGTAGAGGCAGAGGTTCAAAAACAGAGTCTCAAAATAATTTGAGGAACAGAGTTAAGTAGAAAAAATAAGGGATGAGGAAAGGAAAAGTTTATGAAAGAAAATAATTTTAAAGAATCTAGGCACAATCCTAATTCTAAATTAAGGATAATTGAGGTTGGTTTAGGATAGTCTCTTGTGTCAACTCACACTTTAGGCTGGCCTAACTCTTTGTCCTAGCTGCTTGTTTAACCATTTACTGCTTTACTGCTATCAGCTCAATTTTCATGGTGATTATGCTGGGCTTGTGATTTTTAATTTTTCTTTTCTTGTGCTATTTTCCTCTTAGAGAGACTGAAGTCTCTCTTCTCCTGCACTGGAAGGGGTTTAAGATACAACATAGCCTCAGCCAACCTAAATCTGCGCAGTCAGCCTGAAGTCAGCCTAGTAAATTAGGGTTGTGCCCTTTGTTTGCAAGGATTAAAGAATATTGTTATAAAGGAATATGGAGATGGTATTTAATAGCAGTAAAATGAATTGTTATAATTCAAAATATTCTGCAATTTATTAGAGATGCAATCAGGAGATTAGTACCTATTTCCATTCATAGTGAGAATGTGAGGAGATTAGAAAAATATGTCAATCAGTATTTAATTAAATGAATGAATTTTATCTATATAACTTGATTTATGTCCAAAAATAGCATTTGTTATTCAGCTTTGGAAATGTTCAATTAGAATGGCAAAAAATAAAATAAATAAATTACAGTTTTGGTAACTTCAGCAAGATAAATTATAGCAAAAACCTGCACTTGCATTAGGTTATTCTATTTGTATTTTGTGAATATTGATTAGTGACCCCAATAGGGCCTTCAAGATAAGTGAGACATTTAAAGAGTGGTTTTACCAGTTCCACACCTTTTAAGTGAGTTTCCACAGTTGAGGGGTGTGTGTGTGCTTCAGACCAGGGCTCCTAATCTGTCACTTTATCCACTTCAAGACATTTTCAATCCCTTCATCCATCCATCTATCTATCTATCTATCTATCTATCTATCTATCTATCTATCTATCTGTCTGTCTGTCTGTCTGTCTGTCTGTCTGTCTGTCTATTTATCTATCACTACAGTCCCTCAGTGAACTGGACACTACCTATTGCTTTGAACAACTTCAGGGCCTTTTCACATGAGTCCATGACAGATGCAGGGAGGGAAATCTAGCTGTCAACTTGCATCTCCATCTGCTGTGCTCAGCTGGTTGTGTGCATGATGCCATCCAAAACATCGCATTCAATAATTAATGGATGAGGATCCACACATTTATTTGTCATTGTGTGACATTGCTTGTTTGTTTTTGTTTATATCATGCTTTCATAGAATTCCCTGTCTGAGCTACAATGTTTAAAACACAATAAAACAAAATTGCTTACGATACTGGACACAGAACAAGTGGAATACACTGCAAAATGACCAGATGTGTAGGCAGGGTTGGGTTGGATATGAACTCCATCTGAAAAATTAGACAGTTACTGTCAGTAACAATACACATTAAAGGGCCAAATGTACCAATCTTGTATGGGTTTTTGTTTTTGCCAATGACCATAACTAGCAGTTAGTTCTTTGGCCTGCCAAACTGCAGAATGTAGTCATTCTAATAAAACTTTTAAAAAGTATATGTCACACAAAGACATTTAAAAAGTAACTCACTGTATTTCTTGTTGTATTGCTTGTTACTTGCTCCAGGAGAAAAAACCCTGGATAAGAAAATGGTCTAAAATATAAACAGTTAGGTCAAAGTACTGTACTCCCAAAATACTTTCAAACACTCTTAAAAAAAAACCTTCAAGTATTCTTAAAAAGTAATGTTGGAAAGTAATAAGAACATTTCACATGTTATACTCACAAAATAACTTTGTCGCACAGTCAAAGCAATGGTATTCCCAGTGGCAATGTATGGATGTGAGAGCTGGACCATTAGGAAAGCTGAGCGCAGAAGAATAGATGCCTTTGAGATGTGGTGTCGGAGGAGAGTTTTGAGAGTACCCTGGACAGCAAGGAAAACAAATAGGTCAACCTTAGAAGAAATCAACCCTGACTGCTCATTGGAAGGTCTAATAGTAAAAATGAAGCTGAAGTACTTTGGACACCAAATGAGAAGTGAGGATTCACTTGAGAAAGCCTTGATCCTGGGAAAGGTGGAGGGCAAAAGAAGAACGGGGCGTCCAAAGATGAGGTGGCTAGATGGTATTGTAGACACAATGGGCACAGAGCTGGGTTGGCTGAGGAGGATGGTGGAGGACAGAGGCGCCTGGAGGTCAATGGTCCATAGGGTCCAAAGAGTAGGAATCGACTGTGCGACTGAACAACAAAATGACATAAATGTTCCTTACTGATGCTTTCTTCCATGATCCAAATAAGTATGGTTATTTCCTTGTTGAAGTAAACAGGATAAATGCTATGAAGAATCTATGGTGCTGAAAGGAGGTGACAACACCTTATTTGTGCAGTTTGGTTTATTCCTGCCATACATTCTCCTCAACCATCAAAACTGGAAGGCAAAATGATGCTAATCTAGACCTGGGTTCCCCTGATAAGAGCTCATACATTTCTCCCCCATCAGAGCATCTCTTTCTGCATTTGTGGCTTTAAGTCAGGGGTTCGCGACCTACAGCCTGTGGGCTGGACCTGGCCTGCGATGGCAAATCATCCGGCCCATGGCAATGACCCTCAGAAGCAGTAGTGGACACATTTATGACAGCTGTAATAACACACACATGCTCAAATGTGCCCACAAATGTTCAAATGCACCTGCTATAGTTTATGGCAGCATTTACATCGGGGGGGAGGGGGGGCTGCATGTTCAGCCTGCTCAAATGTCAGGGGGAGTGGTCCGGCCCGTGGCATGAAAAGATTGAGAATCCCTGCTTTAAGTGTTTGTCTATGATACCTAGAGCTCACTAAGAGGTACCTCCTGTTGTTTGATATGAATAATATTTGTTGCCTGTGTGTGCCTTATTAGGTGGTATAGATGTGCAGAGATATTTTAAAATAGGAATAAATAGTCAGAGAGGATGGTACCCATTCAGAGCTGATACTGAAGGCAGCCTCCTAAGTTATGTCTGATGTTTGCTAATAAGAAAAGTGACATGACAATTTTCAGGATGCAGACTGACGCAAGTAATATGTCAATAGGGATATAAATTCTCAGTAATAATGCAAAGTGTAGAGACTTAAACTGGAGGTGCAGAGGCAGAATGTAATGCTGAGAAGCCAAGAACTGAAGAGCTGTAGCATTTGAAGAAAACATCCTTTGTTTCTCATCTAATAATGAATGTTGTAGGGTTTTTTATGAAGCAGAAACACTACTGCCTCATACATTAGCTTGGATAAGGCAGCCATATAACCAGGAATCAGCAATTTCTGCACTGAAGAACAGAATAAGATGCTAGCCTAATTCTGTGATGGTTTCATGCAAATTAGTCATAACTTTTTACATTTTTGTCATTATTTTGGTTCCCAAAATCTACACATTTAATATGGGGAAAGAAAGAGCCAATTTTGTTCCTTACTTACTTGCTTAATCATCTCCTCTTCTACATTATGGTGTAGAGCAGGGGTGGCCAACCTTTTCACCCAAAACGCAGTGAAAACACACCAGAAGAACCTCAAGCGCACCATTTTTGGTGCTTCCAATGGTGGTGGCAGGGTCCTCACCATGGGCTGGATTAATTGGCACTGGGTCTGGCCCATGGGCCGGTTGGGAACCCCTTGTGTAGAGGATAATAAAAGTCTACAAAGCAAGACCTATGAAGAATGGCCAAGTGTTTAGTCAGCAGAAAAGAAGACTGAGAGATTATATGATAACCATCTTCAAATGGAGATGGAGCAAGCTTGATTTCTGTAGATACACTAAAGTAATTGTTTCAAATTATGAGAAAGGTGATTTTACCTAAACCTCAGGAGGCACCTGATGGTAAGGGCTATCTGAGAATGGAATGGACTTCTTTGAAGGATGCTGGACTCTATTTATTTGGAGGTTTTTAAACAGAGTTTAGATATTCACCTATCAGATATGCACTACCTATAGATATCTTGCTTCAGCAGAAGGACTCTAGTAACTCTTTAGATCTACTGTATGATTCCATGATTCTAATGAAGGGGAGAATTTATAATATTATGATTGGGAGTTTTAGCTTGTAACCATGGTGAATGGTTCAAGCAGGGCTTCCCAATCCTAGTACTTTGTGGGAAAGATGTTGAGGGAATATAGTTGAAGACTGGTACAGTTTTCTGTTCTAGAAAAACACAATTAACATTAGATCTTACTCTAAAAATTTCATATTAGCCAGGATTATCACCCAAAACCATTAGATTTCTTCCCATCCCAAAGGGATATTTCCTGGAAGGTGATGCTTATGGCTGCTGGGCTTATCACCCCTCATCACTTACCAGGATGTTAGCCATAGTCCAGAAACTCCCCCATGCATTGTGCAAAAAAATGTACAGAAGAAAATGATTAAATTGGATGATAATCACCTCTCTTCTAGTCAATTTCTTCCTAATAAGCATAAGCGCTTCTAAACAATTGGTGTTAATCAACCTAGGTTCTTTTTTTAAAAAAAGAAACACTTCAGATTAAAACAGAGTAATGAAAACACTCTACTAAACAACATAGATTGGCATCAGATTTGAAATCTTCTTTACTTGAAAAGGACACTTCAGATTTAAATAAAGTGGTGAGCAGTCTGCTAAATAGTATGGACTGGCATATAAAATTCCAAACATCCTGTAACATGCCTGGAAAGAATTGCTTAAAAACACACACACCCATGGCAGTGAGAAAGATTTACATCAACAACAACAACAAAACTGTGGACTATGTACAGCTGTTGACCAACATTCATGCAGTCCTCTGATCCCCTGCCCTCTTACTTGATGGTTTCTGCCTTTCCTCTGTCTATGTGAGCTGATGGGCACTGCAATGTGTTGTTGAGAGTGCTGATAGATCTGCTCCTCTATCAGCTTTATTCCCAGAGCTAATCAGCTGAAATCCTACTGTGTAAGACTCCCCACTGCCCAACTGATTAGAAGTGATGAGCTGGGCAGCAGTATATGTGTGAGAAAGACTGAGAGAAAGAGAGAGAAAGACACAGGTACTGAAGACTTTCTGTGAGAAAGATACAGATCATCCAGTTCCCAAAAGCTATCATCTTTTGGCCTGCCAAGTGACAAGAGGTACTTGGCCAACAGTCATATGCCATCCTCAGGGGCAAAATATGCCAGCCACGCTGAAAAACAAATACTATACTGCAACATGCATTTAGAATTAGCCCATCTTTGAAGGTAATTTGGCATTAACCACTGAAGGTGGAATGGTGGCTTTTATCTGCTTTGCGGAGTTGACAGTATAACCAGGTTCCCTGCAGCTATTTCTATTTCCAATCTTGAATAAAAGCTCTTAAAGAAAATGTGGATAATTTGCCTGCTGGGGAAAAAAAAGAAATCATACTGGATCTTCAATTCTTAGACAAGCTCAGACCTCCTTTGCTACTTCTGTGAGCAGAAACATAGTTTTTCAAAAAAAGAAAAAGAATACAAAGCCATAGAAACAAACTCTAGTTACAATCTCAATTTTTATAAAGACCCACATTTATGAAATAATTATCTATTGAAAAACAGATGCATAGCTTTATAGCATTAGAAGAATTATAGTAGCCTCAGGCTTTAGCAAAGCGATATCAACAAAGGCTAATGAAATTAACGTTTGACAATTAAGTGCACAACACTACTTCATTTCCAATGAAGAAATCCTATGCACAACATTTGAGTCCCATTAAAGTCAAGGAGATTTGCCTCTAAATCGACCTTTAAGGGTGTTCAGTGTCTAAAGAACTCTGCACTTTTCTTTACAAATTATGTAAAGATGTGGTCTAAGGCCTCACCTATATCCAAATGACAGTCAGCTCTACTTCTCAGTTTCATGAAGTTGAGGTCAAACAATGAGTGTTTTGAGTCAATGTCTCAGTGTAGTAATGGATGAAAAGTCAACAAACAGAAACCTAATGCAGAGGAGATGTAGGTGAGTAGAATACTATCGACAGATGGTTCAACTACCAGCTAAGTGATTTCTACCTGTTTTGAAAAGAGCTGACTTTTCCTTGAAGGATAACATTCATATACTAGGGCCACTCTTGGATTCAACACTATCACTGAAGGTACAATTGGCTTTGGTGGAAAATAAGGCCTTTTTATCAAATCAGGCTGGTTTATTGATGCCAACCTTATCTGGATAGAGGTAGAGTAGCTACATGCTGATGACACCTTATTTGGCTTACTGCAGAATATTATGTACAGGATAGCCTACGATTTTTTTTTCATAAACTTCAGGAGGTCCAGAATAGGACAGTAAGAATATTAATAGGGATTGGATATGGCAGTCATATTTATAACAATGTTTTGTCAACTCCATTGGCTCCCAGTTCCTTTTGACATTCATCTCAAATGTGCTGGTGTTTACCTATGTGCAGGTTACTTGAATGATTATGACCTTCTTTGTGAATGTACCCAAGTCCTTGAAATGATATTCTTCTGGAGTTGTTCATTGAGTTTTCTTGCCAAACAACATTTGATGTCTGATTACCAGTGTTGACAACTGCGTTGCAATATTGACATCCATGTTGTGGAGACCCTGCTGAATGAGATGAATTGTGGTGGAGGGGTAGAGCGAAGGGTTATCCCCAGACTGGGTAGATGAAATATCAGTGACCAGAGACCTCCTCTTGAAAGTTCCTCATTACAAGATACTCTGAATTTAAGTTTTGATTTTAAGGATGACACCGTATTTTAGTAGATAGGCCACCAAGGGTAAAAAAAGACAGAAATAGAGTTAAGAGATCACAAGAGTATGGGTTTGTGTTGGAAGACTGGCAGAATCTTCTTTCCTTTCAGCATGGAGGCAATAGGCCATTGCACACACTATTTTTTCTCACTGTTTGAACAAAAATGTACTCACTATCCATGTTTGCAGGCACAAGAACTGTTGTTTTCAGTGGGTCGATATTCACTCAATGTAACTGCAAGCTGAAGAGCTCATTGAGTTCATTTCCTTTACAGGATTAATAGGCTTTTGCTTTTAAGTTTTAGTAAAAAAGAGTCATTAAAGCATAAAACTATAGGTATAATTAGACTATCTAGTAGATACATATTTAAATATGGTAGACAACAACTGAAATACCCTGAATCAAATGGTGAGCCACTGTGTGTGGCAGAATGCTGGACTGGATGGGCTGTGGCCTGTTCCAGCAAGGCTGTTCTTATGTTCTTATGTAAAGGGAATATGAGCTCAGATCTGAATGTTCCCAAAACCAGAGGTAATTGACATTTAGATTCTTTTTTGTTCAAGATGTTCCTCAGGACCATGTTGCTAAAGAGAACTGAAATGGTAAAGCACATGCTGTAATTACTAAGCTTAAAACAGTTCTTAGCAGGTATGAGATGCTTCTTGTTCCCTATGAGTCAGCCACTATAAGGAAAGAACAAGACCTTCAGTCAGTTTGACATTATACCTATTTCACTGGGACGTATGAGATACACAGAGAAAATACATGGGCAATTATATTATTAGTTAGTTTTAATCGTTCTGCACTAGAGAAGCAATCATGTGCTGAGGAGGAGCTATACAATTTCTTTTATATGTTTCCCTGCTATCTTTCTTTGTGATTAGACTCTGTTGACTCTGATCAATAGTATGTTTCAACATTACAAAAAAGTTCTGGAGTCTCTCATCTGGCAAAATAAATAGTTGATCTGCAGCAGCTTGTGGAGTTGGGACAGCATATGGCATTCTCTTGAACATGCAACATATTGTTCTGATTCACAGATGTGTACATGCTGGTATACTCATGTAGACTCTTTCCATGTATGCAGACTTGAGTTTACTTCAAAAGATGGTTCTTTTTCAAGCATGAAATGGCTGAACCTATTGATTCAACTCTGGTAATTTTTGGAAATAATTTTTTTACCCTCTCAACAAAGTTCTGAGGTTCCCATGGAATCCTCTTCATCATGGAGAAGCTATTGGATGCCATAGGGTTGGGGAGAATCTTTAATTTCCAGAAACTGCCACTACTAGGGTGAATTTACTAGGAGCAGTGATTTCTAGAAATTAATGAATTCTGCCCTATCACACAGCCCTCAATGACATCTGCATGATGAAGTAGATTCTAAGGGAACCTTTGGACCTGTTTGTGTGTGTAATCTGAAGTTGTTTATTTTTTTTAAAATTATGTGGCCATTGACATCATCCTTACATGGTACAGATACACAAATAGGATTTTAGAAAATTTTATTTTAAATGTCAATGCCCCAACTCTCCCACATAGTAAGGGTGGTGGGAATTGTCCAAAATGACAATTTTCTAAGCTCTGAAGAGCTCCTGCAATCAAAATAAATTCATTCTAGAGAGAAATCTGCCTGTGTCAGGCTTAACGTCTTAAGAACCTAACAAACTGAAATGATATCATCAGTTCATGACATTCTATGTCTAAGAGGATAATTCTTTAACTACTCATTAATGGATGGTTTCTCCATGTCGTTAAATTTATTATTCTTCAATAAGTTAGGTCAACATGCTGCCTTTCACCACTGCAAGAAGTTCTTCTTATAAATATATGATAGCTGCAGCAGCTGACTATGGATTATTTCTAAGATGGAAGCTGCATTCATTTTGAATAGCAAAGTTTCCACTGGTATATTTTCTCCATATATTGGATGAAATCAGAATTATATGCTTGAATTGACCCTAGTCAGTCCTAACTTATAAATACAGAGGACAGGAGAACTGGATTGGGGCTAGAATGTATGAAGCAAAGAATATAAAGCATACCGTATTTTCCGGCGTATAAGACGACTGGGCGTATAAGAAGACCCCCAACTTTTCCAGTTAAAATATAGAGTTTGGAATATACTTGCTGTATAAGACTACCTCTCTTCCAATGCACACCAAATAAAAATTAACCCACACTCAACCAGAAGACGCGCAGCCCTCCGAGTCGAATGGGCAGGTTCTGGTGGAGAGCCAATCCATGCTCACGTTCTCCTCCTCGAGGTACAGGAAGATGTGTGCAGCTTGCTTCCCCTTGCTTCATACTCCCCGCACAGAGCAGGGACTCAGCCGCAGCACCCCCCACCATATGCGCCGGACATATAAGCAAGGGGAAACAAGCTGCAGTTAAGTACCTGTCCTATAAGACGACCCTTGACTTTGGCACAGATTTTTCGGGGTTAAAAAGTAGTCTTATAGATCAGAAAATACAGTACTTATGTTTCAAAATAAGGCTAAGTGGTTGTATAAAAAATACTATGAATGGTGTTCTTTTATTTGCCATGCACACTGAGAATTCAATTGCTGTGTGGGAGAAAAAGGTAGAGTAATGACCACTAAGCATTAATGACTTCTTACAAAACCCGAATTTAATAACTACTTCCTCCCCAAGAAGGTACTTACTAATGACTCTTACTGTGCCTGTCACAAATACTTTGACATCCTTCCTTTAAAAAAAAAAATCATCCCACAAACGAAGCCAAAATCCTAAAGTCCAGACAAATTTGTCAGTTTAAAAGGTGGCATGTCAGCTAATAGTTAATTTTGTTAATTGTATCTCAAATGCAAGTCAAAAATTATTCAAACTACATCATTTGTAAAGAAAAATCTTCACCCGCATAAGCAATTTCTGTTCTTTGTACATTTTGCATTTGAACAATGTGCTTCAGAAATAAGCCCCATTGACCTCTATAAGAGTTACTCCCCAGTAAGCAGTGAGTACATTCTTAAGCGATTTCATATTACTTACTGAAAATGTGGAGATGAATTAGGTCTTGATATTTATATTCTTTGCTACCCATTCTCAGCTGGCTAACATATATTTCTCAAATCTTCCTTTTTAAAATGTCAATCAAAAATCATACCCCAGAAACATTTGTACCTATGAATAAAACAGCAGTCAATAACTCAGCAGCTGTACTGAAAATTGAGCAGTTAAATATAAGAATGAAAGCGTGGCGCCAAAATGGCCGCCGTGCTCTTTGCGGGGTTCCCCCACCCAGACTCAGACATCCGGGTGAGTTAGGGGGCGTGGCCACCCCTCTATAAAAGCTGCCATTTTAAAAGAGCGACGGAGAGGAGAAGTTTTCTCTGTCGCTGTTTGTTCAATTTCCTTCCCGGCTGGGAAGGAGGGGTTTCGCACAGAGCCTTTGGCTTGCTGGCTCCTCTGTGCCTTTTTTGCCCTTTTCGATCCCTGGAAAGGGATCCTGCTCCTTCTTCAAGATATGCCTCCCAAACGGAGGGCCTCGGCGACGAAGCCGTGGCCAACGGGGAGGACTTTTGGCCCTGCGCAACGCGGGGGGCAGCCCTCAGGTCGGAGGACCAGGGCTGCGCCCACGCGGCAGGGCACTACCCCCACCGATACCGGTGGGGCGATGCAGGCTGCTTGGCCCTCGGCTAGTCGGCCTTTGTCCAGCCCTTCTGGGGCTTCAGCCCTCGGCCCGCAGTTGCCGGCCATGGGCCCAGTCAGCGGGGGTGGGCCCAGTGCGGGTGCACAGCACGTTCCACCTCCGGCCCCTCATGGGCCGGAGTTTTGGGCATGGCCCTATTCGGGCCCAGGCTCTCATGCTGGGGTTCCTGGTCAAATGCCTGGTGGGCCGTCCGGCCCACCCGGCCCACTTTATACTGGGGGATCTGTGGCAGTTGATGCATTGCTAACGTGTTTAGCTGTGCTTGAGGCATCCTTAGGGATGGCACACAACCCCATGTCTGGTGGCCCTTCATTCGCTGCGGGGGGCCCTTTGGGTCCACCGCCTACCTCAATGGCCGCCACACTGCAACAAGCGGCCAGCCAGGTTGAGCTGCTGGAGACGCTCCGGCCTACCCCGGCCGGTGTCTCGCAGCTCCCTGTTTGTCCAGAGCTACAGCAGGAGAGTGGTCAGGTGTGACCCCAGAGCTCGATTCCGGTCGCGAGCTCCGACGCCCGCCGTGGGCCGGAACCCCCAGTGGGGGCGGCTCACGGGGGTGCACCTAGTGAGTATCAGGTTCAAGTTAATGCACCCACATCACAGCCCACTTCCAATGGTGGGGTTCAGTGGCCATGGCCTCGTCATGTCGAGGCGAGTGGGCATCAGTTGCCAGCCTATCCCAGTGCCCCTTGGTTCCATACTGGTGCAGCATTGGGGTGGGGGTTTCCGCCCCCGGGCCAGTGCCGGGCAACGCAGGGACTGTCCAGGTTCTGCTGCGTATGCCCCGGGTACCTAATGTGCCGGTGACGGCTTTGCCGACGGCTGGTTATTCGTTGCCCCTTGGTGATCATTTGTCCCAGGTCACGAGGGAAAAGATTTGGCGGGGGGAGTACGTGGATATATTCTCCCTATTGAACCGTGAGCCCACTAAGGAGAAGAGAGAGGGACAGGATGACAAAGACAAAGAGCTGTCCCGCCGTCGTAAGCCACCACGCACCTGGGCCAACTGGTTGCCCGCATATCTTATTTATATGGTGGTGTACCTCAGGGCCCGGCCAGACCTGGCCATTCCTATGGTCCAATATTTGGACAATATTTACAGGGCAATGGTGGATTTTCCTGGCGCATCGTGGTTGCCTTACGATGAGGAATTCAGAATGAGGGTGCCCTTGCACCCGGAGATGAGATGGGATGAGCCCTGTCAGAAATTGTGGCTATTGTACATGACCCCCACGCGTCCGGCGCCTGGCGATAGGTACCATTGTGGCCATGCCGTTCAGCGAGCTGCTCCAACGCAGGCTTCCTGCCAGCTGGCGGGGCAGGGGGTTCCAGCCCACTTGCTGTGTTTTAGCTTCTCGGCTAGCGGTGTGTGCAATAAGCGGCAGTGCCGATACAAACATGAGTGTCCCTCTTGCGCTGGCCCCCACGCCGCCGCTGTGTGTCCGCGGGCCGGCGGGTCATGGGGCAGAGGTAGAGGTGGACAGGGAGCGGGCAGAGCTGCTGCTGAGGGAGCTAGCCAGGCAAAAGGCCCCCTCCCCAGTTAATGTGTATATGTTGGAGCGATGGCTCTCAACTTATCCACGGAGAGAGGACGCGAAGTACCTCCTTGAGGGTTTCCAGTGGGGCTTCCGAATCCCATTCAAAGGAGTGCGGGGATCCCAAGATGCACCCAATTTACTGTCCCTGAAGGGTAGAGAAGAGGTGGCTGCACTGAGTATCGCTAAGGAGGTTGGGGCCAGGAGGGTGGCAGGCCCCTTTTCTGTGCCACCCTTTCCCAACCTGAAGGTCTCCCCTCTGGGGTTGGTACCCAAAAAGGCCCCGGGGGAATTTCGTTTAATCCACCATTTATCGTACCCGGCGGGTTATTCTGTCAATTATGCTATCCCTGATGACCTTTGTTCGGTCAGGTATACGTCCTTTGACCAAGCCCTCCGAATGGTGTGCTCTTGTGGTCCTGGTGCCCTCTTGGCGAAATGCGACATCAAATCGGCGTTCCGATTGTTGCCAGTGCACCCTGAGGACTTTAAGCTATTGGGTTTTAGATTCCAAGGGAAGTTCTACGTAGATAAGGCCATGCCTTTTGGCTGCTCTATATCCTGTTCAGCATTTGAACGTTTTAGCACCTTCCTTCAGTAGACCTTTGTTTGCAGGTCCGGGTCTCGGTCTGTAGCCCATTACCTCGATGACTTTTTGTTCGGGGGTGAACGGGGCTTGGACACGTGCACGCGTCTCCTCACCACATTTCAGACGCTAATGCAGGAACTGGGTGTCCCGTTAGCGCCCGAAAAGACCGAGGGCCCATCCACTACCCTCACATTTCTGGGTATTGAAATTGATATGGTCGCACAGGCATCCCGGTTACCCATTGACAAGGTCACCCGGATCTCCGCGATGATTTTGGCCTTGCTGGCCAAACGTAAGGTGTCACTTCGTGAGCTTCAGGTACTGCATGGCCATCTTAACTTTGCCTGCAGGGTGGTTACACCTGGCAGGGCATTTGCTCGGCGCCTATGCAATGCCATGTCTGGCCTGACAAGGCGCCATTATAGGGTCTGACTAACCAGGGGCATGCGGGCTGACCTTTTGGTTTGGCTCTCATTCCTGCGGGACTTCAACGGGGTATCCTTTTGGAGGTCCGACCTTTTAGTTTCCCCTAGGTTTCAAGTACAGTTGGATGCCTCCGGCTCCCTGGGATATGGGATTTACTTCCAGGGGAGGTGGGCTTATGGCCAATGGCCTCCAGCATGGCGGGGCACGGATCGCCTCCGCGATCTTACATTCCTTGAGTTTTTTCCAATCCTGGGAGCTTTGATGCTATGGGGCAAGGAGTGGGCCGACTCTGTGGTTCACTTTTGGTGTGACAATGCTGCAGTAGTGCACATTGTCAATGCTCAGACCTCTAAATCACCCAGGGTGATGGCTTTAGTTCGCCAATTCGTGTTACGTAGCCTACGCCTCAACGTGCTTTTTAGGGCCAGACATGTACCAGGCATTAATAATGATATTGCTGATGCTTTATCCCGCCTGCAGATCCCCCGGTTCCGCGCCTTGGCTCCGGACGCAGAGGAATTCCCCTCGCCACTCCCGGCCGAGATTTGGACATTTGGCAAGGAGAGGTGAACCCGGCGATCGGCATGTCCTTGGCGCCCCGCACACGTAAGGCGTATCATCATGCTTTCGTTCAATTTAATAGCTTTCATGTGCAACTTCAGTTGCCAGAGGTGTGGCCCATTCCAGTGGAACAGGTTTTACAATTCATGGTTTATTTACACAGTCAGGGCCTCGCTCCCCGCACTATAGCATCCAGGCTGTCAGCATTGGCATTTATTGCCAAGGTGAGGGGTTTTGTTGACAGCATGAACGATTTTCGCATATGGCATGTTTTGGAGGGGTGGACACGGGAACGTGGCCGCCGCCCGGACACTCGTCACCCAATTTCCCCAGGGGTGCTTACACACCTAGCACGAGGCTGGCCTAACCTATGTTTTGACAGGTATGAAGCAGCTCTTTTTCATGCGGCTACCACGGTGGCCTTCTTTGGAGCGCTCCGCATCAGTGAGTTGGTACTACTGTCTAAGGCGGATGCGACTCGTAGGGCACTGGAACTCGACGATGTCTATGTTTCTAATGAGTGGGCTCAGTTGAGGATACGGTCCTCAAAAGTTGATCAGCACGGCGTAGGCAGTGGAGTCAGACTGCTACGATGTTCCATTTCAGACATCTGTCCGGTTGGTGCCCTACAGGAGTTCTTGGCAGTGTGTGGCACGCACCCTGGCCCATTTTTCTGCCACCAGGATGGGTCTCCCCTTACTAAATTTCAATTTTGGAAGGTGACCGGCACTCCCAGGGGCTCGTTACGGCACCCATTCATTTAGAATAGGTGCTGCTTCAACTGCAGCTGCATTTGGGTACTCTGAGGCTGATATACGCCGGATGGGAAGATGGGGATCTATGCGTTTTGCATTATATGTTCGTCCTCTTCAGACATGAGTACCATTTAAGTCACTGTTCTCTTTTTTCTCTTACAGACCCTGTGTGTCCCCGCACACCGGTGGCAGTATGGCTGGTGGGCCACAGTTACGTGCACTGGGCAGCGCAGTATGCTGCGGCGACAGAGTGGGGACCCCAGCTTGGACTGCGTGCGGCCGCATGCATACGTTGGTACGGTAAGCGTGGAATGAGATGGCGGGAACTGTTGCCATTCCTTTTCTCCATCAGGGATGCTGAACCGCCTGATGTCCTTGTACTGCACCTCGGGGGCAATGACCTAGGCCAGGTCACTGGCCTTTCTTTAAAGTTCGCGATTTGCAGTGACCTAGCTTATTTGCATTATGTGTGGCCGTTCACAAGGCTGCTATGGTCACGCTTACAGGGGAGGTATTGACCTCCGTGCCCTTGACCGCGCTCGTCGCTTGGTGAACAGGGCAGTTGCCCGGTTCGTGGCAGACAAGGGTTTGGGGATGGCCATCCGACACCCCACCATTAGTTAACAAAATTACGATCTGTATGCAGGGGATGGGGTTCACCTGTCGGATAGAGGTATGAACCTCTTTTTGGAAGATTTGCAAGCAGGCCTGTTGACCGAGCTGACGGTCTGGGGGGGGAGGGGGCGGTGAGTCTTCATTGAAGCCTCCCCGTGTGGCGGGTAGCACTGGTAAGGTAAAGATTTATGACCCATAGGTATCCGGCAGGTTCGCAATTGACTGGCCAACACTTAGACAGGTACAGGTGTAATAATGTTGACCGGTCAACGACGAACCAGGCAAGGGGTGATGGCAGGAGCTTTTCAGCATGCATCACCCCGTGATTTGACGGATACATGTCAGAGGGTGGGGTCAGTAGATAGTTTATTGACTACAGTCAACAATTTGTTTGTGTCAACAAACAAATTGATACAAAATGGATACATTGTAGCCAATTGCCGTTGGCAATTTTGGGAGGAACCTTACCAGTGTTACTGCGGCCTGCTTGCCTTAAGAATTATAATTGGATGAGTACCAATTGAAAGTTATAATTCGGACTAGGGCATTATTCAATAAAAGTGGCCCAATGCCTTTATCCATATACCGGTGTCTGAGCCTTTCTTTGGGGGATGCGCCTGCAAAGGAAGGCGTTCTTTTGTTTCTAAATTTAAAAATAGCAATTTATATCAAGAGCAAAAACATTTCTGACTTGTTGTAAAGCAGTGTATAGCCTCTGTCATTGAGAAAGGTTGAATAGTGCTTTAACAGTTTGAATTAAAGGAAGAAATGAGATAACATAATAGCTAACAAGACAGTCCCATCTTTAAATTACAGTGTATATTACTCACTGAAATAGAACCACAGCTAAAAAAAATCCAACAAATCAAAATCACATGTCAGCAAAAGCCAAAATAACAAGGACACACTGAGGCCATCACAACCGATGTAGGCCCCAGGATCTTTTTTTAGTGGTAAGACACCACCAGTGCAAACTGGAAAAAAATTGGTTTCATTGTGATGCATGGAATGGGAGAATGACATTTGTGATTGTCTCTTCTCCTGTCACGAAGATAACAGTATCACCCTTACAGAGTAAGTGATATATTCTACTACTACTACTACTACTACTACTACTACTACTACTTATTATTATTATTATTATTATTATTATTATTATTATTATTATTATTATTATTATTATTATTATTATTATCAACAGTATTTTATACAGCTTTCCTCACCCAGGGGTGACCCAAAGCAGTTTTCAAGTTAAATAAAAACATCAAGTAAAAACATCAAATAAAACCCCTATCAAAAGCTAGATTAAAACTACATTAAAACTATCTAATAAAACCACCCTCAACCTCCCTCCACCTACATTAAAAAGGACTGCCAAGACAAATTAACCCACACACAGGCTAAATAAGCCAGCGGGATTGAGAAGTAGAGCCATTAATGCCCCATACCCGCTGGCATAGCAATGTTTTTAATGCTTTTTTGAAGGGGAGCAGCTCTGTCTGGAGGCACAATTCAGATGGCAGGAGGTTCCAAAGGGCCAGGGCAGACACTGAGAAGGCTCTCCTCCTGGTCCCAGTTCGATGTATTTACTTAGCTGATGGGACCACCACGGAGCCTCTCTGGTCTGCCCTCATAGGACGGGTTGAAAATCTTGGGGTGACCCAAGTATCTCTTAAGTATTTTATTTATTTATTTATTTATATTCATATTTATATAGCTACCCAACTCACAAAGACTCTGGACGGAATACAATCTTAAAACCCTTAAAACAAGAACAACCCCATTAAAACAAATTACTGCGCTAAAACCCCCACACATTAAAAAATGGAAGATTACTTTGATATTAAACCAACCAGCAGGTGGGGGTTGCAACATCTTCAGGACCCCACACCTGCCTCGTCAGCCATGTTTTCAGATCTTTCCTGAAGGGCAGCAATTCCGTCTGCAGCCTTAGTTCCACTAGACCAAGGATAATGGCAAAGTGTATTTAATATTTCTGCATGTGTGCTATAATAACTCTTATCCGGCTACTAAACGAATACTGCATGAGTAGTCTACGAAACGCAAATGTATATACAAATAAACATACTACAATATACACAGAATATATTAATCTATATGCACATGTAAAAAATGCTTTCCCCTTCCCGAGACAACTCTGTATGGGACCAGAATATCACTAATAAAGAGCCCTTCATTCATAGAAACAGTTCTTGTCCTTTATGCTTCATTATTCAGTCCGTGGCTCTGATGTAACTCATGCGTGACAAATACGGGTTCTTTAAGGCAAAAAATGCTGTAGATAGACTTTTGCATAATGCTTATTTGAAAGAGTTCAAGCATGCCCCATTACAGGAGTTGGAAGGGAAAGGTGTTCTTAAAAGATTTCGATGTCCCTCCGGTAAGCGGACATTTCGGAAGACTTTCTCAAGAGTCTAAAACATACAATGACAAGAAGAACACGAACAAGCTAAAATACATTTTACAAATAGGATAGCTCAAACCACAATGATATACTATGTCAATATATCCTGGAAAGAACAGACAAGAACATACCTAATAAGTCTGAATAATGCACGTAAGGACCTCCATAGTATATTCCTATTGTGTTCTCGTGTTAATAAAATCTAGGGGAAGTCTAGTTTAAATACCTATCAGTAATAGAATTCATCTGCAAGCGATAAGCCGAGATAATTGGTCTTGTATACCTCTGTGTGTTGCGTTGTTAAAGGTATAGGGCAGGAAACTAAAGATCCTGAACGATTGGGTGATAAGATGAAGCCCTCTACAGGACTGGAATCACAGAAACGCAGAAAGGTCCCAATCTGTATTTAAACCATGCGGTGTCAGCATTTTAAAATGATGGATGTAAAACGCCTCTCTCTGCAAAAGGAAGCGCTCAACATCGATCACCTGGTGCTTATTTGGCAAGAAAGTTTCGAGCACTACCAACCTCATTTGTTTGTATGTATGTTTCTTCTCGATAAAGTGATTAACCATGGGTGCATTGGTGATTTGATTTTTAATTCGGGATATGTGTTCTCCTAGACGTACTTTAATAGGTCGTCTGGATTGTCCGATATATGCCAACTGGCATGAACAGGTGATCATATAAATGGAATCACTCGTGTTGCAATTTGAGAAGGAGGTTAAATCCAAAGTGAAATTACTGCAAGGTAATTGCACATGGTTGGTGCGCCACATATAGGTACAAAACCTACAATGTCCGCACGCGTAATGTCCTATAGGAGCTCTAAGAATGGTAGGACGTGGGACAAGTCGGCCCGAGAGATGTAATTGGCAATGGTGTTAGTTTTACGAAATCCTATGGTGGGTCGTTGCTGGCATCCAGGTATAGAATCAAGAATGTGCCAGTGTCTCAGTACTATGTTTTTGATCTTATTCGCTAGGGGGGTATAGTCTAGGGACCAAAATAACCGAGAATCATCTTGGGGTGTTCTCGTATTACCCCTAAGTAAAGTGCTCCTTGGTCGAGCGTTAACTTTGTCACGCACTGTTTTAATTATGCTGCTGGGATAGCCCCTATTTCTTAAAGTGGCGGATATTTTACTAGCCGTCGTGTCATAATCCTGAGGCTGCGTGGATTTCCGTTTTGCCCTTATCAGGAGACTATATGGGATGTTAGCCTTCAAATGATGCGGGTGAAAGGAGTTGAATTGTAAATATGCAAAGTGGTCTGTAGGTTTATGGTAAAGTTTTGTTTGAACCCTGTTATTTCTAATGAATATAGTAAGATCAAGGAATGGTAAGGAGGTGGAGGGCTTCATCTTATCACCCAATCGTTCAGGATCTGTAGTTTCCTGCCCTATACCTTTAACAACGCAACACACAGAGGTATACAAGACCAATTGTCTCGGCTTATCGCTTGCAGATGAATTCTATTACTGATAGGTATTTAAACTAGACTTCCCCTAGATTTTATTAACGCGAGAACACAATAGGAATATACTATGGAGGTCCTTACGCGCATTATCCAGACTTATTAGGTATGTTCTTGTCTGTTCTTTCCAGGATATATTGACATAGTATATCATTGTGGTTTGAGCTATCCTATTTATAAAATGTATTTTAGCTTGTTCGTGTTCTTCT